>CM034146.1:332014893-333214893 GCA_019776745.2 Taxus chinensis
TGCATTAGTAAATAATCATAGCACGAGGAGTTCCTGGTGAAGAATTATCATAGTGCCGGATTGGTGATGACAGGTCCCAGTTCACAGGCAGGAGTGGGACAGGGTCCAACAGGATAGGTACAGGGTCAGAGGTTGATGGTGCCACCGCAGACAGTGCCCATATCCAGGTTGCGAGAGGCAAGATAGGAGGCCAGGTACTATCAGGACTAGCTGACGGTGGTAGGGATAGACTGCTAATCATATGCCGAGTACAGGGCACAATAGGCCTCTAGCGAGAGGACCAGGTCACGCACCCATAGCGTGGAGAGCACAAGGGGCCAGCGAGCCCAAGACATGGTAAGGGTGAGGCCACCAGTTTTCAGAGGCCAGTTTTGGTTGTGCACCAGTAGGGACCCAGCCACCACCTATTATGGGTGGGGAGATGTTAGTAGGTCGCTAGACAGGGACTGAGGAGGTTGAGGGGACAGGTGACACAGATATGGAGGATGTTCGCCAAGAGGATGCCTGATATATAGCTATCAATTTGGACATATTTTTATTTTTGATATATACCGGCCTACGTGCCGAGATATTGTTATATTTTTGATGACATACTGGCCTACGTGCCGAAGAGAGTGAGGATGTATGAGATTTTTGTATTAGTGAGCATATACCGGCCTGCATGCCGAAGAGATTTTGTATTGTTTTATTGTTTCATTGTATATGATATCGGCCTGCGTGCCAATGATATTTTGTAATTGAGTATCCACTTGCATGCTGATAATTTTGCGAGATGGACATGATTGGATATCCGTATATATTGTATAGAGACGCACATATTTGTTTATATGATGATATGGATGAGATTTTGATGATTGGTTGATGTTGTATGAGAATTTTAATTTTTTGTCATGATATGGATGAAAACTAGGTGATATGGATGGAGTCAGAGTGGTTTAGGCATGGATTGAGTCAGGTCATAGGTGTAATGCCCCGTTCCTCGTTCTTCTTTTTCTTCGTCGTCGGACCACGTTGATAAGCGTTTAACGTTGTTGTGCTCCTGTTGATCCTTGTTGGCTTCACCTTTTTGATTACCCTGTTAAGGAAAAATCTCTTTCTCGAATTCGATAGGTGGTTTGAATGATGACTTGATGCTTGTTAGGGCGTGACCAACTAGAGGGAAGCTATCTACGATAATAGAATAATATATTCTTTTGAATTGACGATTCTTGCTATTATTGTTTTGGTCAAACTTGTATGTTGGTCCTTGTTAATGTGATTTAATAAGTAGTATTAAGTTGTAATAATAATAGTAATAATATTATTATTTTAATTATCGATCGACGATAACTTCATTATCTGGTAGTCGATTTGTTATAAACTTTGTTGTTAATTATTGATAAGCGATTCTATTGTTTAGATTGGTCGCTTCGTGGATCGATCCTCGATTCACATAAAGAGAAGGATATCCCGTTGCGACATTGTGGTTGGTCCTTGTCTTATGTTCAGTTTTCGAAATTGCTATCTCTAGTGCCTCCTTGGTCAACCAGGCTTGTTTGCGTACTTGTTTTATTTGTCATTTTAAAGGTGAAATGATATTGCTACCACCTGAGCCGACCAAGTCTCCACTCATTATATATATATATATATATACTATATCTAAATTAATGAGAATTTTGGATGCTTTCACCCACGTTGGCCACTTTTGTTGGCATCCCACCATTTCATGGAAATGTGTACTATATTCCTAGACTTTAATCCGTATAGATGTACCATTCTAAAACCCCCCCCCCATTATCTCTTTCACTTCCTATGTCGCGTAGAACCCAAATAATATTGTAAATTTTAGCAGTAATTGGATCAGTTGCAGCGACAGTGCAAATTTAAGAGGATGGGAACCTGCAGGTTTCCATAGTACTACTGTCAAGATGTAGGCGTGTTCACTTTTAGCTTGCCCAAAATCATTTTAGTTGTGGAGTTAGACTTGCCTGCACATGACAACTCTAATATCTTGTCACTTTCTAGTTGTCTTCACAAATCTAAATCTGACATGGATCTATTTTTGCGTCTGAAAAAAGATAGTCTTTCTGTCAAAAAAGTATCTTTATTCACTGTCGTGGTTTTGTTTGTTTGATGTTTTCTATAGTGTTTGCGCAAATGAATGAGGGAGAAAGCCTCTCATGAAGTATTTCGGTTAGTGCAAGGAATGCATGGGTCTTCCTTTGTAGACCTGCTAGTCGCACCATGTTGCTGGCATTGCAGCAAAGAGGTCTCCAACCTGATGAGCCTACATGTGTGACCGGCGCACTCCTGGCTCTGTGCTAAAATATGAACTCGATGGAATGGGACACTTTCCTGTTCCACCTAAGCATAATGAAAATTTGTCTCAGGCTTGTCAGCTCCCCCCTAGTAAAGCGCCAAAATGGGGATTTTGGTTTGACCACTGTTAGTTGTAAGCTGTAAGTGACCCTGACAAATCGATTGAAATGTGTTTATATCTGTACTAAAGCAAGGTTAAATGCATCCTTTGAGAGGGAAGAAAATACAGTTGTTGCTATTTTTGTTTCTGATGGATATGCAAATAATATGCACAGAGATGATGCAAGGAGCTATGAATGATCTTCAAGGACTATCTGCTTAGGCGTGGTGGCCACAAAAAAGCCATCGTTGCGACTTGCTTTGGAAACATTCGTGATCATTCAAGAAGGATTTCTGTAGGGTTGAGGTTGTCTCTACGTACTCTTCATGTCTTTTGGCATTCTGTACAAAATGTTGGCGGCTCAAGGTTCAGAGAAGTCCTCAGAGCCATGTCTTGGACAAAAGAACAATAGCTGGGGATAATCTAGAGCCCACTCCATGGCACCCCTTCTCCAACAAAAAAAATCAAAAAATCACCAGATAGAAAGTATCCACAAGCTTCACACATTTTCTAGTGCTCCTACCTGACCTGCAGTTCGCCATTGAGGTTCATCCGCTCATACCTGATTAAGAATGATCTATTTTAAAATAAAACTCGATCCTACCTTGCATTGTTCCAGTGGATTCACGAAGATCTTGCACAATGGAGGGTGTCTGAAATATGAGAAAACAACATCAGGGCATCTAAAGAATTTGCTTCCCTTTTTTTTGGGTGGTCTTTGTGGGGGTTGAATGTATGTGGATCTCTTCTATGCATGTGTGCAAAGCAGAATGATATTAGCAAATTAAGGATTATTGCAGCTCTTGGAATGGTATCCTGGCTTGGTGCCTGATGTGGACCTAATGTTTGATATGTATGGATTTCTTAGTCATGCTGGCTATCTTGAGGGAGATCCAAACTTTATTGTCCAACACCATTTAAACATGTGGTTTTGTTTTTGGTTTGGTGTAAAATGGGTTCGTTGGAAAAACTTCAAGTGATCGAGAAGTTTGTGTGACGTTGTGGAGGTTAGATCGAGGCTCATGAACTGGTTGACGAAGTGTCCAAGCGAGATGCTGAACCGAAGCCTGTGGGTTTGACCGACTCCGTTCCTTCTAGGCATGGTTCATCTCCCCTTACCTCTCATAATTCTTGTGCTTTAGTTCTCTTTTGGGACTTAATAGAATTTTAAAATCTTATGATTATATTACAGTTAAATGTTTATATCAGCTCGTTGCAAAATAATGAAGTGTCGTGTCATAACTCACAAAGTCAAAATAACTCATTGCATTAAAACATGAACTTCCACCCTCATTCTGTGGTGATTTAGAAAACCTCCTACCCACCTAGATCGCTCCAATATTGGTATGTCGACAAGATGAGATTGACTTCCTAGTAATAATGTTGACCTTCTCCTTGTTTAAATAGTTAATTTTTGCATTTTTTAGAGACTCATTAAGTACCCTTCGTAACTTTGAAAACAAGATGTGAAGCTTCAATCGTGTACCTTGGTATGCGAGGAGTCACCTTGACCTTTGGATTGACCTCAAACGAACATATGAGATCTTTTTGACGCTCTTATAGGAGCCCTGTTACAGTGTTTTACAGTAGTAGAAAGCTGTTAAATCTAGAAAGTTGGCTTTCGTTTTGAACCGTCATTTGAAACCTTGATAGAGAAATTATTTCCCACCTTCGCAGACCTCTAGTGTTTATACTAGACAATTGCATGGAACCTTCAGTTTAGGGAAAAACATCTTTCTGTATATTTTGACGATGACATTTTGTAGGCCTCTGGTCACAGTTTGACAAGGTCAAACTGGACCAATTAGGACCGGTGGCTTCAGAAAATTTGTCGTTGTTTGAAGATTGTTTTCTAGTTTTAAATTTTGTCGACCCTGTTGAATTCTCCGTATATATGGAAACTTGTAGGAAGTTTCTTATGGCACGTTCATCCATTGAACACCATTTTTGGACATGGATTTCCTAGCTCTCAAACTAACTTTTGTTCATTTGCAACTGGGTCAACTACAACCAGTGGCCCTGGAGAACTAGCCGCCAAACACAAACCGTTCACTTTTTCCCAATTCCGTCAGTTGCTATGAACTCTTGGTATATCTAGGGACACATAGAAATTTAATCATGGTGTGCATTCTCATTGAAAAATAACTTTTGGAAGCATTTTCTTAGCCTCCGAGCTCATTTTGAACGTTTTTGTAGCTAGTAAGAAAATGTAAAAATAAAAAGTTGAGGGAACCTCATCGGGTTGCCAAACCACCCTGGAAATTTTTAACACGTGCAAATAACTGTTTAAAACTCTATAGTGTAACTTGTTATGTGAAATAGAACTTTTGAAAAATGGTGTTTTCTCTCTCTTCCCTTCTCTTTCTCTCTCCTAAGCTACAAAAAGAAGTAAAATGAAATGTAATGTAATGAATATATGTCTCTAAACCTTTTATTTCAATTACAAATTGTAATTATTATCATATGTAAATTGGGAAACTGAAAAATGATAATTATGTTAGATTAGGGTGGATGCCATGCCAGTGATTTATCATTGATATCTTACTCACGTGGTTTTTGTAGGATGAAAGAATAATGACGTAAAGGTGTTATGTAATGCATTAATTATCATTGTAATTTTTATAGTTCATTGTTAGAAGAATAAATGTATAATATAGTCTCATGTTACAAAAGGTTATATTTGATAATTTGTTATTATGTATAAGATGCTAGTTTCAAGGACATCTAGGAAATGTGCATTTAATCTTAGGTTCAATTTTGATTCATAGTACACATGGTAAAAAGGTTTGATATTTATATAAGGTAAATGAATTTGAAGTAATATCTTGTAGTGCATATTCAATATTCAATAAATGATCAACGAGTCATTTTGTGCATTCATACTTTGTAAATGTAATAAAGGGATTTAATCGAAACACTCTACCCTTGTTCAATATCAGAGCATAGCTTGTCTTCATGTGTGATACCCCTTACCGTAGAAGACATTGAAATCTGTAGAGTGAACTTAAACCCTGCACTCGATAGAAATCTCCTAGTTTGAGTAAACAAGAGCCCAATAATGGGTTTATTGTCTTAGTCAGTATGGTTAGTGACATTGTCATAAATCTGGTAGATAGGAGTGACACAGTCAAACTCATTTGGAGTAAGTAGAGCTAACTCTTCCTTCGTATCCTAGTGGATTACCTTGTTTTCTGAAGATAGATTTAAAAGTAAACTTCTTCATCGAATGAAACCCCTGTTGGATCCAGACGACATAGATTGTGGTTGTGACTTAGTTGTTCTAGGTCTTAAACTCTTGTCAATGAACCCCTTAGCTCCATTTAGCTAAATGTCTTACCTTGGTTTCTCTCAACAAAACACCTTGGTCCTTCCGTGAAGGTGGTTTAGCATAAATTTGTCATCTCGCTTAAAACTCATATATAGTTGAGGGGTAGACCCTTAGGTGAAGTTGGAATAAATCTAAACCTCAGTTGATTTGGATGTTAACTTAGGATTCGTGTGTAGCTTCAAGTCTTCTAATATTTTATGTCTTCAAGAGGTTAGTCAAGCACTTCGTAACTCCTTTTACAAGAACATGCTAAAAATATGATCCTAACGTGACGTATAAAATCAAGTATACAAGAGTAAAAACAAGATTGAGGTTCGGAATAATGCCACTCTCGGAGACCTTATATCTCAATTAAAAATACTCTTTTGTTTCAAATAATATGAACTGCCTTGGTGTCTCTAACTTTCGAGAAAACAAAATACATATACAAGTCAAAATGGTATTCCTCAAGTCATTGAATTGGAATAACTATGGTAGGGAAATAACAAACCTGTGGTCGAGGTATGTTTTTGGTAGAAAGCTACCTCGCATCTAAATCTCCGTTAAAACCTAATATCACTCTATGGACACCAAGTCACATCCACTTGAGTTGTAAGAATAGAAAGGTAGACACTGAATTTATGTTCGAGAAGAAGATTTTTAACATAAGAACAAGGTAATTAAGTATGTTATATGCATTTGAATTATGCCAAATAAGTATGCTGGCTATGGAAAATTTTGTAAAGAATAAAAAGCCAACTTAAAATGGTCGAACTATAAAATTAAATATGGAATGAACTTAAAGTTTCTGTAGATGGAAAAAGGAGAAAGTTATCCTTGCACAATAATGTTCTTAGAATGTTAATTGTTACTAAAATACAATTAAAGAAATGACGTGTTGTGGGTTCACCATTCCTGAAGTCTTTTTTTTTGTGGTTGGGTCATTACTAGTAACCAGTCATTGGGAAAAGTGTGGCATCAACATGCCTATGTTGTTTTCTTGTGTCTATGTGAGTTGATGACTTATGCAATTGTCCTATGCGAGTCGAGTTTCTGTTTTTGGAGCCCTTGTTGTGTTGTGTGTAGTGAGCAATGTAAGTCAAAAAAAAATTATCCTGGTATTTTACTATTGCAATTGTGTGTGTAAAATGTGGGCACTACAATAGGCATGGATCGAGTCAGGTTGGTTTAGGCATGGATCGAGTCAGGTCGGTTTAGGCATAGATCATGTTAGGTTGGTGGTCTAGGCATGGTTGAGTCAGGTCTTAGGTATGGATCGAGTCAGGTCTTAGGCATGGATTGAGTCAAGTTTGTGGTCTAGGCATATTTGAATTAGGTAATAGGCTTGGTTAAGTCAGGTTTGTGGTTTAGGCATGGTTGAATTAGGTAATAGGATTGGTTGAGTTTAAATTGGTTGAAGTTGTGATTCATTAATTTGTGCAATGAATGATGGGATGGGTCATGTTTAAGATGCTTTATAATACATGCATGATGATGATAGAGAAATGGTAGTCATAATAAATGTATGCTGTGATGATGATAAAAATGTTAAGCAACATGTTGTTTGGTTGGTTTAATTTCTAATTTTTAACATAAAAAGGAAACTAAGTGGGGTAGAATGCAAGTTAGGAAGATCAAAGATGAATTGTTCAGGGTAGAGAGTAGCCGAGCTAACCTCCAAGGGCCCCATGCCCTCGGAGTGCTACCTACATAGTCCCGACGAAAAGGGACCTTAGGCCGATGTAGTTCTCCCATAAGCTAGGGAAGAATATGAGGAAGTATGAGCATGAGTTGGTAGGTTTTAGGCATGATTTTTGGAATTCAGTTAGTTATGTATGATTGGGTTATGGGCAAATTAGTATAGGTGATGTCGATGGAGGTAGAAGAAGAAGATTACCCCAAAAGTAAGCGTCGAGGACCAAGTCCTGTATAAGGTAATCAAAACGTAATAAAGACGGTTAAAAGATAAGAGGGGGCAAGAAAGCCACCTGATTGGTTAGGATCATACCGAGTAGGTCATACCTTGGAGGAGGTGATGAACGTAAGGCCCTAAAGACATTGCATGATTGATTATTCTAAGGGTGAAAATTAGTCACATGATCACCAAATGTCATGGTTTCCAAGAGGTCCCTTGAGGCAGTAGAAAATGTGAGTACGAATGGTGAGAGGGGTGAAAGGTGGTTAATTTCGATATAGTATGAGGTAGCATGCTCTTTGGGCAAGAGATACAAGATCACAATGGGCAAGTCCATGACTAAAAGGCTTTCTGTGTTGACAGATTTTAGCCCAAGTATGATTCTGAACCAGTTTTTGAGCTCTTGATTATTCTGATTTTGCTATGTAACAACATGTGTTGAGTTTCTAAACTACTGAGAGGGTGAAATAATCACCTGATGATTACCCCCACTTGTATAGGGTGTGTGAGATGAACCAAGGCGAGCACAACCCAAACGAGGAAAGTTGAAACTGATGTGCACATATAAAATAGAACTCCTACATGGGGAATAGGGAATGTGCATGGTAACAACCATCACACATGCAAAATAATGGTAAAGGATAACAAAAAGTGTTAATCACAAAAATGAATGACATTAGATAATAGAAACTAGTCAAAACATACAGTAACAAGGCAAAAGACACAATGCGTAGCTGGTTTAATATATGAGACACTACTTTGAATGTTGCAAGACACTTAAAGCCTTTAAGGTTATAGAAGTAAAACACACAATAATGACAATCAAGACATGAGCATATATAAGATACAAACAAATTAGGGCATAGCTTGCGAATAATGAAAATCAAGACACGAGCATATACAAGATACAAACAAATTAGATAACCATGCTTGGAAGTAAAATTGCAAGATAAATGCTACACATGAATCACCTATTAGCATGTTAGAAAAATTGATAGTACGTAACAATGTATACAACTGAAAAATATGAATAAAAGTAGTAGATATTGCAATGATATAACATGAATATAGAGAAATAAGAAAGGTAGATGTCCGTAGGAGTCTCAGTGGGACTGTTAGAGAACAATGTCAAACATCATACATCATATGATAACTTATAAGTATCATGTATTCATCTCAAGAGTACCATGTGAACATGCATGTGTGTATGGAGAAAGGATAGAGAATACTATGAATCAAAGTAACATGGTAAGTAATGTGCAACATAGAATAGTATAAGCAAGCAAAAATACATCTAATCAAGATCTAAGCTAGTATTTTTGAATTTTTGTAAATATTTAAATGTTCTCGAATTATTAGAATATGAAATAAAATGACTAGGAGAGGGAGCAAGGTTTCCCCCCAATGTATGTGTGCAAAGTGAGGTCCATGTAGGTAAATGTGCCCTCGACATTCATGTTTGAACCTCAAATAAGAGTGTGCCATTGGGTAGTAAGGGGGGAGATAATATGCCCCCAAGTGTGAGTACCACCATGATCTATCTAACGAGGATAAGGGTGAGATCACATTATATGCTAGTGTGAAGGAGGTACACATGTGAACAGGATCAAAGACTTTATGGCCATGAGTAAGTACATGTGGAGAAAGAGTCTATGAAGTGAGCCTAGATGTGTCATGGGTTGTGTGTCCTAGGTGGAGACATGCCCTTATGAGTTGGGTTGTGAGATCAGTAGATACGATGTGGATGAGAAGAAGAAGCCACATGTGAGGAGATCTAGGTATATTTGTAAAAGTAACAATAGGAATGGTAAGATCTCTAGATTCTAGAGAATTATATGTCAAAGTCACAGGGCCACCTTGAGGATGTAAATAAGTAGGTGCACTAGTTATAGGAGTTAGTAAAGGCCTATCATTGATAGGGTCCAATGATAAAGGAGTCCATGGTGGGATGCCTCAAATAGTGATAACATGATGCTTGTGTATAAATTTAAGGCATAAGTGAACTATGGCTGGTATGGATTTGGCAGCCCTAAGCTTAGGCAGTGCTAAGACCATGTCACAATGTGTAGCTGTAGATCCAATAGATAAAGGCATAGAGTTAATGAGGGGCTCAACACTAATGGGAAGAATGACATGTCGATGAGAAGCATGTGATTTACGGGTCATTTGAGATAAGGGAAAACTGATAGCTTGTAAGAAAGATATTGAACATGTATTGCGTTTGTAAGTAGGATGCACCATAACCTTGTCTTGTTGATAACATGAGGGCCAATAGAATCATCGATATGTAATTTATGTGATGGAAAAGAGGCATGAAAGTTGACATCAATAAAATTAAGGACATGTGAAGGAAGATATGTAGTACCAACAAGAAATCGAAGAGGATGATCTAAAGATGACGAAGGAGGAACAACATGATAAACATGATTTGAAGAGGATTTAGGAGCTGATTTTTGTGCTTAAGTAGTGGATCATTTAATAGTTTATGTTTGTCATTTTCATTAGTAGATTTAGAAACAAAAATAGTAGATTTAGATAACTCAATGTCATGATTATCAATCAAATCTTGGATTAAATGTCTAAGAATGAAACATCTATCAGTAGAATGACCATTACACCTATAGTAATCACAATGTTCATTTTCATTAAAGTTCTTGCCATGAGGCCTATTAGGATCTAGCTCAAGAGGAGATGGAAGTGAAATCAGATTAATTTCTATGAGTTGAGGCAACAACATATGTGGTGGATAAGACAATCTAGAAAAAATGCATCATACAAGTTACAACTGGAGCTTCGTGGGTTGAGATATATCATTATAGGTTTAGATTCACTAGCAGTTACTTTAAAGGAATATATGTTTGGGGACTTGTTAGTATATTGATTAAAAATATTAGCACCATATTTGAGCTTTCCCGAAGAAAGTAAATTGATTTCATGATTTTTCAAAGTATGATCAAAAGAGTGAAAATATTCAAAGAGAACACATTCTTGCAAAGAAGGCAATCTAGATAAGAAGGTATTGTAATTTAGATTCAGCTAATACATTGATCATTTTTGAAAGACTGTTCTTATAACACAAGACATAGTCATTAAGAAGTTCATTAGATCTGTGCCTCATTTTTTCCATGTGTATATGATATTTTCATTCATATATTCATAGAAAAGTGAGCCAAAAATAGATTTTCTAAATGAGTAAAAGATCTAACAGAGTGTGAAGGAAAGTCATAAAACCATCACAAATCATATTCCTGTAACCTCCTAGGAAATAACTTAGTCAATGGTGTGTCATCACAAGTATAATACAAACATGTAACATGAAATGATCAAAGGTGTTATTGGGAATCTCCATGGTCATCAAAGAGAGTAGATTTGGGTGAGGAAAATTTGGAAGGAAGTGGATAAAAAGAAAGCTTGGGTGCAATAGGACTATGAAGAAGAATAGAGGAATCTAGAGATGGAGACGAAGAGGAAGAGGCATGTTACAATTGCTGAATTTGACCCTATAAATCATGATAGAAAGACTCTAAGGCATGGGTGACTGAAGAAGTGCTAGGTTGGATATGAGAAATGAGAGGGGAAGAAATATGAGTGTTAGGTGTAGAAATAGGAACATGACTAGTGGATTTCCCCACATTGGTGGGAGGGGAGGAGAGTAAAATAGATAATGTGAGAGTCATAGTGAGGATAGTGTTAGTGTCTGGAGCAATAGATGTAGATATCCGCTAGGATTCTTCGTGGGCAACAAATATCAAGAGGTCTAGATTCTCAGAATTATCAATGAGGTATGCATTTAGGTCATTAATATTTTTAGTAGTAAACTCATGAGAGGTGCTAGCCATGATAGAAAACAAAGAGATCGGATAAAGTGCATGCAAGGGTCAGATTCACCAAATGATTTAATGAAATTAAATCTTAATTATAGGACTGAGATCAAATGGATATAACAATAACAAGTAAGATGTATTCTGCAAGAGATAAACAACAGTGAGATAACAGTGAATTAGCTTGTGTTTAAAGATCTGGGATGATTTTGGGATGGAAACTGAGTGGAACAAGTTGAATCTTGACCGAGTAAGCTTTGTTTGGAAGAATGTAATATGAAAATCCTTCGGATAAAACCACCCAAAGGAGGATAGGACCACCCAGGCGCTAAAGTCTTGGAAAATGCTCTACTTCTAATCTTCTCAGGGTATGATCTTATCTTCTTCCTTTCACTCATTGTCACATCTAATTCAATGTAGAAGGACAATTAAATTCAACTAATAAATTTTCCCATTATAACAATTACTAATTCCACATTATAAAGCAATAAGTGTAATAAATCCACACCTAGCTCAAATCTCCTTAGGGATTAATTTAATCACTGATTACATTGAAATTTTAGCTAAATATTCCCTGATTAAAATTTTAGGGTTAAGGGACCAAAACAATTAAATACCCAAGGTATTTAATTCCACAAGATCCAAGACAAGAGCAAGGTTTAATTACAGGGGGGAATAATACATATTTAAAATTATCAGAGTAAATTCTTACTTACCCACTCCCAGAACTCGGTTAAGGATTCAATTTGATTTTTCCCATAATTAATGCACTTAAAAATTCTTGGAAACATTCCCATTAGATAGGAAATTTCCTTCCCTTTCCAGTGATATAAAGAAATTCTCCTAACTCCTCATATTTCTCAAGTTATGGGCCGGCGGGCCTTGGGGTGAAAATTTTCCCAAGAGCAGGCCTATGCGGGCCTAGGGAGGAAAATTTTCCCTAACTCGGGCCTGTGGGCTTCGGAGAGAAATTTCACCTCATAGGAGAAAAGCAGGACCGGCAGACAGAAGCAAAATTTTCTCCGAGATGCGGGCCGACGGAAAGGAAGAAGGATTCTTGTTTTTTCCCTTTTGGGACAAAGGGCGCAGTTTACCTCCTTTGCACGCCCGCGAGCCCGTAAAAGGACACGTGTCCCAAAATTTACAAACCAAAGGGAAGGTGGGTTCCTGAATTTAATAAGCACTTTTTTTCTGTGGTAAGGGGCTTCACGCCTCCACCGACGCCCAAGGTGCCACGTATCAATCCCTTATTCATGTGGAGAAAACAGACTTAAATTATGAGTTACAAACCCTAAGGGCCGCATTGACGGACAAGTGCAATGCCACATTTCAAGCTCCAGATGCGGGAAAGCAAGGTCACCGGGGACATTTAAGGATTAATTTTTCCTTTAGAAAAACGATTCATGGTTTGGGATGAAAAGCGCGAACCACCTGCCTCCACCGACATGCCAAGTCTGCCACATGTCAGCCCAGATTCATTAGCTGCGGGTCAGCGCGGGAAATTTTAAGAAATTGTCAAATTTTTTGTTTAAAAAGTTAAAGGTTCAGGCAACACTCTGCACCTTCTGCTGACATTGCCTCGTGAAGCCACGTGTCAGCCAATCATTGGCTGCGGGGAGGCGGGCCGCGGATAGAAACTTAGGAAATTTGCCATTTTTAAAAAAAATTTAGTTTTTAAAGCACCTACTAAGAGCTAAAAAATGATTGCGGCTCCTCCATGCCCACGAGAAGCCACGATTTTTTTCCAATCAATGATTGGTTGCCCGGGGAGGCAGGGCCGGGGCCGTGAAGGGAAAATTTCCAAAATTTAACTTTTTTTGGACTTAGATAAAAAAAAATTTTGACAAGCGAAGATGGTTTTGGGCAGCGGAGCAGCGGGAGAACTTCATGTTTTTGCATTTCTTTAAGGGCAAAAAGTGAAAAAAAGGAAGTTTTTGCCCGCGGGTCCGCTAGCGAATATTTTATTAGTTAATTTTGACAGTTAGATTATTTTTGAACCAAAATGAAGTAAAAATGTAGAAGGCCATAACTTTTGATTGGGAGCTCAGTTTTTGGAAAACAAGGACTTTATGGAAAGCTCTCGACGTCCTCTTTGCACAAAAACCTTAAGAATTTAATTTTGATAAATTTTAAAGGGTCAATTTTGAGAAAACATTTTGCTGTCACTTAAAAAGTGAACTGGTCATTTTAACTTATAAATTTTGTTCAAATTTTCATTCTTTCTCCTTCAACATGTCAAACAGACATGGAGATTTGTAGTTGGAAGAATGTGGGGCAAAAAAACAAAGGTCAATTTGTTTGATTGATTTTCATTTCAAAAATTACCAATGTTTACACAGCAGAAAGCCTGCAATTTTGCCTTTGCCTCGATTTGAAGGGTTCTTTAAAAATTTCTTGAGTGATTTAGTGTAGTTTGGGGATCATTCTGATCTCATTAAGTCCAATTGAATATTTCATTTCTCTCTTATATATTTGCAGGGTTGTTTTGGACATTTGATAAAAAGGAATTTGCAAAGTATACAGTGAAGTAGAAATTAAGTTTGTACATTTCAAGAACTGAGATTAAACTATCTCTTTTTCCATGCAATAAAACATTGAATTTATTCCATACTAGTTTTAAATAGTTTTATTTCCTTCAATCAAAATGATAGAGACAAGAATGCAACTTCTATTTTTTTTTCAAAATTAAACATTTCAAATCAAACAAAGTAGTGCAATATTTATTCATATGTGCTTCCTTTTCACTTTTACAAACAAAGATTTCCTACTGTATATGAAAACATAGATATTTCTAATGGAAATAATATCATATGAACAAGGAAAAACACTTCTATTAATTCAAAGGAATCTCTTACAACTTCTTTCCCATTTATTTTCTAAATACAACATACCAAATGCATATCTTTCTTTTCTGTTCACAGAACTGAATACAAGATATATTCTTCCATAATCAATTACAACTTTCATAGCTAAAATAGAGTAGTATTTCCAACACAATAATATACAAGATCATCCACTTCAAGGTGGGAAAGGTTACAAAAGAAGTTTCACAAGGGACTTTCAGAACTCTGTCTTCTTCCTCAATTACAATATACATAATACAATTTCTTCCACATTTATTCAAAAATAGAAAACATAGTATATCTCTTTCACATTTCGAATTGTAACTTTCATAGCCAATAAAAAACATATTTCCATCACAAATAATGTACAAGGTCATCCACTTCAAAGTGGGAAAGGGTTACAATAAGAATAATCTCAACAAGGACTGTCAAACTTGTCTTTTTCCTCTACTCCAGAACAACAACATGAATATCCTCCATTTTCTTTATTTCAATTTGATCACAACAGAACAGGGGGAAAGGCAACACTCTCCACCCAACCAAGACATCCAATGAAAAGGGGAAGCCACCCTCTTCATTGGCCCCTGAGCCCCAAGCACAATGCATTAGAAGAAGTGCTTCAACTAATGGCAACAATAGGCTTCCAGAAACACACATGAAAATTTCACATTTAAAAACACAATCCAAAACAAAACTACAGTTTACAACCATAGAATAAATACAACAAACAACACTCAGGCTTCATCATGCAAGCCAAAGGAGCAAAAAACTATGGGGGATGTTGCTTATGCCTCCCAAAGGGGAAATGGGTATCACCAATTGAGAACAAACCACCAAAATATATATCATTTCAAATCCCTGACATGCCCTTATGCCTCCCCCAAGTACCCCTTATTCCTCACATTTCCTTATGCCTCCCCAACCTCTTATGGCACCCCATAAGGAGTAAAGAAATGCAAGCTATTTCTTTGTAAGGTGGAACCCAAATCCCAACTCCCTCCACACTTATACCTCCCCAAAACACTTATGCCTCCCACAAGAATACCCCATAGTCTTCTCCTACACCATTCCTAGGCCATCTACCCAACCAGCCAACAAATAAAACAACACATTCAAACATTCAACCATTCACATATGCATAAAAATGAAAGGAGAGCATTTCCAAGAGCTAAGATCTTACCTCTCCATGATGGAGTTTGTTCTAAGTTCAAAACAACAAGCTCTCCAATGCAAAACAATCCAAGAGATCAACAATCAACAAGTATGCAACAATCTCCAACTTTCTCCCAATTTGCAAGAGCTCCAAAAACCCAAAGCAACTTGCCAAAAATGAAGCGATAAAAGTGAAGCAACCCAAAAAAACAAGCCAAGGAATTTGAATATATAGAAGAGGGAAGAGAAGAGGATGAGGTGGATCCATGTAGGATGCCACTTCACACATCCTCAACTCCAACACCCAAGGTCAACTTCATTCTCTAATGCATAATAAATAGGTGGGTGAATAATATGACAGCTTACTTACACACTCAAATCAAGCCCACACCCCATAAGGACTGAAATTAAAAACATGTAAGAAAGTGCAATTAAAACATACAACTTGACTTACAAAAATGCATAATGAAGGCTAGATTTAAACTCTCCAACCATAGGTAAGGTTGGTATGCAAATTTAAGAGGTATGGGACAAGTTTAACTTGTCCCACAAGCCTCCAAAATCAATCTCCAAGGACAAATTCAGAATTTCAAAAGAAGGTGGAGTGTTTCATACTCCAAAATTTACTTACACATCTCTTACACATCACTTACACATTTCTTTCACACTTTAATTTAATATAAGGCCAACAACTCTAATAATTACTTTCTTATGACCCAATTTGATTAATTAATTTTAACAATATGATTACTCGCATTATTTACTACAATTTAATTCAATAATGAAAAGGGAAAGCACATCACTTATTAAACACATGCATATTAAACAAAGGAACCAAATAAATAAATACACATAACCCTTGGTCACATTCGAAGGTGACCCCCCCATGGGAATCCCTAACAACAATCAAACACACACACACAAATACAAGTTGCCATGGTGACCTTGTTGAATTCATCTAGAATTCCAATGTGGTTGGTCTCCAATCCCCCATGTGTGTTTGTGTTTTTTTTTAACCTGCAAAACACAAATACCTCCTTCGGCCTCGTGTCCATCTCAGAACATCCAAATGAATATAAATATAATTTCAAAATAATCAATATATATATATATATATATATATATATATATATATATATATATATATATATATATATATATATGAATCACAACAACATCCAGACAATCAACAATATCATTTACAATTTCATTAACAACTATATCATCATCAATTTTAATTCAATTTTCTAGGTCTACTCAATATATCTAAATATCACATTTCCTAACAACATCCATAAATATAACCATGTCATGTAAACATCTATATAAAATGTCTATAATAATCATCTTGCATCAATATCAAAGTCAATAATATATGCTCTAACATCTAATCCTCTCTAATAATCCCCATGTCCATAGTCAAAAATCATAATATATCAAAAATCGAAGGGAAGTGGGCACTACATAATCATCATGCATCAATTAGAATAATCCATGATCTGACATCTAACACCATACTAAATCAAAACTATTATATTGTCCATATTATAGTCAGCAATATCATGATCAATATCAAAAGTGTCGAAGACTCTATCTAGTTCGAGTATGTGTTTGATTAAATCATTTCCCTTGAAGCTAGGTTTCCCTTGTGTCAGTCACACAAAGATAACATGTTATAACTACTTTTCCCCAAGATGAAGCTGTGAGATGGAATTCATAAATAGACCCTCCCATGCAGTGAATAATATAACCCAAATGCAGTCCTTGAATGTTGTTCTTATCTAAACAATGTTAGGAAATAAGGGATAAAATATGCGGAACAATCCCTCGCAGAATCGCAACAATAGAAACTAATATGCAGAAAATATTACAGATCTCAAATAAACATGCAGAATAAAAATAACACAACACAAAGAGACAATATTTAATGTAGTTCACCCAATTTGGGCTACATCTATGAAGAATCACTTGCTCAAATTTTATTACAAGCCACAACTCTCTCAATACAATACTCGGATTTGTTTGGAGCTATGCTAAAAAAAACTCTATAGAATTCACACCCAAATTCACACACATCTACAATGTTACATAAACCCTACCATATGCACAAAACCACATAAGTAGACAACTGCTTTAGCAGTTTTACAAAACTATGGGTATCAAAACCATGGGCCAAAATCATCCCATAAATCTATGCGTTAAAAAACTCAGCCATATGAGAAAAGCACATTTTTCAAGACCAAAAAAAAATTCTCGGGGGCTGCGCCCCTGAACCCCGACGAGATAACTGTGGAAAGTGTACAGTACTCTTAGTGTATAGTCTTCAACACTTTCACACATGAAAACAAGATCTACAACCTAACAATCTCCCACTTAGAGACTAGTTTTCCTCTGAGCAAGCTTCTCAACCCTTCACTAGTTTCCGTGAAGACCAACCAAAGCTGAACACAACTTCAATTTTTCCCTTGTGAGCACTTTGGTCATTATGTCTGTAGGATTCTGACTGGTATGAATCTTCTCTAGATATAACTTCTCTTCCTCCAAAGTTGTCCTAATGAAATGGCTCCTTAACTGTATATGCTTCATCCTAGAGTGGAAAGCAGAGTTCTTACCTAGGTGTATAACACTCTGACTGTCACTATGCAACTTTCCTTCCTCCTGTTTATGCCCCAACTCCTCAAGCAATTGTTATAACCAAATAATTTCTTTGCTTGCCTCTATGACAACAACATACTTAACTTCTATGGTTGGTAAAGCCACCATCTTCTGTAGTCATGAAATCCAGCTCATTGTTTTCCAACCTACAGTGTAAATATAACTTGTCGTGTTCCTCTTGTTGTCTACATCTCCAGCCATATCTGAATCTACCTAACCACACAAAGTGGTGTCTAATCCACTATAGCACAAAATTGTCCCCATGGTCCCTCTCAAATACTGAAGGATCCACTTTACTGCCTGCTAGTGATCTCTACCTGGATCACTCATGTTGATGAGTAAAATACCTTGGACATCTGGTTTCTCTCCTACTCGGTCTTGGGACACTACTCCTTTGATAACTTGAAATGGCCTGTAAAAGGAGTCCCAACCAGTTTAGCATTCTACATATTAAACCTCTCCAAGACCTTCTTAATGTACTCTTCCTGAGATAAAGCTAGCTTTCATTCCATCCTATCCCGAGATATCCTCATACCAAGGATTTGTTTGGCTACCCCTAAATCCTTCATAGCTAAGGATTATCTTAGCTTCTTCTTGAGTACTTTTATTTCCTGCATGTTTTTACCTACAACCAACATTTCATCCACATACAGACACAGGATAATATAATTGTCATCCATAAATTTATTTGTATAAATACAATGGTCAGAATGGCATCTAATATAACCTTGATCCATCATGAAGCTATCAAATTTCTTATGTCATTGACGTGGAGCTTGCTTCAAGCCATACAAGTTTTTCTTCAGTTTGCACACCATCTCCTCTTTACCCTTGACCGCATAACCCTCTGGTTGCTACATATATAGATCCTCCTCCAAATCACCATGGAGAAATGTAGTCTTTACATCAAGCTGCTCTAAGTTCAAGTCTTTTGCTGCAACTATTCCAAGAACAGTTCCAATAGAAGTAATTTTTACTATAGGAAAAAAAATCTCATCAAAATCTATACCTTTTTTCTGTGCAAACCCCTTGACCACCAACCGGGCCTTATAAAATATGCGGAACAATCCCTCACAGAATCACAACAGTAGAAACTAATATGTAGAAAATATTATAGATCTCAAATAAAAATGCAGAATAAAAATAATACAACACAAAGAGACAATATTTAACGTGGTTCACCTAATTTGGGCTACGTCCACCAACAATCACTTGCTCATATTTTATTACAAGCCATCGCTCTCTCAATATAATACCCAGATTTGTTTAGAGCTATGCTCAATAAACTCTACAGAATTCACACACATCTACAATGTTACATAAACCCTACCATTTGCAAAAAACCACATAAGTGTACAACTACTTTAGTAGTTTTAAAAAACCATCCCATTAATATATGGGTCTACAAACCCGCCCATATGAGAAAAACACATTTTTCAAGGCAAAACAAAATTTCTGGGGCGCTGCGCCCCCAAACCCCAACGAGATAACTATGGAAAGTGTACAATACTATTAGTATACAGTATTCAACACTTTCACACCTGAATATAGGCTCCACAACCTAACAAGAAATAAATATGAAGATGTCAAGCAAATTGACTAGCCCAAAAATACAAAAATTAAAAGCATGATAACTAAGCCACAATGTAAAATTTTTCCTTCTGATTTTCTTGAATCCTATAGCCAACCTGCCTTCTATGACATCATCACCCTGGCCTTGAAGATAGTCATAATACATTCGATAAACATGTCTCAGTGTTCAAAATAGTGTAATAAGGTTCATTAGTTGATTAAGTGAAGTTCAGTGGAAGACTAGTCTTATTGGAAGCCTAGAAACGACAAATTTGGCGATTTTGGAGCCTGTATGTATCATCCGGAAGAGTTCAGAAAAGATATAAAGAATTTTGAGGTGGTGTTAGGGAGTATTGAAAGTTTTGGAAGAAATTTACAAATGTTTATGAAATAGTTGACCATTCAGGGACAATCTATTCAACAACAAGTTTATAGGTGTAAGAAAAAGGAATTCGAAGTGAAACCTAACGTCTCCAGGTGATTTTGGGAGCTCCGTAAGGAGTTAGAAGGAAAACAAATAGGCACCAGAAATCGAGGATAATTTTATGTATGTTAGGAACATCCATTTTAATATGAAGTTTAAAGGTTTCTTGAAGCATTCCAAACAATGCAACTGCCCCTCATAGTTCTGAACAAAAAAGGATCTAAATTTTGAGATTCAAGAATAATAAAGTATTGAAAATAGTTTCATTGATCTTATAATGTGTTTTGGGCACAAATTCATATAATATTTGACCCCAAAACATCATCCTAAGCCTTTAGGGTGAAAAAATCAAGTTTTAAAGCTATCTGTGGACATCTAGTGTAAATTTGGCTTTTCTTTTTTGGCCTAGGCACACTTTTCACCTCCTTGTGTCCCAATTTTCCCCTTATGGACATGGGGTAAATGGGGGACATAAAATTCCACCCTTATCCTCCTCCACAAGGAACACTTTTGTGCCCCATGTGTCCCATGTGTTCTGTGTGTCCCATTTTCCCCCGTGGTGTAAGGGGGATACAAAAATGTGCCCTCACTTTATTACCACGGTCACAATTTTGTGTCCCCATCATCCCCATTGTCCCTTCTTTCCCTAGGGGACAAAATGGACAAGAAAATGTGCCCATGATTAGTTGAATCCCCTTGACCTCCATACGACCTCTGTCAACTTTGCAAGTGTGTTTCCCGACCCCCTCATCTCATCCACCTTTCCTCTCATGCTGCCACTTATCTCAATCATGCTCCAAGGCACACTTTGGATCCCTCATTTTTCCCATTTCCCCCATTTTCCCATTTGAACTAGCTTTTAACCACACACAAACTCTGTTTAAACCCATATTCAAACCATAGATAACATGGTAATGTAAAAGCTTATGAAAACACTATTTTAACTCATTTATTCTACATAGGTCACCATTTCTTCATTGCTACTACTGTGACATCCTCAAAAAATCCCTTTTTTACTAGAGGTGTTGCT
This sequence comes from Taxus chinensis, assembly GCA_019776745.2. Lineage (NCBI taxonomy): Eukaryota > Viridiplantae > Streptophyta > Pinopsida > Cupressales > Taxaceae > Taxus > Taxus chinensis. The sequence continues at coordinate 332,036,011 of CM034146.1, forward strand.
AAAATTTTCTCAGATAACCATAGCCACCAAAAACAAGATTTGCTCATATATTTCAATCCAGAAGTTTGATCACCACCAAACTTTTCCAAAATATTCCTCTCTAAAATGCCTTTAGGAATATTATAGTTGTAAATCCATTTATTCCCTAGCTTTTTTCTACAACAAACTAAAAACTTAAACCCTAAAACATGTTTTTTTAATTTCGAATAAATTAAGCGGGTGAAAAATGGTGAAATTCAGAGCAGGAGATCCCAATGCAAAATAGAACACTTTGACAGTGATTTCATTACAATCCAACATCAGTAAGTCCAATTTCTAAAAATAACAGGTGCTCTGAACAATAAGATTCTAAAAATAGTAAGTTTCCCAAAGTGACAAGCTTTCAACATATGAAATATCCTGGAAACAATACACAAGATATAACGTGGTTCACCTAGTTTGGGCTACGTCCACTAAGAAACAATCAATGTATTATTCGAGAGGATATACAATTGAATATATGTTATCTTCCACACCTTACACGATGTACAATAATTTTCCTCTCACAAGCTTCTCTGAGCTCTCTCCAAGAATTCCTTCTTATGATTCTCCCAATCTTACTTCTAACCCTATTTTTCTAGCTTATATAGGCATATACAAACTTAGGGAAACTTAGCTATGCAATTATAACCATTAGATCAACTTTATATAAAAAGTTAGATCTAATTCCCGTGAGTTAAATAAAATAATCACGCATAGGTAACCAATGTTGGTTACCCTAACCGACACCGGTTCCTATTTTCTTTGACCAATGTCAATCCCCAAGTGACCAAATGCAGTCATCCGACCGACGTCGATTACTGTGTATTCCAGCAAGTTAATAAAACATGCTAATGTGAAGAAATTAAGCTCCATATCTAAACAATCTCCCACTTAGAGATAAATGGTTGCATCGTACCATACATCTCCATTCTTGGATCCTTTCCTTGGCATGTTTATCCATCTTCAAGTCTCAAAATTGAAGACCAATAGAAGTGGAGTGTAGCTCTAACTTCTCCTTTTCCAATGGCTTCATTAGCATATCCGTGGGGTTCTTATTTGTATGAATTTTCACTAGTTTTAGTTTTCCATCCTCCAACACACACTGTATGAAGTGATATCTCAACTGAATATGTTCGTTCTTGAATGAAACACTGAGTTCTTTTCCAGATGAATCACACTTTGACTATCACTATACAATCCGCAATCATCTTTCTCTTTTCCCAACTCTTCCATGAACCTACTCATCCATATCATCTCTTTTCTAGCCTTTGTAACTGCAACATACTCAGCCTCTGTAGTAGACAAGGCCACAACCTTCTGTAATCTCTAAATCTAGTTAACTTTCATCCCACCTACTGTGAATACATATCCAGTGGTGCTTCTCCTACCATCTAAATCTCTAGCCATATCTGAATCAACATACGTACATAAAGAAATATCTGACCCTTCATATCATAACTACATGTTAGATGTCCTCTAAAATACCTGAGAATCCATTAGACTACTTTCCAATGCTCCTTGCCTATATTGGCCATAAATTTGCTCACAACTTCCATTGCCTATGCAATGTTTGGCTGGTACAAACCATAACATACATAAGACTTCCAAGTGTTAAAGCATATAGAACTCGTGTCATGTACTCAACCTCATCATGTGATGTAGGAAATTGATCTTTGCATAATTTAAAGTGTCCATCCATAGGTGTACTTACAGGTTTTGAATTCTGCATATTAAACCTTTCCAACACCTTATTGATATAATGTTCCTGAGACAAATACAACTTCATGTTCTTCATGTCTCTGTGAATTTGCATGCCAAGGATTTTCTTTGCAACTCCCAAATCCTTCATTGCAAATTTATGAGCTAACTTTTCTTTAAGCTCAAAAATTTCTTGCATACTAGATCCTGCAATAAGCATATTATCTACATATAGTAACAAAATAATATAGCTTCCATTTTCAAGCTTCTTGAAATAAAAACAATGGTCAGATTCGCATCTCATATAACCATGCTCATGCATAAAACTGTCAAATCTCATATACCACTCCCTTGGGGCTTGCTTGAGCTCGTACAAGCTCTTTTTCAACCTGCACACAAGTTTTTCCTTACCCTTGACTTCATAACCAAGTGGCTGCTGCATATAAATCTCTTCCTCCAAATAACCATGAAGGAAATTCATCTTAACATCAAGTTTCTCTAAATGTAAATCTTCTACTGCAACTAAACTCAATACAGTACGTATGGAATTCATTTTTACTACAAGATATCTTAGGCAACCATATAGATCACAAGATGTGTAGGTTCCAAGTGAAACGATCCAGCATCAGAAAATTAGTCAAGACATGGAATCATTCAAAACATATCTCTGATAATTACACAATAATACATATGCTAACCCATTTCCAAAAACTCAATAAATTTGAGGCAACTGTACAGAATATGGCATTGCCTCATTAGCAATCCTATTCTTCTACTGCACACATGATGAAATCTTGCTCTGATACCAAATCTAAAAGACACTTAGTTTTGCACCGTAGAAACACAAAATATCTTCATTAATTTTTATCACAAACTTCTTACAAATATATAGTATATGAGGATCCTACAAATTAGGAGGTAGGTTAAACAACACACCTCATATAACAACAAATACACAACCATGAATCTAAGTACGTAATATTGTTATTATATATAACAATAATACTTAACTAACCAAATACGACTAACCACCCAAACCTATATTAGTGAGTTTTTTATTAACAACTTCACTATTATAATAGTAATTTCATTTCCTCAAATATAATGTAAACATTAATTTCTTAACATTTTCACGCCAAGTATTTTCTTTGCATCTCCCAAATCCTTCATTGCAAATGCATAAGCTAACTTTTCTTTAAGCTCAACAATGTTCTACATACTAGATCCTTTAATAAGCATGTCATCCACATAGAGTAACAAAATAATATAGCTTCCATTTTCAAGCTTCTTGAAATTAAAAAAATGGTCATATTCACATCTCATATAGCCATGCTCATGCATAAAACTATTAAACCTCATATACCATTTCCTTGGGGCTTGTTTGTGCCCATACAAGCTCTTTTTCAATATGAAAGACTTAGTTTTTCACTGCAGAATCACAAAATATCTTCATTAATTTCTATCACAAACTTCTTAAAATATATATATAGTATATGAGGCTCCTACAAATTAGGAAGTAGGTTAAACAACACACCTAATATAACTACAAATACACAACCACGAATCTAAGTACGTAATATTGTTATTATATACAACAATATTACTTAACTAACCAAATAGGATTAACCACCCAAACCTATATTAGTGAGTTGTTTTATTAACAATTTCACTATTACAATAGTAATTTCATTTCCTTAAATAAAATGTAAACATTAATTTCCTAACATTCCCCCCCTGCCTTACTATTTACATGGTTGCAAAAGAACTTTCACACTTCCTCTACAGCTTGCTGCCCATGCTTGCTCATGATCTTGGTACAACACTTGAACTGGAGGTAAAAGAAGGAACACATCAAATTCTTATCAACCATGCACTGTTGAGATCACATATGACCGAAAAGGATGAGAACACGCTCAAGAGTCATCTTCTTATTAACTAGTGGTTCTTGGAAACACATTTGACCGAGCAGTGTGGGAACTCAAGCAACAACACAATTGAATAGCCTTTAATGGTTTTCTTGAGAATAACCACAAACCTAGGTATGAACAGGAACACATCTGACTATTCAACCTCTTCAAGACTCATGATCCTACATTTCTTTGTGTTATATTTTTCACTATGTTATTGCATCAGGGAATAATGTAGGAATAGCCACATACCAGTGAACAGGAACATACCACATATGTTCTTATTTTTCATGCCACACTGAAAATATGAAATCCACACAAAAAATGTCATCATACCAAAAGTGTGGCCCCATCATTAATGACTAACAAGAGGTCCATGGTTGTCCTCCTACCTCTGATGCCTCCATCCTCCAGTTGTTTACTGCTTAGCTCAGCCGATATTGTCTTTGAGGCTCATTTTAAAATTCCTCCCCCTCAAGTTCAACTTGGACGTCAGGTTACACTGAAAATTCATCCATGAGGGAATTTTATTTTATTTTATAATATTTTGACTATTTTTAAAATCACTCATGAATTTTACAACAACACTTTGACTCGGATAAAAGGACTCTACATTGAAAATGGGCTTGACACGAATAACTAACTTTTGATGGCAAGACATTTTATGGTAACAGATGACACAAATAAACTTTTTACACTTGATAATGACACTATTACAATACCTTATGATAATGTCAATCGACTTGGACTTTAAATAAAACTTAATTTCCTAACACAGAGACTACTTGAATAACACTAATTAAATAAAAGATATGTAGTTTGACTCAAACTATACAAAAAATAATCTTACTAGACTTTATTAATAAAATGGACATGACTCACTAACTCTATTTTGACACCAAAAATAATTTTTTCATAAGTTGAATTTTGACAACAAAAAATAATGGAAATAAACCCTATTAACACTAGACGACCATATAAAAAGTGCCGATGACCATAAACCCTATTAAACTCAGACCTGAACCATTAAAAAAATGTATTACTCACGATAGAAATGTTACATTAAGAATTCAACTCATCAAAAACTTGACTCACTAAAACAGTTACTTTTGGGCAAATTCCTATATGAACGACTTAGATTTAAAAGCAACGCACCTTTTGAAATTTTATAGAAACTATGTGGGGTTGACTTGGTGCGAGTAGCGTGCATTGACTGTAAATCTCATTACAATGCCATCTCCTTGGAGCGTAGCTTAATCTGTATATTTTTGACATTCACGTAGAAGTATTTAGGCACATATTTCTTGTATATCTTATCAGCCAAATGAAACTGTAGACTATGTGAGAATACCAGTGGCTATTGGGAGGATTTATAGCAATGCAGTGACATTAATAGATCTGGCTATTCTAGGTGGTTGCAGGATCCTTCATAAAGATGTGGCACAGTTAACATATGGTCAGTGTGCACTTGTCAAAGGATCATGTACTACAGCTAGAAAATATAATTTTTTATTTTCTCATATTAGAACACCATGAACATTTGCAAAAATGATATACATGGATAATAGACATATGCCACAAAAATAATGTTGTTTTGTACAAAAAAAAACTATGTCAGTCATGCAAGTTCGATCCTCCTGCACAAATGGTTTTATCAAACATGTACATCAATATGTGTGCAAAGCATGTAATGCAAGTGCAATCAATGTTGGAGCATTACAGATCAGAAGATGTGTAGGTTGCAGGTGAAACGATCCAGCATTAGAAAATCAGTCAATACATGGAATCATTCAAAAAATATCTCTAATAATCACACAATAATACATTTGCTAACCCATTTCCAAAAACTCAATAAATCTGAGGCAACCATACAGAATATGGCATTGCCTCATTAACAATCATATTCTTCTACTGCACACATGATGAAATCTCACTCTGATACCAAATCTGAAAGACACTTAGTTTTACACAGCATAAACACAAAATATCTTCATTAATTCCTATCAAAAACTTCTTACAAATATATAGTATATGAGGCTCTTACAAATTATGAGGTAGGTTAAACAACACACCTCATATAACTATAAATACACAACCACGAATCTAAGTGCGTAATATCGTTATTATATACAACAATATTACTTAACTAACCAAATATGACTAACCACCTAAACATATATTAGTGAGGTGTTTATTAACAACTTCATTATTACAATAGTAATTTCATTTCCTCAAATGTAATGAAAACATTGATTTTTTAACATCTGTATGCCAAGGATTTTCTTTGCAGCTCCCAAACCCTTCATTGCAAATGAATGAGCTAACTGGGATTCTTTAAGTTCAACAATATCATGCATACTAGATCCTGCAATAAGCATATCATCCACATACAATAACAAAATAATATAGATTCCATTTTCAAGCTTCTTTAAATAAACACAATGGTCAGATTCACATCTCATAGAACCATGTTCATCCATAAAACTAGCAAACCTCAAATACCATTTCCTTGGGGCTTATTTGAGCCCATACAAACTTGTTTTCAACTTGCACACAAGTTTCTCCTTACCCTTGACTTCATAACCAAGTAATTGTTGCATATAAATATCTTCCTCCAAATCACCATGAAGGAAAGTTGTCTTGACATCAAGTTGCTCTAAATGCAAATTTTCTACTGCAACTAAACTCAATACAGTACGTATGGAAGCCATTTTTACTACAGGAGAAAATATCTCACCAAAATCAATACCCAATTTCTATGCAAATCCTTTTACCACAAGCTTTGCCTTGTATCTTTCCTATCCACCATGTTCTTCCTTGATCCTGTAAACCCATTTATTCTGAAATATTCTCTTACCAGCTAGTAACTTAACCAAATATCATGTCTAGTTTTGCTCTAAGGAGTCCATCTCCACATCTATTTCATGCTCCCACTTCTTGTGGGTTTCATCCTGCATTGCTTCTTTAAAATTCTCTGGTTCACCACTATCAGCAAATAATAAATAAGATAACGAAGGTGTAAATCTTTATGGAGGTCTACTTACCCTTTATGACCTTCTCACTGAGATTTGGGGTTTCGGAGGCTCATTCTGTAAATTTGTTTAAATCTAAGATAGTGACTGACACTAGTCACCTATAGCCAACGTCAGTTTGGCTAACCGATTTTGGTCTGGCTCTTCTGTAACCAACTTCAGTTTAGGCAACTGACATCATTCCGCTGTCAATCGAAACCGGTTAGTGTGTAAACCTATAGGTGTCACTTTTAAATATGAGTCAATGCTTTTTCATCCACAAACTTTCCTGTACATTCTCTTTTCATTCTAATCAATGTCATGACTCCTAACAATCTTATAATCTTCTAAATCCCAAAAATAGAATCTGAAATCACTAGATCCATAACCAATAAAAGTACATCTCTTGGATTTAGCATCCAACTTATTTCTATTTTCTTTATCAACATGCACAAAATATTCTAAACCAAATACTCTAAGAAAAGAAAGATCTACCTCTTTTCCAGTCCAAGCTTCTTCTGGTATTCCACCATCTAGTGCACTTAAAGGCCTACGGTTAATTAAATAAACCGTCGTGTCTACTGCTTCTTCCCAAAACTACAAAGATAATCCAGTATTTCTTTACATGCTTCTTGCACATTCCATGATTGTCATGTTCATTCTTTCAGCAACACCTTTCTCGTGTGGTGTTCTAGGAACTGTTCTTTCTCTGCGTATTCCATGCACTAAACAATAATCATTGAAAACCTTTTGCAGTACTCACCACCATTGTTAAATCTAAGGCATTTTAACTTTGAATTTGATTCATTTTCCACAAGGGATTTCCATCTCTTAAAAGTCTCAAAAACATCATATTTATGTTTAATACAATAAACCCATACCTTTCTTGTGGAATCGTCAATGAAAGTCACATAATATTGGGATCCTCCATGAGAAGCTACATAGGTTGATCCCCACACATCTGAGTGTGCAAGATCCAATTTTTGCTCCTTCTTTGTTTCCCCAACTTTGAGAAATCTCACTCTCTTTTTCTTTCCAAATATATAATGCTCACAAAAATAAAGATCTACATCTTTCAAATCTAATAACTTACCGTTAGCCTTTAAGATTTGTATTCTTTTTTGACTCATATGGCCTAGCTGATTATGCCACATGCTTCCATCTAAATTTGAAGTAGATAGAAAAAAAAAGGAATCAGTAATACAGGTATACAAATACAATGTTCATACCTTCTTTCCTCTTACTACAACAAGAGATCCCTTGGTAACCTTCCAAGAGTCGGTTATGAATGTAACCATGCAACCAGATTCACCTAGTTGTCCTACAGAAATTAGATTTATCCTGAGGATTGGCACATGCCTCAAATATTTCAATATCCATGTATTTTCATTCTACAATTTAAGATAAACTTTTCCTTTACCAATAATATTTCATGGTTCATCATCTCTTAAATAAACATGCCCAAAATTACCCTGGACATAATTTCTAAAATAACCCTTATTAGGGGTAACATGGAAATAATCTCTTGAATCTAAAACCCATGATTCAATTTTATTATCCAAGGAGAGAATAAGGGCATCTTTCATTACCTCAGAAGATGCAACATTTGCCTCTTTATCTTACTCTGGTAAGTTCTCTTTGTTTTACTTGAACCAGCAATTTTTCTTTGCATGTCCTTCTTTCCACAATTCCAGCAGGTTATTCCTTTACATTTGGATTTAGATCTGTCATTCTTAGACTTTGATTTCCCATTATTCTTTCTCTTAGATCTCTCCTTCTACCTTTCCCTGCTTTCTACATTAAAAGCATTACCAGATGATAATTCTCGTGTACCTTTACTGTGTATTTCTTCATTCAGGATTATATTGACCACATCATCAAACTTTAAACTATTAGTAGCAGATATTGTATTACTAATAGTCATTACCAAGTTATCTCAACTATATGGAAAAGAGCATAAGAATAAAAGTTCTTTCACTTCATCATCAAACGAAATATTCACTAATTTTAATTGATTTACAATAGACTGGAAATCATTCAAATGACTTGATGCAGATTCACCTTATTGCATCTTTGAATTAAATAATTTCTTCATCAAATAAACTTTATTTGAAGCACTAGGTTTTTCATATAAATTTGTTAAAGATTTCATCAACTCTATCATGGTTACTGTTTTGGTAATATTCAAAGCCACGGATGCTGTTAAGCTCAATCTTATAGATCTCAGAGCCTTTCTATCAAGAATTTTCCATTCTTCATCAGTCATCTTTGTAGGTCTTGTCTTCTTATCCAACAGTAAGTATAGATCTTTCTGATATAGCTAATCTTCCACTTGCATCTTCCATAATTGATAATTATAGCCGTCAAATTTCTCAACTCTATATTTTTCATCTTCTGCCATTGTTGTAGCTCCCACTCAATCATAAATCCCTCTATGATTAAATATGTCAACACAAAAAACCATTAAACAAACAAGCTCTGATACTAGTTGCTAAGGTTAATCACACTAGTTGTACAGATATATTATTCAGATCTAAGCATACAAGAAATAAATACGGAAATAAACTAGAAGAAACAATACACTAGATATAGCGTGGTTCAATATATTATTCCAGAGGATATACAATTAAAGATTTTTAATCTTCCACACCTTACACGATGTAAAATACTTTTCCTTTCGCAAGCTTCTCTGAGATCTCTCTAATTATTCCTCCTTACAATTCTCCCAATCTTACTTCTGACCCTAGTTTTCTAACTTATATAATCATATACAAACTTACGGCAACTTAGCTATGCCATTACAACCATTAGATCAACTTTATATAAAAGGTTAGATCTAATTCCTGTGAGTTAAATAAAACAATCATGCACAGGTAACCAATGTCGATTGCCCTAACCGAAACTGGTTCCTACTTGCTTTGACCGATGTCGGTCCCCAGGTGACCGACACCGGTCAGCCGACTGACACCAGTTACTGTGTATTCCAACAAGTTAATAAAGCATGCTCATGTGAAGTAATTAAGCTCCATAATTCAACATCTAAAAATAAAAAAATCTCATTAGTGTTAATAACCTAAGTGAATTAGGAACTTTAGAGGTCAAATTGGTGTAAAGATTCTAAAAATAACATTTTCAGACTCTACTTGCTAAAAATAGAAATTCTTGATTTTGGTGCAAAAAGTTTGTGGTAGCTTTGTTTTCACTCATCTTGGTTATTTTATGAAAGATGAAGTTCAAAGACTTAGGTTTTGAGCCTATTTTAACCTTATCTACTAAGTATCTAGGTGTGAGACATAGTGATGTCACTGACATGGACCTTGAAGACCTAAAAAGTAGGATGCTCAGAGGACCAAGAGAGCATGTGGAAGAGAAAATATTTATAAGTAGATTGTTTGCAGCAGGAGGCTATCCATTATCTGTTTAAAGTACAAAATTGCTCCTAACATGTGCAAAGTAATATGAACCTAATTCTAAGATAGTGAGGGCAGATGACAAATCCATTCTTACAATGTTTACTCCTAAGGGTATCTTGTGGTATATGTAGATTCTAACCATCAACAATATTGTCATCATCTCTAAAGAGTTTACATCACATGAATGGGTGAAGAATGAATCATATCTCCAAGGCTTCACACTTGGGTCATGGCCAAAATATGGGAGGAAACTCTTTCATATTCCAAACATCTTGTCAAGAAGTGAGTTCCACAATGGTTACTCAGATTCAATCATCTTATTGAACACAGTGATGGGTGAAGACATGACAAAGGATTTTTAGGAGTGGATGGCCTAATTCATCCTCATTGCCACCAAAGGAAACTAGGTAGGAGATTGGGGACAAATCATAAGTGACAATATTTGCCATCATTTAGTCCAACTTCCTACCACTAGAAAGTTCACGATGATCTCGTATCTAGTGTATACTCTTGCAAGCACAAGACCATTCAAAGGCATAAATCTCACTCCAAATGATCCTCAAAAAGCACTGACCTATGAAAAGTATCCTCAGCTCACTCTCGAGGAAAGTGACCATCACTTTTCTAGGGTCAATAATTCATTCACCATATTTGTTATTCGACTTCTAGAAGGCAACCCAGAGTTAAGGTTATCCTCTTAAGCAATAACACTGATCAAGAATATGGATGTTTCTTCACTCAATTCCTAACTTTCACCTACATCATGGCTTCAGGCTTTGACCTTGTTCCTCAAAAATTTCCCAAGTACCTCAATGAAAAAATAGTAATGTTTGAGTTGTGCAGGAAACTTGCTCTAGTCCATAACAAATGTAAGAATCGTAAGAAAAAGCGCATGTCATTCCCAATATGTCTTAGAATCTATTCATGCAAAAGCGTTGTAGATGCATCAAATCTTGAAGCTTCATTTTCTTCCATTAGCCTATATTCATATACATCCAATTCTGATTTTGACATTCGAAACAATCCTGAAACATTCAATCTCTATGAATTACACCTTAGTCCGCAAATTGAAGATTATTAGGTCAATTGCCTGGATGATTTTGACGTAAGGAAAAGAGATCATATGCGGATGAATATTAACAAAATGATGAGCTTCAGTTTTGATTGGTTCATTGAATGTGTGGAAGATGATGGTTTTGATTTGTTTGCTCTACAATATTAAACGGTAAAATCTTCACCTCTTCCACCTATCTCATGGATCATTCGAGAATTGGGTGATATCAACATGAGAACTACAACAGTGATTCAAAGATATAAGGAATGGTTCAAGAGAAAGATAATTTATTTCATAGAATATGGTGGTATCCTAACCATCTTGAGGCAAGCATCTCACCTCTCATCCTTAAAGGCATCTAAGAGAACTACGAGCTTCGCTCACTCAGGGGAGCCCACAAAGAGGAAAACAATAAACACTAAAGGGTCTTGCAAATGGAAACTTTACAAAAAATCCAAATTCACCAAGAATCCCATAAATTATCTTGAGTAAGGGGAAATTTATCCTTTACAACCTCTAGTTTTGCACCAGTCACCAAGTGTCTCTTCCTCAACCATCGAGTCAACTCATCAAGTGTAGGACGTGGTCCCTCATTGTCAACTTGAAAGTGACATCATGCCTAGTGTTGAACCTACACCAATATAAATCTTCCCATAGATATAATAATTGATTAAAAGTGAGCTAAGGACAATAAAACAGACATCAGTACCAGACTTTGAAGTTATCTCAAAGATCATGAAGATGAAATGAAGTAGAAAAAGACAGGTAACTTCTCACTTTTTCAGTGGTGTTTCTAGAAATCAATATGTAGAAGTTACCCTGCGAAAAATAGTAAAACCCATAGAGGATATGACTCAAGAGGACTATGAAATGATGAAAATCCATTTGGGTCAAGCAACACATGAAGGAGATGCACATTTGTTCAATAAGAAAACTAGACATTAACAACACTTATTTTTATTTTTGCATTGGTTTACCCTTTTTATACTTCTATCATTTGCTTTTCTAAAATTAATACTTTACTTTTGGACATTGGACAACATGTGACCCAACTCTTTATTTCCTGTTTTATCCTCCAAACATCCTAGATAGTACCACCCACTAGCAATAGGAATGCCCATGTGCCACTGTCCCCTTTAGATGCTTTTTACCTTTTCCGTCTTTTTCTCAAATTTAAAATGCCACATTGACAATTATCCTTTCTAAATTACTACCTATCACTTTGGGTTGGGATTTTTTAGTTGTTTTTTATGAAATTCAAAGAAGGGAATCATATATATATATATATATATATATATATATATATATATATATATATATATATATATATATATATATATAACTTACTGTTATTAGGGGCTGAGCAATTTGGGTTATTACTTTTTATCTACTACTTGGGAAAAAGAGATGCACTGAAGGAATGCACTTGGGTTGCATCATTCACTGCATAGGAGGGGATATTTCTAAATTCCATCTATCACATTCATCTTGGGGGAAAAGTAGTTATAGCCCACTATCTTGGTGCGACTGATACAAGGGCAACCTAGCTTCAAGGAACATCATTCTATAGAACTACATTGAGTCTAAAATGTCGTGAAATGCTTAGTGAAAATCATATTGGGGTGAAATCTAAGGCCAGTATGACTCAAGCATATGCATTATTTATTCCATATAAGATGTGTGCTTAAGCCTTGTGTAGGTATTTATGGTTTGTTTTATAGGTTCAAGTGTGATGGTGAAACCCTATAATGAAGCCAAAGTGACAAAGAGCGAAAGGATGAAGACAAGTCCAAATCTTAAAAAGATTAGATCCAAAGTTGTTTCTAGGACACTAGTGCTCAGTTTGGACACTAGTACTCGGGGTGATCCTATCCTCCTTTGGGAAGTTTTGTCCATAAGCCTTACAATTCTCATTTTTCCAGATAAAGCACACCTAGCCTAGCATGTTCTAACCAGTTTTTATTCCAAAATAAGTCCAAGAACTTATATACATGCTAATTCACTCTTATCTTTCTATTGTTCACACTTAATTTTAATTATTTAGTAGATCTTTCTTATTATTGTTATATTTATTTGATTTTAGTCCTTTGATAAGATTTAAATTTTGTTAAATCAGGTGTCTGCATTACCCCCAAACTAGTATATGAAAAGATATAGTTAAATGAAATGCATACTCAAGAGTGTAGACACATGTTTCATTTGATTGAATAGTTGATTGTTTGAATGGTTGTGAGATGTCCAAAGAAACCCCATAACATAATAATGTAGTCAATGTCCATGTTTTGAAAATTGATTTTTTGACCCTGAAATTTGAAATTAAAATCAAAATAGGGAAAGGAAGGATTACACCTATATGTGTAGAAACAAAAAAAATCTTATGAATATTGAAGCTTCTATTTTAATTGTTTATATTAGATTATGCCTTGTGGTTAAGGCATGTAGAGAAGGATATTCTCACTAAACCATATGGATAATTAGGGGTGGTCAATCCCCAATTTTAAAAAAACCAAAACTATCTAATGAGGTTAGGGGTAGAATAAACCCAACACTCATGTTTGAGTAATACACAACATACCAACTTCAGAGTCTCCCGGTGTATGTCATGTCTTTCTATCAACTTCCTCGAGGTGTTGGGGAAAAACTGGAAAAAATCCAAAAACATTTCTTATGGAGTGGCACTAAAAGAAAAAAAAGAATCCCTTTGGTGGCCTGGGACAGAGTTTGTAAACCCAAAAAGCTAGGGGGACTTGGTCTTAGAGACTAGACTAAAATTAATAAAGCCCTTCTAGCAAAATTTGGGAGGAGGTTAACTAAAGAAAACGAAGTTTGGACCAGAATTCTAAAGAAAAAATATTGGATGGATGTTAATGACAATAGATGGATTTTTAAACAGGCATCCTTCAATGGTTCATACATATGGAAAGCTATTAACTAGGCAAAAGAAATTGTGGCTAGGGGTAGAAGGTGGAAAATAGGAAAAGGAAATGAGATAAGCTTATGGAAAGATAAATGGGTTGGGAATTTTGTCCTTAAAGACCAACTCCCCCAAATTGCTAGTCAGCTCAAAGATAAATATGGGGAAAAAATCAATAACTATATTGATGATGAAGACAACTTTCAGACATGGAAACTCATGGAATTAGACAGACAGGAACTCAATGAATACTTGAGCATAAAAAATTATATTTCTTCTAACAGTAAGGACCATGATAGAATAGTCTAGGACAAAGAACAAACCGGTAATTTCTCTATCAAATCTACCTACTCCCTTTTTTTGAAGGAGAAACTAGAGAAGAAGATTTAAATGTTGGTAAGATATGGAACAAGAACATAACTCCTAAGGTTAATGTTTTCAGTTGGCTGTCAGTAATAAATAAAATTCTCACTGTTGATAATATTGCTAAAAGGGGATTTGAGATGGCCAATAGATGTGTTCTATGTGAAGTGAATATGGAAATTGTAAATTATCTATTCATGGAATGTCATTTTGCCCATCTAATGTTATCTTCTATTCTGGGATGATTCTCGGTTTACTGGGTAATCCCCAAAGAGATCAAGGATGCTTGGAATCAATGGAATTATCCATTCTTCAGTCGAGGGCTAAAAAATATTTGGGTTATGAGTTTGGGTCACCTCTGGTGGGAATTATGGAAATAAAGAAACAGAAGGATCTTCAAAAACAAGAAAATTCCCACTAGGTTAACTATAAACAAACTCCTACAGGCTGTTAGAAACAATTTTTCTATCCTAAGGAAAAATGAAATGGAAATTCTTGACATTGAACAACCCTTCTTTAAGAATTGGAACATTATAGGTGACCCTAAACCCAAAAGAAGTAATCCTCGTTTGGGGATTAAGTGGATTACACCTAGGGAAGGTTTCTTTAAACTCGACTTTGATGGGGCAACAAAAGGTAATCTTGGGAAAGTAGGGGGTGGTGGTGTCCTTCGGGATTCTTAAGGAAGATTTCTTCTTGCCTACTTTTTCGACCTAGGCTTTCAATCTAACAATGTTGCAGAGGCAGCTGCGATGTTTTGGGGAGTGAAGTTAGCCAATGAGAAAGGCTTAAAACACCTTGAAGTGGAAGGGGACTCTTTATATATCATATCATGTTTGAAAGGAAAATCTCAACCTTCTATTTCAGTTAATGAATTCATCAATAAAACTAAGCTTTTATTATCCTCTTTTGAGGTTATATCCTTCCATCATGTGTATCGCGAAGGAAACACTCTTGCTGATTTTATGGCCAATATGGGGGTGAACGCAAGGGGTCTTAAGGTGGTCGAGGATCCTAATAAGATGCAATCAAAATTTATTAAAATCATGAAAAGGGAAGGTATAACTAATTATACTCCTACAAATGAGGAGGCAATAATTCTTCAATCTTGTGACATCTCTTTCTCATGATTCTCGATCTCATGCAAAATCTCCTTTCTAATCCTCGTTGGGGTAGGATAGATCCTTTTTATTTTTGGAAGTGGGACAATAAGATTGGGGAAGGTAACCATTCACATAACAGAAAGAAGAATGGGTTTAGAAGCATGGGGGGCGACTTAGTGAGAACTGAACCTAGTAAGAGGCAAGAGATTTCCAAAGAGGCTGAGATCCTGCTTGAAAAGGCAGGTATGTTACCCTTCTTCAATATATTTGATGGCTACGATGAAAAGCTGAGTGAAGCTGTGGCAAAAATGTGGAAATAAGGCCATGTTCGAGTTGATAACTTCTCCTTTACCATTACCCCCAAGTTTATTGCCAAAGTTTCAGGTTTAGCTCTGGAAGGAAGATGCATCTACAAACCTAAGTCAGACTACAACCTGGAGATTGAATGCTTTATGCAAGATAAGGGGGCGCTTGTCTCTCTCCATAATGGTTATGCTTGGGGCAATTTGCCTCCTCCTTTTGACGAAATTGCTTAGTTGTTTATGTTCTACATTACCTTAGAAGGGCGTTACAACGTGATATATGGATATCACTTCCCTATGCTAAACCATGTCTGTAATGCTAAGCCCTATAATTTCCCTTTCTTCTTGTATACTTCCCTTTCTAAATCTATTTCCATGGTCGAGAAAGGTTCCTTTTCCTTACCTTTGCACCAAGGCCTCATCAAATCCCTTATTAGACTGGGAACTCCCCTTTTGGGTAAAAACGACAAGTTTGGGGCTCCTGTTGCTGAATGCTCGAAGCCCAAGGAGGAAAGTTTTAGTGAGGATCTGTTTGGGAAACCAGTGGCTAAAAGGACTAGATCTAGCCTGAGTCAAGGTGGCATCAAGAAATGAATCAGGGTTGAGGAGGCACCTAAGATGGTTGAGGAAGTGGAGATTATCTTAGATTTGGGCAAGAACCAAGAAGGAAACCCGGACCTTTCGGTTTCCAGTAAGGATAAAGATGTTGCTGAAGGAGAAAACAACGATGAGATGGAAAGTGAGAAAGCTTCGGACACTTCTAAAGGCAAGCATTCAAAGAACTCGAAGGAGGCCATTGAAATCCCGCATGCTCTTAAAATTTCCCAAACGAAATTGTTTACTGCTCAAGACTTTGCTATCAAGTCTCATGCTTTCATGTGGGAATTTGAGAATTGCAGGCTTGATACTGATATTAATAGACATAAGATTAGTATGGTTTCCATGGACCTGGGGGAACTAACTGAAAAAGTGGAAAATATATCTTCTTTGGTTCTTAGTGCACAACTTAAAAATGCTAATGAGAGAAGCCTGGAGATGGAAAAGGATATGCTGAAGATGAAAGAAATCATTTTTCATATTCGTGATGTCCATCTACTCAATGTTAAAAGCACCATCCACCACCTCAAGCTATTAGCTGAGATGATTCATTCTATGGAACTCACAAAGGAAAAAAAAAAAGATGGAAAAGGCCCCAAAGTGGAGATTCTTTAGCCTAACTACAAGTATTGGAAATCTACCATTGACTCCCTTGTTAAAGAATGGAATAGTTGTATGAATATAGTGGGGGGCCTGATAAAAGAATGAAGAAGAAATATGGGATAATGGTCTACTATTAGTTCTTAGTTGTTTTGTTGTTAGTTCTTATGTCTTCCTATAGTTTGTTAGTTTTCTACTTATCTGTTGTTTGGAAACATTCCTTTATGGTGGGTATCTCTTTGTTGTTTGTTTTGTGATGCTTTAGTTTTTTAGTTGGGCTTCAATGGTAATCCCTTAGCCTCTTTTTAATGAACTAATAATACTTTGTATGGGGTAGGGTCCCCTCAACCCTTTTTAAGCTCTAATAAAAAAAATACACAACATACCAATCAGAAAGTTGAAACCACCATGGGGTTTCTAAGAATGATGCTAAGGCTGATGGGTTTCACTAAACTAAACATACATCACTCATTCTAACCAAATCACAATATTATAGACAGATCTAGATGCCAAAATTGTTTGATTGAAAGGGAAGGATGTATAATCATACCACCACCATACTCATAGTAATTGATAATATTAAATAATCAAAATGGAACACAACACATGCATGCCCCTATTATGCTTATAGTAATCGATAACATCGAAATTTTGAAACATAAAAACGTACATCATAGATTATTTATAAATCATATATATAATTATATTGAACCATGAGTAATCATCATGCCCCTTGAATTTTTAATAAAATGTAGTATAACTATACTAAAATTTATGCCATTCTTCTCAATTCACTGTCTAAACCATTATATATTATATATACCAATATGCCATGTACCGAGAGAAGAATGAAGATGTGGATGAGGAAAAGGATAAAGCAGAAATTGAAGTTGTGGAGTTGGAATGATTCTTCTTCTTTTTCTTTTCTCTTTGTTTGATTACTTTCATTGTAATCAAGTAATGTAATTTTCGTAAGACTTAAGTAATTTGGTTAATTAGCGTTACTTTAAGCTGGTTGAAAAACTCAAAATTACTTGATGATAACAGACAGTCGGTTATTCCTGTTTAAATAATAGAACATTCTCAACTACTATGTGGCATGTAAAGAGGACTTTAAGTAAAAAAGTGCTCAACTCCTTGTAGTTTTATAGTTAGACATTTATGGAAGTATAATGGACTTTGTTTCTTTTGTATTTCCATTATGTTGACTAAAAATAGAAGAAGAGACCTATAGGTCAAAAGATCGAGGAAATTTTGGCAAACTATTGTTTTAGATTGTACGTGGTTGTTTAAGACTTTGTGTTGAAATAATTAGATGTTCATTTTGTAAATGGTTAGAAAATTGAGTGAGAAGAGAGGAGGGTTTTGGTTGAACTTTCTATCTTCTAAAGTCTTGTTGTGAAAACTATGAAGGATAAAGGTAAACTTTGCATTATCTTTAAATTTCATATGAGTACGCTTCTTTTCATTTGCTAAAAGTTGTAAAAATCACTTAATATCTGTCTATTTTGTGTGGCCATAAATTGCTCTGATATCTACTTGTTACCAAGCAAATTTCTTCTGAATAAGCTATTTCTACTTTCCACATTCCCTTCTTACTTCTCCTAGTAACTATGTTACTGAACAAGTGCTTACTTGTTGCAAAGTTGTTTAGCTATGGTTCATGAGCTATTCAACTAAAATAATACCATGAACATAGATTAGAAGGCCACAAAATAAACAAATAAATCAAGTGGGAGATTCACTGTAAAATTAAGGGGATTTATCCCATGACTGCTTAGGTTTTATGTTTAGCCAAGCATAAAATTTAGCCAACAAAACTGCATAAGCGGATTTTAAGTGTCTACATTTGCCCCTCTTTGAGGTGGCATAAGCAACACCACTTCAGCGATAGTAGACAAGAATAAACAAGTAAATTTTGAAGAAAAATTAGTAGAATGACAAATGTCCCCTCGAGTGTCGATGGGGTGATAGGAGAATTTAATCGACGATCAAAAATTTGAAGGAAACAGATAGAAGAATTAGGTGGAAGAAACCTTGCTAATAATGAGAATTGATAGATGAGAATGGAAATATATTTTGCATCCAACTCATTCAATTAACAACTTTGTTTCATCACTTCGCTTAAATGATCGACATCATTGACCCTTATTAAAATGTACGCATACAACAAACGTGTAAAATAACATGAAAAGCTATAATACTAACATTTGTTCATTGCTAAAAATTCTTAACTCCATATAACATACATAATGCAATGCAATACGAGAAAGTAAACAAGCTAAAATGACAGGGAAACAAGTACAAACACACATACTCAAACAAACAATGTTCAAGATAGTTGCACCAATGTTTTTGTTATCAAGCTTCAGTTCCCAAATGTTCGTGTTTAACAAAAAAGGTTTAAATGGTGCCCTAAGAAAGGATACATGCGAGGGGAATAACGGAGGACACAAGTAGTCCTATGAAAAAAAATTGTGCGCTATGAAACAGTACCATGCAACTCATTGTGCCAAGAATTTCAAACACAGTAAGCAAACCAACTTTATTAATAGAGGTAGATCAAAATGAATCGCGAGTTGTTGTGTGAGAACAAACAAGAACCTAATAAAAATGTTTTGTAGGAAAATTTTCAATGTTTGAGGACAATGCATTTAATACAGGCTTCATCTGCGTACATGTTGTTTACCAATTTTTGAATTTTGTTGAATTTTACTATTGTTTTGGATTTTTAATGGTTTTTACCATTTTTTGGGTTTTTAAATATTTTACCAATTTTTTGGATTTTGTTTAATTTTTACAGAATAAAATGATTGAGGGGAATGAAAATATCATGGGACATTGTTAAATAATGCTGGAAAGCAAAAATATTCCCCAGGTAACAGAAAGGGTCACCGAGAAGCAAAAACATGCCCCAACATAGCAAAAATGGGTGAAAAATGATTAGTTATTAAAAATAATCATCGCGACGAGTGCTTAGAAGAATTCAGAAGAATCACGACAATCACCTAGCTCATTGAGGACATGAAAAATGATGCAGGAGGTCAAAACGACTATAAATACCAAGCCATAAGGGGTGAAATCCATCGTGGCTAGTTCATTTGCTATTTACCCTTATTGAGTTTTGTGAGAGTTTTGCTCTGACATTGGAGAGAAATGACGCAGATTCAAAACTGGAAACACCGCACAGATCGAGTTTGAGAGTTCATGAGGCCTCTTCCGGACTCTACATCGGTATGTAAACCAGTTTATTTTACATTTTAAGTACATTTATTACAGTTTTAGGCTAGGGAAAAATCGTGGATTCGCACTAGCACAAGCCCTAGGGTGCATTAGTGTTATGCCTTGTGCTAGCACAAACAGGGTACACGCTGGCGTGAAGGGGGACATGCATGCATAAAAATAGAAATAGGCAGGTTCAGGCACGCACAAGCACGAAATTAGGTAAGTAAGCGCAAAAATGGACGTGTAGGTGAGCATTCGCACGTATGTGAAAATGAATGTGTAGGCGTGAAAAGGCACACACTAGTGCAAAGCTTGTGCCTTAGGCTAGTTTAGAAGAAAAATCCAAAACTTTTGACCTTATCAAAAAATTTAAGAATAAATATAATAGTATAGAATCAAATAGAACACCTTAGGAAGATGTTTTTGGAAGAAAATAATGCTAATGAAGTGTTGTGCAATTTTGTAGGTAAAATTACACAAACTGGACGTGCACGAGTGGCACAGGTACCTCAAATCTTTCAAGCAAACCTTTACATGGTGCGAGCAACGAGGGTTGATTACCATTTTGGAGGCTACAGGCCTTAGTTATGCATCGTAGATGCCACAGATCAAACTCGATCACACGCTACTGACTGCCTTAGCAGAGAGATGGCGCAGCAAGAGCTAATACCTGGAACCACTTTCGTCCGGAAAGGTGAATTTTCCTAGGTTTCATAACGAAATTTTTGCATAACATTTTTTAGGGAGAGCCAAGGCCTAGAGGGAGGTTTATTACATGTGATTCCTGACAGGATATGTTTTATTTAAGAAGACACAAAAAAGAAGGTTTTGTTGACATATAGTTGACACACGACAACAAGGCTTGTTGTCATGCGTCAGCAACCCTTGTTGTCACATGACAACAAGGCTTGTTGACGTGTGTCAACAACCCTTTGTTGTCACACGACAATAAGGGTTGTTGACGCGTGTCAACAAAACCTTGTTGTTGTGAATGAAAACAAGGGTTGACTGATGCACGTCAAAAAGCCTTGTTGTCATGCATCAACAATTCTCGTTGATGCGTGACAACAAGAATTATCGATGTGCGTCAACAACACTCGTTGTCACATGACAACAAGTGTTGTTGACACATGTCAACAGTTCTTGTTGTCACACGTCAATGAGAATTGTTGACTCACGAAAACAAGGCTCTTGTTGTCGTGTGTCCACAGCTCAAAAACCCTAATATTTTCCCTATAAATACCCTTATGGCCCTCATTTTCACATTCACACTTCCTGGATCACAATTTTTTTCTCCGTTCTCCCAGTGCTAACTGCTACAGGTACCGTACGTCAACACACCAGCCAAACACAAAACAAACTCCAGGTCTCAAATCAAGCTCAAGTACTCATGGCTGCTCAAGCTCAAGATCAAACAAAACATCAAACTAAATAGGCATTGGCAACCCCCCAAGTCCTACCCAAGGGAAAGATTCAATACAGGAGCTTGATGTGCCCGCACATTTATAATGTTTTGCAAATGAATGAAAATTACAAGGATTCTGTAGAAGCATGTGAATTTGTAGGGCTTGTTAACATGCCCTAGTTCGAGATAGATCATGACATTCTTAACTACCTTCTCTCCTCATTCAATACAGAAGACGGTCATTTTACTGTTACTTTGGAAGATGGTCGTACATTTAGGTTTAGTGTTGATCCAGCTGATATCCATCGATTGACAGGCCTTCCGTTTAAAGATTCACCCATAGTAACAACCAAAGCAACCCTGACTGAAGATGATAAGATTTACCTTGAATCTTGTTTTGGTTTCCATGTTGATTGTATGTGTAACCTGCTTTCATTTGAAATTTTTATTTTGATATTAATTCAAATTGATATTAATTCCAATGACTGTTTTGCAGCTCATGTCAACAAGTCAAGATGAGGAGTAGATACGCAAGGAATTGCACACCACTTTCTTGCTGCCATGATTTCTTTTTTTCAAGCCAGAATTGTTCTACAGGGTCGGAAAACTGATATTCCAAATTGGGCTATTGCATACATTCTTGCATCAATCAGAAACCAAAAATTTGATTGGTGCACATTTTTATCTAATAAGATAAAAGCTGACATTACAAATGTTGGACTTGCTGAAAAACCAGTTATTCATTCCACTAACTATCTCATTGGTCTTTATTACGAGGCGTATTTTAATTTAAAAGGTGAACCAACTCCCACTTGCACGAGTGACACAATGAAGCATTTGTCAATTCCATTTGAAGAACAACAAGTTAATAGTTTATATTTCGATGTTAGTAAGGTTATTGTCTTGATTTTTCACTTGTGTGACAAATCTTCTTCTCTCTACTAACATTATGTACTTCTGTTTGCATCTTTACCATATGCAGAGAAGATTTTTGGAGGCCCTTCCATGAAAAAAACAACATCAAGAGGAAGAGGCCAACAACACGCTGAGGCGTCGAGAGATTCCCAATCTGAAATGGAAGCTCACTCATCACCTAACCCCCAAGCATTTGCATTAGTTAAACGACAGAGACGTAATACCCTTAACATTCAATATAGGTTTTTTTACACTTACCATTTAGTATTTACTATTTACCATTTACCATATTGAATTGACATGCAGATGCTGCACTTGTAGGGACTTTGGACTATCCGCATGCTTCTCAACAAGCATCACCCACTCACTCAGTCCAATCATGTGCAATTGTCGATTCTCAACTGAAGCAATTGCAACACCTTGCTCCACCATACCTATCACCCACAACTCCAACACAATCAATTCAAACTCCGACATGGCCACCTCTGGTACAACCATAGGTTGCCCCTCAACAAGGTATAACTTTATTGCTTTTGTGTAGTTTTTAATAGTTTTTCATATAAGTTAGTAATGATTTTTTTCTTGGACTTTACAGTACATAGCAGTCCTTCACCGTCTATTCAAACAATGCCACCGCCACGTCCTCCACCAACAACATCATTACGATTCAAAATGCCCACAAGAGGTTCAGGTAAAAGGACCATTGGTAAACGCATGATGTCAATTCCAACCCCTAGCGGGACACTGAACATTCCCTCTTCATTTCCAATTCCAACCCTCTCTTTCGGTGGCTTGCCCAGCGCAACGGGCCAATCAGTTTTAAATAAATAAATTTAGATGAAGATTATTTGGGCATTGATAGCAATGACCCAACAAGTTTTTTTAACACACAACGCGATATGATTCAAGGCCCACAGGTATATTTCCATTTCGATGTACTTTATTTAACATTGATACATTTCAATTTCTCATCTCTTTTTAATTTTTATCACATACAATTTTAATATTAATTTATTTTATCACAAATAGGATCAGGGCACCCAGAGGAAAAAAGAGGCAGCAGACGTTGCTCGACCCGAAAGCCCCCATACCTCTCCATCAGCAACATCCTCTTCGGATACAGATAGTGAACAATTGACATCATTTCCTTTGGAGAGCTTGATTGGTTATGATTGTGAAGCCCATGTCAAAGAGTTTATTATGCCTCATATCAGTCAGCTCATAGAATGGGAGCGAAGGGGGAAAGTATTAATCAATGAGATAATAAGTCGTTATGATAACCATTGGCAAAGGGACAATTTATATGTTGCAGTCCAAAATCAACCTGCCAAGATGGATGCCTTACTCATCCAAGAAAAAGGTGGGACTGTCACATATAACAACAGTTATAACGACAATGTTTTAGATAAATTTTTGAATAAATTAGAAAATATTAGTGTTGAAGCCCAGGCCTATTTCAACAAATGGTCAAAGGACAAAGATTTGGTGGCAATTGCAAATGCCGAAAGAGATAGAGTTGTTGTAAGTATTATCAATTTGAAACAATATTTTTTTATTAATTTCTTATTTTAGTAATATGTTTAATTGAGCTCAATGTTTTTGTTGCAGTTGAAATATGAAAACTTAAAGAGTCAAGAAAAGGTGTTCCAAGTTCACTTGGAAACTGCTAAGAACAGTTTATCTGCATCAATGAAGATGAAGGAAAATATTGTTTTGGTTAACAAACAAAACAATACACTTAAGCGGATAATTAAAGAGAATGGCTTCGACCCAGAGATTTTGTTCAAGGAAAAGGCAGCTACAGATCCTTCTTTGGCATCCCATGGAGATGCTACAAAGGAAGAAGAAGCAATCATAAAGAATCTAGACATTGTTGTGGAGGATCTTGTTAGTTTTGGAATTATTGAAGCAAATAATATAGGATGGAAATCCATTGGGGAAAGTGACACAGAAGTCGCTACAGAAACTCAAAAGGAAAGTGCCAGTGGGTCTGGGGAACCTGTTAATGATTGAGCAAATAGTGACTAGTCCAGTGGGTGTGGGGAACTTGAAAAGTTGAAACTTGAAATATTTTATATATTGAAGAATGAAACTTGAATATTTATTTAATTTGAAGAATGTTTGGAGTTGAATATATGATGCAATGGTTTTACTTTTCATGTAATCTCATTTTTTTTACACGTATTATGTTGCAATCTGGATTTTTATATCTTGTTATATATTATATATAGAAATTCTAGATTGTATATGGTGTTTATGTTTGATATGGATGTGATGGTTACAAATATAATAGTGATAGATGATAATGATGATAATCATGATTCATGGATGATGATAATGGATTTAAACATTAGGCATTATTATTTCTCTTCCAGTTAATACAACAAAATATTCTTCTCTCTACTTGTAATGATGATGACATTAGATGTGGATGATGACATTAGAGTAGATATGGATGATGATGAATTGTATTTGGACATAGATGTAGCTCTCTAGCATGATCATGGATGATGATAATGGATTTAAATGATTATGTTTTAAGAAAATTTAGAATGTGGTATGACAGTGACATCTTAATACCTTCTTAAAATCTTCTTCTCTCTACTTGTAAAATTCAAACTCTGTATCAGGTTTCTTCACATTTAAACCTTTTGAAAATTTTCTTCTCTCTACTTGTAAAATTCGAACTCTGTATCAGGTTTCTTCACATTTAAACCTTCTCAAAATATTCTTCTCTCTACTTGTAAATGCGATGTTTTTGGGAATATCAATTTTTACATGTAATTTGACACACTCATTTATGATTTCACATGACCTGAGTACATTCAATATTTCATGTAATGATTCTCTTCATCTCTCTACTTGTAAAATTCAAACTCTGTAACAGGTTTCTTCACATTACCTCTGTAACAGGTTTCTTCACGTTACCTCTAATTGCATGTTTCAGTTTCTTCTCAGAATCTCATGGAATGCATTTTCTTTAATGTTGAAAGTTTAGTTATTTACGTCTTATTACGATATTTAAAAAATAGTATTCCAAATATGCATGCCAAAAACACTACATCAAAGCATTTTGCAAATACCAAAATAAATTAAACATGATTGTTAAAACTCCAGCTATGATAGGGTTTAAGGTACCTCTAGTCTTCTAGATGGGTGACAAAGCATATGGAAGGAAAATGAGAAATCATCCTTCACAGCGAGCTAGACGACCTTCGAATCCAGAGAACTCAACACGAAAAATGGATTAGTATATAGATGGGTGAGTTTCCTGACAATGTCAGTCCCGAGAAGTGAGAGCTTCCTCGGATGGATGTCAACCCACATTTTCGATAAAGAAAAGATGAAATATTGATTGAGTAGATGAAGGAAGAAACAAAAACATTAAAGAAAATTAAAGCAAACGAGAACTTGTGCATGTCGATGATGACACAAGTGTCAAGAATGCAGTGCCCAGTTGACGACGACTGGAGCAGATCAACTGGAAGTTTGGAAGAGACTAAGAGTGGCAGAATATGCAGATATGAACTTTGAAGGCCTTGCAAATTAGTATTCAACAAATGCATGTCACAAACACAACATCAAAGCAGTTTGAAAAATCCAAAATACCAATTAAATAAAACAATTTTTTTTATAAATAATTGTATTTAAATAAATGTAAATATATATACCTGTAACATCTTCAATGATAACTAGAGCTGAAACAAAAAAAATGTTAAAAAGCCTCCTCATAGTCAATATTTGCATCTGTAGAATTACAATTGTGTTACGTCTAACTATAAACTTTTATATTTGAATCTATTAATATGAAATTGAATAAATAACAACAGTTAAAATGTAAGGTGACAAACAATAAAAGTAAGGTCAAGGTGATACCTATTTAAAGCTGAAACAATCCATTTTCAATAGCTTCTTCATAGTCGATATTCACATCTGCAGAGTTTGACGACGCACCAATTCCAGTCTCATCGTTGAGAACATTTGTACTTGTAGCTGTATTATTTACACCTCTTCTTTCGGCAAGGGAATTCCAATGCGCAATTTCTCTGTCAAAAGGAAAGGTTTCCAAGGAGTAGCGAGAAACATAACACCTCATGCAACTTTTGAGATTTTTATCCAACATGTTTCTCAGTTTTGATTTTATAAAAGATAAAGCACTGAAAACCCTTTCATCCTCCACAGATCCCAAAATCATTGTTTGGCACAACTCATATAATCAAAAATATTCACTGATGTCTTCCTGTAACACACTACTTTGGTAGATTTTTCACTAGAGCCTTGTAATAGCACCACTCTCAGAAGGTTTGTCTAATAATTTATATTGGGTCCTCATTGTCATTGCAAAATCAGTTGATTGAGACTTTATTAAATCAATATTTAGTATACCTTTGATTTCGATACCCTTGACCTCTGACGTCTTGGTGAAATGATCCATTATTGTACCCATGGATTTATGGAAAAGCTTACTTACAAACTCTGCATGAGCACCTTCAGTATTCCAAAAATTTGGATTCATCACACCCATTGCTTCAAGAATTTTATCTTTGCTGAAACGTTCTCTAATTTCTGATGATAAGGATTCTGCAATTTTTCTAAGTTTTATTCTTGTTTCAACTGTAACAGAATCAAACAGATTACGAGTCACAGGAACTTCTTCTCTTTCTGATCTTGTAATATCTTGACATTTTTACAAAATGTGCAGTGGTATCTCTCTCCCATTAACATTGATACAGAGGTGATCATGGATATTAAATATCAAATAATTATTGAGATTCTTAAGATCTAATAAAACTTTCAAGTTATCAAAAACAAGTGTATCAAAACTATCTTGGGAAGTGTACAAGACATCAAGACTTTGACATACCATTTTTCTCATCCGTATAAAATCAACAATATAGATTAATCTCTCTTGTGCATGCTTCATCAATGTATTGATCTCCTTCAACATTGGAAGAATGCCAACCAATGTAAGCAATGTTTCCAAATCAGTTAAACGGAACAACAAGTCCCTCACCCTGTCAACATCATGACGATATTTGTGCATGAAACCAACCAACGATGGATACTCCTCATGAATTATACATGCAGGCTCATACAAAGAAATCCACCTTGTCTCAACATCCTTTAGAAGTTTTTTTCCATCTGTAATTCCAATTGCAAATTTTTGAAACTCAAGAAATCACTTTGGGTTGCTTTCCATATAGGCATGTAGTTCTCTGATAAGGTCTTCTACTTTAGCAACATTTTCATAGTTGTTAACCATTTTATATGTTAAATTCATTATGTGAGCCATACAGTGAATTGATAGCATATAAGGGCCACTGTTGTTTGCAATCAAACACACAACCCAGTTTGGTGACCCTACATGACTGATGCACCATCTGCTCCAACACATACCAACTTTGTAGCAATTTCATAATCAGTCATGCCAGCAATATCTTTCAAATGAGAAACAACTATTTTATGTAGGTTTTTGGCATTGCAATTTTCAACCATTTTCATAACACCCAACAGATGCAGTGTCCTTATATGATTTTCTAAAGTATAAATGTGGATACATACCCATGCAGTGTTGTCAACTGTTGTCACTTCATCAATTGATAGAGAGATAAACTTTGCATTTTTTACACTCTCTTTCAAATCTTCCTTCTCTATCATTGCAAGGCATTTAGCCATTTCCCATGCACTGTTGTCTAACCAATGAGACTGAGGAACGTTTTGCATTCCATTATATTGATACAAAAAATTGAAATCAAGGAAATTTGAAATCGGTCTTCCTTTCTTAAGGATGTGGAATAAAGTAGAGAACTGTATGATTTTAGCATGCAAATTTGATTGATTCATCTTACCAATTTTCGATGTGATCGTTCCGCCCTTTTCCACGAGATGTCTGCGTCTTTTCTGCTCTACTTCATACTCTGTTGTGTATTTAACATGCATGCATTCTTTTTCAGTTTTCCACCTGTGTGTTTTTATTTTCTGGCCATCCTCCCCCGTTACAGTCAAATATTGTTTTCCACAGTGTTTTTCAATTGTGTCCAACTTCAGTTGCATTTTTTGTTGCTTTCCCAATTTCCAGGTACATATTGTACATGTACATTCAGATGGGATATCTTCTAAATTAGTTGGTTATACAGGTTTGATAAAATAAAATTTGGCAGCCCACTTGAACTTATATGTCCTCCCAAGTGTCCACATATTCTTGTTTGTTTTCAATGTTTTAATTTTACGAGAAGAATTTTGAGGAATATCACAATCATTTGGTTTCCTCTTTCGTGAACAGAATTTGCATTTGATTTTTGTGTTCCATTTTGCTGAGTATTTGTATTTGAGATATCTTGATGCACTCCTGGTTGCACCTCAACAAGAATATCTTCAAGCTCTAGCATCTCAACATGAATATCTTCAAGCTTTGGCATGGTATCATCATAGGTGTCATTTGGTTGATACTGTGCAGAATGCATGTCCACTTCAATAATACCTTCCACACATTCTGTACTCTGATTGATTCCAGTGGCAGTTGTATGGGTGTTGGTGGTTGTGGTATCAGTAGCATCAGAGTTTCCAAAATGCTTGAGCAGGGACTTCTATGGATTTTTTTGTTACCTTTTGGGTCTTCTGAGCACTAACAACTTCCATTGTTTTGAATGGTGAAGTTGAAATTTTTTTGTACATCACTAAAAACTCTGTCACATGTCACCAATATTGTGTCATGCGTCAACATCCTAACCCTTTTCACGCTTCAACAGAATAACCTTGTCACACTTCAAAATAATATCCTTGTCACGCACCAGAAGGATAACCTTGTCGTGCGTCAGCAGGATAACCTTTCCGCGCGTCAGTAGAATAACCTTGTCACGCATCACCAGAATAACCTTGTCGCATGTCAACTGAAAACCTTGTTCATGCGTCAGCAGAGAACCTTGTCGTACATCAACAAAGAACCTTTTTGTGAGTCAAAAAATAATACTTGTTGCACGTGAACAAATATCCATTGTCTCTCGTCAATAAATATCACTTGTTGCACGTCAATGGTTTTTTCTTGTCGTCTGACTACAAATCTGGTCTGCACTGTGTACTGGTGCTTCGAGTTTGCAAGTTCATGGTACTTGATATGCTGATACCTCAGTAAGCTAGTAGTAAGTTACTAGTATACTACCCGGTGAATCACCTAGGTTTATATAGGATATGTTTTCAAGGGTAGGCGAAGCCAACCCCTAAAAAAATATACTATAAATTTTAGGTGAATAGGACACTGACCTGTTTCAAAAAAATCACCTTTTCAAATTTTCCTAAAATGGAATTTTTTCCATATTATGAATATTTGCCACTAAAAAAAGGGAGACACCGTTTACTATAGGTGTGATTTTGATGATTTGTAGCTACAGATGATTACATGGCTGCCCTACAAGTTATATCAGTGGTCAGATGATGGTATAGAGCTTGGCACTACCGAGATTGACCACTTTATTATTGGGAGTAGGTGATACATCAAAGAGTGGTACTGTGTAGACTGGGTTTAACAAAATTTTGGCTACATTCAGGGTATCTTGGAGGACGAGATGTGGTACGCGAGAGACTTTTGATATGGGACCACGGATTGGACGACAACAAGCACTTGACAGTTTTAGTTATATTATGATGCATCCATAAATTGCACAACCCCATGTAGTAGAACTCAGGACCACAACATATTACGGGGCTTGGTACGTCACATTCCTTTCTCTACACATTATGATCCCTCAAGCCAATATAGAGGTAGGTATAGTTGTCATAGCATAGGGCTTACAGGGACAAGCTCTTAGAGATAGAGTGAGATTACGCTAGTAGGAGGCCGAGGCTGAACTACAGGGATAGGGTCCACAGGTACATGTGTCAATGCAGCCAGTACAACCAAAAGTTCATGTGTTAGTACAACAAGTTCCATTACAGGTTTGTTATCCCGTAAAATTGACAAGGGCAATTTTACTGATAACCATACTGAAAATTTTGTTCCGATCCCTCGTCGAGGATCCCTGGCGTTTGGAACGTTGCAAAATCCCTTCCTGGGAAATCTGGTTTTCCAAACTTAATCATTTTTTTGGTATTTTGGCCGGGCACATAGAATGACTATGCAACATCAACTTTTGATGTGCCTCCTTTAAAACCTTTGGCACATGTTTTCTTGTGTCAACAGGTGTTTTGGTGCGCCTCTGCCTGTTGAGGCTTCCCTGCGTGCGTCGAGGCGCATGCGCCTTCCTGTCGACAGGCATTTTGTTGCGCCTCTTTTGGTGCGCCACGGGTGCACATTTTCCTATGTCAACACCACTTCCGGTGCGCCATAGGCGCACATATATTCATGTTGACAGGTCTTTCGGTGCGCCAAAGGGCGCATGCTTTCATATGTCGACAGCTCATTTGGTGCGCCCCCTTTAAAAAGTTGGTAGCGCATTTATTACTGTCTCGCCTATATATAGGAACGTCTGTGCTGTCATTATCACTGATGCAAACACATGATTTTTCTTTGAGCTTGTCAGCGCACCTGCCCTGTCGCTTTCGATCGCGTCGTGGACCTGTTCTTGCACTTTTTCATTGTTTAACTGGGTAAGAGGTCCTCTCTCCTTTTGTATATTTTGTGCTTTGGTTTTGCTTGGGTACTGGATGGGTTTGTTTGGTTTGTGGGATATGGAACCTTGTTTTTCCCCCTGCTGCTGTCTTTCCATTCTTCACCATGCTTTTTCCCCCCCTCTTTCCAGATCTGCTGGTAGAGGAAGCTTTGTCCTAAAAATGGCTTGGAACTCTCTGAATGAACTTCTTCATCACCCATGAACCCTACAAAAAAAGGAACTCAACCAAATCCCATTTTAAGACACCCCTATAAAATTGAAGGTGGAAAATACCTGGCGAATATCCCCGTAACCAGTTTCGGCGAAAGGCGAATTTGACAGTATTCAAAAAAAAAAATTTCGCCTGGTTTTTCAAGGTTCCATCAGCGACGCGAGACAACACTAGTCCGCAACGACGCACGTCACTTGCGCGACAATAGTTAGTTATGATGCGCGACACTGGCGCGACACTAGAAGTAATGACGCGCGACATTTTACGACAGTAGTCTGCCGCGCGTCACAGGCGACAATTGACGCGCGACATTGTTATATATTGACGCGCGACACTGTAATTAAATGACGCGCGACATTGTAATTAAATGACGCGCGACATTGTAATTAAATGACGCGCGACACTGTAATTAAATGACGCGCGACACTATAATTAAATGACGCGTGCCACTGTAATTAAATGACGCGCGATGTTGTCCGCTATTGACGCGCGACATCGCCCCTCTATTGACGCGCGACATCGTTCTCTATTGACGCGCGACACTGTAACTAAATGACGCGCGACACTAAATTCATTGACGCGCGACACTGTAATTAATTGACGCGCGACACTACATTCAATTGACGCGCGACACTAAATTCAATTGACGCGCGACACTACATTCAATTGACGCGCGACACTACATTCAATTGACGCGCGACACTACATTCAATTGACGCGCGACACTACATTCAATTGACGCGCGACAAAGGAAATAGATGACGCGCGACAACCGAACAAGATGACGCGCGTCAATTAAAGCTAGTGACGCGCGTCAGTATAAGCAAATGACGCACGTCAATAGAGGACATTGACGCCCTATTTAGCTTATAAATAGCCATGTGCAGCTCATTTTCTCGTTTCCGTTTTCCCGTTCTCGAATTTTTGCAGGTCTAAATCTTTGACAAAGACGCTATTTCAGGAAGAAAATCCATAATGTCGACTTCACATGCTTCCCAATTGCAAGTTCAGGAAGAAAATCAGGACAATCCAACTCAATCGATTGCGAAGATCACCTACAGGAATCCCTTATGCCCTCACATCCATACGGCTTTAAAGATGTCTTCAGAATATTCAGCTATAATGGAAGCGTGTGAATTTACAGGGCTCGTTAATATGCCCCATTTCGAAACAGATCCTGATATTTTGAATTACCTTCTGTCATGCTACAATTCAGAGGACGGTATATTTTATGTTACTCTGAACGATGGCCAAATGTTCCAGTTCACTATTGAACCAAATGACATACATCGGTTTACGGGCCTTCCTATCAGAAATTTACCAACTGTGACAACCAAGGCAACACTCACGGAAGATGACAAGAAATTTCTCGAATCAACGTACGGTTTCCATTTTGATTGTAAGTATAATTCATTTTAATTCATATTTTTTATTCTGTTTTTCACTCTGATACAATTCTGTTATAAATTTATAGTAATTTTCACTGTTTCGCATTTGCAGCCCATGTCAATAAATCCAGGCGTGGTGTAGATACACAATCAATTGCACATCACTTTCTTGCTGCACTCATTTCGTTTTTTCAAGCCAGAATTGTTTTGCAGGGTCGCCAAACAGATATACCAAATTGGGCCATTGCATACATTTGTGCCACTATCACAAAACGAAAATTCGATTGGTGCACATTTCTATCGAAAAAAATAAGAACTGACATAGCCAATTCAAAAGTCTCAGATAAACCTTTCATATATTCAACAAACTATCTCCTCGGCTTCTACTATGAGGCACTTTTAAATTTAAAACATAATGAAATTCCTACTAGCTCTGATGATGCTTTGAAGAAATTATCAGTTCCATTTGAAGAACAGCAGGTATAAACTATTTAGTTTGTAATTGTATTACAATTTTCTTCATTACAGTGCACATTTATTAAATCTTAGATTTTAATGATTTGCAGAGAAGATATCTTGAAGCCATTCCCCGAAAAAAAAAGATGTCGAGAGGAAGAGGCCAACTACACGCAGAGGCTTCGGGGGACTCCCAATCTGAAATGGAAGCTCACTCCTCTCCAAACCCTCAACAGTTTGAACTCGTTAAACGCCAGAGAAGTAATCCATTCTCATATATTATTTACAAATTCCAAAGTTGCAGATTTATTTTTCAATTTATATTTTAACCAAATGAATTAACATTTAATATTGATGAATTGCAGGGATTTTGGAACCTTCTTCCCCAACTCACTCCATACATTCGCCTGCATTGATATCTTCTGAACAGCCACTGAGTACAACTCCTACAAGGCCACCAGTAGCACCGAGAAAAACAACCCCTCGACAACAAGGTACAACTTTTCTATAGTACGTTTAATTTCGTAGTTTTGACTTTTGAATTGTTCTAATATTTTTCTTTTTTTCTTTTACTTTACAGCGCATGTCATTCATGATCAAACCACGGCAGCGACACCAACTCAACCATTAATTTTTAAAATGCCAACCAGAGGAACAGTGAAAAAGACCATTGGTAAACGCATGACTTTTGCTCCGGCCCCCAGTGGGACACTAAACCTTGACTCCTCGTTTCGTATTCCAACTCTCTCACTTGGTGGCTTGCCCAGTGCAACGGGCATATCTGTTTTGAACAATATAAATTTAGACGAAGATTATTTGGGCATTGATAGCAATGACCCAACTGGTTTTTTCGATACCCGCGAGATGATTCAAGGCCAGCAGGTATACTTCAAATTTCAATTTTAATATGCTTTACAATTTTTAATTACATTCTGATTTAAATTTATTTATCTAAATCTTGATTTATTTTTTCGAAAACAGGATCAGCCCACCCAAAGACAGAAAATAGCAGTTGATCTTGGTGAAAGCCCCCACACTTCTCCAGCAAGATCGTCTGCATCAGAATCAGATAGTGAAGAGTTTCCACCTTATCCTTTGGAGAACTTACTTGGTAATGATTGTCAATCCCATGTCAGTGAGTTTATTGTTCCTCAAATCCAACAGCTAATAGAATGGGAGAGAAGGGCCAAAGTTCTTATCAATGAGATTATTAGTCGTTATGAAAATTATTGGCAACGGGACAGTTTATACGCTGCAGTCCAGAATCAACCTGCGAAGATGGATTCCTTATTTACCCAAGCAAAATGTGGGACTGTCACTTTTAACAACGACTATAAAGATGGCATTTTAGATAAGGCACTAAACAGATTGGAAAATATTAGTGCCGAGGCCCAGGCATATTTTAACAAATGGTCAAAGGACAAGGATTTGGTATCAATCGCAAATGCCGAAAGAGATAGAGCGGTTGTAAGTACTATTACATTCAAACAATCGTTTTTGTTAATTTGAAATTTTGAATTTACATTAATATTTTGAATTGACATTACTCTTTTTGTGCAGTTGAAATATGAAAATTTGAAGAGTCAGGCGAAGGTTTTGCAAGTTCACTTGGAAACAGCAAAGAACAACTTATCCGCTGCAAAAAATATGAAGCAAAATATTGTTTTGGTTAACAAACAAAACAATACACTAAAGCGGATAATTAAAGAGCATGGTCTTGACCCTGACATCTTGTTCAAAGAAAAAGCAGCTGCTGATCCAAATTTGCTGTCGCATGGAGATGCAACAAATCAAGAGGAAAGAATTTTAAAAAATCTGGACAGTGCTGCAGAAGATCTCATAAGTTCAGGGGTTATTTCTGGTGTGGGGGAAAGAACTGCAGCCAGAGTGGAAGAAGCCGTTGCGGAAGAGAGTAGAGTAGAAGTTTCTAAAGAAAAAGAGGGTTTGCAAAATTAGAAACTTTTATTATTGTATAAACTTTAAATATTGAATTTGAAAACTTCTACTATTGAGTATGTAATATGTTATTTGAATTTAATTATATGGTGATTAGATGGTGATTATCATGAATTATATGTATGTTTCTTGTTTAATTGCATTGTCATGAATTATATGTGGACGTAGATGATGAATGATGATAATGATAGATGATGATGAAAGATGAGAATTGATAATCAATGATAGATGTTGATGAAATATGATGATCAATTTAATTTCTTTAATTATCTTGAAAATTATGTCTTTGCGTTTTGAAATAGATCTTTAAAAAATAGCAACTAAGTTTTGAAAGATATGGTTTTGTTATCATGGATATTGTTTTGTGTAGAGTAGATGGAATAACCATGTGATTAACCATGTGATTAAAAGATAGGTCAAGCTCGATACAGAACTTTGAAGTTTAATGGAAAACATATAAGGTTTTTATCATGAAGATTAGTCTGTATTGTGGATTAGAACTGGGAGTCTATAAGTTGGAATAATTTTGAGTGTATATATATTCTACCTAATGGGACGATAAATTTCTTATATATGTTTTTCCATTATATTGAATGTCAATGTTTTTCTATTTCTAAAAAAAAATACATTATAATTTAGATAGAGGTTTTTTTAATGAATGATTTGTGAAATGCAATCAATCTATTTGAATCTCTATACTTCTAGCTACAATATTTTTTATCCTCTGAATAATCCCATTACGTGGACCCCATTTGAGATGAAGTATGCA
Organism: Taxus chinensis; assembly: GCA_019776745.2. Classification (NCBI taxonomy): domain Eukaryota; kingdom Viridiplantae; phylum Streptophyta; class Pinopsida; order Cupressales; family Taxaceae; genus Taxus; species Taxus chinensis. The sequence continues at coordinate 332,071,925 of CM034146.1, forward strand.
TCTATAATTCACTCAACTTAATAGTTTAATATATAATAAATTAAATATAATTCTAAGAAATCAAGAAAGAATCATCACTGGAAAGAAATTAAACATAATTGCAAATATGATAGGGTTTAACTTACCTCTTGCGTATTAGATTGCAGTGAAATCATCAAGGATAACGTGCTAGATCCTTGTTTTACCTGACATTGTAGACAGAGGGGTGAGTTGTCTGACATTGTCAGTCCTGAGAAGTCCCAGTAACATCTTTAAATATATAGACCAACAATATCTTTAAATAAATGATAACAATAGTTGAAAAAATGTAAAGTAACTAACAATAAGATGATGTTGTAGAAGATACCTATTTAAAATTGAAATCATCACCGGTAATGTGCTAGATCTTTGTCTTAATAAAATTCAACACAAAAATGGATTAGTAGATAGATGTGTGAGTTGCCTGACATTGTCAGTCCCGAGAAATAACAGCTTCCTCGGACGGATGTCAACCCACGTTTTCAAAAAATAATATATTGTATTTAACCAATTGTAACAAACAATAAAATTAAAGGGAAAAAGATACCTCCGTCCTCCTTAAAGTTGAAATCATCACTGCCACTAGTAATGAGCTATATCTGTGTTTCAAAAAAAACCAACACGAGAAATGGATTAAATTTTAGATGGGTGAATTGCCATGGTTAACCTTGTCAAATTTAATCAGATTTAACAACCTTTCTGTTTAGCATCCAAGAAAAAATACAGTGCCTTCTCCAGATAAATCATAGAAGTTAAATTTGTATAGGATTCTCTTCGGGACTGCTTCTTGGAGTGGTTGAATTAACTTGAACTTGTATTAGTTACAAGAATGAACTTGAAATATTTGATCCTTTAGTAGATTCCTGCTACAACCATGTTTTGTTTTCCTGAATGTTCAACTGAATGTTTGAAGACAATTTTCTTGAAGCTCCGCCATTTCTATGCCTTGAATTGATTAATCATGATCTTCTTGAAGTACAATCTATAAAATCAAGTGTCTCAAATATTGAAAATAAAAATTTACACATCAATCAGTGTCACTGTTTGTTTGTTTGGTCTGGGGATAAATTTTAAGGCTTCATCTCAATTGGCTACATTGCAAACATGAAGGGAATTTCCTCTAGTGCAAAAGAATTTACTCATCACTCCGTACGCGCGTCAATGGAACGTCAATTGTTTCGATCGACGCACGACACTGGAATCTATTGACGCGCGTCACTGGCATCTATTGACGCGCGTCAACTGGCATCTATTGACGCGCGTCACTGGCATCTATTGACGCGCGTCACTGGCATCTATTGACGCGCGTCAACGGCATCTATTGACGCGCGTCACTGGCATCTATTGACGCGCGTCACTGGCATATTCTGACGCGCGTCAGTGGATTCTATTGACGCGCGTCACTGTCATCTATTGACGCGCGTCAGTATGTACTAATGTCGCGCGTCATCTTGGACCTTTGACGCGCGTCAAGTGAGGCATTTGACGCCCGATTTAGCCTATAAATACCCTTCAACGGGTCATTTTCTCGTTTTCACCTTCCGGCTCTTGAATTTTTGCAGGTCTCAACGCTTCCCAACTGCAAGTTCAGTAACAAAAACCAAGAGAATCCAATTCAATCGATGTTCCTTATGCCCTCACATCCATACTGTTTTAAAGATGTCTTCAGTAGATAAATATTTAATGGATGCGTGTGAATTTACACTGCTCATTAATATGCCCCATTTCGAAACAGATCCGGATATTTTGAATTACCTTCTGTCATCCTATAGTTCAGAGGACGGCATTTTTTATGTGACTCTGAACCGCTGCCGAATTTTTCAATTCAGTATCGAAGCAAATGAAATCCATCGGTTTACAGGCCTTCCGTTCAAAAATTTACCAATTGTTACAACCAAGGCAACACTCGTCGAAGAAAATAATTTTCTCGAATCAACGTTTGGTTTCCATGTTGATTGTAAGTATAATTCGTTTTAATTCATATTTTTTATTCTGATACAATTTGCTGTTATAAATTTATAGTAATTTTCACTGTTTCGCATATATCCAGGCGTGGTGTCTAATATGTAGCATTTCTGAGTACATGTAATTTTTGCAATGCTAGTGTCTAAGATGAGCTTTGTAACTTTGTTTGACCTGATGAGTGCAGTGGAAAAGTTTAAACAGAAAAAAGATCTTAAGAAAACTGATGGAACCAAGAAGGGGAAATTAAATGATGTTCCCAAACTTGATGCAAATCAAGCAGGAGGGAAGAATTCTGATCAATGTACTTTAATATTAATGGAGGGTGACTCAGCCAAGGCACTTGCAGTCGCTGTAAGTGTTTGTGCCATGAATCAGGGAAATGTGAATATTGAATTTGGTAGTACTGTGACATGTTTCGACATCACTTTCCAATTTAATTTTTTGTTATTTTAGTTATCTTTATGCTATCAGGTGGCAGGAATATCTATTTTTTGGGAAGCTACCACTCACCAACAAATGGAGAATAAAGAGATAGTAAATAGAAAAAAAATCCTTGTTCTACAGGAAGATAAAATATATGACAGCATTAAATCTTTAAGATACGGCCATCTGATGATAATGACAGACCAGGTACATGATCTTTGTATAGCGGTTCTTAGTTTCTTTAAATGTTCCCCCTGTATATTTGGTTGTGTTTTGAGACTTTTTATATTTGTTTTCTAAGCCTCCAGATGTTTTGTATCTCCATGTCTAATGTCGGCACATGTTAATTTAGGCAACTCACAAAAATGGAAATGTGTTATCTTTCTACACAATTCCTGAGTATGAAGCTTGGAGAGAATCATTGAGTGGATCGATAACCAGCTGGACCATATAGTAAGAAGTAATGCTAGTTTGTTTTCCTCTTTATATGTTTTCGAGTTCAGGTTTTGTTTGCTTGCTGATTAGGTATCACTTGTTGCGTGGACCATACAGGGTTTGGGCACAAGTACCTCTAAAGAGGGCAAGGAGTATTTCATAGATCTGGACAAGCACAAAAAAGATTGTGTGGGTTGATGAGAAAGATGGAGATGCTTCCTCATATCAATCAGCTTATAGAATGGGACAGAAGGGCTAAGGTTCTTATCAATGAGATTATTAGTCGTTATGAAAATTATTGGCAACGGGATAGTTTATACGCTGCAGCTGATCCAAATTTGCTGTCGCATGGAGATTTCTGTTGTTGGGGAAAGAGGTACAGCCATACTGGAAGATAGCCGATGATGAAATGAGTGCAAACGTAGGATTGGATCATGAATTATATGTGGACGTAGATGATGAACTGATGATAACTGATATTATTGATGAAACTTGAAAGATTGAGAATTGATAACTTCTACTATTAAATATGTACTGTTGTATTTGAATTTAATGATGATCAATTTACATACAATCTTTAATTATAATTGCATTAAATTATGATCTTTGCGAAAAAATAGCAACTAAGTTCTTGTTTATTTGCATATGGTCATGAATTGTTATCATGGACGTAGATGATGAATGATTTTCTTTGATAATTAATAATAGATGATGATAATGAGGATATGATAATGATATGGTGATGATATCATATATATGGATGATGAGAAATTTTATGTGGACTTATATTTAAAATCGTATAATGTATTGTTATATCCCGAATTTTATGTGAATTTTATGTAAGAAATCAAGAAAGAATCATCACTGGTAAGAAATTAAATATAATTGCAAATATGCTAGGGTTTACCTTACCTCTTGAGTATTAGATTGCTGTGAAATCATCAAGGGTAACGTGCTAGATCTTTGTTTCACATGACATTGTAGATGGAGGGGTGAGTTGCCTGACATTGTCAGTCCTGAGAAGTGCCAATCAACATCTTTAAATATATAGACCAACAATATCTTTAAATAAATGTTTATATAAAAAAATTAGACTTGTAACGTCTTTAATGATAACAAGAGCTGAAAAAAATATTTGGTAACAAACAATAAGATTATGTTGAAGAAGATACCTATTTAAAATTGAAATCATCACCTGTATTGTGCTATATCTTTGTCTTAAAAAATTCAACACAAAAAAAGAATTGATTAGTAGATAGATGGAGTGAGTTGCCTGACATTGTCAGTCCCGAGAAGTAACAGCTTCCTCGGACGGATGTCAACCCACGTTTTCAAAAAATAAAAAGATTGTATTTATCTAAATGTAAATACATACACCTAAAACATCTTTAATTATAACCAGAGCTGAAAAAATGAATAGTAACAAACAATAAGATTAAGGGGAAAAGGATACCTGCTTAAAGTTGAAATCATCACTCCCACTGGTAATGAGATAGATCTTTGTTTTAAAAAAATCCAACACGGGAAATGGATTAGTAGATAGATGGGTGAATTGCCTGACATTTTTAGTATATAGACCTGTAAACATCTTTAATGAAGATAAAGATAAAGATAAAAGATAGATAAAGAAGATACCTACTTAAAGTTGAAACAGTCCATTATCAATAGCTTCATCAAAGTCGATGTTGTCTTCTGTAGAATGTGACGAAGAGACAATTACACTCTCAAGGTTGGGAATATTTGTACCTGTAGCTGTATTATTTACACCTCTTTTTTCACAAAGCGAATTCCAGTGAACAATTGCTCTGTCAAAAATTGAATAGTAACAAACAAATTAACAATAAGATTAAGGGGAAAAAGATACCTGCTTAAAGTTGAAATCATCACTGCCACTGGTAATGAGCTAGATCTGTGTTTTAAAAAAAATCCAACATGAGAAATGGATTAGTAGATAGATGGGTGAATTGCCTGACATTTTTAGTATATAGACCTGTAACATCTTTAATGATAAAGATAAAAGATAGATAAAGAAGATACCTACTTAAAGTTGAAAAAGTCCATTATCAATAGCTTCATCAAAGTCGATGTTGTCTTCTGTAGAATGTGACGAAGAGCCAATTACACTCTCAAGGTTCGGAATATTTGTACTTGTAGCTGTATTATTTACACCTCTTCTTTCGCAAAGGGAATTCCAGTGCGCAATTGCTCTGTCAAACGGAAAGGTTTCGAGGGAGTATCGAGAAACGTAACACCTCATGTAACTTTCCAGATTTTTGTCCAACCTGTTTCTCAGTTTTGATTTTATAAATGACAATGCACTGAAAACCCTTTCATCCTCCACAGACCCCAAAATCATTGTCTGGCATAACTCATATAGTCTGAAATACTCACTGATATCTTCTTGTAAGATAGAACTTTGAAAGATTCCTCGCCACAGCCTTGTAATAGCACCACTTTCAGAAGGTTGATCTAAATTCTTATATTGGTTCCTCATTGTTGTTGCAAAATTGGTTGACTGAAACTTCAATAAATCGGCATTCAGTATACCTTTGATTTCCGTACCCTTGAGCTCTGAAGTCTTTGTAAATTGTTCCATTATTGTACCCATTGATTTATGGAAATGCTTACTGACAAAGTCTGCACGGCCACCTTCTGTATTCCAAAAATTCGGATTCATCACACCCATTGCTTCCAGAATTTTATCTTTACAGAAACGTTCCCTAATTTCTGATGACAAGGTTTCTGAAAATTTTTTAAGCTTTATTCTTGTCTCAACTATCACAGACTCAAACAAATTACGTGTCACAGGAACATCTTCTCGTTCCGATCCTGTAATATCTTGACGTCTTTGCAAGATGTGCATTGGTATTTCCCTCCCATTAACAGAGATGCATAGGTGATCGTGGATATTAAATCTCAAAAAGGTGTTAGGATTTTTAAGATCTAATAAATCTCTCCAATTTTCAAAAACAGGTGCATCAAAACTATCCTGGGAACAGTACAATATATCAAGACTTTGACATACCATTTTCCTCATCCGTATAAAATCCACGATATAGATCAATCTGCCCTGTGCATGCTTCATCAGTGTATTGATCTCCTTTAACATTGGAAGAATACCAACCAATGTAAGCAAAGTCTCCAAATCAGTTAAGCGGAACAACAGGTCCCTTGCCCTATCAACTTCATGACGGTATTTGTGCATGAAACCAACCAATGAAGGATACTCCTCACGAACTCTGCATGCTGGTTCATACAAAGAGATCCATCTAGTCTCCACATCCTTCAGAAGTTTTTTGCCGTCTGTAATTCCAATTGCAAATTTTTGGAACTCCAGAAAACGCTTTGGGCTGCTTGACATATAGGCATGGAGTTCTCTTATTAGGTCTTCTAATTTAGCAACATTTTCATGGTTGCTTACCATTTTATATGCTAAATTCATTCTGTGAGCCATGCAGTGAATTGGTAGCATATATGGGGCCACTGTTGTTGTAATCTAACACAGAGCCCTGTTCGGTGACCCTGCATGACAGATGCACCATCTGCTCCAACGCATACTAACTTCGTAGCAATTTCATAATCAGTCATACCAGCAACATCTTTCAAATGAGAAACAACTATTTTGTATAGGTTTTCAGCATTGCAGTTTTCAACCATTTTCATAACACCCAACAGATGAGGTGTCCTTATATGATTTTCTAATGTATAGATGTGGATACATACCCATGCGGTGTTGTCGACTGCTGTCACTTCATCAATTGAAAGAGAGATAAAGTTTGCTTTTTTTACATTCTCTTTCAAATCTTCCTTCTCTATCATCGAGAGGCATTTTGCCATTTCCCATCCACTACTCTCAGACCAATGAGACTGAGGTACATTCAGCATTCCATTAAATTGATACAAAACTTTGAAATCAAGGAAATCTGACATCGCCCTTCCTTTTTTAAGTATTTGAAAAAGAGTAGAGAACTGTATGAATTTTGCATGTAGATTTGTTTCTTTCATCTTACCAATATGCGATGTGATTGTTCCTCCCTTTTCCAACAGATGTCTGTGTTTTTTCTGCTCTGCCTCATATTCCGCTGCGTATCTGACATGCATGCACTCCTTTTCAGTTTTCCACCTGTGTGTTTTGATTTTCTGGCCATCCGCCCCTGTTACAGTTAAATATTGTTTTCCACAATGTTTTTCTATTGTGTCCAGCTTCAGTTGCATTTTTTGTTGCTTTCCCAATTTCCACGTACATATTGTACATGTACATTCACATGGGATTTCTTCAGAATTAGATGATTGTACAGGTTCAATAAATGGAAATTTAGCTGCCCAATCAAACTTATATGTCCTGCCAATGGTCCACATATTCTTGTTTGTTTTCAATGCTTTACTTTTTTGAGTAGAATTTTGAGGAATATCGCAATCACCTAGTTTCCTCTTTCTTGGACCAGAGTTTGATATTGATTTTTGTCTTCCATTTTGCTGAGTGTTTGTATCTGTGATATCTAGCTGCACTTCTGGTTGCACCCCAATAGGAACAATATCTTCAAGATCTGGCATATTATCGTAGGTTTCATTTGTTTGACTGTGATACTGTGCAGAATGCATGTCCACCTCAATAATGCCTTCCACACAGTCAGTATTCTGATTCTTTTTGGTGGCATCTATATGATTGGTATTTACATTATCTGTATCCGCAGAGCTTCCAAAATACTTGAAGAGTGATTTCTGAGATTTCTTACTTACTTTTAGGTTATTCGTATTCTTTGAGCTGGCACCTTCCATTATTCTGAAAAGAGTCCTGCGTCAACAAAAGAACCAAGAAGCGACTTTGTCCAGTCTCTGAGGTCTTGTCGCGCGTGAACTGTCTGAGGTCGCGAATCAACCCTTCCTCAGTCGCGCGTCCACCCTTCCTCTGTCGCGCGTCAATTCGTAGCCCAAGTCGCGCGTAAGAATAGCTCTTGTCGCACGTCAGTACAGCTCTGGTCGCGCGTCAGTACAGCTTTTATCGCGCGTCAGTTCAGCTCTTGTCGCGCGTCAGTACAGCTCTTGTCGCGCGTCAGTACAGATCTTGTCGCGCATCAATATTGCCCTTGTCGCGCGTCAACACTACATTTGTCGCGCGTCAACAGTAATATGAATCTCTGGTGCTCAAGGGTATGCGAGTTCAAATTTCACAGTATTGGTAATTTGGTAAGCTACTTGAGGTATACTACCCGGCGAATCACATAGGTTTTTATAGGAGATGTTTTCAAATGAAGGCGAAGCCGACCCCCCAAAAAAATATACTATATATTTTAGGCGAACAAGACACCGACCCACTCCGAAAAATTTACCTTTTCAAATTTTCCTAAAATGAAATTTTCACCATATTACGAATATTCGCTGCTAAAATTATCCCTGCTTGCAGCAACACAGAATGTACCCTACAGTGTCTATGCGCCATGCACCCTTTGGCGCTGATTTATCTCCTGCAACACCCTTTTCCTATGCGCCTTGCCTATTTAGCTCTGCAATCTATAATATTCATGCGCCATGCGCCCTGAGGCCTCAAAATTGCTAACTCTTTCTTCTGTCAGCATTTCAATGGAAAATCAAGTAGCTGACATGGCTTTCTTCGATTGGGTTTCACGTCTTATTCTTGCAAATCAGCAATTAAACTCAGAAGAACATATGTCAACATCAAGCAAGAGGCCTACCAAATCCAAAGGCAAGGCCAAGCTCACAGAGGAAGAAATGAAGTATAAATATCAGAGGGTCAGAATGCCCGACTCCCAGGTCGAGTGTGACCTGGACGTCAGAGACTCAGAGTTGGGTCATATCGATATGGAGGAATTCTGGGTCAGAACTTAGAAGGTCCCAAGAAGTCCATGGATGGACAAACTGATAGGCAGTGCCCTGCACTTCGTTGGAGGAATCCCAGTCAGCGCCGTTAACAATGAATTCATGATGGTGGTTGCCCGGTGCTACAATAAAGACACAAGGTGTGTCATAAATGAGAAGGGCGAGGTCGTAATCAACCTCACTTCCCGCCACTTTGAGATAATACTCGGCATTCCTCATCACCGGCACTTTGTGGCCGTCAGCCGAGAGGATTGTATCAAAGCCTGGGACGACCATGAAGATCAGTGCATGCAATTGATGAACGAAGTCTATCTGAAGAACAAGAAAGTAGTGACCCGTTGGCCACAAATCATTCACCGCGAGTGATTTTTCGAAGAGGAGCTCAGTGACACCATCACGTTCCTGAGCAGAGTCTTTGGGCTTCCTGACGCCCATTATTTCCACAAATCGATGCTGCGATATTTAGAAACCATGAACAAAAATGTGCCTGATCAATGCTTCAAATGGGCAGAAATTATAAGCAGCATGATCTCAAAACAGTTTGCAACAATTCCCCACAACTGGGGAGATTCTACATGAATTCCTATGTTGTTTACGTTGCAGCTTCAGAGAGAGACTACCCAGCTCTGATGCGGAGTGGGGTTTGGCCCCAAGTTAGAATTTATGAATACTATCCAGAGCTGAAGCTGGGAGAATAGCATCCCTCAATTTACCAATATCAACGATGCATTTTTCTATTTCATCATCTGCCTGTTGAGGCTGAATATGATTTACGGTCGCACGACCAAGAGCATCGTGGCAGCCACTGAAAAATGGGGGCCCCTTGTTCACCCAATTCCCCACGTTCACTTATCTGAGGGCGGCTAACTTCTTGGGAGAGCCAACTAGACTGCCAAGATATGCTGGACCAAAATTGATTCTGCTGGAGCTGTGAATATAACTAATCACCTACCATGAGAAGTGCCTCAAAAGAAAGAAGGGTGGAACTCCTTTCCCCCTCACAGTGGGTAGATATACATGGTCTAACTCATCACAAGGCAAAGGACATGTTTGCAGAGCTGGAGCTGCTCAATTTAGAAACATGACTTCCCAGCAAGATCCACCTTCGACCCGAGGAATTGTCTGCCGAGGGCTAAGCTCGATCCAATCCACATCCCTCAGATTGAGGATATCTACATCGACCTATATCATGAGATGGAGCTTAGGAGGAAAGACCCATTCTCGTTTTGGCGTTGGCAGAAATCATCCAGTATGGGGTAGCCATCGTCCCCAAAGGCTACCAAACTACCGAGCATGAAGTGGATCAAGTATATCTTAACACAAGTGGGGATGATTGGCCTTTCGCGGCAGTTTGATAAAAACTAAAGCACCTCCGACAATTGAGGAGGGGGTCAAAGAAACTCTGCACAGAACCGAGCATTGGTGCCGAAATGAACGGGACTCATCTACCTCGGGGTTGATTTCACAACCTATCCATTGGGTAACGCACCTCCTCAATCAAAACAGCAGCCTAAAGGTAAAGGAAAAGGCAAAAAGGGTGAATCCAACACCACTCAAGAGGAAGCTCCTACAAGTCCTCCTTCCACTGCACCCGAGCAGGTCATAACTCTAGCTTCTCCAAAGAAAGGAACGGAAGAAGATGTTCGAATAGGCCCATCCCACTCGGGGTGTCACCACTGCTGCATCAACCGAGGTCCCTTTTATCCCTTCTTCTTCTCCTCCTTCCCCTCCTCAAGTGACTCAGGCGACCATTCCTTTGGTCATGTCCTCTCCCGCTTCTTCTACTGTTCCTCCCGCTTCTTCGTCCATCTTCTCTTCTCTTGCGGATCTGTCCCCCTCCATTTCTTCCCTCATCTCTGAGCTCCCTTCCTTTCCTATGTCTTCCTCTCCTGCAGTATCTCTTCCTCCCGTGAGCACTTCTTCAGCGTCCCTCTCGATGCCGCCTCCAAGTGTTTCCACTTTTTTCCCTTCTACTACTGCAGCTGTCCCCTTCTCTGTTTCTGGCCCTTCTCCCATAAGTCTAGCCTGCATCTCCTAGCACTTAAGCCAGCAGAAAAGGAAAGTTCCCATCGCTCCGATGGAATTTTCCGTAATCCCGTCCAAAGGGGCAAAGAAGCAGAAGCCCGTCACACGCTTCTCTCAGAGTGATTTGGGAGAGAGGGTAATGGAGATCGCATACCCCAATCCCCTGAAGGATAAAAAGGATCTGTCTCCGACAGATTATACAGTGACTCAAGTCACAATGGGTACGTCTTCTGAGAGCCTTCAAGGAGAGGCCCTATCTGCAGTCGACGCCCTCTGCAAGAAGCTTCAAGAAGCTAAAGAAGAGAAAAGGCTATTGAAAGAGCAAAACAAACATCTGCTCCAAGCCTTACAGAAGATGGGCAGTGCACCTCCCACAACTGCCGCCGAGACTCCTGAGCCTCTGAGCCAGGATAAAATTAATGAATATGCAAAGATCGGCGAGCAGGGTATGGCAGTTTCCGCTTGGAGGAGCCAGATCCTCAAAGACAGTGAAAGAGTGATGGCCAAGTTCTCTGATTTATATCTAAACATCAAAAAGGCGAATAAAGAGCTCCAAGCGTTAGCAGGACCCATATCAGAAGAGCTGGACCATGCTAGGCTGCAGCATGAGACCTTTCAACAAATGTTCGACTGTTCAGTCGAAGATCTGGTCAAGTTTGGCGTCTTCGGCCATCCCAGGGCCCTCAATAAAGTCATTTCCACTCTGGACTACCGGATGGATCAACTGGAATTTGTCCTTGAAAAGATTGATAAGGTGAAGGAAGAAGCCCTGGACGCGATGCACCAAATGGAACAAATCGTTCTCAACATGTCTCCAGGGCTGCTTACTCCTTCCTTCACCTTAAGAAAAGTCGATGAAACCATCCAGATCTTCAAAGAGATCGTGTCACGAGGGCTGGGACCAGAGGTCACTTTTGACGCAGAGTCCATCAATAACCTGCTGGCCTGTCGGGACTTCATCGGGTTCCTCATAGAAGCGGAGAAAGAATATTCCAAACTCCCAGAGAAGCTCATAGAGGAGCGGGAGACTTGCGAGGCGATCAGTGAGCGACACAAAGATCCTTCCCAGGATCAACTAGGGCCCATGATCAGCAAGTTCATGGAATACCGCGCTCAATTTCACATCTCGTCACCTGAGCAGCAGCAAAAGCAGGCTACCCCCTTTCGGCCACAGGATGACGATGATGAATAGCTTCTCTTTCTTCTTCTTCTCTCTCTTCTTCGACTTTCTTTTTGTAAATATCTGGAGTATGTTGGCACAAATGATGACATCATCCATGTTGCACCATGGGATGATGTCATCCATCAAGTTGTCAAAAGTCAACATGACTTTGAGATATTTTGTGTATCCTTGTAGATATTTTGTAAATATCTTTGTAAATAGGTGGTTGGCTCCTTTTTGCCTTCTTTTCTTTCCTTCTTCTATAAATACCCCAATGCTTGTTGTATTGGGCATGAGTGAATATCTTTCAGATGAAAAATAGAAGTGAGGAGAAAAGATTTTGAGCTTTTTGTAACCAGAAAGAATTATTAATACAATATTTAGACTTTGTGCTGAATACGTGTGTTATTTGCATTGGATCTTTCTTATGTTAGATCTGTGTGTTTATTCTGTTGGATCTGCTTCTGTTTTATTGTCATTTATTCATCAGTATTGCTTTGCTCGTTTATGCAAGTAGGTTTGGCTCTGTTTACTACCAATCCCAAAACATAAACCCTCTGACCTTTCTGCTTTGGAATTCATTTCTTTTCTCGCTTCGGACCTGATCTTTCTTCATCCTCTCTTTCATTCCTTTCTTTTTCGCAGTCGGAAACACCCTACTGGGATGAGATCCCAAACCCCTGAAGGCAGAATATTGTGAGACTTGCACAGATTCCTGCTGGTAGAATAGCAATAAACCAGTTTCGCTTTGCTGACTCAAAGAGGGGCTATGCCCTGCACACTGTTGGCTCGTCTATCCATAGATCTGCCCAAGCGACAGATTTTCAGACCAACAGTTTTTGGCGACTCCGCTGGGGAACGAACAGATCTATCAGATCTATGATAGTGGTAGGATAGAAAATCAGGAAAAATCAGAAAAATCACTATCTATTTGCAAACTTTAACTTTTTGTCAAAAATCCAAAATTTTGCAAAAGTGACCCGAATTGAAAATTTTCTTCTGAGATCCATAGATCTGGCCTAGTTGGAGATCTTTAGTTCACTAAGTTCTTACAAAAATTTGTGTTTTTCCGTAGATCTGAGTTTTTGACAGTTTACCAAAATTTTCAAACTCTTCAAAAGTCAAATTTAGATCCGAAAATCAGCTTGCTAATCTTCACTGTCATTTTATCCTCGCTGTTATTTGTCATTAACCGCAATCGGTTTTTAGAAGAGGATAGTTTTTAAATATTTAGAAAAGTACATGCTGCTGGTTTTTGTCAGAAAAACCAGAAAATCAAGTACAACCAAAAATAAATTTTAAATCTGCTCAGCAACATTGCAGATCTGGAAGGTACGTTGGCAGGTGAGCCATTTACGTGTGGCAGGCGAGCTCGTGGAGAAGTCGATCCTACTTTCGATCGGCTTCAAAGGCACAATTTCAGTGTAGCACCGACGCGCTTTTCATCACTAAGTTCAGTTGATCGGTCAACCAGAAGCGCCTCACCCCCACGGAAGAGCCGGTTTTCACAAGGAGCCTCTACATCCCTTTGCAGTGCTTTATTGCTCAGTGGAACCGCACTCCCAGCCCGCGTTCTTTTTCCAGCTGTCCAGATGGCGGTGCCATGGGGAAATGCTATGGGTCCTCTCGCATTACCACATCCTGTTCACGCGCTCCCTCACGGAAACCGAAAGAATTTTCCCAAATTCGACGGGAGCGGAAACCAAAGCACAGATTCGCACATATCTGCATTCATCATGTCGTGCAGTATCTTGGATGTAACTCACGAAGATGTGTCGGTTCGCCTTTTTCTGGAAACTCTACAAGGACCTGCAGCTGAATGGTTTCAGCATTTGCCGGCCGGATCTATTACCAGTTGGGCCACCTTGCGGGATGCTTTTGAAGACAGGTACAAGCCTTCAGAAGATGCATTTGCATTATTATCACAGATCACTCACCTGAAGAAGGAGGCCAATGAGACCATGCGCGATTTTATCGCCAGGTTCAATGCATTAATCAATCGTGTCCCTGTTGCCATGCTTCCAACACCGGAAAATCAGAAGTGTTTCTTCGTGAACGCTATGAGCTTGAAAGTTAGTTTCTTGCTCCTTCAAGAACGAGTGGCTACCTTGATTCTCGCCCAGGCCGCTGCCATTCGAATAGAAGATAATTTGATAATATCTGGCGAATTGAAAAAGGAATCATCCAAGCCTAAATCTTCGGACCCTTCTCCCACTACTTCGTCTGATCCGGTTTTTCAAAAGATGGCGAATGACTTACTTGCATTAAAGAAGCAGTTGGCCCAAGCTTCTCCCAGTTCCTCATACCGGGATATTCCATGGAGGAACTTCGTTTCCAACAATGTTCCTCAAAGGCCGCGCTTACCCGCAACTGCTCCGCAGTTGGCGCTTGAGGCTCCTCTGGTCAACGCTCTAGCCAAAATCGAAGAAGAGGAACAAGATTATGAAGAACCTTCGTCTCAAGGCGAAGATGATCAAGACGTTGGTGAGCCGACTGTCGACTCTACTATCAGGTATATGGAATTTGATGAGGAGGAATCTGATGAAGAGGAAGGTACCCAGGGATATGCAAGCGGACAATCATATGTTGTTTTTACCCGCTCACAAGGAAAAGAAGCAGAGGTTGCTGCCCATGTGCAGAAGGAGAAGGTCGTGTCAAACGTGCCTCCAACCATTGCTAAAAGAGGTAATCCTCTTCCTACTCAACTCCCTGTTAAGTCTTTTACAAGGAAATCTTTTCCCCCCATCTCTCCTCCAAATCAGCCCTCTCATATTCCTATCAAGACCAGTAATCCTACTCCACCATCACGAAGTGAGGGACTCATTCCTTCACCAGCGCAACGCTTGGCCGCATTTGATATCATAGATCACGCTAAAAAGACCAAGATCCAAATGTCTGAAGCCGAGTACCTTCAGTCAAATCCCGAACAGCTTGTAAGATTGACTAAGTATATTCAAAGTCAAGCTGTTATATCTAATTAGGTTTCCCCAAAAGGAATCCTTTCCACTCCTAAATCCCACATAAATGTTGCCTCAACATCTGCATCAGGCAAGATAGAACCTTTCTATCTCTCCCTCCTAATCAATGGTCACAAGTTGAGTAACTGCATAATTGATTCCGGAGCTTCTGATAACCTCATGCCGGCAAAAGTCACCCACGCTTTGGGCCTCACCCTTACCAAGCCTTTTGGCAGATGTTATTCCTTGGAAACCAAGCAGGTGCCGTTGATTGGTCAAATCAAAGACGCGCAGTTCGCATTTGCAGCGTTCCCGGAGAAGAGAGTAAAGATGACCGTCCTCGTTGCTGACATTCCAGCAGCCTACGGAATTTTGCTGGGAAGAAGTTTTTGCAGCGAAGTTGGTGTGGAAATTCATATGGACTGGTCTAAGGCTAGAATCCCCGTCAAAGGTGTAATGCAGACTTTGGAGCCAGAATCACAAAAGAAGTACTTGGTTACTAACTCTGAGGACCCTAAAGCTCAAATTCTTTTTGAATCATCAGGGATGGGGAACTATTTCTTGTCTACCGAGTCTGACAAAATGGTTGTTCTCACTCGAGAAGATCTTAATAAGATCTGGACTTTGCAATTTGATGGCAGCTGCGCAACCAGTGGATGTGGTGCCGGAGCCGTGCTAATATCTCCCGAGGAGGAGATTATTCCTCTCTCTTTCAAGTTGCAGTTTTTTAATACGAATAATACCGCTGAGTATGAATCTTTGCTACTCGGCATGCAGGCAGCAAGAGAAAGAGGGATCAAAAATCTGAGAGTGCAAGGTGATGCAGAGCTAGTCGTGAATCAAGTTAGGAGGATATATCAAGTAAAGAATGAGAGGCTCAGGCACTACTGTAATGTAGTATGGGACAACATTGAAGAGTTTGATGCTTTTTCAATAGAATCCATTCCAAGAGCTCAAAATGACATGGCTGATTCATTGGCCGTTTCAGCGTCCCTCATGCTCCCTTACCCGGGTTTGAAAACAAACAAATACACCATTGTGGTGGTCTTCCGCCCAAGCGTGCCAGACAATTCTTAGCATTGGCAAGTGTTCAACGATGACAATCAACTCATTCCCTACTAGAGAAGGCGGAAAATTTTAAAGAATTGCACTTTGAAGGATCTACTTCCACTTGTCGTGAATCAGTCACCAATCAAGACGATGAATCCGAAGGGAACGACGGCATATGTCAGCTCAAAGGAAATAAAATTCTAAAGGGCCTGGTTTCTCTAGAGCGGCTGTTCGACAGGCATGATCGTTTTGTGAAAAAGAAGAAGCGAGATGATCCTGACTCATCCCCAGAAACCGAACCGGTCAATTTAGGTTCGGTAGAGCACCCGCAGTTTGTGAACATTGGAAAATGTTGCACGCCTGAAGAGAAGCGGAAGTTTGTCAAACTGCTGAAGAAATACATGGATGTATTGGCATGGTCCTACGCCGATCTAAAGTCTTTTAAGCCAAAGGACGTCCAGCATGACATCCCGTTGAAAGAAGACGTTAAAGCCTTTCGCCAGAAGCAGAGGCATTATAATCCTAAGATCTCAGGTACTATCCAGGCTGAAATTCAGAAAATGCTGGATGCGAGAATCATTTTTCCTATCCATCACAGTACTTGGGTAGCAAATATTGTGCCAGTGCGCAAGAAGAACGGTGAAATACGCATATGCGTAGATTTTCGAAACCTGAATCAGGCTTCCTTGAAAGACAACTACCCCCTTCCTATAATGGATCAAGTTCTACAAGCAGTCACTGGATCGGAAATGCTGTCTATGCTTGATGGTTTTTCAGGCTACAATCAGATTGAAGTTTCGTCTGAAGATCAATTTAAAACAACATTCACTACTCCCTGGGGTACATTTGCCTATAGCAGGATGCCTTTTGGCCTAACCAATGCTGGCGCCACTTTTCAGCGGGCCATGGACCTGGCATTCAAAGGTATGATGGGGAAAGTCATTGTCGTTTATTTGGATGACTTAACTGTGTTCTCTAAAAAACGAAATGATCATTGTGATCATTTGGAGCAAGTATTGGCCAGATGCCGAGAACATGGGATTTCCCTGAACCTGAAAAAAGTCCGTTTTTGGAGTCACGGAAGGAAAGTTGCTAGGGCACGTTGTTAGCAAAGAAGGAACGAAGATAGATGCCGAAAGAGTCAAGGCTATTCAGAGCCTTACTTTGCCTACAAGTAAGACTGGCGTTCATTCTTTCTTCGGAAAGGTGAACTTTCTCTGGCGTTTTGTTCCCGACTTTGCTGAAAAGAATCGTCATATATTGGACATGATGAAAGGGTCACCAACTTTCCGGTGGAGCGAGGAAGGAAAAAGGTCGTTTGAAGAAATAAAAGCTTCCGTTGCTCACGCACCAGTCCTGGTATGTCTTGATTTCTCCAAGGACTTTATCATGTATAGTTATGCATCTGAGCATACTGTGTCTGCCATCTTGATGCAAAAGAATTCAGAGAATGTTGAATCTCCGATTGCGTTCATGAGCTCTCCCCTCAAGCCTCACGAACTAAAAATGTCTCAATTGGAAAAGCATGCCTTCGCTGTTGTCAAAGCAGTAAAAAATTTCAGGTATTACATTTTAAACTCTCATATGGTGGTGCTGGTCCCTGACACGGCGGTCAAATCAATTCTAACTCAACAGGAGTTAGGAAGCTTGCGAGGAAATTGGATTGCAAAGGTCCAGGAGTACGACCTGGATATTAAACCAACCAAGTTGGTAAGAGGCAAGGGCCTATGTCAGCTTATGGCTGAAAACAAAGATTCAGAAAACCCTGAGGAAAAGGATGATTGTACCAATGAAGCACAAAGCCAGTTGGAGAAAGCCCATTCTCTGCCTCTGGTCCTATTTGTTGCAACCAGTGATGAGTGGTATTCCGATATTGCTTTCTTCCTCACCTACGGCGAATGTCCAACTCACGTAACTATTAAGGAGAAGCGCACTGTAAAGCTCAGAGCAGCTAAGCATGTCATCTGGGATGATGGTTTATACAAATGCGGGATAGATGGTGTCTTCTTACGATGTGTCGACAAGCCACAACAGGTAAAGTTGCTGGAAAGTTTTCATAATTCGGCCTGTGGAGGCCATTTTTCCTCTTCCGTGACAACACACATGATCATCCGAGCCAGGTACTATTGGCCGACGCTTTTCCAAGATACAGCTACCTGGGTAGCAAAGTGTGAACCTTGCCAGCAGTTCGTCGGCAAGCCTAAGATGGCTGCTTTTCCTCTCAGGCCGGTCGTTGTCAACGAACCATTCAGGCAGTGGGGAATTGATTTTATCGGTACACTCAACCCCCAATCGAGTGCCGGACATAGTTATGTCCTTACAACAACGGATTACTTCACCAAGTGGGTTGAAGCCATACCTGTCAAACATGCCACTTCTGAGGTTGTTTGCAGTTTCATCAAAGAAAATATCATTGTCAGGTTCGGCGTTCCCAACAAGATTGTTGCTGATAATGCTTCTAACTTCTCCCCACGAGAAGTTATTAGTTTTTGCTATGAATACGGGATAACTTTGGCTCACGCCTCAGATTATTACCCTCAGGGAAATGGTCAGGCAGAATCCAGTAACAAGAACTTGGTGACCATCATACGAAAACTGGTGGATGAGAATCAACGAATGTGGCATAAGTCCTTATACGACGCATTGTGGGCAGATCGTATTACTCCTAAGAGGTCCCTCGGTATGTCACCTTTTCAAGTGTTATACGGCACTGATGCCGAGCTTCCCATTTTTGCTGAACTCCCTGCTCTGCGCTTGGCACGAGCTATTGAAGATGAAACTTTCCAAAATTCTCTTGAAAAGAGGATCATGTATCTGACAGAACTCGAAGAAAAGAGAGTAAGAGTGGTTGACAGGATCACCGAACATCAGAGTCAAGTCAAGAGACTGTTCGATAAAAAAGCTAAGCAAAGAAATTTCCAGGTGGGAGACCTCGTCCTTCTACGGGACAAGCGAAGAGAGCCAAAAGGCATGCACGGAAAGTTTGACTCCCTGTGGAGAGGACCTTTCAAGATCAAGCAGCTCAATGGAGAGAATAGTTTCTATCTCTCATATCTGGATGGAACCAAGCTCCCGCTTCCCTACAGCGGGCAGCATCTGAAAATTTTTAGGAAGTAGAGCTTGCTCTCTTCTTTGTACAGTTTTCTTTCTTTCGTGTGTTTGTTTTTGTCCTGTGTTCGCTTTTGGTTTGTTGTGTGTTCCCTTTTGTCCACCCTCCGGTCGCCCTTGTTTTTGACTCTCCAGCCCAATGGATAGGCACATGAGATCTGGGATTCTCTACCCCCGAGTCTACTCAGGGATAGTCCCCAGAAAGAGCCAACTGTTATCACGTAAAATTGACAAGGGCAATTTTACTGATAACCATACCGAAAATTTTGTTCCGATCACTCGTCGAGGATCCCTGGCGTTTGGAACGTTGCAAAATCCCTTCTGGGGAAATCTGGTTTTCCGAACTTAGTCGTTTTTTGGTCTTTTGGCCGGGCGCATAGAATGACTATGCAACATCAACTTTTGATGCGCCCCCTTTAAAACCTTTGGCGCATGTTTTCTTGTGTCAACAGGCGTTTTGGTGCGCCTCTGCCTGTTGAGGCTTCCCTGCGTGCGCCGGGGCGCATGCGCCTTCCTGTCGACAGCTCATTTGGTGCGCCCCTTTAAAAAGTTGGTGGCGTATTTATTACTGTCTCGCCTATATATAGGCACGTCTGCGTTGTCATTATCACTGATGGAAACACGTGATTTTTCTCTGAGCCTGTCAGCACACCTGCCCTGTCGCTTTCGATCGCGTCGTGGACCCGTTCTTGCACTTTTTCATTGTTTAACCGGGTAAGAGGTCCTCTCCCCTTTTGTATATTTTGTGCTTTGGTTTTGCTTGGGTGCTGGCTGGGTTTGTTTGGTTTGTGGGATGTGGAATCTTGTTTTTCCCCCTGCTGCTGTCTTTCCATTCTTCACCATGCTTTTTCCCCCCCTCTTTCCAGATCTGCTGGTAGAGGAAGCTCTGTCCTAAAAATGGCTTGGAACTCTTTGAATGAACTTCTTCATCACCCATGAACCCTGTAAAAAAGGAACTCAACCAAGTCCAAAATCCCTCAGTGAAGAAATCATGGCTTGAAGGGAGACTGTAATGTTTTTTTCCCTTGGCGCACCCATCATGCCTGTTACATCAGGAGCATTTGCGCCCTCAAGGTGCGCCTCCTTCGCATGTTGCAAGCGCTAACCTTGCGCCCCCTTTGGCGCACCAACGTCATTTTTTGCATCGCATAAACATGCGCCTCTCGGCGCATCCTGTACCCCTGCAACACCAGTTTAATCTGCGCCAAGTGCAAAACTATCTTGGCGCAGGCGCATCTACGCTTACAACAACATCATGTTGTGCAGATCTTCCATGCACCGCGCCAAGTTCCCTTCAGCGCATGAAAATATGATGTTACACGCAAATAATCCGCGCCCTTTGGCGCATCCGGTACCTGTGTAACATGAACACAAACTTTATATGCGCCCTTTACAAAATGCATCCACATGGCGCAGGCGCACTTGTCCTTGTAGCAACACAAAATGCACCCTACAGTGTCTATGTGCCATGCGCCCTTTGGCGCTGATTTATCTCCTGCAACACCCTTTTCCTGTGTGCCTTACCTATTTAGCTCTGCAATTTGCAATATCTGTGCACCATGCGCCCTGAGACCTTTAAAATTGCGAACTCTTTTTTCTGTCAAGCATTTCAATGGAAAATCAAGCAGCTGACACGGCTTTCTTCAATTGGGTCTCACGTCTTATTCTTGCAGATCAGCAATTAAGCTCAGAAGAACATATGTCAACATCAAGCAAGAGACCTACCAAATCCAAAGGCAAGGCCAAGCTTACAGAGGAAGAAATGAAATATAAGTATCAGAGGGTCAGAATGCCCGACTCCTAGGCCGAGTGTGACCTGGACGTCAAAGACTCAGAGTTGGGTCATATTGATTTGGAGGAATTCTGGGTCAGGACTCAGAAGGTCACAAGAAGTCCATGGATGGACAAACTGATAGGCAGTGCCTTGCACTTCGCTGGAGGAATCCCAGTCAGCGCTGTTAACAATGAATTCATGATGGTGGTTGCCCGATGCTACAACAAAGACACAAGGTGTGTCGTAAATGAGAAGGGCGAGGTCGTAATCAACCTCACTGCCCGCCACTTTGAGATAATACTCGGCATTCCTCATCACCGGCACTTTGTGGCCATCAGCCGAGAGGATTGTATCAAAGCCTGGGACGACCATGAAAATCAGTGCATGCAACTGATGAACGAAGTCTATCTGAAGAACAAGAAAGTAGTGACCCGTTGGCCACAAATCATTCACCGCAGTGATTTTTCAGAGGAGCTCAGTGACACCATCACTTTCCTGGGCAGAGTCTTTGGGCTTCTTGACGCCCACTATTTCCACAAATGGATGCTGCGATATTTAGAAACCATGAACAAAAATGTGCCTGATCAATGCTTCGAATGGGCAGAAATTATAAGCAGCACGATCTCAGAACAGCTGCAACAATTCCCCACAACTGGGAGATTCTACACGAATTCCTATGTTGTTTACGCTGCAGCTTCAGAGAGAGACTACCCAGCCCTGATGCGGAGGGGGGTTTGGCCCCAGGTCAAAATATATGAATACTATCCAGAATTGAAGCTGGAAAATAGCATCCCTCAATTTACAAAGATCAACGATGCATTTTTCTACTTCATCATCTGCCTGTTGAGGCCAAATATGACTTACGGTCGCACGACCAAGAGCATAGTGACAGCCACTGAGAAATGGGGGGCCCTGTTCACCCAATTCCCGACGTTCACTTATCTGAGGGCGGCTAACTTCTTGGGAGAGCCAACTAGATTGCCAAGGTATGCTGGACCAAAGTTGATTCTGCTGGAGCTGTGAATATAGCTAATCACCTACCATGAGAAGTGCCTCAAAAGAAAGAAGGGTGGAACTCCTTTCCCCCTCACAGTGGGTAGATATACATGTCTTACTCATCACAAGGCAAAGGACATGTTTGCAGAGCTGGAGCTGCTCAATTTGAAACATGACTTCCCAGCTAGACCCACCTTCGACCCGAGGAATTGTCTGCCGAGGGCTAAGCTCGATCCAATCCACATCCCTCAGATCGAGGATATCTACATCGACCTGTATCATGAGGTGGAGCTTAGGAGGAAGGACCATTCTCGTTTGGCGTTGGCAGAAATCATCCAATACGGGGTAGCCATCGTCCCCAAAGGCTTCCAAACTACTGAGGAGGAAGTAGATCAAATATATCTTAACACAAGTGGGGACGATTGGTCTTTTGCGGCGATTGATAGAAACAAAGCACCTCAGACAATTGAGGAAAGGGTCAAGGAAACTCTACGCAGGTCAGAGCATTGGTGCCGAATGAATGGGCTCAACTACCTCAGAGTTTATTTCACAACCTCTTCGTTGGGTAACGCACCTCCTAGATCAAAACAGCAGCCTAAAGGCAAAGGAAAAGGCAAAGAGGGTGAATCCAGCACTTCTCAAGAGGAAGCTCTTAAAATTCCTCCTTCCGCTACACCCGAACAGGTCATAACTCTGGCTTCTCCAGAGAAAGGAATGGAAGAAGATGTTCCAATATGCCCATCCACTCATGATATCGGCACTGCTGCAACTACCAAGGTCCCTTCTGTTCCTTCTTCTTCTCCTCCTTCCCCTCCTTGAGTGACTCAAGCAACCATCCCTTTGGTCGTGTCCTCTCCCCCTTCTTCTATTGTTCCTCCCGCTTCTTCGTCCATCTTCTCTTCTCTCGCGGACCTCTCCCCCTCCATTTCTTCCCTCATCTCTGAGCTCCCTTCCCTTCCTATGTCTTCCCCTCCTGCAGTATCTGTTCCTCCCGTGAGCACTTCTCCGGCCTCCCTCTCGATGCTGCCTCCAAGTGTCTCCACGTTTTTCCCTTCTACTACTGCAGCTGCCCCCTTCTCTTTTTCCGGCCCTTCTCCCATAAGTCCAACCTGGATCTCCCAGCGCTTAAGTCAGCAGAAAACGAAAGTTCCCATCGCTCCGATGGACTTCTCCGTAATCCCGTCCAAAGGGGCAAAGAAGCAGAAACCCGTCACACGCTTCTCTCAGAGTACTTCGGGAGAGAGGGTAATGGAGATCGCATACCCCAATCCTCTGAGGGATAAAAAGGATCTGTCTCCGACAGATTATACAGTGACTCAAGTCACAATGGGCATGTCTTCTGAGAGCCTTCAAGGAGAGGCCCTATCTGCAGTCGATGCCCTCTGCAAGAAGCTTCAAGAAGCTAAAGAAGAGAAAAGGCTATTGAAAGAGCAAAACAAACATCTGCTCCAAGCCTTACAGAAGATGGGCAGTGCACCTCCCGCTACTGCCGCCGAGACTCCTGAGCCTCTGAGCCAGGATAAAATTAATGAATATGCAAAGATCGACAAGCAGGGTAAGGCAGTTTCCGCTTGGAGGAGCCAGATCCTCAAAGACAGTGAAAGAGTGATCGCCAAGTTCTCTGATTTATATCTAAACATCAAAAAGGTGAATAAAGAGCTCCAAGCGTTAGCAGGACCCATATCAGAAGAGCTGGACCATGCTAGGCTGCAGCATGAGACCTTTCAACAAATGTTCGATTGTTCAGTCGAAGATCTGGTCAAGTTCGGCGTCTTCGGCCATCCCAAGGCCCTCAATAAAGTCATTTCCACTCTGGACTACCGGATGGATCAACTGGGATTTGTCCTTGAAAAGATTGATAAGGTGAAGGAAGAAGCCCTAGACGCGATGCACCAAATGGAACAAATCATTCTCAACATGTCTCCAAGCTGCTTACTCCTTCCTTTGCCTTAAGAAAATTCGATGAAACCATCCAGATCTTTAAAGAGATCGTGTCACGAGGGCTGGGGCCAGAAGTCTCTTTTGACACAAAGTCCATCAATAACCTGCTGGCCTGTCGGGACTTCATTGGGTTCCTCATAGAAGCGGAGAAAGAATATTCCAAACTCCTAGAGAAGCTCATAGACGAGTGGGAGACTTGCGAGGCGATCAGTGAGCGACACAAAGATCCTTCCCAGGATCAACTAGGGCCCATGATCAACAAGTTCATGGAATACCGCGCTCAATTTCACATCTCGTCACTTGAGCAGCAGCAAAAGCAAGCTACTCCCTTTTGGCTGCAGGATGACGATGATGAATAGTGGCTTCTTCTTCTTCTTCTCTCTCTTCTTCGACTTTCTTTTTGTAAATATCTGAAGTATGTTGGCACAAATGATGACATCATCCATGTTGCACCATGGGATGATGTCATCCATCAAGTTGTCAAAAGTCAACATGACTTTGAGATATTTTGTGTATCCTTGTAGATATTTTGTAAATATCTTTGTAAATAGGTGGTTTTCTCCTTTTTGCCTTCTTTTCTTTCCTTCTTCTATAAATACCCCGATGTTTGTTGTATTGGGTATGAGTGAATATCTTTCAGATGAAAAATAGAAATGAGGAGAAAAGACTTTGAGCTTTTTGTAATAAAAGAAAATATTAATACAATATTTAGACTTTGTGTTGAATACATGTATTATTTGTATTCGATCTTTCTTACGTTAGATGTGTGTGTTCATTCTGTTGAATCTGCTTCTATTTTATTGTCATTTATTCATCAGTATTGCTTTGCTCGTTTATGCAAGTAGGTTTGGCTCTGTTTACTACCAATCCCAAAACATAAACCCTCTGACCTTTCTGCTTTGGAATTCATTTCTTTTCTCCCTTCGGACTTGATCTTTCTTCATCCTCTCTTTCATTCCTTTATTTTCGCAGTCGGAAACACCCCTACTGGGATGAGATCCCAACCCCCCGAAGGTAGAATATTGTGAGACTTGCATAGATTCCTGCTTGTAGAATAACAATAAACCAGTTTCGCTTTGCTGACTCAAAGAGGGGCTATGCCCTGCACACTGTTGGCTCGTCTATCTATAGATCTGCCCAAGCGACAGATTTTTGGACCAACAAGGTTCCATAGGTACTATAAACACCTCCACATATATTGAGCTCACCACACACTCCTCTGAGGGATGGATGGGATGGAGGAGATGGAGGGGACAATGATGATGGTTGGGATGGATGAGGGTCTCCACCACACTGTCCAGTGGGTGAGGGATGGAGAGCAGTATACATATCACTACAACGATCACCCCCAAGATAGATTAATCAGGAGACATGAGATGTAGCTGCCTTAAGACAGTAGTTACATCAAGTCACCACAGAGAGACCAATTGGTAGCTGATAGGACTCAACTATAGGTAGACGTGGCTAGACTCATAATAGAGCATGATTCTCTACATCGCGCATCATTAACAACAGGGTCTCTAGACTTGGTTCATGATTTTACATCAGTATCTGTTGAGGCGGCTCACTATAGAGCCCTATATCGTGTTGTAGTTCTAAAGGGATAGAGAGCAGTCCCTTACAGTCAACTTGCCGGCAACATATTTAGATCAAGATCGTACATGCCATATCGTTCAGCAAGATCAGTACATATATCATCCCCTCACTAGGGAGTTTTTACACAGTAGGGTGGAGTACAACAAATGCAGCCACCTGGTTCCAGGCTAGACATTCCGAGTATGGGTGAGAGTCATGGTTGACTTGGATTACTGATGTACTATTTTTGATATATGCCTTATGATGAAGCCACATTTTTGTACGGATGTACTATATATTGTTTTTATTATGCCTCGTGACGAAGGCACATTTATTATCCATGGCCATGATGGCTTATTGTATCTGATGTATATCGAGACATATTGTTTTGTACATGGACATTTATATTTATATGGATATATGATGATGATGGACTTGTTTATTTTATCGCATATTGTTTTTATGAGATAGCATGTTTAGCCCATATTTTTATTATGGTTTATTACGAGGGGGGGGGAGAAGGTGATTCCCCTTGCCCCTCTTTTGATGATATTATATGATGTTAGCTTAGCATACATGTTTACTTTTCATTTGTATGATGATGTAGCTTATCATTTATTGATATGTGATTATTGTTTAGATGTGATGATAGATGATACTGATGATGATATGACAACAAATTATACAAGCAAACAAGACAAGCACAATTAAAAGTTAATCAGATATAATCAAAACAACACAACTATGTACAAGTATGCAAGATAGAAATGAATTCAATGAGCTTCACAACATATTAAAGTAATACTTAATCTAAACAAGCAAATGAATTCAATTTAAAGCACACATATATGACAAAGCAAAACACCAAAACTATGTATAACCAAACAACTAAAGTAAGTAAACAAATACTTTATTTTTTACGTTTACAGTTTTTGAAATGTTTTGCATTGTTTTTGGTATTATCTGGAGACAATGTTTTATTGTTTTTGAGTTTTCTATGAGACTTTTTTGAATGTTTTTATTTTTCCAACTAACATATTTGAATGTTTTGGAGTTTTCAAAAGTTATACGAATGTTTTTGCAATTTTCTCGAAGTTTTACGAAGCTATGTGCAAGAAAACGAAGAAACGTGGATGCCCCCAACATTAGATGGGAATATACAAAGGCAAATCCCACACATATATACAAGAGGAAGATAATTTGGATCATAAAAAATTTGCAAAGGTAATTGAAATAGACTAACACCTAGTAGTCTAAAAGCTAAGCTAAAATCTACCATAAAACCATCATGATCATAGCTTAGTGGAATGCTAAAATGAAATTAACATCAAAACAATCATTTAACTACAAACATTCCTACTATATATGTAAGATTTCCTTTAAAATGTGAACCTATGAAGATCACAAGCAATCAAATTTTTGTTTTTGCTTCAAGATGATGAAATAATCTCACTAAGCAATGGCTATAAGGCCATGTTTAGATCTTTCTTTACTAATCAAGCATGAAGGAACGGATGCAAGAGATGAACAAGCTATTCCAAATCAATGGAGAAGACTCTTAATCATATGCTTTATGATAATAATAGCAAAAGTATGGTGTAAGGTGTGAAGGAAGGAGCTTGGTCCTTTATATAGCTTTCCTATTTGGGGAAAGCTTGAATCCCAATGAATGTGGGATAAAGGATAAAATAGATGTAGACTTGTTAAGCATGCTTAGAAAAATTAGCAAGTGATTAGCAACTCATGGGAGTTGGAGGGTGTTTTAATTAATCAACTAGGATTAATTAACAGGATAAAATAAGTTTTTTAGGCTATTTGGAGGTGATTTATGAGGAATTTGATATGGTTTGAAGCATTTGGAAGCGGGGTTTAGCCAATAAAAGGGTTTATTGATTAAATGCATTGTTAAAAGGGCTTAATTAATTAATAATAGTTAATTAATTGATTCGAAGAGGATTATAACTAATGAAGTGTTGTTAATTGGCATCTGGAATGTGATAAAGGCTAGTTAATTAACAAAGTGTCGTTAATTGACCAAAATAGAAGGAAATGTTAGCTAATTAGTGGGAAATCACTAATTATAACGACAATGATAAGAAAAAGGATAATTAGTACAATTTTTTTAATAAAACTGCGTAAGCGGATTTTAGGTGTCTACAACATTAAATTTGATGGTAAATTAATTTCTTTGGTTAGCTTCGAGGAGTCAATAAAAAATAATAATATCTTGACCATATGATAGAGTCTGACATTCTTTTTTTTTTTTACCAAAAATAGGTTTTTTTGTTACCAATGAGGAATATGAAAAGAATGTAATAAAATTATTAATGAATATGATATGCGTAAAATCCAAGATAAGAGCGTCGAAGTTGATATCTAGTGACATTTTCCAAATAGATGTGTTTAAGATATGTGTACTAGTTGTATTACACTTATCTTGATACTCATTAGTGATCTGTAAACTAACACTCACCCCGTGTATAAATAGTTTATCAAAATAGATACTTAATAATCATTTTCCCAATTTTAATGAATAGGAATTGATTAAAAATATGATCCAAAATAATTTAAATGTGTTTAAAAACTGAATCGAAACTAATTTTAAGTGATTATAAACTCATTCGTTTCTAGTTGCACATTCAAACTAATCAAATGTGATTTCCCGCAAACATTGTAAAAGTGTGATTGTTGCATCAACATCAATTAAATACTAATTTAAATTTGTACTAAAATTTAAAAAAAATGATGCAAAACTAAAACACACAACACCAATGTGATAATGGAGTTCCAGAATTGCTAAAAACACAGTCCAATCTATTAAAATATCAACTTAAAAGTACCATACAACTCACAAAATGATAAATAGAACAAGTCACCTACAAACAGAGCTGAAAAATTGATGTGAATACTTTGAACCTTGTCAGCAAACATCTCTAAATACATTTGTGGCTCCGCAAGGTTTTATTCCTAAAAAATAGGTTTATAAAAAAGAGTGTATAAAAACTCCATAATGGGCTAATATTCCTTCGTGAAGTGCACTTTGAGATAACACAAACATCCCTGCATAAGAAAAGTCAAAAACCTGTAAAATAGTGGTAAAGTATCCCCATGACCACCAAATAGGAGCTCACCCACTCACTTGCTAACACACTTAGAGAAACAACCATGTTTAAATAACAACTTGCCCCTTTCTAATCACTTACAAATCACATGCGAGTTGGTTGTACAAGTTATCATTTCCCCCCAAGATATAGGGTTTGAATCCCCCTAAGCATTTGTGGTTGGGAGTATATACCACATGCGATGGGTGAAAAAGTAGAATAGGCTTAAAATATCCTATGTGATATATGTTAAACCGTGGATTCAGCCACATCCATGTCCATTTTGCTAATGATGGGGGTAACTCCCTGCGCCGAGCTCGGTTGGGATGTTGGGAAAAGTGGGCCCCCTAGCTCGGCATATGCCTCATTTGTCCTTGGTGAGTTGGCAGATATGTGTAGAGTGACTTGGCCACGATGACTATTTCCGAGTTGGTGTGGACAATGCATAAAACTCGTTGAGTTGGTGTGAACAATTGGCTTAGAACATTCGGTGGGTAATGTGTCCTGACTAGGTGGTGCTTGGACAATGTGAAATGTGGCTTTACCCATAAAGTGCCACTTTTCCTCCTTTGATCCCCCCACATGTCAACCGGAAAACACACCAAATAACATAGTGCAAGTGGGATAGTGAACACTACTAATAATAATAATAGTGGTTGGGTCTCCTTCCGAAACAAGAGTAAACCCTATTGTTGAAACCCAAATTTTTGCATACGTCTTTTGAAGATGGAGTATAAAAAATGCAACATTATTTATACCCTAATTTGCTTGCACATTTCCACTTTTCGACTTTTGATAGATCAATCGACTGTTCACTGTGTTTGTCAGGGTACATGTGCCTCTATTTGTCTGTTAATCTTGCGTGGGTGGTATTTTGCACATATGGTATTCGTTTTAACCCATTCAAAGTGTGACATAAATCTTGTTCCGAGCTATTCCATAAGGAACAAATATTAGGAAATTTTGGGAACATTTGCTCATCTGAAATGACCTATGGATCAATTGGGTCTCAAGATGGTGTACAATATAAAAAACAATATTCCAATAATTACACTAATCTATTAGCGAGACAAATTAGTATGGTGTAGTATAAAAACCCTTTTTTTTAATGAATTATTCTAACATCAATAAATATTTGAGTAAATTTTTGACCTTTTATAAAAGGATTGTAATTACTCGTTAAATATCTATCAATTAAAATGAATTATTTAGATTTCCTTCCTTAAAACGAGCAATAAGATGGGTGTCCCATGATCATAATGGGTCTTTTGAAAGCCTATCTAACTAGGGGTTAAATTTGATGGTCACGCCTACCCATTAAAAAAAAAATTGTGACGGTTTTTAAATTAACATCACCTTGCACATGATGTCTATTTTTCAATTTCGCCTTTCACAATTTTCGTATAAATATCAAAATCTATATTTTCATATAATAACACTACATAAAATGGAGATATTGTTGACAAACAACAGAAATCTTATTCTATTCTAAGCATATGATAATATGTATAAGAAACATTAAATCATCATAATATTGTGGATGCATTTATATTAAAACTCATAATCATCAATGAAATGATTTCAATTGAATGCACAAACTGATTTAACATCAAAAGTTTAAAATTCAATATAATTGTCATAATAAATATAATATACATCAATTAAGAATTGAAATTTTTAAAATTAAACAATACTCGATAAGAGATAATAGATCATTTTTCAATATTGAAGTCAATTAACACAACATATTTGAATACATTTAGATGGGCCTCAACTCTCATATCATCCCCAACACAAATTAATCTAAATTCAAATTAATCAAATGTATGCCATCATTTTTTAATCGAAAAAACATTTTAAACTAAGCATTATAGCATTCTCAATACACACTAAAATATCTTCAAAAAAGATCAAATATATATCACGGATTCACCACTTTTGACTTGATAAAGTACCTTTAAACAATATACAAGTAGTGTAAACATAAGATCTAGTGTGCATTGGCTTATATCAAACACAACATAATTAAAAATATGTCAATATAAAACATTCTAAGATATTTTAAACCCTTCTTTCTTTGACATCTTTCCAAATTTCATAAACCCTATTCCAGTCCACCATTGATATATGAAGTCTTGTCAATGAAACTCACATCAAGGCATCCAATGTATCCAATGAGAGTTTTGTTCTTCGTATGTCTTTTATTATATTTTGCCTTGAAAATCCTCTCTCACATGCCACTGTACTTGTTGGAATGGTAAGAATTGCTTGCCATAGTTTTTTCATATTTGGAAAACTTGTATGTGAATCTGTGGAACAAAAAACCCTCCAAGCCTCCTTCATGCGGAATCCTTCACAATTAAAGCTGAGGGTATCAACAAAGTTATACAACTCTTTTGAACAACCTTCAAAATCAAACAAAGGATTTTCTTCTCCCTCACACAAAGTATGTTGCAAGTGCTCAAAAATCTTAAGAAGCCACCACTTTGAATTGTCTTCTCTAGTACATGTGTCCTCTGAATAATGACAAGGGCTAAACAACTTTATAGAATTGAAAAATGAAAGATTTGGGAATCTTTCATTTAAACATAAATAATCTACAAGTTTTTGAACATAGTCTTTTGCAAGTTTCTTACAACTCTCTAGTGACCCATCAATGCTAGGCTTCATTGTCTATTTTGGCGCATCAACATAATCATCATACACATTTGGAACCGCCATGAATCACAGTTCATGCCTATGAATGTGTCCATCTTTATCAACAATCTCTAAATAACCATATTTAGAGGTCTCTAAAAATTTAGACAGGTAACTTGTGTTGTTTGCAAAGTTGTCGGTCCTTAGAAACCACCTGCTTAAAGTTTGTATGGTAGAATCTATGGTTGCCCCTAAAGATGTAACATCCACATTCTCTTCTTGAAATTTTTTATTCAGTTTGTTCAATTCACATAATACATCTGCAAGCATATGTAAGAAAAATTGTACTGAGAAGATTCTAGCCTTATCATACCATGAGTCCCTCTTCTCACTTTTCCACAAGGTCAACAATGGAGGCATCAACACAATAAGTCTTTCAATAACTTGTCCTCTTGAGAGCCATCTAACTCCATGAATTTGAAGAGCTTGAAGTGTTTCAAGTTGCATGAGTTCTTGAAGAGAAATGAGTTCATTGTGCCTTTTAGTAGAATTTTGCACCCAAGAATATACCTTATTTTCCAACTTCTCAACAAACAACAATTCAGGTATCTTTTTAGCAACATTTGATGTGGCTAAAACCTCACAATGAGCAATGCAATGAATTCCTATAAGATTGTGTACATATTTCTTAAAAAAGAGTAACAAATCCATTTTCACTCCCCACCATTGATGAAGCACCGTCTGTAGAAACATCAATCAATATTTTATTTGAAAGACCCCTTTCATTTTTCAAAACACAAATTACATCATACAATGTTTTCCCTCTTCTATCACACACATTTATGAGCTTTAAGAACTGTGAAGTAGGTGGCCCTAACCCTTTTGATTCCAAAAAAGTAGCATAAACCACAAGGTGTTTCTCTAGGCTTCGATCAGTACTTTCATCCAACATCAATGAAAACAATGGACTATCTAACATATTTGCACTTTGCCTCTCTTCAAGATATTTAGATATGGAAAAAAGGAAATCATTTGCTGCCATATGATTTGTATATGATTTATAGTCTTTGTTTTTCGGTATGTTTGGCATTTCTAAGTACATTTAAAGAGAGAAAAGGGACTCATATTTTGAGAGGGGAAATTCTTCTTGCACAGCCCAATAAAATAATTTCATAGTTGTGATGATTCTTTCCTTATTTGTGTCATCAATAGTTGCAATGTGTTTTGGAATTGATTTTGCTTTCCCTTCATTTCCACATATCCATTTTGCTTGTGCAATTTTGTGGTTGTTTGAATCAGCATGAGTAACTATTGCATCATGTTGCAAAGTAGTACAACCAGTTCCAGTTCCCCATGGTCCAACAAACTTGTGCTCTTCACAATATATGCATTTCATGATGGTTTTCCCTTCATGCATTGTACATCGTACCCACTTAAATTTCACTTTCCACTCATCTCTGAAGCCTCTCTTTGCTCTAGCCCTTTTTTTGTTTTGTGTTGAAGCTTCTCCTCCTTCAAATTCCTCACCATAGTCATCATCATACCCAAAATATCTAAGTCTTCATTTAAATCAAAATTACGATCCTCTCGTGATGAAGCTTGTGATGTGTTTGACCATCCAAAAAAAAATTGATTGAAGATTGACTCTTTTTGTTTTGAGACATTTTAATTTATAATGTACCTATAAAACCCAAATAATATAGAATAATTAGATATAAATGTTGATGATGATTTCTAGTTTTTTTTTTTTATCAAGGGAAAAAGTTTTGAAGGGACTATACCCTGACAAAATAATAATTGGAATAATATTAACAACATGATGATTTCCAGTTGAACAAACAATAAAAATATCAAAATAATTCTACAAAATAAAAAAACTAGAATATATTGGATTGCCCATTTTTTTGTTTTAGAAAATTGTGATATAATAGTATGATTTTTTGATTATTTTAATATATAATCAAATATATCTTTATTTTTCTTAGACTTAACTTATACAATTTAGGATTATATACTCTTATCTATACAATTGTTGTGTTTCTTCCGACAAGTTAGGCTAAACTTTTAAAATGCAAGTTATAAACCAAACAAGATGTATATATCCATTTGGAATTTTGTATGAGCATACATATTTTACTTATTTTTGTATACATTTTGTGCAATATATCACAAATTTTATAATTTTATAAACTAATATCTCTAAAAAATATATAAAAAAATTGTTTTTAAAGCTAACTGCTTTTATTTAATAATCCCAAGTCATTATGTGGAAGTAGTGGTACCTTGCAAACCTGAAGTTGAGAGATTTATATAAGCAATCCTCTATCTATGGAGACTCAAGAGAAACTCTACTCCAGCAACTCAATCTAAGACAAAGGAAAAAATATACACTTAAAAATGAGAAGATTAAAAAAACCCCCAAAAAAACTAATACATTAATTCATATTAAATAATGCATTCAAATTTGCATGTTTTAAACAAAACTCAACAAACTTTTCCAATACTTTCTTAGCATGTGTTGAAGCAGACATAACAACACTATGTATTCTCATGAAAAAAATAGAAATTATGTGACTTGACAAGTAGACGTGAAAGCGAATTATAGAATCAAATTGAAAACTCATGATTTAATGATAAAATACCTCAATGTGATTCAATTCATGAATTCTAATTGTTGTTGGATATGAGCACAATAAGTTTAGGACAATGTCTTCTAGATATTCATGTAAATGCAATTGGGATTTAAAAATAAAACTTCACAAGTCTTTGTTGATAGCTATCCAACAAACAACCAAAAGTTGTAGTCGTGGGTGCCCCAATAGTTGTGTATGTAATTAGTGCTTACAAAATTCACATGCATTCGACACAATATCAACACAACAAGGCCTCATGGACTATAATGATCATTTGATGATATAAGATAAATATACTTGTTGAAGAAAAATCCTACATTTTGTTTGGATAAATGCAATTCCCATGTCTAGAGATAAAGTTAGGAATCTTTGTGAACATCCTCCAAGCAAATAGAAGAGAGTATGAATATTCCTCAAGAAATGGAAGAAATCTTGCAATCAAAAGTAGTATTTCCTAGCATGATAAATGTGTATACAAACTATGTATCCCAATTTCTTACATATTTATGCCCACAGTGGAAATACCTTTGGAGAAGGGAAGTGACAATGCCAATAAATTCCCTAAATAAATGTAAAATTTACATGAAAAGGGTATAGAACAATTACATACAAGTGACAAATGTACACAGCTAAAGAAAATGAATTTAGATGAAGGAAATCAATTGTAATGGATGAACTAATGATGCATTTGAAAAAAGATATACTTTCTACTAAAGTAGAAGATTGGGCCCTATATAATTATAACTATTTGATTATGCATATCAAATGAAAATATAAGCAACTTTGATATTTTCAATGTTGCAAATTTTAATGAATTTCATAATGAGTATGAAATGGGGAGCATGTTGATTATATATCATATTTAGGGAAAGAAACAAAGGGAATTGTTTAATTTTTCAATGAGTGAACTATTTCCATTCGAATATAAAATATCCTATTTTTCCTAACATCTACATTTCCTTCAAAAACTCTACTTGGCTTGGTTAATTTTCTTCTCACATGTAGTAAACTTCTCAAAAGAAATTAGAATCGGTTACCAAATATTCTTATTTAGGAACTATTATCACATGAACTACTCTCATCTAATTTACATATTAAACTTACAGGGCTTATCAAATTGATAAGCATCCCTATTGGAAATAAATAAATACATTTCATTAGCATGTTGGGAAAATTGACTTGTTATCCATATTCCACCCTCAGGCCAAATATTGGATCAACCACAACCCCGCATAGAAAGAACCTGAGAAAACTCATTTGGATCTATAAATTGGTCACAGAAGGACTCAATCATGGAGTGGTGGAGGCCGAGAGAGACTAAAGGATCCTGTGCAAAAGAAAATGACTCTGTCGAGCCGTTTCCATGTCTTAAATTTGTTCTTCAAGTTATAGGTAGACTCAACTATGAAATAACAGGGTCAGAGTAGAAGGGGCGATGCTGCAGAGGAACCAAAAATAAGAAGGGGAAGAAATGGCAAAGATTTGAAGCCCTCAGGCTCGAAACGGTTCAGGAAAAGGTCCAAAATGATTTAGTATGGAGGAGGCAGCGGAAGAGGCCACGTGTCCTAACGGCGCTTCTCCAAAGGTGAATCCAAAAAGGGGAGCCCAAACTTGCGTTGGGCTTCCACACGTCCAAAACCCCAAAAGTTGTAGGGCCGTTGAAAAGTCTTCAACTGAGAGAAAGTGTGCCAGGTGTTAGCTCGAGGCAAATTCAGAAAGGAAGCCCAGGGTGGAGACTCTAACTCACGCTAGCCCTCCGCGTAGCCAATGGTCAAACAGATTCAAAAGGTGGACAGGGTGGGTTTCAAAATTGACTAAGTATAGATGTGTAAGCAGAGAATGCCAAGTGTTAGTGTGGCGCATCTCCAAGAGTTGGTCCCAATGCAAAAACCCAAATCAGTGCGAGCTCGCCACGTAGCCCAAAGTCTAAAAAGTAAGAAGGGCTGTTGAAAAGTCCACAGATCAGCGGCGGCCGACAAGTGTCAACTCGATGCTCCTCTAAAGGCAAACTTTGGGCCGAGTTTTCAAGCAAGTGTGGTACCTCCACGTGCTATATCAAAAGGGGCAAAGTCAGTTGTATAGTCAATGCATGGGCCAAGCCAGTGGAGGCTACCAAGTGTTTTAATGGTGTCGATTCAAGAGTTGAATGGAGCAAAGGTCCCCAAATGAGCGCTAGACTGCCGCGTGTCCCAGGTCAAAGTGGGCCATTGAGGGAAAAGTTGGTTTTTTGCACCTTGTCCCCCAAAAGGTGTAAACGTTGCAAAATGGCCTGCAACTCTGCCCAAGGGAAAAAGTCAGCATTTGATCCCGAGTCAAGCCCAAGGCGAAGAGTCGGGGGAAAGGGTACAAATTTTCCTTTTGTCTAAAAGGCACAAAGATAAAGATGGAAGTACATCCCCCAACCAACCAAAGAGTGCCACATGTCCAGGTAGAGTTTCAGGGTTGTGGGAGTTTTTGAGTTTTGCGTTTTGCGCAAAGGGGCGAAAAGATAAATTGCGGACCCGTAAGCTTGATTTTTACTCTAATCTGGTTGACACGTGTCCCATATCAAAGGGGGACCCATTTTTCAAACTGTTTTCCCACCCATTTGTACAGATTCGATACAAACTTCGAAGGGGCATATCTTTCGACTCAGGGCTCGAAATATTGTGAATTTGACACCATTGGAAAGATCTCAACCTCGCCCACACCATGGAGGTCTGTAAAATTTAATTTTTGAGGAGGTTAGGTGAAAGAAGATGGAGAAACTTCTTCAGAATTTTAATGCAGGATCTCCTTGCCTCAACAACCAGATCAGATTCAATATGTTCCGTCGTTTCCTCTTCCTTCAAGGCGCCGAACCAAGGATTGATGCAGTAAAGACGGATTTGGGGACATATTTTATCAGAGGCATTAATAGCAGTAGTTGAGCTTCAACTTGCTTTTCCCACTTCTCTCTCTCTCTTTCCTCTCTCTCATCGAATCTATAAATGCGAGGGCATAATTGGTTGTAAAGGGTTGGACATTTTTTGTTTTGCAGGCTTCCTTCTCCTTCTATCAAAGGGATTTGTGGGGTTCAGTCCTTCCGTTGAAATTGTAATATGTTTATGCCTTTTGGCTACTTTGTAATGAATTGTATCAATCCACAAAGCAATAAAACACGTCTGTGATCGATCTTAGATCCTTTCTTGTCTCTTTTGCTTTAATTTGGTCTTCCATTACAGATCTGGCTATCTGTGCTTGTTTATTGTATGTGTTTTATTGGTTTGTGTCTATTGGCAAAATAAGTGTTCATCATTCCTTTGGTGCATCACCTAGTAGTTTAGTTATTTCTTATTTCTTATACTCTTTTATCCCTGTCTCCTTGGCAAGTTTTAGATTAGGTATAGAGATCGATCCCCTGTAAATCTTCACGTATTCACCTAAACAGAGGAATAAGGAACCAACCTTTAATATGGAGAGCTTTTTCCATTTTGCAAGGTCCCACACCTTGGGGAAAAGTTCAATGTTATGCAATCACACCAAATGATCCTGCCTTAGAAAAGCAGACCTGTAGAACTCATTTGGGGTGCTGCGATTTCGTATTAACATGACCCTCATCCCTCGTGAGTCATGAATCATCACATTGATGCAAGGAATCAAAACTCTTCAATCAACCACTGAGCTCGAAAGCATTAAATTATCCTTCTTTTATCTATTTTCTATTTGTGTACGCATGTTGTTTTTTTTCTATTTTATATTTTTATGTTCAAAGAAGGCTACGTATTTCTTTGTTTATAAGCCATGTTCTAATTCCTCCTCTACTATTGTTCTTCCTTCATCCCTTAATTAACATTTAAAATTCTCTCCCATTTAGATATCTCCAAATTTAGAAATGCAAATAAGAAAACCAAACCCATTATTGAACAAACCAAGGTTTAAAACTTAACAAAGGTGAAACCACATATGTAAAAACAATAAATTTTAACACCTAAAATGATAATATTATTTTTAGAGAGAGTACATTATTTTTCTTTTAAGTAACAAATATCCATATAACTATATTATTAAGGCTGAAAAAATTTATTGACGCCTCTATTAGAAAAACCAGGGGCAAAAATGAGTGTGTTGGTTAGAGTCTTAGAGACTTGGAATAACACTTAAGACAACTGGAAATTAACCCCTGAATTGTATTGCTTGAATCACTCCTCCCAGACTCTTCAAAAGAGTGTTGAATTGCACAAGCAGACTATTTAGTTTCACCTTGGCTACGATTTTTTCTCATCACTCTAAAACAAAGTGGAACCTTCTGGTTTTCAAAGCTCCTTTTTACTGTAAACACAGTTCAACTGCAACCTATAGGTCCAGACTCCCTAACATTAATCTTGGCCACTGGAAATTGAAGATAACATGACTAAATCTTTTGAGATCTTCAAACAGATGACTTTTTAATATTGCATTTACACGACTCACCAACCAAGACTCCAAACTTAAAAGTTAACACACGTGGCATAAATTTTAAATAAACTAATAACATTTACAAATTATGGATGCGATAACAAATTATTTACTTTATTATTTAGAGTCTAGATGCCTAACCTATTAGAAAGTCTTCAATCTTATCAAATTTAAATGATCATTAATACCGAATCAAATTATGTCAAATTCAACATTACTGGTAGGTTGACAGTAGCTGCAAATTGGAATTTTAATTCATTATTATGAGTTGGAGACAGAGTTGGGAGCTGAGTGGCGTAGCGAAAGCATGGGAGTCTACATTTCTTACACCGGAGGTGTTCACCTTTGAGGATGCCCTTGCTGGAAAATGTCAAATTCTGACAACCACTTTCCGATAGTCACTTTCTCGGTGATGTAATACTAGTGATATTGTTTCAGGTAAATGTTCTTGGTGAACATTCATTTTGGTAAGTGACCAACTAACATAAAGTATGCACAACAGGTCAAATTTTCAGGCAGGTAAACAAGAAAAAGCATGCCTACGTAGAGAGGCATAGATGACAGAAAGATTAGTATCAATCCTCAACAAGTCAAGAAATAACATTTGCAAGAGGGTGTATACAAAATTTATATATGCTTGTTTAAAGGTAATAAGGATGTCATCAAAAGAAACACGTAAAAAAATTTGTTGGGAAGCGGATATACAAAGAACAACATGAAAGAGAAAAATAATGCTATTAACTAGGGAAGAGCCTATCTCTTGTGCACATTCACGGGGAGATAGGAAAAATTCAAGCTTATGACCTTTGACATAAAAGGTAGGTGCCCCACCACTACACCACAACTTTTAATTTGCTCAGATTTGATTATTTTTTACTAGAATTAGCCCTTGCGAACGTGCGTGAGCTTTAGGTACCATGGTTGGGATCTATGAGGAGGGATGGTGGCAATGGCCTGAATAGACATGGACTATTGTTTAGAGGGATCTAGAAATTTAGTTTACTAGAACTTCCTTATGGATATAACACACTAGAACCGATTATTAGCTGTGAGATCATGAACTTGCATCACCAAACACACCATCATGCATACGTTAAACAAGGTGTTAGAGTAGCTCGAAGAGGCCTCTGCTAACAAAAATGTTGAATACAGCTTGAATCACTCTCTTTGTCTGCATATTCACTCTCTACTTGAGGAGTATTGATATTGCCTCCAAAAGAATGAATTGTAGAGTTGAAATTGAAGACTTTGTTTCTTCAAATTGAGCATCAATCTAAAACAATTCCGTCCTTTTGACATATGAATCACGCGAGTAAATTTTTGTATGGTGGACTTACTTTGTATGGACTTTGATTGATAGTGCAGTCCATTAATGACAATGGTGTCATCACCAACCAATGTGAATTCCACAACAATTCATTCCTCTTCTGCTCTAAATACATCTTCCTCCCTAGAAACAAGCAATACCAAAGTTGTTTTGTTGTATGCAAGCTTCAACCATGATTTTTGTTGTTTTGTAGTCGACACAGAGTAGGGTTTCTAGATTTTCAACTGCGATCCATTTAGGGAAACATTCCAACAAGATTCAATTATGGTGGCAATATCAAACCCTCTATATCAACTAGTAATCATGGATAAGAGTTCAACAAGATATCTAATTGCCCTAAAATGAAACTCTTTCCATTAAAATGAAATCTTATTTCAAGTCTGTTGAAACCTAAAGATTAGTTTAGAACACATCCAAATTTACTTTGAAATCCGCAAAGAAAGTGGTGGTTCAAAAAAATTAGCTCGACCTGTGCTCAAAAGGAGGTAATGCATGTTTTTTTAAAGTATATATATATATAGGCGCAAGGGTGTGGTTACATCAATAGTTAAATATGAGGTGTAATTCTTATTGACATATTATGTTTAGTGAGAGGTCTAGTGTTATTGCAATTTTATTTGTAGTGGCATAAGGATTATGATATACTAAATTATCAGAGAGACTGATATAATGGTAATTATTCGTATGAGTGTCATTGAAATATTAAATTATTTCTAAAATAAAAAAGATAATCATCAAATTACTGCAAGTCATCCTATTTGACTGAATCAGGGTTACATCTAATGGTTGTTCTAAAGCTCCTCTAAGATAAGCAACATGACCAAGGAGGTCAACCTTGCATACAAATGATTCACTAAAGGCCCAGAGAAATAACATTTTATCATGGCATTAAAGTATATACAACTATCATCCATGATTTTGCATCATTGCACGCTAATAAAAACAAAAGAAGCTTACATGGTACATGTATTTTCTAGAGTGCTTTACTATAGGAAAGAGTTTGATAGTATCCTTGCAAGTTCCTTTTGTATGCATCAAAATTTACACTAGCATAGATATCTTAAATACATCTATCTAAAATACACTAAGAGGTATCAATCTCGAGGTGCCTATCTAATGTAGAAAAACTTATTAGATGCCAAGGAAAGAGAAAATTCCTAACCTCGAGAAGATGAATCAGTTTACTACTAGTTGTGAGTTTGACGCGCTTGCAAATGTGTACAGGGAATCATAAAAAATGGTGGAGAGATGTGGCGATACAAACAATGCGGAGGTGTCGCTATTGGTATTTTACATCCTGTCAAAGTCTAAAGTTAATTTGTGGAAGCGGCGCTCTGTGGCACCTCTTGTGGCTTTGAATTTGTAGAGCTCCCATGGGTTGTAGGCTAAGCTTCCTATGACTAGATAAGCATGTCTCTACTCTGTTGTAAGAAATTATGTGTACGATCATAAAATTAATGAAAATTCATAAGCTGAGCTTTGTTGAATCAATGTTTTTTGAGAGAAATGTTTCTACAAATTTGCTCTTTTCTTTCTTTTTCCAACTGAAAGATTCGACCTTTTAAGTTTAAAGAAAATGTCAGCGTTATATTTACTTATTTTGGGTATGAGTGCTGAGGATGTTGTGTTAATACTTTCTAGGTGTCTTCTTTGGAATGGGATTTGCTGAAAACCATATGTTTTCGGGTGGCTCGTCAAAAACACCCGATTCCACTTTTCCGTTCCAGGCGTAGTTAATGTTTTGGTGAGTTATAGACAATAATTGCATTGTTGGTTTCATAAATTATTTTGATGTTTTTCAGTGACATTTTCTTTCAGTGGCCTTCTTTTATAGGCAACAACATGGCACTGACAACAAGGCACCTAACCTTCACCGTCTCCCTACATTCCAATTTCCACGTCATGATATTTAATGGAACTCCACATTAGTCTCTATTCCATAGGGTTTCTCTTTTTCATAAAGAAAATGTAATCACCACAATTTTTTTGTTTTCGCTTTACAACTACATTGCTCTCGTCTCAACTTTTACATTGTTTTTATTATAAGTTAGTCTAGTTGAATAATTTTGTAATCAATTTGAAATCATGGAGAAAATTAGTGCCATTGCTAAGGGAAAATTAGTGACCTTTCAAAGGGTATATTTATCAATGCCGATATGGCCGATAATGACATGAGTTTTACATTTTCAACAAATGCTCTAAGTACACTTATCAACATGTATGGAAAATGGAGAAGTGTATTGTTTCTTCACTTTTTTATTATTTTCATGAGCCCTAGGTGTACAACATTGGTGAGCTGAATACTATCTGTTCAGTCACATGCCGAGATTTAGAAATTTACGGGCATCCTCTCTAAACCACACACTATTTGATACTACACGATTAGGCTATTTTCGTTTCAATCTTTTTAACCTCGGTAAACATTGTATAAAAGATAGTTTAACAATTTCATGTGATGATGACACAAATGGCTCAAATAGTAGTGGGTCATATCCACATTATTTAATGTTAGTGTTCTTGTATTTAATTTCTTTGCTCTCAACACGCTTAAAAAGAGTAATGATGTTATTGTTATTGTTATTTTTAAATCAACATTTTGGAAAGTTGCATGCTTAACACTCACATTTTAGCGAAAAATATATGTTCAATAGATTTATTTAGTGAAAAAAATTATTTTCAAAGATAAGACGATGTAGATCGAACTTATCCCTCAAATAATTAGAACAAGGAATTTTGTTGGTAGATAGATGGGGACAATTTTCAATTATCACTCCACGTCTTTTCCAATTGAAAGTTAGTTCAACACAAGCTTCAACCCATAGGATCCATATAATGTTATTAATCAACATGCCCCAAAGTGGGATATTCATATGTTTCTTGTTGAGGCAATTGGCATTGATAGTAAAAACAAACTAAAAATCAATAGTGTTTCACCAAATGCAACAAACGGATATTCAACCCAATTAGCTCACCTTCTCTAACATACTCATAAGTAATACCAAAATAAGATCTTACCAAAATTGTGTGGACATCCATTGAGTCATAATAAGAAGTATTTTTTGTCGACTGTTGTAGTTGAAACAATTTATGATAATACACATTACATTGTAAATTACAAATCTAACAAATTTAACATTCTTATCCTCTCCGGTGTAATTTGCAACTCATGTGCAATTGCTAGTTGTAGATTTATATATGTAACAGTATAACTATAACCTATAGTAATTTGAAACGACCACTTTATGAAGTACACGTTAAAATGACAGCTTGCAAGAAAAATTGCCCATCCTTTTATACATGATAAAATTTAATTAGACTAATTTTTACGATTAAAATCTTAAAAACGTCTAAATGGGCATCACATTTAACCCCTACCTCTAACCACATTAATACAATTTTGTTAAACCCAAAAACACAAGACACAATTCTGACATGCCTATGAGATTATACTAGACACGTTACCCTAACATAATTACGCCAAAGTTGTTCCCCCTATGGGAAAGGCCTTTCTGGTCGTTCATGCCAC
This sequence comes from Taxus chinensis, assembly GCA_019776745.2. Lineage (NCBI taxonomy): Eukaryota > Viridiplantae > Streptophyta > Pinopsida > Cupressales > Taxaceae > Taxus > Taxus chinensis. The sequence continues at coordinate 332,114,832 of CM034146.1, forward strand.
CGACCTAATTTTAATGGCCATTTTGACGTTTTTCCCAAGCGATTAAATTTGACGGCCGTTTTGACGTTTTCCCATTTTAAAATTGTTTTGAGTTGTTTTTGGCAGTTTTCCTGTTTTTAATTTTCCCCTTTTAACAGTTGCATGTTGAATGTGTTATTGTCTGCATGCTGAATGTGATATTGTATGCAGGATTGAAAGTTACATGTTTGGGCGGCTCACCTTACTTCGACTTGCAAGAACTCGAGGCAATTTTCTGCGCCCCAGAGGGAAGGTTAACGATATCTTGTTAGGAAATAAGGGATAAAATATGTGGAATAATCCCTCACATAATCGCAACAGTAGAAACTAATATGCAGAAAATATTATAGATCTCAAACTAAAGTGCAGAATAAAATAACACAACACAAAGAGACAATATTTAACGTGGTTCACCCAATTTGGGCTACGTCCACCAAGAATCACTTGCTCAAATTTTATTACAAGCCACCGCTCTCTCAATACAATACCCAAATCTGTTTGGAGTTATGCTCAACAAACTCTACAAAATTCACAGCCGAATTCAAAACACATCTGCAATGTTTTTCATATTTCTATCATATGTATATAACCATATAAATAGACAACTACTTAAGCAGTTTTACAAAACCATGGGTATCAAAACCATGGGCAAAAACCATCCCATAAACCTATGGGTCAAAATCCCGCCCATATGAGAAAATCACGTTTCCTGATATATCAGGCATGTTTTAAGGCCCAATTTTTTTTTGGGGGGTTGTGCCCCCAAACCCCTGCTAGGATACATGAAAAGTGTACAGTCTTTAACACTTTCACACATGAAAACAGGCTCCACAACCTAACATATCTGCAATTTCAATCATACCTAGACCCAAAACCTAGATGCAATCTAAAGGCCGAGCAGATTCAAATTCTGGAGAGCATATTCAATTCTAGAATAGTGAATCCATAAAGAGAGGAAATATAGAAGGTCAAGCTACAGCTTCAAGATTACAGACAGGTGGGAGACGCTAATGTCTTCTATTGGTTCTAGAATAGAAAATGCAGTACCAAACAAAAACAACATCATCTTCAGGCTTGTGCAGAGAAGGATAAAAGGGAACTCTGACTCTAAGTGGTGGATAAGCCTCAATGATTTTCTGTACTAAAGCAAGAGCAAGGGCAGTGACCACACCTATGAGAAGCACTGGATGCCGCTTTCCTCTCACATTTATAATGGCTGCAACTTTTAGGTATTACTCCAAAGTTGTTTAGCAATGAATTATGGGTAAGAAATTCAATTTTAATGGAGCTCATTTATAAATCTGGTGATATTAGATACAAACCTATAATTTTCAAGACAATTACACATAATTCAACTGACATCGCTTTTCATTTTTAGGTAACATAGAAACTTAAACCAGGAAACAATGGCTTTAAGTTGGATCTATTATGAGTGTAAATAACTACCGTTTCAATAACTAAACATACATATAGAGTGTGTTAAATGTAATTTGGTCAATAGAATAACCTGTCCAAACTGAATGATTCTTCAACAACTTCAACAATAATCTTGCTTGTAGAGTTGGCTTTACAAATAGACATCAAATGTTGTTCATTTTTTGTATCACAAATCACATGTTCTATAAATGTGAGTTTGGACACTGTTTGAGAAAGGTGTTTTAGTTATTGAAGACTGTAGATAGATGGTGGCAGAGCTGTCAAGCCTGCACATGCACAAAATCTTAGCACCTTAAGTGCACCGAGCTTCCCTAACTCATTAGGTAACTTTGCAAGCCACCAATTCTGCAACTCAGGGTGAACTTTACTCACTCCTAAAAATATACCAACATTAAATAAGTTGTTTCAATCCTCTATATGGTTGTAACTCAGGGTGAACTTTTCTTTACAAAGTTGTTCTCAATTTGTCTTCCTTCAAGAGAACTCAATATCAAGCACAAGAAATATAATGAAGATAGAAAACAATTCGTTATAAGTAACAATGCTCCTTAACAGGGATCTCTCTTTTAACTCCAATAGACTGCGAGCTTTAAATTCCCATAAAACCATAAAAGCGTCATCCCAATCCATTCCATGAACATACACTTAGATGTCTAACAATACATTTATAGAAATGATTTGTCCCTGTGGAAATGCAGTGAGATCCAGGAAGCATTGCTATGCATAGTCATCCAACACATCTATACTTGTTGTTTTCAAGTGTTCACAAAGCTCACCTTCATGATAACCAGATATAGGCTCTCCTCTTGAAAGCTTATTCTTAGCAATTTTCCAACATGGAGAGGTTCATCGTACGGTAGCTTTGATCAATGGATAGGTATAATTATTATTGGTTGATTAAACTTGGAGTGGTGGACCGTCACCTTGGGACACAAATGGGCTTAATTTTATGACTGATTAAATGAGGAATGTTGAGCCCTTATCAAAAAATGCAATTGGGAATTTGGGTCCTTGGTTCTGAAGAAGTATACAACTCAAAAATCATTAACAATGATGCTGCTCACAGGGACAATTTAGACATTTCAAACATTGAAATGCATTTTCGTTTGCTAGCTTTGATAAGTGGATATGTATACTTATTATTGGTTGATTAAACTTGGAGAGGTGGACTGTCACCCTGGGACACAAATGTACTCAATTTTATGACTGATTAAATGAGGAATGTTGAGCCCTTATCAAAGAACGCAATTGGGAATTTGGGACCCAATAAAGCATGTGATCCATAGATAACAAGGTACTTAATTAAAGTTGTGCCTAAAGAGTATAGTATAAAGTCAATTTATAGCGAGGCTTTGGTTTTAATTTGTGCTTATATACCTTATGTTTAGGCTCTTCCCTCCCTTGATTGGTCTACGAATAGTGTGCCTTCACCATGAAATAAAAATGGGTACAATTGAACAAGTAACCCATGAATGGCATGATACTTACTCGTTTCCATAAAAAATACATTTCTTCCTAACATTACACTAATACTGATTATATAACTAACATGGCTAGACATGATTTCATATTGTATAGATTATTAGACGATAAATCAGAAACCAATATCTTCTTAGAATTTTTTTATCAACACATCTATTTGTTACATTTAGATTCTCCAAGGTTGGTCATACTACACATGGACATGTGTCTTCACATGTACGATGATATAATGAGAATCATCGAAAATATAAGTGAGAAATATATAATTGGCTATGGTGCTACAATTACTATTTATAAATGTGTTCTAAAGAATTGTAAGCCAATTCCTATAAAGAGACTGTATAATCACTACCCACAAAGCTTGCGTGAATTCGAAACTGAGCTAGAAACAATTGGAAGCATTAAGCATCGAAATCTTGTGAGTCTGCATGGATATTCACTTTCTCCACATGGAAACCTGTTGTTTTATGATTACATGGTAAACGGAAGTCTGTGGGACATCCTACACGATGAGTAAAATGATTATGTTATGAAGAAAAATGGATATGTACATTGTAGATTCATATTTTGAAATAGAAGAATCCAATCAATCTCTAACCTTCTAATTAAAATGTATTGTTGGAGAATCTCACAAGTGTTTTTTTAATTTTAATTTTCATATAGGATCATCAAAGAAGATTAAGCTAGACTGGGACACTTGGCTAAAAATTGCTCATGGTGACCACATTTGATTGCTTCATGCTTCAGACAACAAACCTTGAAAATACTTAAACAATGCAAAGTGTAAGCTCCGAAAGAAAATTAACAAACAAAAATCTTACCAATTAAAGCAAATTTGAGTTATTGTCCATAGCTTCCTTGCCGTCAGTAACTCCAGAAGAACAATTTCGTAACCGTATACATTAGATTTCTCATTAAGCCTTAATGTTCTTGCATATTCAGGGTCAATGTAACTAATGATACCCATAACATAGGTAGAGCTGTGGGTTTTGGCCGAGCAAATGCACTTGGCAATGCCAAAGTGTGACAAATGTGCTTCAAAATTATCATCCAAAAGAATGTTAGAAGTCTTCACATACTTGTGAACAATACACGAGTTACAATCATGATAAAGATATTGTATCAATTGTATTCATGTTTAGTGAAAAAAAAATTGGCCATAAAAGGCTACCACTCATGATATAAAATCTGCAAATGTACGAAAGTCTTCATGTATTCATGTTTAGTTCAAATAAAATAGTCCGCAAAACACCACCACTCATGATATAAGATTTGCAAATGTATATGTAGGAATTTGTAACAAATTTGAAACGTAAAAATAAAACCTTTAAATGTAATGTTTCATCTGATTACTACACTTACAAAATCAATCACACCCCTTATCAATATTAACTACAAAAGTAATAACTATCCCTCTAAATCAAATAACATATACCCTTTTACATTGCATTGTACACATGCAATTGCTAGTATGCAAGACACTTTAAACATATTTGGAAAAAAGAGAAGGACAATAAGAGAAGACATTGACAACTAGAAAACATACCAATAATACCTAATTTAAACCAAATCTATCAACTTTAAATGGGGACCATTTTTAGGTGTCGCGAAAAGAAAACATCTGTAAGAAAACTCGCTACCTAGGTATTCTTGAATTTTTTTTTTTCCGAAAGGGCGGTCGGAGAGGGCTTCTTATTCGAGGAGTCGCACATTGTGATCGCTCGAGGTGGGAAAAGAAGAAGAAGAAGAAGAGCGCGTTGCGGCTTCTGTGTCAGATGTTCTCCCTGCACTTGCTTTCTTTTCCTATCTCATGTCAACCTGGTTTCTTCAGGAGCCGAATATATAGAACTGAACAACAAACCCTAACCCTAATTAGTTGAGTGATTGATGTCTCCACCGATAGCAGATGAAACAAAGTATCGGTTGATGAACATCGAGAGGCTGCCATTCCAGCGCCTTCGCCTGCCCACTGAACGATGGGATAAGGACTTCGCTAAAATTGAGGCTGGGTAATGCTTCTGCGCCTCTTCTCAGTTTACCCATTTTCTACATTTGGGTTTCTTGTTTGCTTCTAGGTATCCTCTGATTCGAGATTGGGGATCGTTATAGCTGCTGCCCCCTAGAAAATTCTGTACACCAATATCTGGGTATTCTTGTTCTCATATTTTCTCGTCAATTTGAAAAGAGGGGATTGGTCATATGCTTTTCTCCGCCCACCTAAACGCGGGTATTGAAAATTTTTACGGGGATCATAGAGCTTTTTCCAAATTGAATGTTGGGTATATATCATGAGAATTGGGTGTTCAAGATTTCATCGAGATATTGGATCGGGCATTGGTAAAGGTGCTGTAAATTCAAGGTGTTGACTGATTATTTGTCCTATTCAATAATTTGATTGAAAGTCCAGCCAGATTGGATCTTTGTTAACTCGTCCATTCACTTGTCTTCTGTCAAACATCCCAACATTGGGATTTGAGGAGGAAGTGTGAATGGATTCACCTCCAGGACCTGCTATGACAACGGTGGGTGCTCCTATGGCAAGCAAGGAACACTCAACGCGCAAGAGTTTTGTAACACGCGATGTGATGCCTGTTTATGTTAAGGAGCTCATTGCAGGAGGCTTTGCTGGTGGGTTTGCAAAGACTGCAGTTGCACCCTTGGAACGCACAAAAATTCTTTTACAGGTCAGACTTGCATTTTCTTAGACAATTCATAGAACTTACACGTAATTTGTATTTCATAAAAGTTTGTAGGATTGCCGGTATATAATTAAATTTGGCTTATTTTATTCTTACCTTTATTGGTTTTACACGGTCTATCACCATAAGATCCGCTTATTGGAAGCCAAATTAGTTTAAATATGTCCGTTATGTTTATTAGGCGAATTGGTTGATGTTAATAATATTGTGTTAGTACTCACATGAAAGTGTGTTAATTAGTAATATTATTGTATGTGCCAAGAATATTATATTGAGTTGTTAGTAACATTTCATATAGTTATTGTGTTGTAATAATTAGTTAGTTAATAATATGTAAGGTGTAAAACAGATTTTTGGAAACGCTACATTCTATAGTTAGAATGAAATGGCTCATGATATTGAATTATGAGTGGTTGACAGTGATAAGTGTTGATTCCTTTCTAGGAGACAATTATATTAATTATATGTAACTTTCTACATTGGATAAAATAATAGAAGAAATATGATTATTGTGTGTATTCAATTTATGTTTGAGTATTTTGTGATCAGCGTACAAGACAAAATATTTCATTTGGTTTCAGAGCAAGTGAATTGAAATGATAGTCTTAGAATTTTTTTTGAATGAAATTATAGTAAGTTGAAACTGCTGAAGTTTTTTTTCGCAAATATTAGGGTATTGTGAATTCATTGCATTGAGAGATAGGTCACTCCATGGGTATCTGTCGTCGCTATCTTGTCCGGTCTGCAGACCTTTCAGCTCTGTGATTTGATTGTCTGCCAATTCATTAGGCCTGTGTAACTGCCACAATCTCGTGTATGCAGCCTGGAATTTCTTGTAAATCTGCCATCTGTCAGACAATATTCAAGTGGATCGAGTGGCATGTACTGTCACTCCTTTGACAGTCCTGCGATCTACTACTACCAGCGTGAATGCATATGAAAGTTTTTCTGAAGTTATTGTATCACCGTATGCAATCCATTCTGCATTCAATCAATGGGACGTGATTACATCGCCTGCCCTGTGCATTCAATAACAATTTTTTGAGGAGCAGATCTTCGACCCGAGCATGCATCTTCTGAATACTTTCCATCACTCCAGGGCAATAGAATGCACGGTTTTGAACCTGCATTTTGTCTATTACCGACCTTCCGGCTATATTTTGAAAGATCTCGGAAACTCGTGTCTTGTATGCATGAATCTGATTTCAATATTTCCTGCGCATTTGTGTGTCTTCTTGCAGGTCATCCATTTGTTGTTTTCAGTTGAATAATAGCCACGACTCATCCATCATTGACCTGTCCACCCGTGCCCACCTTTTAACTCTGTGATTCAGTAACCCTTGCTCTTACATTCTAGACCCACCTTCATGCTAAGCAGTATTTCTTGGCCAATTGGATGTTTGCACCTGTTTTGGAGTGTCACACTCAAAGAGCGGTCGTACTAATAAAATTCATTACCTCAGCTCCATACAGATTTGATCACCTCCTTTGGTGGACAGTGGACACCTGCTACACGAGCTCAGTTCATGTGTTGGTAGTATTCGTTTCACATTTGAGAGCCGTCCATGGAGAGCATCGTCTTTTGACTATCCATGATTTGCCTCCTACCGCGTTGGCAAGTTTATATAAAATGTAGGCACACTTCTTTCTCATTAACGTGTTTTGTTAATTTCCTGTATAAGCTTGGATGTGAAGTATTGTTTAGAGTAATATTTGTTAGTCTGTATTTATTCTTTTAATATTTTAAGTTAAGTGTTAAGTATGTTATTTATTTGAGTTTAGAAGATTTAGATTGTTCCTATGTCTAGTCAATTGATAGTGTCAATTAAAATTGTTATCTCAAAGCATGTGTGTGCTTATTATCTCTGTAAATATTTTTTAGTTTAGTGTCAAAGTCTATTAGTTTTGTGTCAAATGACTATGGTTAAAGTCAATAAGTGCTTAAAATTTTTTTTGCCTCACAGACGCAATTTTAGTGGAACCTAAAGTCCGATGAGTGTGTCTAGTTCGAGGGGGGAATATCTTCTCCTACAAGCAACATGTAGTTGAGCATCATGTACTATCTTGCTAAGTAAGCAACATGTCAATAGGAGGATGGAGGTAATGGAAGAAGGAGGTCAAACAATGACCTCTCGTCAGTCACTAGCGATGGGGCTGCATAATGCATTAGTAACAAGCAATTGTGCCAAAACAACTAAAGCTGAGACTGGTAACAAGTGGCAGTGTATACTAGTGGTGCCATTTGAGATTAGAGTGGTAGTGATCCAAAATGGTGGCTACATACAAAGGCAACAAGGATTGAGTCCTTGTCATGTCCTTTTTTGCATTTTCATTTTCAGTTTTGTGTGGTATGCAAAATAAATCTTGTAATGTGAGTATGGAGTTTTTAATATTTTCCTTAATGTAAAAATAACAAAGAGTATGACCAGGGTTCTATAACATCATGATACTTATTTGTGTAGGTTGTTGGTTGTCCTATAAAACCATCTATGTAGGTTACTCATTGTCCTATAAAACCATCTGTATGTGTAGGTTGTTGGCTGTCTTGTAAAACTATCTCTGAAGTTTTGGTTGTCTTGTAAAATCATTTGGATGTGTGGGTTGTTGGTCATTTCCATGTAAAATCATCATTATACAGGTATGGAGGATGAACAAAAGTGAGTGGAATACCTGGGTGGTTGTTGTATTCATATGTGAAAGTCATTTATGAGAATACAACTTTGTTTGAGTTATGGGCAAGCCCGATACTGCATGTTCGTTGAGTTGTGCGCAAGCTTGTGCGATGCACGTGAATCAAGATCATGAGCAAGATTCGTGGCTGCACACTATAGTTCCAGAGTCTGGTGATATCTCCCATGTTCGTTTTAAGGGGGGAATGTTAGGAATATTATATTAGTACTCACATGAAAGTGCGTTGTTTACTAATATTATTGTATGTGTGAAGAATATTGGAATGAGTTGTTAGTTGTTAGTAACTAAGTTCTTGCGTTGTAATAGTTAATTAATAATGTGTGAGGTCTAAGAAAGATTCTTGGAAATGTTACATTCTATATTTACAATGTAATGGCTCATGATATTAAATTATGATTAGTTGACAGCAATAAGTGTTGACTCCTTTGTAAGAGAAAATTACACTATATGTAACTTTTTCTATGCTAAATAAACTAATAGAAGGAAGATTATTGTGTGTATTCAATTTGTGTCTGAGTATTTTGTGTTCAGCTTATAAAAACTCTTGCCAAATATTTCTATTGAACCCTTTTACAATCTGTGATGATCCTGAAACACTTTTGTCCTAGTTATAGATTAGTCACTTCTACTAGCATTATCTATGCCGACCATGCATAACTATACCTTGCGGAACTTGCAAATGGTAAAAGATCTGCAACATAATATTGATTGCACAATTTTGAATTTATTGTGATCTTCCTCATTTGTAATGTCTACCCTTAAATGCTTCCTTGTTTGGTAGTAGTAAGTTTACAGTATGGTAGTAGTAGGTTTAATATAACTTATCTTGAAATAGTTGAGTACATGCGGGCATCCTGTGCTTGAAGATGAGAATTTGATAGCAGAAGAGGAGATAAGATTAAAACTAGGTAGGCATAGAATGTCATTGCATGGAAAATTTAGTATAGAAGAATCTATTTTTGTGTATAGTAATTGCATGTTTGTGTACTATGCTAGCACGGAAACTTTTTTTTTTTGGGGTTATAATCTACACTCTTTAATTCTTGAGTTTGTATTATCTCTAACAACAAATTCAGTAAAACACTTTTTGCATACAGAAAACTAAAGTGTGATAGTTTTAATGACACTGGAGACTTAAAGATATCAGTGGAGATGAGTGTTTTGAGGGGAAATCCCAACCACTGTTGGTTATGATGGCAAATCTTCAAGAAGACTTTGTGAATGTACACCAGGGGTCTCTTTAGCCCCTTTTATGGTATGCGAGTGAATTGGCCCAGCTAGCTGAGTTGTCTTTGTAATTTTTTTGTAATCTGGAACAATTGTTTCATGGTGGAACCACCTTAGCTCTTAGTTCTCAGGCATCTGAAAATTCCTAGTCCTAGGAAGCATAGTTCATTAAGACTTTGTGAATGGAATCTAGGGCACTCTTTAGCCCCTTATATTGGTTTGCAAGTAGATTGGCTCAACTAGCTCAGGTGTCTTTGTAAATTTTGCAATATGGAACAATGGGTCCATGTTGCAAGTTGCAACCACCTTAGCTATTAGCTGTCAGGCTTATTTTAATTCGGTATTCCAATGAAGCATATTCTAGAGAACACTAATCGCGAATTCTAATATATGTTTGACCATCCACTGCCATAGTACAGTAGTTGCATTTGAGTTTTATACCTCACTCAGGCTAACAAAGGGCCCCAATGTCACTTCTATATGGTCAACTGTAACCTGATACAACTGCAGTAAACCTTAGGGTAGAAACTCAAGTTATGAAAGAGGAGGATCCAAATTTGAAATGCAGAAATAGAAAAATCTGATATTTCTAAAATATCTTCCAAATTATCCGATATGAGACAATACATGAAGCCTCTATCTTAACGCAGTAAGGAGTTTCTTTCATTGAGATATCTTTCCTTTTTGACAGAAAAGTATGACCATATATATTTACATTGTACAACATTATCATCTTTAGTGAAGTGGATCAAGGGTTTGTTTTCTTGTGCTGGAAATCATTTCTGTGGTTCATTTCCAATCAATGCAATTTGTGGTAGCAACTTTCATCCTTGTGACACTATTTGGTTGAGATCTCTTTACATACTTCTGCTTTACCTAAGGCTTCACTTTCAGAGATAAAACTGAATTTTTATTCTTCCACACAGACTTCTTATTGTATATGAACACCCATGTTAAGGAATATATCTGCAAAGACATCCTCGGGCTTTGGATATACCTGATATCACATTCAATTAAAACTTAAAATCGCTGTACAGTGTCCTTTATCAAGCTGGACAACTTCATGGATGCCCCTTATGGTGGTTGACCATTGAGGACTACACAGACGTCCCCTTTGGCGATCAACTTTGGCACTTCTCTATAGGTGGAACGATTTCAACCATGAAATTGCTGTATGGTGTCCTTTATCAAAATGGACAACTACATGGACGCCCATGTCGAACAACTACGAACAACTACACAGATGTCCCCTTTTTTGATCAACTTTAGCACTTCTCTACAGGGTCAAAGTTTTACACAATGCCAGAATTTTGCATAATTGTATGATATTTATTCCATCATTAAACAGTAAAAATTGATCTCATCTCTGACATAGGTTGTTCCTTATCTACCTTGTCTTCCTAGATTGTTTTTCAATTCCCTGGTTTAATTGCTTGCAGACTCTGACCAGTCCTCAGGGCAGAATTCCATTTGATTATGTATTATAATTTGTTTATGTTAATTTATTTTGCATTTGGCTTCAATGGAATTTGTATAGGATATTAGAAAATGTAGTGCGCGAACATAAATTATTGTTTTTTGGTCTATATATAGCCCACCTTTATGTTAACTCCACTTCTTGTCCTTTGCTCCTTTCTCTTGTTTTTTTATTTTATTTTTTATAAAGCATATATTTTATTCCCGACAGTTTGAACGAATGGTGCAATAAAGACAAATAATTGATCTTTGCTGACATCAATGGTAGGAGTGGTTTCCTTGAACACACTATGAGGAGAGGCTTGATTACTTTTGTTGGTAGTACATATTTTAATATTGTTGTTCAAGGCCTCAGGCCTCAGGCCTCAGATTGTGGGTACATATGAATATTGGGATTGAATTGTCTCGAGTTAGAATGTTGATTTTAGGGGGTAATTCACAGGATGTTGCATCTATTATTGATTTTCAGAATAATAATGAAATAGATTCTTACTTGGAAATATCAGATTTATGCTTTTTGCTTTTAGTATTGAAATGGACATAGAAAATGGGGGAACAAGAAGTCAAGCAATATTATTGAAGAATGGGTAGCTGGGCCAATTCACATTTAGGAGCTCTAAGCTGTCATTGTAGGTGACCCACAGGTCTGATTGTTTGATTCCGAGTTCTATTTCATTACTTCTTGCTCAGTTGTTTTCTGGTTAATTGACATTACCCACAATCTTAATCTGTTTTTGCAGACAAGGCATGGTGATTTTCACTCCCTTGGAGTGTGGAGGTCTTTGGGGAAGATTTTGCAAAATGAAGGCCTCCTTGGGTTTTACAAGTATGATTCATCTCCCGAACAAGCTAATATTTGAGTCTTTCACGATGCATTCTTTTTCTTTCGTATTTCTGGGGCCTATTCTGATCTTCATTTGTTTTTCCAGAGGAAACGGAGCTAGTGTTCTTAGAATCGTCCCTTATGCGGCATTGCATTTTATGACATATGAGCAATACCGCTGCTGGATAATAAATAATTGTCCTGCTATGGGAACAGGTCCTATTGTGGATCTTTTAGCTGGATCAGTCTCAGGAGGAACGGCAGTTCTGTGCACCTATCCCCTGGATTTAGCTCGGACCAAATTGGCTTACCAGGTAAACTATGCTCCTTTCAAAGTTGATCCCGACAGGAATAATATTTGATTACATAATTTGGGTACAACTGCTTTGATATCTAGTCCATGTACGTTTATGATAATTTGAGACGGATTTGATTTTGTAAATAGTTGAAAGGTTGTTGTTTACATGATGTAGATGCAGATAAATGGGTTGTCAAAAATGTTGACTTTCATGATTAGGATGAAAATATGGTTTGATTTTAGGATACACTATACTAATCTCAGGTATCGTATTACAACATTCATCCATCACTTTAGGCACATTATCAATGTTTTAAATAATGGCAACGATTGCCTCATAAATCACAGCAAAGTTAACTGCATACTGATTCATGTTTGTGGATGTTTCTTTATTGACAAATTGTATCTTGTCTTTATGTTTGTGAGTTACTATACTACCTCTCTGATTGTTTGAGATGTGCAAATAAAACTTGATTACGACTTATCAATTGAAAGATTTCTGTATTTTTCTCAGATAATCATAAAACTTTATCAAAATCTTGCAATTTTAAAATTTGATTTCAGGTTTTTATCATGCATAGGAAATTCTTTAATTTGGTCTTTAACTCAAGATCTCATAATTTTGGTTTTTCAATTTGGTTGTTAATGACAACTTTCGTTTTAAATTGAAACAATCTGAAACCATTTTCTTAAGAAATACATTTGATCTTGTAAAAAGTTAAATATATACCTTCAATTTTATAACAAAGTCAATCTCTTCAATATTTGAATGAGGCTATGCAACCATTTACTTGCCTCATTTGTGAATTCTTTTTATATATGTTATACCAATTATTTTGCATCTACATTTCCCTAAAAAATAAGAGCATCAAATCACTAAGTTCAAAGTTCATGTTCATCATTTTGCGATGTTTTTGGGTAATCTCTATAAAGCCTTTAAGAAGCTAACTTTTACAATACCCTAAAGAGCTTTTTTTAATGGGAATACTCTTAATTTTCCTCTTTCTTAACGTACGGATCAGTATTTAAATATCATTTGATAACTAAATAATACCTTCAATAAACTTCAAGGAAATAATTATCCTTTTTTGATATCACCGTAGAGTAAGGTGGACACTCTAATAGTGCTTTGCTTCACAAGTCACGGTTATTAAAGCTTTTTTTAATGGGAATACTCTTAATTTTCCTCTTTCTTAACATATGGATCAGTGTTTAAATATCATTTGATAACTAAATAATACCTTCAATAAACTTCAAGGAAATAATTATCCTTTTTTGATATCACCGTATAGTAAGGCGGACACTCTAATAGTGCTTTGCTTCACAAGTCATGGTTATTAACCTCCATTTTGTTGCAAAAGTTTGCTAAATATTTCATTTCTATTTTAAACTGAGGGTACAAATACTCCTTTATAGAAAACCTTTAATAACTTTGAGCTGGATATTTATGAGGGCTTAGAAAGAAAGAAAGAAAGAAAGAAAGAATTTATATTATGTCCAGATTACCGAAAATAGGTCAATAGGACTTGATAATACATCCAATTACAATATAAAGTGCTATGGTGAAAGGACCCTAGGATCAATGACTAACTAAATAAAAGAACCGGGATCTTGTACAAAATGACAATGACCTATGTCCTATGTTTTTTCTCCTGATTAAAGGCAGTTTAAGGGGTACCATGGTCCACAACCAAAAAAGAATAAGGTGAAGGCAGGCCGAACTACAAGGCCCTAAATTCTCAAAAACCAGTTTACAACTTACCCTTACCAGCATTTGAGTTCAAATATCAACACAATATGCTAAGCATGGCCGAGCCAGTAACCAGAATCTAACAGCTATATTGAACCCACGAGCCAAACAAACCTACTCTACAACTATAAGCTATAGAAGCAAAGCTAAATTACATGTACAAAAAGTGAAAATGAAATAGTGTCTCAGTCAATTCAACAAAGGTCAACAGAACTAATGGTTGTTTTCAACGATTGATTTTGAGCTCCCTATCCTATCTCCATGCAGCCTGCATCCTCCCTGCATGGCGCAGTAGTCTGTATGGGTGCACAAATTCATTGCTCCTCCAGTCCCTATCTTCCACCCACCTACTCCCATGGATGCTATCGGTATACTCCCATGGATGCTATCCTTGATACTGACTTCACCTTTTTTCTCTTCCCTGGTCTTAAAGACAACTGATATCATATGCACATTTCCAGCCAGTAGCATGTACCTCTCCTCTCTTGACTTTATTGGCCCTCTATAAAATTCCAACACAGTGAAAACTCTCGACTCCCTTACTTGGATTGCAGAGCGGCCTGTACCTCCCCTGTGCTGCTTTCTAATATTCTGCTCAAGCTAGGGGTGGGTGCTGGCTTCATGGACAAAGCTCATCATTTTCAGGCCATAATGTAATGTGCCAGTCTGTTATAATGGTGACAAAAAGCCTTGGAGTGTCCCTGTAGAGATACTAAGTCTGCCACCTGGCTAGCCTGCAACTCAGCATCTCCACCAACCTTGCCATTCACTTTCTTTTTGCCTTTGACACTTTCCAAGACAAGGGATAGCTGTTGTTCTGAGCATCTGGGCCATAACCCATCCAAGTCCCCTTCCCCGATCCCCTTTATAATATATTATCCAAGTCCTCTTCCCAGACAATACCAAATCTTGGCAACAATATTATGAGTCTCACTGTGGAACAAAATTTTAAAGTGTCCATAACAGCATTGGGAAAATATACGTCCCTTTTCTTCATCATCACTCTTCTTACTCCTTTCATCATTGTATGCCAAGACCCTAAGTCACAGAATTTGCCGAATTTGGTGATTGGAAAGAAAACACAAAAAAATTGTTTAAAATTGCCCTAAAATTCGTGAGCTGTCTATCAACAATTTTGGACAACTTTCCTCAACGATTTTTTTTAAAAGTCTGAATGTAGGCATTCTAATGTGTTCCTGTGTGCTGAGTGGGTGTGCAACATGGGTTTGAAACTAAAGGGTCTGTAACTTGAACGGTTTACTGAAGCCTGAAATTTGGTAGTCAAATGATCATCTAGAATCCGATGGCAGCATTGTCAATCAATCTGTATTGTAGAGCTCTCAAGCCTCGGTCTCTTTTTCGTTATTTATAATTTTATCGTTGCATTTAAAACTTTTAAACCTCATGGATTATGTTATATTGTTTTTAAAGTTTATTTTTTAACTGAAAATTTATTAGTAGTTAAATTTTTTTAATAGCTAGTTAAAAGTTATTAATAGTTGGTATGTGAGTTTATATTTTAGTTAATATTTACTATATAGCTTTAGGTTATTTTAATATTTGTTTTGTTAGTTAAAATTTATGCTAAGTTGAAGTCTTTTACGAGCAATTTAATATAATTATTATATTATATATAGTTTTATGTTATTCTTTTTTTAATTTTTTTTTTGAAAGCTTTTATAAGTTATTTAATTAGATTATTAATTTTTGTGGGATATTTAGTTTTTAGAAGACTTAAATAAGTTTAAATTTTTAGTTAAATTATTGATTGTGATTTGACATGTTTGTAATGTTCTAGTTTGATCAACTTATCACAATGTATATATTTTTGACAACTTTTTACGTAGTTTTTGAAGTGATTTAATAATATTCATATATTTTGACATTTTTGAACATTTATTTTTTATTTTAAAACTAAAAATAATAAAAATGCATATTCATATAATTCAAACCTATTGACGATACTTGTTCCAAATTTTATCCTTGCTGAACATGGAGTTTGGACATGAACCCGAACTTTGTGGCTTAGGTATAGACCATAGCCCCCCAAGGTATCCCTCTTAGCTTTGTTGTAATTTGTTTTGGTCTTAGACATTAGCTGACTAGCAAAGTCTATTTGGTGATTAAGCCCGTGAATTCTCACTTGTGCCAGAGTGCAGGTAATTGTGAAGTTTGATGTGCACACATGCACATGAAACTCTTAATTCCATCTATGGGACACTGGAATGTCCATGAGAACTTATGTGTCAGACCTTTAAATCCTCAAATATCTTTTGTTGTCTTTCTATCCACTCGAACACCATCTCTTTCTTGGGTAGTATGTCCAAGGTGTACGACACTTGGACAAAATTTGTGTTTTGAACTGTCTTTAGTAGACTACATGTCACAAGAAGGAATTTATTTTGTTCATGCTTGTTGGTCCGTTTGTCTACATGATCACTTGAATCATTTTGGTGCCCGTTCTTCAATTGTCCCTTCCAGACAATTTGACCCAATAACTTGTCGGAAGGGACCACGAGCCAACCTTATTTGGATTTATTAGGGACAAATTCACGCTGTGGGAAGTCTTTAGGCATTCCGCTGATGCTTACGGGTGTGACTCAATGGGATTATAAATTGACTAACATCAAGAAAAGCGATCACTACAATATTTGACCAAACTTTCAACTTCGATGTTGGGGGTTTTGAAGGTTAAAACACATGGAAATGTATGTTAAAAATCTTAGGTGTCAAATAACATGTCAAATTTGATATCCAAGTGGATGTCAAAATTTTGACATAAAGATGTGGAAATTTCAATTGCGTTGATTGTTTTGTTAAGGGCCAATTTCCACGTGCTCTCACTCATTTTGACATGCACATGTATGTGGAAATTGCAACGTAATGCAATGCTCGTTGAAATTTTGATGGTAGTCTAATATTTAAAAAAAAGAAACAAAATATGTGCATAGCTATCAAGGCCATGTTGTAGTAATAGCAATTATCATTGCTATAGACATGCTTTGCATACCCTATAATCTATGTCACAAGGTTCGGCAGATTTTATCCTTGAAGTTTGAAATTTGCCGTATTTTTGAGGCTGTGAAAAAGTTCAATAGAAGAGTGATACAGTTCGGCAACGGCAACCAAACCATCCGAGCTCTGACAGTCAGTCTCTGTAAACCTAGTTAATTGCAATCTAGTAATGGTGTTTAGATCCTTAAGTGCCATGGAAGTCCCCTTATCTATTACTTTTATAACCTTATGCTGCCGCTTTGTCGTGTCCTCATATTTACTAGGTGCCATCTCTGGCACGGTTCCATTTGCATTGCCAAAAAGAAAAGGCCCTGTTACTTGTCTCTGCATGGTATGGGTAATTGTCGGTGTGGTGCAGGTGTGGTGAGCGAGGAGCTGTTCACGTGTGAAGGCAGCTGTTCTCAATAGATTTTTTTGCTTTTTGAACTTGGGGGCATGAAACATTTAATGGAGCCTTCACAATTATTAAATTATAGGTTATATGTGTGTTGGCTTATATGATGTATCTTTTTTAAGTATTTAATTTAATTTTACTTTTTAATTTATATTTTATATTTATTTGTACTTTATGTCTATGTTTACATTTTATTCATCTTTTTTAAGTTTTAAGTTCTATTTACTTTTTTAAGTTCTTATTTTATTTTTAAGTTTTATTTATTTAGTTTTGTTTATTTATTTATTTACATTTTTATGTTTTTATCGTTCGAATTTAATTACGTTTTTTTTTTTAAAACTTTATCCATTGGCGAACTTGAACTGAACTTTATCCTTGTCAAACTTGAACCCCTTGACTTAGCCAACACCCTGTGATTTCATGTCCCACAAAGACAAACTAATATCATGGTAATAAATTAGAGGGATTGAAAAGAGTTGCCATCCTTCGACGATTAGGCATGGGTTGGAGAGTGTGATCCTTCTTGAAATGCTAAGCTGCTGACGTTGGCATTGGACATCAAATCTTTCTAATCTTTCTCGTTATGTTTGACAGACGAATCTGGTCTTTCAAAGGACATTCATACCTTGTAATCGTTATTTCCTCCTCTAATGCTCTAAGGGGGGCTAAATATTGTGACATTCTACCTACTTTATCAATGTTTGTTATCTTGTGTTACTAGGTCTTTCAGGCAGTCGCATATATCAATGCTGCGGTATAATTGGAGTTTAAAGGCTCCTGTTCATTATTCACATTGGCCAAAGGATTTGTGGGTCTATTAACTTCTTGGTACCAGTGTTAAAGTGAAAGGCATGTAAAGAAGTTACTAGGCCAATCATGGTCTGTTTGGTTGCAAGTCACAAAATTGGCCAAATTCATTGTTTCTCTTTTAAATTTCTGTGATATTAATTGAAAATTAAAAAAATTGTTAGAAATGGTAGGTAAACGTAAACCCATACAGATTAAAAAATAGCGTTTTTATTTTAAATCCTTTAAAAAGTCAAATTTAGGGTTTGACAAGGCTGCAGATTTGTATAAAACAATTGTCCACCGACTTCATCTGCAATATTACTTACACACAAGCTTTGGAATTTAATCTTCCTACCACTGTGAAAAGTCTTCAATCAAAGAGGAGGTTACCTTCAAAAGCGAGTGCTGAGTTAAGCGTTGCCGTCAACCTTATTTGTGTTTGTCTGTGGCCAGTGTTGCTGTCAAATCCTGTTTGTATGCATTTTTGTTGGCTTCAAAGTCCAATTGCAGGCTGCTCGAGGTTGGTGTCAAAGCCCTGATGCAAACAACATGAGGAGCTTGAGAATGGAAGTGTCTGTAAGAAATGTTTCTGAGAAACGTCGTCATCATGTGAGCCTCAGTCAGGCTGCCTGCATTTTGTAAAATGATTCATTGTTAGCTCTGTTTTTTTTTAAATTTTTAAATTTATTAGTTAAAATTAAAAGTTTATTTTAAATTTCTCATTTTATTTTTTTACTATTTATTTAGTTATTTAGTGGTAGTACGTAATTTATTATTCGTATGCAGATTTAATATATCAATTTTTTTACTTTAATCTAAATTTTTTGATATTTAGTTTATACAATTTAATGTTTTAGCTTTCAAAATTTTAATTTGTTTTTAATTTTATCATTGGAATTTAAACATGTTTTTTTAATGCTGAATTTTATTGGCTGGTGACTTTGTGTCAAATTTAATCGTCGCCAAGAACGAACATGAACAGGAATCTTGTGACGTAGGTCCTGCTATTCAAAAGCATATTGATTTTAGGCCATGCCAGAACGAATGTGTCCAGGGATGAAAGGATTCCCTGATCTGCAATACCAAGGGCATTGATGGTCTTAGTGACTGCTTGCCTTTATTTATTCTGAACTTGCCTTCTATGTTATATGTAGCACCTGTACCATATTGAATATATCCTATATAGTATCAAGTTCTCCATATATTGGACTTCCAACTTGATGTTTTAATTTATTTATATTTTAAAATCATATTTATTAATTTAATAAATATCCAACATATCTTTTGCCTCTTCTTGCTATGTGGTAATTGACTCTTAATTTGTTTTGATACCCGTAAAACATGTAAATTTATACATGCAACTCTGGTATTAAGTATTCCATAAAGAGTACATAACTTATTTCCTTAGAAGAGCCTCTGAACATAAATTTAAAATTATTGACTGCAACATGTATTATTCTTCCACACACAGGGTTTAGACAATTACTGCAGAAGTCTACAGTATTTGAGAAGATATAGGCAGGCGCAGTTGAACCATTTATTTTTTAATCCCTTGACTGTAGTGCGCTCACACTGGCACATATATATGTATATGTATATATATTCCACTCTGATATAGGGTTATCACTATGAATTTTCATGGCTAGATACTGAATGCAGGGAAGCGTGGTGCACAAATAACCATGTTACGAAAGTCTTGGGGATGGGGACAGGGATGAGGGCAGCAGGGCGAGGTTTCCAGGATGGCAATTTTTGTTTCTAGATTTTGGGGCTGGTGGGGGAACGGCTATTAAATATACTATATATAAAAGATAAAATTAAAATATTTCAACTTTATTCAATGAATTTAGGGGTTTAAAGTTTATCTAATGCTTTCATGTTAGTTTTGAGATTAGGGTTCAATGTTTTTAATTTTGGGGATGGGAGGGCAGGGTTTCATGGGTGAAAAATAATTTCCCAGATTTTGGGGATGGTGGGGGGATGACTATTACATTGATATTCAAAAATCAAAATTATAAAATTTTAACCTTATTCATTGAATTTAGGTGTACAAAGTTTATTTACTTTTTCTCATAGTTACCATGTTCGCAGGAACACAGGGGAAATTCGGTTCGGAACAAATTTTTAGTGAAAACCGAACTTGTTTGCTAGGTTCGAAGGAGAAATTTTTTTTTGCCATTTTTGTAAAGGGTTCGAGAAGATTTAGCAGCAAAAACTTGCATGTGCCATAACTTTCATTCTGTGGCTCAGTTTCTGGTGCCGTTTTCTCTAAAAGTGTATATTTTCTCGAGCTCTACGCATTGATGGCAATATTTTTCTTATTTTCATAAAATCCATTTTTGCACCTTTTTGGACCTAGCAACTTCTTATTATTTAGAGACATTAATAATTTAATAGCAATATGCTATGTTACTGGAAACGTGGTTGGGGGCCTTGGGAGCGGTAGGGAGTGGGAGTGGGAGTGGGAGCGGGAGTGGGAGCGGTGGTGGCAGTGGGCAGGGGTTGCGGAAACGCCCGGGCACTTCAAATGACTTTATTGCCCTTCAGATGACTGTATTGCTTGTGTTTTTCAAAGATCACCTTTAGGGAGTTTTATTTGCTGCTAATCAATCTGCTTATGCATCATGCCCTTGATCTGGGTCGTCACAAATTTCTATGCTCTTCAAAAAAGCCTTCAAACTTGTTCTCGAAATCCCATTTGGCAATCGAAATCTCTGCCCTTCAAAATGAAGGCAAACCTTTCCTATCTTCTCCCGTAGTTTGTAATATATTATAAAGTAGACTGCAATATAGATTTGGCATAGAAAAGATTACTACAATAGATTATTAAGAATTATAAGCCCATTTATACACATCTTATAATATAATAGATTACTTTATATTTATAATAAATATAATAAGGCCATAACTTTCATTCTGTGGCCCAGTTTCCGGTGCCGTTTTCTCTAAAAGTGTATATTTTCTTGAGTCTATGCATTGATGGCAATATTTTTCTCTATGCCCAACTACATATGTCTTCATCATCTCTGATTTGATCGACCATTATGCATCGCCATCTATTCTGTTCTGTAATTTTGAGCCTCCATTGACACGCTTGGGTCCATACAGCTGTAACAACATCGTGGAAATCTCTGGCCATTGCAAGTCTGCGACCTGCTTCTTTTCATTGTGTTTTGCATTAATCAAAGTGCAAGATTCCAAGGCAATCTAAACGGATTGGCAGGACCCGATCCCATTTGAAGCAACTGATCTTGAACTACCAATGGCATCTAAAAAATTAATACAGACAAGTGACATCCATGCAAAGAGATAAAGAAGAAGAGGAGAGCCTCAATCAATATCAATTCACAACTCAAGAACCTGGCGAACAAGAGATATCACCAGCTGACAAGGAAACGGTTAGAGAAAATTTCATTCAATTCATATTTGGAGTTCTTCCTTTGCTGACTGTGCAGTTTGTTGAATGCCTCAAACATAACCTGCAAGATCAACAAGCGTATGTGACTTTATATGTACTGAAGATTCTTTCAAAAAAAATGAGTTCAAGTATGAGGATGAGCAAATTATGGTTTATCTAATCATTGAATATTCTGTAGTGGTTCACCCCCGTCTCACCGTATTTCTCCACATCTCTCCTCCTTGATATGTTGTGTTTATTCCGTCATACAAGCATTACCACATCAACTGTCCATAGACTAGGTCAATATTTCAATTCCATTTTCTTTAGCACCGTTCATGAGTCTAGTATGACTTTATTTCCCAGAGGTTGTTTAGCTTGTGTCTAAATGTATTTAGTTTCTTTATTGCAAAATGGTATGTGTTTGGCATTTATTAAAAATTTTCCAATAATAAATCGTCTATCTCTTATTGTTATTATCAAAATGCATTGTGTCTAGTGTCAAAATATTGTAAATATAGTCATTTTCAAGTCAAATTAGATTGTGGAGT
Source organism: Taxus chinensis (assembly GCA_019776745.2). Classification (NCBI taxonomy): domain Eukaryota; kingdom Viridiplantae; phylum Streptophyta; class Pinopsida; order Cupressales; family Taxaceae; genus Taxus; species Taxus chinensis. The sequence goes on from CM034146.1 coordinate 332,136,879, forward strand.
CTTTGTTGCATTTTCTATGTTAATAGGTAAGTTCTTATCATGAGTCCAAGTCAAAAGTTCATTATGGGTCGATACTATTGTAAAAAGTGTCGTCTTCCAAAGTTCAAAAAATAAAAAAAATTTGCTCGCATTTCAATTTTGAACGCATTTTCGCTTGTACGCGACATCCAAAATATTCAAGGTATTTTTTGAGCTTCATGATCACATCCGGCTGAATTAAGCACCCATATACTGGAGGCAGGAGGCAATCGTAGGTTGGAGGTGATACAATGACCTCTCGTCAGTCACCAACGATGGGGCCGCATAGAAGCTTTGGTGACATGTGTGTGTGTAGTTTGATTTTAGTGCTTCCAGTGTGGTGTGCCTCAGTTTATAGTAATCTTGTTTTCAATAAGTGGAAATTTCACATTGAGGGGGAGAACATCATTCCAATGTTCCATTTCCAGTATGTCAGTTTTTTTTATGTATGTATGAGCAACAGATGTCGGCAGAATTTCCTATGTTATTCCCTGCAGTGAGATGTGATGAGGGCCGATGATAGTACTTGGAACATCATGATGTGGTTGTAGGTAAACCACTTGAAAACCTTCACTTGTGGTTTGTGGTAAACCAATAGCAAAACCACCATTCTTGGTTGTTGGTAATCCATTTGCAAAACCATCACTTTGTGGTTTATGGTAAACCAATTCCAAAACCACCATTCTCGGTTTATGGTCAACCGTTTGCAAAACCATCCCTGAGGTTTGTGATCATCCTGTGAAAATCACCAGTTCATGAGTAGGTGCAAGTATAAGGCAGGTTTTCCCCATGGTCGCACTAAGGGGGGGGAATGTTAGGAATTATTTAATAGTGCTCCATTATAATGTTTTATATATTTGTGATGGTTGTTATAACCTCGCATGTAAATAGTTGTGGACATATATTGGTTGGTTGTGAAACACCTGTAGAATAGGTGTGAAAGATTCTAGGGTGGGTAAGTAGTTAAGAGTTTGTAGGAAGCTTGACCTTGAGAATAGGATGTCCTAATCCTATATATTTGTAAACACTCTCGAATGAAGACATGCTGTATTATTTCTGTGTATTCATTGTATAAACTGTTGTTATGCTTTTCATTAATCACAAGATCAAGGATTTTCCACTTTATGTTTTGTGAAATCACTAAATCTCTAAGGAGGCTTCCAAGACCGGTAAATCCCCATAATAAGAATGGTGGAAAACTATGGGAGTGCAGAAAAATAATAACAAGAAATTTTAGGCCAAGGCTATAGTTAACAATGGTTCTAAAGAATTAGTTTATAAGGAGAACACTCTGGGTCTCCATCGTACCTTAGAGTCAATTTATATAACTCTCAAATTTCATTTCCCAAGAGCTCAAGCATGTTAAAAGTTTATCCAATCCTCGTGGACCTATTAAACTCCTTATTTCTATCCTCGACACTTCCTGCTTTCTAGTTTCTCTTGACATCCAACTAACATGGTCTGAAGCCCCTCATAAAATCCTATTTCATGTCATGAGCATATTTCCTCAAGAAATGTGGAGTTAATATATGACGAATTTAGTATTGAGTATGTCATACAAAGGAAATTGGAATTACAAGATTTTATGAATCACAATAATGCTCAATTCCTAGAAAAAAAAATAAATGCTTTAGATGGCATGGATTACATTGGTATGGCCATTGAACCATGTTTATCATGGATGGAATTTCATGGGTATTACCAAATCTAATCGCAAGTATAATTTTATATAAATTTTCCAAAAAATTTCAAACATGGATGTTTTGTGATTGCAGGAAGTTAAAGTCACATGTTTTCAGTTGTCAATGATTTGTAAAACCATTTGGTATGACATCCTGGAATTTAATAGCCACCATAATGGGGGGCATGTGGGTTTGATTTTTATTTTCTCCCCTGAAAAGTGGCCCTTATTTATGGATCATGGATAATACCTCCCTAATAAGGCATGTTATCTCTCAAAAGTGCACCGTTGTTGAGAGATGACAGTAGGGGTTCTAATATTTCTTTATCTCTCACTTTTGTAGATATAATGGAAACACCTCAGGTCTGTGGGTACACCTAATTTTTAGGTGAGTCTCTGGTTTCAAGGCTGGTTCCTTATTGATGTATCCTAAACTAATTTTTGGGGTTTTGAGGGTAAAAAGAAAATATTGTTGTAACTGCAGGGTTGAAATAGGCGCACTAATACATAAAAAACTTATTGACAGGGGCTTTGTGAGTGGTATACAGCAATAAAATTGATGACCAAATTATAGCATGCATGAACCAATGGTTTTCAGAATTAATCGTTAAGGCAAAACATTTAGGTATTGAGGTATAAATAACAACAAAATAACAAGTTAAACATGCACACTAAGACTATGTAAGAAGAAACCAGATTTGCAACAAGGTAAAATAATTAAATCCATGGAATATAAACATTCACAAGAGACTAATATACAATATATACACTGACTAGAAATAATTGCCCAAATTGCTAATGTTCCCCACTGGCCATTCTTCATTTACAGGGAAACAATGTAACAAAAAATTTCTTTAGCACTCCTAGGGTGTAAGATTAAGTTCTCCTTTGTGCCTTTCTAATGCACACAATATATAGCAAAAATAATTCACCCTACCCCTCCTAACAAATAGGCTGCAGTCATAGTACTCGCCCATGCATGTTAATTTTAGCCTTTATCATGAATAAATAAAGGAATAAAAATAATCATGTAGTTTACAATAAGGCATTAATAACCTGAGTACAAAAATTACACTTTAGTCAAAGTATAGTTGACTGCAATATTTTAGATACAATGAATAAAGTTAGGTGATTAATTTTAGCTAACAATAGATTTGACTTGTTGTGTAAGTTTTATCCAACGTGCATGCAACTATTTTCTTTCTTATGGACTTAGGGGAATATAAAAAGGTTTATTTAAAATTTTCCAAAAATCCATCTCTACTCACATTAAATAATCTTAAAGAGTACATGGAAACGGCACAGGCATTTCTGGAAACGTTTTTGATGTTTCCCCCCCGTTTCCATTGCTCGAAACGTTTCAGAAACGTTTCTAAGGGGAAATGGGCCCCTCCCTAGCGTTTCCTGGTATCACAGTAAATAATCATAAAGAGTACATGGATGCTTTACCACAAAAAGAGCTGCCAGTAGCTGTGCGCGACCCGAGGCATTCAAAGGGCACCATACCAGAAGCAGCAGCACTTGGTGGTGGAGTACTATCATCATGACGGGCTTGGCTGCCCTGGTGGTGGAGTACTATCATCATGATGGGCTTGGCTGCCCCACGCTGATGACTCCTCAGAGGTTATATCAGCAAAGCCATCACACCACCATCCCGTGCATCCTAGTCAATGGGAGCCATTACCACAGCCAAACCCCAGCTTACTTAAATAGGAAGTTTGCATGGCTTAAGCTCCGTAGAGCATCCCACTGAAGGTAAGGCTGCAGTAACATACTTGCCCAACCATGGTGCTGTGGTCAATTCCATCTGCTGATACCGATGAAACGGGCTGAGGGTAAAGGGCCTGCTAGGAGAAAGGGGTTTATTGACTTATCAAAGCTCTTAATACCACAATTAATCTACATAAAGGAGGTAAAGGTTGAGGTTCTTTTCCAGTGATTTATAAAAAAGAGTTCTACATAAATAAGGAACAAGACCATTCACAATCACATTGCTGAAATCCTGGATATTTAATATTTCTAATTTTCAAATGGTTTTGACCGTTTTCTTGAAAACCTTTTTCAAATTCTGAAATTTGGCGGACCTTTGCTATATAACCTACTGAACTTTCCAAATATAGCAGCTATAGCATGTACTATGCTAGAATGATTTACTGTTGTGGAGTTGTTTTTGTAAATTTCATAGTGTAAAGTTTTTCCATTACTTGCAAGAACTGAGTGTCGTACAAAATCGACACTAATCTCTGTAGATTAAATCACTAGATAATAATTTTCAGAGAAAATCAACAAACTATTATTTGTAACAATTTTCATAATATATCTCTTAATTGTATTGAGTTTCGTGATTACGTTTTATGTTGGAAATCTAATTTGGTGAGGTAAGTGATACTTCTCCTGTATTGTTTGTCCCTTACAATTGATTATTTTCTTTTTTAATTCCAATTCTATGATAACATATCAAAATTCGCTTTGACGGCTCTCTTACATTACAAATGTTGTATGTTGTGATTGCTAGTTTTAAACAAATTCCTACTTCACAGATTACTTATCTATGCAGCCTTGTTATACTATTATCTTAATTTTGCGCAGGTAACAGGTCCCTGCACAATAGGTCTAGATAAAAGTCTCAAGATCCGTTCTGTTAAGCCAGCCTACCGGGGTGTTGCTGATGTGTTTAGAAAAGTTTATAGTGAAGGTGGATTGCGTGGTCTCTACAGAGGAGTGGGTATGTTAGTAGCCTGACATTTTGTATATTTAATACTAATATAAATTTCCCCAAGCTGGTAAGGAACGTAGAAATATGGGCAGCCAAAAGCATTTATACCATTGAAGAGGACAGATTTAGCATTATACGCGAGTATTAACCAAAGAAAACTCCTGTTTTCAGGTCCGACACTGTTTGGAATCCTTCCTTATGCAGGGCTGAAATTTTATGTATATGAGGAGCTTAAGAGGCATGTTCCTGTGGAGCATCAAACCTCAGTTGCGCTGAAGCTTGCATGTGGTGCCGTAGCAGGTTTATTGGGACAAACATTTACCTATCCACTGGATGTTGTCAGACGCCAAATGCAGGTAAATTTTTATGAGGTATCTGATTTTTCCATGAAAAGCTTTTGGACAGACTCTGTCTTCAAATTTTGCAAAGAATAGTATCGGCCATTTAGGATCCTATGCTTATAAAGATCAAATTTCTTTAGCCAAAAAAGTTATATCCATTGTGGATCTCTTCATGTTTACAATTGTTTTGTGTGTTCATGCTCAGGTACAGAGCATACCAGCTAGCCAAAGCCATGCAACTTCTCTTCAATTAGCAGATGCACAAATAAAAGGAATGATGGAAGGACTAGTCACCATTATTCGAACACAAGGATGGAAACAGATGTTTGCAGGTCTAAGTATCAACTACTTGAAGGTAATAATTATTTTTGAGCTTTATTATTTAAAGTCAACTTTCGAAACAGATGCATAAATCATTGCCCACATGCTTATATGTGTGCAAATTGATTATTAGACTAGTGTTTCAGCTATCAGATCTGATGCTAGAAGTAGACTTATTGTATGTATTTACTTAAATGGAGAGCAAATTATCAAGTTGATTTGTTGCCTAATAATGTGGACTGCTGTGTTTTGCAGATTGTCCCTTCAGTGGCAATTGGATTTTCTGCATATGACGGGATGAAGTCTTGGCTGGGTTGTCCGCCACGGTAAAAGACATATTAAGACGTCAAAAGGAAAAAGAGAGGTCCTGTTGATACCAGTTAGTTGTGATAACAAAATGACTTGGTGGACTAAAGGGCATGTTTAAAGGTTCAAAACATATGGGAACATGTTTTTGGATGTGTTCATCTGGCAGAAACAGGTCACTAATGACGACAATTAAATTAATTGAACTGAAGTCCGATTATACAGTTTGTGCCTGCCCTTTGAAGTTCGATAACCGTGTGTCTAACCTTTCTGGATTGATATGATTTTGAATTTCTTCTTATTGTTATTATAGCATCATTGGATGCAATCATTTCAACTTTATAGTCAAAATTATAATTTTTTTTGTCTTAATAATAGATTGGAATATTTCTTAGGATCTTATTAGGGTATATACTAATTATTAGGCGAAAGCTTTAGAATAGAAACACAAATAAATTAATACCATCACAATTTATTAGCCTTTTTTTAATGTCGTGTGAAATATTTTTTATTTCTAAAGTATTTTTAATGTAAATTTATTTATGACATGATTGCAGGTTTCCTACTGTGTTATTATTTTAATTTAATTACAGTTTGCACTTTGATTTGACTTATATAGCAATAGTTTACAATTTAACTTAAGTAATAATTATATAAAAAGTTTGAACTAAACTATATGCAAATTGGCTCAACTAAACTTAAGGTGCATGTTATAGACATGTATTGCTTTTGTTGTATGTGAACAAAACATATATTTTTTTTCAAATTTATATTTGTTTAAAATTTATTTTTATTTTATTTTATTTTGACATATATTTGTTTATTTGATTATTATTTAAATATTTTTCATATAAAAATTATTTTCTAGAGGCAATACACACACATATATCTATATATATACACACATGCACACACACACACACGTATATTTTAAATTTGTAATTTAAATTTTTGATATGTATATTTAATATCCATCCATATCAGAGGTTAGGGGAATCATTCCCTCTTACCCATGTCGAAACCTGCTTCAAATGAATGTTATGGGTCTTCTTGACTGCATCAAGGTGGGGATCGAGGAGCTGCTCACAATCCAAGGATATGGGAGCCTTCAAGGTATCAAGAGGGGTAAGTGGCATAGAAATGGCATCCCTTGAAGAGAGGTGATCCTTGCCCACCCAAGCCTAAACCTTAAAGCACAATGTCTAAATCAACCTTGTGTTCTGGGTTGACAAAGACAACCCCCAATGCCATCACAACTCTCTTCTTTGGATTCACCTTTAACAATTTTTTGATGAAAACGACTCTTTTGAGTTCACTTGTGAATGGTAGATTAGTTCTAGGTTGTTCGATTACAGGATGAGTTCAGTAGTATCCCAACTTGGCGAGGTCAAATGCCATCGCCTTGTGAAAGTTGTGTAAATAGAACCTTGCATGGGGATAAACTGCTGTTTGGATAATTAATATCACATGAATGAATGATAGCAGTTTGTAGAGATTAGAAAGTCGTAAGAAAGAGAATAATGTCAATTGAGTTTTAGAATGTGAGCATTTTTTTAGCATAGGAACAAAATCCATTGTCATTCCCAAAGGATAAGTTATCAATTTTGAGTGTTTGCATTTCTCCCCTTTAATTGCATACCTTAAAAAAAACATATAGGAGTGTGAACACACATTGTCTTTTCTCGATTTTTGGTCCTTGCATTGGTGTTGGAGTGTTCCATGATTAAACCTACAACATAGAGTGTAGTCAATGTCCATTAAGGAAATTGAACTATAATTCAAATATAAAAAGCATATGAACATTTGGATTTGTGCATAGTAAAGTAAGAGGTTCAAAATAGGGAAGGATTACACTTGTTCACTTTATGAAGGGGGGAACTCATGTTCTTATTGTACTTAACAAATTTTTATTTGTGTTGTGATGCCGAAGGATTAGGGATGATTAGTTCTCAATTTTTGTTAAAGAAGTCGAAGTAGAAGAGGATTCGAACGAGCTTGACTCAACACTGAGAAGAGGTACCATGGGGCATGTCCTAAAGAACCTTGCAAAGAAGAGCAATGTACAGAGTATCCGTCCACCATGATATCTTCTCACATAAAGAGAGAGGAGTGAAGAACTGTTTACAAAGTATTTAGCCACCTCGGTATCTTCCAACCCCATAGACCACAATAGTGTAGATGGATCTATGCCCAATTTTGTAGATAGAGTAAATTCGAAAGGGAACGAATGGCCCAAGCCCCCACAATGTGCCATAATAATTGAGTTAAATGTTGAATGATGCAAAGGAGCAATCACATGCCCCCGAAACCTTGTATTTGAAAATTTATTCAAGTGATGTAGTGAAGAAGTAAAGATGTATTCATGCCCCTTGTGTTATGCTTTAAATTGTCGCTTGTATGTCAATATGCATCGAAAGTCTATAGATATTTGTAAGAACATGAGAATACTGCATTTTTTTGTGAGTTTTCCACAAAGATGAAAACATCCAATTCAAGCCACAACATATTAAGGTTTCATCCCTTGATGGGTGGTTCTATACCAGTGTGACTTTTTTCCTTGTTATGTATTTGTTCCCGATTCTAAGGATATGCGCCCTACGCAAACCTATATCTAAGTCCTTTAATCTATATGTACCATCCTTATATGTATACTATGCCTCGACGAATGCCCCTTCTTTTGAGACGTGAAATATAGCAATAGAGTGCGCGGATCAATGACATAATGCGTACACATGTAAGATAAATAGGACAATCTTCATTGGATCACAACAAAAGATGCCATGGTGGCCATTGTTAGGATCCTACTTCTGCAAAGGGGTGTGCATGGTGGAGACCATGATACACTAAGAAAGCAAAATGTAACAAACAATAATAACAATATAAATCATGTGCAAGGAAAACAAAGAACTGGGGGACAAAGTATAAGTAGACCATGAATAACATGTATAAGAGTCATATCAACGTGTAGAACCACAAATATGGAACACTTAAGTTTTACAAGACAATAACAGTGAAGACACATAGGCCACATACAAAGAATCAAGTATACAAGTACACAAGAGACATATAGCTACAAACACAGAACACGTAAGTGTCACACGACAATCACAATGAAGGAACACATGCCACACACAAAGAAGTATACAAGTACACAAGCAATATCACATAGATAAGAGGCATAAAGCCACAAACACAAGAAACCAAAGTGTCACAAGACAAACATAAGAGGCGTGTGAGCCACATACAAAAAAAATCATGATGATGACAGTTGAAAAGGGACATGAGGAGAATTGGATGAAAAGTAAAGGATCTTTGTCTGCTCACGGATGTTCGATCCAAGGGAAAAAGGATGTGGATGTGATGGATGGAAGGAAAATAACATTAGTGATGAACAAAAATGAACCTAATGGCACATGTTGTAAGGAAAGAGTTAGACTAAATAAAAGTGTGACAAAGGTCTAAACAATACTTGGCAACATGTGAACCCTATGTCTTTGCGAGATCAAAGTGTGTGCGATTGTGATGTTTAATTACCGCTTGAAGTGAAGACTTAATGGGTAGTATGATGAGACAAAATAGCCAATGTATAGGGAGTGATTAAGTCAAGTAGGTTTATGAAAGGTGAACGAAAGGTTAAGCCGTGCATTGCTCTGCTTCTAGCTAGGCATCCATAGCCCCGACAGAGATACATTTGATTCTTGTCACAACATTGCTCTACTGCCAGCTAGACGTCCATAGCCTAGGTAGAGTTGATGGAAATGCCCCTTGAGAGAGTCTTGAGGTGGATTTTATTTGATTTTTTAAATTTTGATATGATTTTTTTGATTTTTTGCTTTTTGATATTTTGATGTTTTTTTTGCACAAAGAGCGTCCACTCTCTCGAAAACTCTCAAGGGGTTAAGAATCACTAATGTCTTGATGGGGAGATGGAGATGAGTGTGAAGATGACATTGGCTAGAATGTTAATAGATATGCACCCAAGGGTCTTCACCAAAAGTATGATTAAGTGTGTTTAAAGTGGATCTCTAGAAGGAAAATTGTGCTAGAATATTGGGGGTAATGGTAGAAAAAGGTCACATGGTTGTAGTAGGTACTATTTTCTTACAACATGTGTGAAAAAGATGATAAAGTGTTTAAATGAATGAGTTATAAGAGGATATTAATGTATGTGATGATAATGGAATGTAAAGGGATTTAGATGTTGGATGAAAAGAGGATGAGTGAGAAGGAAAGAACATTTTTGCCCAAATGATGAATTATGTGCTCAATCCATTTTTAGGTGTTTGGTACTTATAGGGGGATTAAATGGTTTGTGATTGAGTTAAGCGGTTGTGATGGTAGGATCAACAAGAGGAGTGGTAGAGATGGGTTGTGATGGAGTAGGAGGGACATTGTTAGGGGGAGGTTTATATCGTAAGCCTAAACGTCTTGGATTTTGATGAAGGGAGATGGGTTCATGAATGCCTTGTTCATGAATGCCTAACCCTTTGCCTCGATGTTTCATATTAGTGAACATCTTTTTGGCTATAGGACATGAAGTGGATGGCGAAGATGATGCCATGTGGTCATCATGAGACCAGGGGGTTGTAATGTTGTCATCCAAAAAGAGGCCAGATTTAATAAAGGATGAGAGCTGAGATTTGTTTTGGTTTTTGGGTAGTTAGGGATGTTTGTATGTATGATGAGATTTGGATGGATGAAAATTTTTTAGATGTCGAGTGGAGTTTGGATGATGGACACATGTTAGGGATGGGATTAAGATGGAAATGTGGTGGATAGAGGTACAAGGATAAGAAGCCCTTGGTTAATGAGGTTTTGGACATAAGACTGAAATTGCATGCAATGATTGGTCGAATGTTCATGGGTGCGGTGGAACTCACAATAGCAATATTCCCAATACCAAGATGGTTTGGGAAGGGTTTGATTGTGTGATTTGAGTGGGGGATGGATGATCATGTTGAAGGTTTTTAGACGATGGAAGATGGTGGTTAAGGATTCTCCTAAAGGAGTGAAGTGGTTTGGGTTAAATGATTTTGGGGGAGTAGGAAGTAAAGGTGCAGGATTTGGTGGATAATGGGATGTTTTGGTTGATTTGGATGTATGAACTTGATTAGATTATTGTGTCTTAGAGGATGAAGGGGGTGGATTAGGAATGGGAGCCGAAGTGGATGGTTTGGGCTTGGAGGTCTGAAGTAGATTTGGGTGATTTTGGATGGGTTGGAGTATGTGGTTTTGAGGTAGATGGTTTTGGCTTAGGATTAGATTGTTTGGGATTAGTAGATGTAGATGAAGGAGATGGGGTAGATTTAGATGAAGGGGATGGGTATGATATGGGGGTCACATTAGATTTTGCTGATGTTGAAGGAGATTTAGGAGATGGGTGTGGTGTAGGAACCACATTAGATTTGGTCGATTTAGTGGTTGAAGGTAGATTTGGGAGATGGGTGTGGCCTATGAACCTCATTAGATTGGTAGAACATGTGGCAGGGAGAGGATTGGATTGGATTTGTTAGGTTTGGGAGTTAGATACTTAGGAGTCATGTTAGATGTTTTAGGATTGGGGGATGGTGGAGATGAAATAGAATTAGAGGATAGGATAGTGTTAGGTTTAGGTGATGAAGGGGTTAAGATAGGATTAGGTGTGGATGAAGAGGATGAGGATGATGTAGGAGCCACATTGGATGGTTTAGGATTAGGGGTAGAAGGGAATGAGCGTTACTTAGGAGTCACAATGGATGAGATATTTTCGATAGGATTGGGATTAGGTGATGGAGGGGATGAAATAGGCTTAGGGGATAGTTTTGATGGTGGTTTAGGGATTGTGGGAAAATCTAGGATAAATTTTATAGGATTGCATTGGGGTGATGAAGATGACAAGGATGGAGGACTAAGATGATATGTGGGTGATATTGATTTAGGATAAGTTGTTCTGATGTGGATATGGGATGGGAATTGATGTGAAGTTTTATGATGATTGGATTTAGGAGTTGAGGTTTTGATGATGGTGGATTATTTGTATGAGTTTTTATGGGGAAGGTATAGTCATGATGATTGATATGTGATTTTGAGGTTAGGGTTTGGGATGGTTGTCTGGGTTTAGGATGGGTGGCTAGATTAGCAAGGACATAAAGGAGGTCCTCTTGGTCTAGGTCAAAGTTAGTGAGGTAGTCAAAGTCGATGTAATTAGCTTGTGGGGATAGTGGTTTATGTTGTTTAGGTTGAGGTTTGGATTGAGAAGATTTGGGTTCCTCAAAGAGGAGGTCAATGGGGTGAAGAGTAGGGATCATAGAAAGGGGACATTGTGGATGGCTTTGGTTGGGAGATGATGGCTTAGAAGATGATTGATCGATGCATGATTTAAGATTGCATATTTGTTGATTGAGATGTTGGATGATTTTTTAGGATGTTAGGATCAACGTGGGACGATTGATTTGGATGGCGAAGAGAGGATTGATTAGGGTAGGATGTTAAGTTTGATATTTGTTTGTTAATGTGCTGGATAGTGTGTGGGACTTCATGGTCAAAGTGAGATGGTTGAATTTGTTGGTGAGGGATGATGGGATAACTTGGCTGATGGATTTAGAGAAGATGTAGGGGTTTGGATGTTTGTTTGGAGAGGATGGGGATTGAGGAGAGAAGGCCATGGTTAGATAAGATGTGTGGGGGATTATATTTGAATTAGGACTGTTGATTAAGGATGGTGATGAGAATAGGATTAGGATCGTGTGATTAGGGATAGTTAATTATGATGATGTTCAATTGATTACAATTTTAATTTGATAAGATGGTTACAGGTGTTCAAAAGCACAGAAAAAACATGCAACTCACACCCTAACTATTTAAGTGGGTTTACAATCAAGCTATAGCCCGCTTTCAATACCACACATCGAAGATGGTGCCACAATTGGCTCTCCACATATGTGCCAATGTGGGGTCGACTAGTGAGTGATCTTGGGGAGTGCGGCCTCCTTACACTATAGCTTGATATGCGGCCAAAAGGTTGCCTAGTCTAGGATGCACGAGCTCACTAGGGGCATCCCCGATATACCTTGTAAGTACGTGGGGCCCAATTTTGTGTTGCAAGGATGTTGTTTGAGGCTGGGTATTGAGACATGGAAGCCCCTCAATTCATGCCGCTCTTAAAACAAGCAAGTGCTTAGCCAATAACGACAATTGTCCTTGAATTTATATACCCCGCCAGAACACGGGGTGTGTCTATGTGTGTGGAGATGAATCCCACGGTCACAAGACCCCTAAGACTATGGCAAGTGTGTGGATGTCACTTCCATGTCACGTTACCTCTAAAAAATAAAAATGGGAACGCTAGCCGCTTTTGATCTTCAAGATTGTCCTAGGACGCATGAGGAGAGCATACACGATTTCACTTTCGGGATGAACACACAACAAAGGGAAAACATACAAAAGGATGATAAATCCAAGATAATTAAATGCTAGATGATAAAATGAAATGAAAAAGATTACTAGTTATGATGGGGGTCTTCAACAAGGAGGACTTACAAAACAAAAGGATTAGTAGTTTGATTTTATGAACCCAATTTTTTGGACTAAACGAGCTGTAAAACAAAAGGATTAGTAGTTTTTGATTTTACAAAAAGGTTAGGTAAATGTTAAAATGGACAGAATGTCCCCTTGTTACTGTGATAAACCTGCAAAATTCCACAAAAGTACCAAAAAATGTGGTTGAATTGGCTAACACCAATACAAAACAATATTAGAACAAACATGTTGTTTTACAGACAAATACACTATTACATGTCAAAAGCAACAAAGTATAACGAAAGCGCTGTTATATAACCGAAGTGGTAAAACATAAGCAAAAGTGCTAAAACAGTAACAAAATGCTGAAAATGACAAAAGCGCGAATATATTAAACAAATATGCTAAAACATAAATAATTAATATTAACAAAATTCAAATTTTAAATGTAGTTGTTGATATAGAGACAAAAGCGCCAAATTAGATACAGAAGCGTCAAAATACATATAAAAGCGCCAAACCTGCACAAAATGAGGTTATAGACACAAAAGTGCTAAACTACTAACAAACGCGCTAAAGTATTGACAAAAGCGCTAATGTGTAAGAAAATGCATTGAACCTATAAACAAATGCCCTAAACTTACAAAGAACAAAGCTAGAAGACAAAAGCGCTAAAGTTTCTAAAAAGGTGCCAAATTATAAACAAATGCGCTAAACCTGTAAAGAGCAAAGCTAGAAGACAAAAGTGCTACAATTTCTACAAAAGCGCCACGGGTTTTACAGAAGAGCCAAAACAGATCCCTGCGACCACAAAAGTTAGATTTTCATCCAAAATTGATGTTTAAGGTTAAAAGCATTGTTTGTTCTGCATAAGTGTCGAATGACATGTCAAAGCGTTGAAACAAAAGATTGTCACAAAAATTTGAAAATTTAAGGGTGTAAATCTGAACAAAAAATGTTTCAAATTTGGACAACTTATTTATAAATATGAAATGTTACTAAAAACAACAAAAATTTTGGGGGGTAGGCCTCACGGTGGGCGCCAAAATGTATATGTAAAAAGAGATGTTAGATGTAAATTTGCCAACTAAGAAACAAAACAAATCGATTCCTATTCTAACACTTTAATACACTACCTCAGATTGAGCTAGATGAAAAGGGAACATAATGAAATACCTTCACTTACTAATGAAAAATCCCTTTGATGCTTCTGGATGTGCTTTTGATGGTGGATTGGATGTGATTGCTTTAGATTTGTGGAGACACTTGGGCAACACCTCCCCTTGATTGTGCTTGGATTAGTTTGATTTGAAGGATGAATGATTGAATGTAATTGTAGATTGATGGATTGAATGACGGATTGATTGAGTGATAAAAATGGCAAGAGATTTGTTATGGATTTCCAAGTTGTTTCAACTAGCTCTCATGGAGGAGGAGAGCTCAATTTATAGTTTGTGGGTGGAGGATTCAATGGCTAAGATGAAGCCATGTTGAATTTGGATCAATGGTGGAGAATACATGTGAGGATTAGAGGATTCTAGAGTGGAAGACTCTAGAATTTGAGAGAAGATTCAATGGAGGGAGAGAAATATATTTGAATTTTTAAATATGAAAGAGGGAAATTTAGAGAGGTTTCTAGAAATAGAAGCCTCTAGATTTAGAGGTGAGGATGTGATTAGGATTAAGGTTAGATTATGTTAATAAATGATGGTTAGATGTGAGATTACATGGAAAGGCTAGGTGTAGGGATGTGTAGAGTAGGTGGGTGTAGGAATATTAAATTCTTATAAAATGTTAATGAGGATTAGATAGGATAATAAGATATTATTAAATGAATTAAAGGATTATGGATTGAGATGAGATAAAATAAAAGGATTAATGATGGAATATTGTGATAAATGATAAAAGGTAAATAAAATAGATTAAATAATAATAATTAATCTTACAATTAATTATTATATGGATGATGTTTGGATATTTGTTGGACAGATTAATCGTAATTAATCATGTCGATATTTTAGATTTCTACACAACCAATGGCCTTATCATGCATCCAATCCTTCTTAATAACAATTCAATGGAATTCTCTCTTTTAGAGATTTTCATGAGATGGAGAACACATCAACTAGAACTAGCCAGAAAAGACTATGGCCAAAAGGGTGATTTACAAACCACCATTAACATGTAGAAATTTCAACATTAGCTTTATGGAAAACTAACGAATCATAAATTGATACTTGGTAGCTATGGATTCGCCAATCAATCAATCTTGACATTTCTTTTCCCTTGACCATTCAAATGATATTTTAAGCTGTATGACTAAAATTTGATTGTGAAAATCGATAACCAATCTTTCAATCACAACTTTCCTTTGCTTTCTTTATATTTCAATCACAAATTTAAATATTGACAACTACAATTAGCCTTTCATATCTAACGGTTAGAATTTAAGCTTTTCATATCCATTAGTACAATCAAATGATTCAACAACAAAACCACTGCCATTGTAGAGCATATATGAGGAACGTAAAAAAGAAAGAATTGAGGGATTCCATCGCTATGAATAATCCCTTGAAGCTTGATCCCTTGCCATGGGTTTATGGATTGAATTGAGGCTTATCAGTTAAAAACTAGGAAATATGTTTACATCCACCATTGGAGCTATGCAATTATGAATATACTCGAATTAAAGCTTTAGAAGAATGTAGAGAGAATGAGCAAAGAAGAAACATAAGGGATAATTCTTAAGGGAAAAGATGTGGGCATGGAAGATAAAATAAAATAAAATAAAATAATCACAATGATCTAGGTGAGCATTTTATTTTTATGATAGGTAATTTGAGGGGTTCTATGGAGGTCCTCACACATGTTGGATAAAATACAAGTACATACAATATATTGGTATCAGTAAGAGAAGTGTGGAGAGAAAAATCCCCAAGATGATGGAAGAAGAGGAAGTAGTTACATGGAGGAGAAGAATGTACATCGAGTATTATATCAAAAAATAATAAGTAGATATAAAATACAACTGTGTGCTTGAGAATAAGAGGGTGGAGATCATAAAATGGACACATTTTATTAGCAGTTTGTATTGACATATCTTGCAAAATTACGAGTACAAATATTTTGCATTGTTAAACAATATTATCGTAATTTACTAACTCTTATGTTACAAATAAAACATGTTTCAAGAGGGAAAAATATCGGTTTCAAAAAAATTATTACTCATTTAGCATTACTTTTTAAATGATAGTGGCTACAATATTTGAATCGAAATACATATAAAATTGTTAAGTTAGTAACATCTAGGTCGTATTAGTTTTTTGAATGATTCCATATCGAGTCATTAGTTTGACCGTGTTTATTTAACCAAAAAAACATCTCCAATAAACTTCATTTCACATTGAGTAAGGAAACATTTCAATCCATAACGTTTAAGATTGAATACACAAACACGAAACATGGAAAGAAGATATGTAAGAGAAAACTCTTCTATCTCTAAGATCATATATACACAATCATTAGTGGATTAGAGATGATTTTGAAATGCTTAATTTATTATGTTTCAACCTTAATTTATAATTGATTTGTAATTGGAAGTAAAACTCATACTACATTCATCTTTAGCAAGTTCATCAAACTATTAGCTATAATGTTCATCATTCTAACAATTGACATTAATTCTAATTTTTACTACGTGATGTTTATGACGACATATTTTTAAGTTATGAAGGATGTCTAGCTGCAATCCTGGTACTTAAAATGCTGCCATTACAGACCAAAGCTGAGGAACTCAAAAAATGAAAAAATTAATCCCTTGCTTGAAGCTTAATCCCCGAATTCTAAACCCAATAAGATGTTTCCACATGCGTGTGAAATGATTTGAGCATGCAACAAATGAGTTTTAACTCTTAAATGACTGTAAATTTGTTTGCATCCACCATTAAAGCTTTGCAACTATGAAAAGTTGAGGATGAAGCGTAGAGGAATGTATAAACCACAAGCAGAGAGAAAGCATAAGGAAAAAGCCTTAAGGAAAAATATATGGCCAAGAGGATATGCACTGAGACTCTTAGGCTTGCGAACATAATGTTAATTAAAATGAGTTAAGGGGGGAATTTATTTACATAAAGTATTCCTGGAAAATGACATAACTTTTTTCCTGTGATAATTGTCCAATATATGAAACCATAGCTTTATAGGTCTCCTTAGCCATCCAATAGATTACCATCTATGGATTTGGGTCTCACCCCAAGCCTCCAATTTTCGACACAACTTACCTTTCAGGTTGAGAATATATGGAATCATCGCTGATTTTTTCATCTTAGGATGTTTGATCGACCAAAAATCTCTTGGCATAGTATTACTAAGGTTTCACATATGGAAATACATTAATGTTTGCAATCACTCTGAATTTCAACATTTTAGAAAGACATTGCATTTCATATTTCTACTTATACTTATTTTTAGAATCACATTGAATCTATCATTTGTAATTAAATTAAACTTTAACATATCATGAAATTTCACATAAGAAATTAATTATATACATCTATCTAAAATGTGTTGAGAGATATCAATCTCGAGATAACTATGTAGTTATGATAGATATATATATTTTTATTGACTTCTCCCAAAAAAAGAAACAAAGCTATTTAAATGAAAGTCCAATAGAAGTAAAATTTATGAATGAATTATCACATGACGGTCAAATGAATGTCAAATTTAATGTCGAGAATAAAATTGAACAATGCACTCCATTACAGCCTTACCTTCCATTATAGAACGCTTATCGACGTAATTTAACTTTAACACATCATGAAATTTCACATAAGAAATTAATTGCGTTTTTCATATTGAGTATAGCCTCGAAATTATATTTGTTTCTATATGAAGAAAGTGATTGCCGAGCATTATATAAGGAAAAATCCAAAATAGATCTTTTTCATCTAAAAAAATACACTTAAGATAGAATTGTCCAAGATTTAAAATAACTTGATAGGACCCTTTTCTTATTTAGTTAACCTTGGTTCCAACCTCAATCTATCTTCTAAGTCCTTCAACAATCAATGCATATGTGGGACTTGTATTGCATATCTACGACAACAGAGGTATTCAATTGCACTTATTTCTATATTTATATTAATTAAATTTTCAACTTATCCATGTCTATGTACGAAAGCAGTTTTGAAGGTTCGAAGATAAACCATTTCTAGTTCCATGGATCCATGTCTCCAATATTCTTTGTATATTTTACTTTGAAGCACATGTGCAAGCGACCAAATATGCAACTCAAATTGAGAAATAATGTATATCCTAAATTGACCCCATGCCCTTTATTTCTTATGAATTTAAGAATGTTTTACATACTTATCTAGATGTATGGCTAATTCAGTTCACATTGAAATATACTGATATTTTGGTCAAATTTCAGTCAAAACCCCATCTTATTCCCAGACCAACCTCTATTTGATCTCTTTATACCTTCAATAGCCTTGTAAAGATAATATCATATGGTCATGGTTCTCCTTTCCCCTCCTCCTATAATTAAATAGGCACATTCTCTACTTTCAATTTTCCCTATATCTAATTGTTGGAAGTTGGCACGCACACCAATATCACTAAATATGGATTCAAACTCTAAACAAGTGTTGTACTTACTTCATTTGATCCATTATATTGTAGGGTAAGTACTATCTTAAGGGGAGGCAGGCAGATTGTATTTTATAGGCAGCATTTCCCAAACATAGGTGGCAGGGCACTACTTTTAAGAATATTTCCTGGTTCAGGGAATCAGGTGATGTAATTTCCTTGGGTAAGTAGGCAAACAAGAACCAAGTACCTACTTTTTAGGTTGCCTTGTGAATCATTATTTACCGTGGGGCTATTCTGGGTACGAACAAAACCAGTGGGAATTGCAAATATAGTAATAGAATAATGATGGGGGTGTGTAGGCCAGCGGGGAACATGGACAATTGTGAAGAGTCAACAGTGTGGAATGTAGGTCTAATGTAGGGCTTGGATCATATATTTTCAGTACAGTATGTTAAGTCTTTTCCCAGCCATGGAGTTGCATTGTAAAACGTTCATAAACGATATGGCAAAATATTCCCTGACAGTACTGGTTCTGTTCGTTTCAAAGAAATTTGGTAGATTCCTAATAGGTAGGTATTTACCTAATTCTTCAGATCGCTTTGTGGAGAGGGATGATATTCCACATTGACTTTACTTTGCACTTCCAATCTATACCAGTATGAATGCCTTGTTGACATGACACAATCTTTTCTACCCCCATTTTCTTGATTAAGAAATTATGAATGGAAATGGATACAACATGGTGAAGTCTTTCACTTCCTAGGGATTCCATTTGCATTTCAAGCTACTCCTCGTTAGGGGTTAAATTTGACGGCCGTTTAGACGTTTTTCATGATTTTAGCTGTAAAATATTTGTAAATATTTTTTAAAACCGTCACATGCAGCCCGCATATTTTAAGTATGACCGCCATTTTTTCTATAAATATATATGTAAAGTATATTAATACATATTAAAAATAATTAAGTATATATAGAATAATTTTTTATATTTTATATTAACACTATAAAAATAACACTATTTTACATTTTTGAAGAGCAATATTTGAAAATGACCGTCACCTAAAAATTGTTTGACAGGCATAGGTGGCCGTCAAATTTAACCCTTGCTCCTCCTCTTATGTGGTAATATGCCGTCAAACGGGGGATGCTCGCTTATTGATCACTAAGTTCCTCTTTGTAGTAGGTAAATTTCATATTTTCTTTAAGGCTCTCATTGTCACTCAAGTCTACCATTCATTTTGGGTGCATTCAAGTCTCTTATAAAAAAATTGAAAAGTTACTGAGAGATTTTCTATGGGCTAGTGTAGAACACATGAAGGGATTTTATAAAGTTGCTTCAAAATTTTGTTGCCTTTCTAAGAGAGTTGGTGGGCTAGGTCTATTAGACTTTGGTCCCCAAGACACTACACTCCATGTTAAATGGATCGTCCGACCCAGTGACAAGCAACAAAGATTAGAAAGTTCTTTTGCATAATTACGTTATTAAAAGAGTGTCTTGGCGTTGAAAATACGGAAAGGGATAGAATTCCACAATCTTTTCATTCTCAGAGTTCGCCTTGTTAGTTATTGATGGTATCTGGAAAGCCTGGGAAAATCTTGAAACGTAGCTAAGGTGGAATGATGGATTTTGAGAAGGATTGCAAGTTGATCAACACTTGCTTTGGTAGTCTTCAGTGATAAATTTTCATGATGTACCTCTTGCTGAAATCTCCTAGGTTCGTTCTCTTAAGTTCTTCAAACGAGGGATTTGCATAGTGCTTGATATTTTCTACAGACATGCTAGACATTTGCTTTCTTGGCTTGAAGCCGAGCCAAAATTATTTTGGCTAATAGTGATCAAGAATGTTTCAAGGAGATTTTGGAGACAATCCTAGACAATATGTTAGACAAAGTTGGCATCATTACCTCTTAGTCATGGTGGAAGGACTGGAAGTGGTATCTTGAAACACATCTTCAAAATTACTCGACCAACAAGGGTTATGATCTTTTGTCACCATCCTTGCCCAGGTTGATAGGCTTAATGTTTGGTGGTCCCTTCACTCTAGTGTTAATAGTTAGAGCTAAAGGTCTCACATAGCCTAGAATGCCATCTTAAAACCCAAGCTAGCTCACTTTGCATCGTGCCTTCTTTACTAAGGTCTCTCCCTTGGTCGTCACCTAATATACATTTAGGGGTCCCTTAGCCAATTTCTTCATTTGCATTCGTTATAGTTTTCCCAAAAGTCCCAAATAGTCGGGACTTAATCTGTGAAATTTCCAAACCCTTCAGATTGAAGCATTTTATTTGGAAAAATATTCTCTTAGGATATTGGCATTTACTTCTTATTGACTATGGCTAGATCCACGATGCTTTCAGAGTGGGAATTATTTTTTTAATTTAGAAGAAATAAATTCAGTTTTTTTGTTAACTTTGTTGTTGATTATAGCTTATCATAATGTATGTTTGCATATTTAAGTGCAAACCAAAAAGGTGGCTCTAGAGGTTTCAAAATTTAAGACTTGTTTGGACCATTGGGGCAATGCTCCTTAAACTATTTCTCATGTTCTACCATCTTCTCCATCTTGTAAGACACTTCAATGAGAAGAGATCAACATAGAAATAACAGTTATTGCCAAGTCTCCTAAAGTCGAGTAGGGTGGTCCCTACCACATCGCCACTCTCCTCCACATGAACAACATGGAGTTGGGGCTCCCCGTCGAGATGGGTGGGCCCCTCCTCCTCACTAAAACAAGTTTCTCCATTTTTTGGATATTTCACCTGCATGAGATCATATTCAAGGCTATGAGGATTTCACAAAGGCTTTTGGTTCTAAAAACACAACCAACACTAGTTTGGACCTAGTTGTTAAGGGGAAAGACCTTCTAGATGGCAGATAGGGAAAGCTAGATGACAAGGATTTGCCTCATGTTGATCTCTTTGTTGTTATTGCTTATTTTTCTTGTATTGTCTTTATTCTGACTATTAGTTTGGGTTTATTTTAGAATTTGTTCCTAAGGCACCTTTTGGCCTAATGTGACATTTTCATGGCACGTTTCCACACCATCTATTTTTTTGTGAACAGTCTGTAATATGTTAATTTAAGTAATATAACTTTATTTCCTTAAAAAAATGGTCCATGTATTTATAAATCGTTAAATTATATGATTCTAGAGTGTTTGTGTTTTTGTCAATTATTGGTTTAAATGTAGTTAAACTATTGCAATCCTGGAAATCTAGTGACCCCTACTCATCTTGTTGCATCTTTGAGATGTCATTACCCCATTCTACATAATCTACACTTTGGCAACTCCTTTTTTGTCCTAAACACAAACTCCATGTTTCTTGCATGCAAAAAACGTGGAGTGTAACTTAGATCAACCCTTGTTCAAATCGACAATAAATCAAGTATCCAAAGGATTTCACTTCCAATACACATAAAGTGGGATCAAGTAGACAAACCTATAAAATAGAGAGAGATAATCCAAAGCTATCATATTTCTAACCATTATTAGCTAAACAAGTGGAGCCATTTGAGAAGACAATCTTTACAACTTGAAGAAAATCATCATCAAAGCTAAGAGCTTGAAGAATCATGGAGAGAATAAAGGCCATTCTATGTAGGCATACACTTTTTCAAAGTCCAACTTGAGAAAGATGGTTTGTTTTCAAGATGTTGGAGCCCATTCCATGTCTTCTAAAAAAATGATGTTATTCAATATATATCTCCCCTTGATAAAGTCATTCTACTCATGTTTTACAATGGAAGGAAGAATGTGGCGAATACATAGTTTTAAAGCTTTAGAAATACTTTTATAGGAAATATTTATCAAGGTGATAGGCTGCCAATTGGAAATGAAGATGAATTTCCAATTTAGGCATGAATTTAATGTTTCTGTTGTGGATAAATTTACTTAAAGATTGAGTAGATAATGCTTCACTGTAGGATTACAACAAATTAGGGCCCACGAAACTCCAAGCAACCATATAAAACACATAAGAAAAACCATCAATACATAGGGATTTGTCATTATCCATGCATTGTAAAGCCACATATAAGCTCATTTAATGTGAGAGAAGAGTCACACTGAAACTGAGATGTGAGTGAAAGTTTACAAGAGACGACATCAAGGCATTTTTAAAGAGCTTCGTTTCTTTCCTCCATCGTGACCTAAATTTGGAACACTATTTTGTAGTGTTTGACAAGGCATTGGAAATCTTGAGCAAGTTGGTGAGTTGAATGTGATCCATTTGGATGACCTTTAACTACTCTCGTGCCTACTTGGCCATAAGGAATTTGAAGAACACTTTGGAGGTTTGATTATTGACCTTAAGCCAATGTAATGGACATGAATTTGAGCTCCTCTTGTAACATGGGCTTCGCTAAATTTGAGTTTATGCCTAAGCCCAACCACCATGGATTGCAAAAGAGGATAAAAAGGTTATATTCCAAACACACAAAAATCCTATGAAATTCTTTCAGGAGAGCACAATTGACATGCTTGCCAACTTGTGCTGCTTGTTTTCTGAAGTGGTGAACGAAGATGAAGGTGTAGTAAATGGCAGCGTTCCACCACTTGATCCAGATGGAAACATAAGAAGGACATGACACCAAATTCCACACCCTAACTATGATTTGGATGGTGCCTTCATGTAATAAAAGCAATGTATTGAAGTAGAATTGATTGTGTGGAACTTTAAATTGAGTGTCTCTTCAAGTGAGGTGGAAGGTGATTGAGATGTAATTGGAAAACACCATATCTTAATAGATGAAGACCAATAACCTATTTGACGGGTAAAAGAGAGGTTGTCAAATATAGAGATCCAATCCAAAACCAGCCACACCGTGTAGATACAAAGGTGCTTAAGGAGCGCCAAAGTCATAAATCTAGAGGATAACATCCCTAGCCCTAAGATAGCTATAGGTTTCTAAGGCCTACAACCAAGATAAAGATAGGTATCCTATTAGACTTCTAAAATAGAGAGGACAACAACCAAGGGGTGGATAAAGCCAAGGGGCGTGATAACAATAAGACAAAATAATAGATCAAAGCAAACATACATCTACTCTAATATATATAAATGAATGACCAATACCAACTAGTACACACATACAAAATGATAGACTAAGAGACTTAGAAATACTTACCCATAGCATGTGTATGATCGTTGATGCATAATCCTCCCTAGAGACAACATCACTGAGAGAGAATCACTATGGGTGGAGAAGGGGAAATATCAACAAGAAGATCTCCAGTTCTAATTCACTATGGTGACCCAAATGCAAAAAGGTAAGCTCCAAGACTCTAAAGTCAATTGATAAGTGTGAAGCAATGCAAAATAGTGTGAGAAAAAGCAAGTATATGTGTGAGTAAATGATTGTTAATTAGCGAAACTTTTAAGAAAACATGAGGGCATATATACCTGATGAGATTGCTCATGGGCGATGGCATCGATTATGGAAAAGACAAAATAGGCGCCATCGCCCAAGGGCGATGGCATTGGCCTTGGGCTGAAATCATGAGGAGCAGAGACAATAATATCAATGAAGATGAATGAGAAAGGTCCAGAGTGATCGAAAGAAGGGATAATAATGTGTAACAAGAAGAAACAAGTGGTCATAATGGGACAAGTGAACATGATGAGTGCAATGTATGAAAAAAGGTGAGAAATGAGGCATGTATGGGGTGATTAAGGCTAATGACGACATCTCTCAAATGTTGTAGTCTATCCCACATGACCAAGTTTGATCATACCCCAATCTCGACATGCTCCTTAAGGCACCTACTCAGGGGGAGAATGCACAGTAGCCTGAAATATCCCTTGTAGGATAATACTTTAAATTATGTAAAATACAGACAAATTGCAACCAAATAGAAATCTGATTTTTGCAGAAAATTAAATCTAGGGCAGCGAACAAAAACTAATGGATAACTCCAAAAATACTTGCTCAAATCTCTTGAAATTTTAAATGGAGCTTGCTAATACAATAACAAATATTATAGAACTGTTTTTGGAATTTTTCGAATAACAAAATGCTACTAGAAAATTACAGCGTGCCCTAAACAACTGAAAACTTCTAAAATTAATATCTTCCGGAATATAGATGCAAAAATTATGAAACCTTGGAAATATTATCTATAAATATAGGAGATGATATCCCAACCTTCAAATCAGAATTTGAGGAAGTGGAAACCCTCCGAAACAGAATTGCAAGCTTCAAAACAAGTCGCCCCACCTAGGAGATGTCTGGAAACCCTTGCAAATGCCTTCAAACTGGTGCTAGACCTTGCCAAAGAGGATGCTGTAGATCTGCCCTGAAAACCCCAGAAATATCTCCTCCAAAAATGCCCAAAAACCTCCAAAACCTTATGAAAATATCTTTGAAGAACAACCCTGATTTCAGCTCCAAAATGACAAACTAGGGTGGATCTTTCACCATCGAAGAGTGCCCTACTAGCTAGGGATGGATCTTTCACCACCGAAGCTAGGGTTCCCGTGGGATCTTACTCCACAAGCTGGATATTTGCAAACAACAGTTACACATGAAAGAAAAGATAAGTGTATGCATGAATGATCTTCCTTTCTCCCCTCTTCTCCTTTTATAACTTTCCCCATGCCAAGGAACCCTAAAAAGCCCAAGTCGCATTTTCCCCTAGGGAAGCCCAAAATAATAAAGTAACTTAAAGTTACTTTTTCCTTTTCAAGTCGCCATGGTCCAAAAAGGTGACCCCAACGCAAAATTAGAACATTAGGAGTTAAGTGGCCCCTTCCAACGATAAAACATAACATCTAGTCCCTTCAAAAGCACTTTATAAACCTGTCAACGAAAAATTATAAATGGACTAGATATTCATACCCAATAGCTCATAACGTCCATAACCCCTTAGGCATGACTATGGTTAGGACCCGTATTGGCCCTTAGGCCTGTGGCGAGGGAAAGGGGACATTACATAGCCCTTGCACAAAAAAATGGCTAGAAAATGTCAAAAATACGATGTAAACACAACCTTTCATAAGTATGAAAAGAGAACACATGTTGTTCAAAAAACATACCACAATCAAGCCTGTTTGAGAACCCTATCAACTCCAACCTAGAAATTAGATATAAGTGACCTGTTCGCCTAAAAATTACACTTTAATTTTTTTAGGGGTCGGCTTCGCCTACCCTTGAAAAATATCCCCTATATAAACCTAGATTATTCGCCAGGTAGAACACTTCTACTTCACATTTTTCAACAATATGATATATCCCGTATTATAGACGTGCGACAAGGGGGTAAGTTATTGATGCGCGACAAGGAGGGTTTGCAGACAAGGAGATACTGTAGATATTGACACATAGTAGACGCATGACAAAGATTTTGTTGACGAGCGACATGGAGTTTTTTTCGATGAGCAAGAAGAGGGCAGAGGTTGCAGACGCGCGACAGGATATTTGTTGTCGCGCGTCAATAGACCTTAGTGACGCGCGTCACTAAGGCCTATTGACGCGCGTCACTAAGGCCTATTGACGCGCGTCACTAAGGCCTGTTGACGCGCGTCACTAAGGCCTATTGACGCGCGTCACAGGCCTTAGTGACGCGTGTCAATAGGCCTTAGTGACGCGCGTCACTAGGGCCTGTTGATGCGCGTCACTAAGGCCTATTGACGCACGTCACTAAGGCCTGTTGACGCGCGTCACTGCATTTTTTTGACGCGCGACAAGGAGGTACAACAGATATTGACGCATAGCAGACACACGACAAAGAGTTTGTTGATGTGCGACACGGAGATTTTTTGATGAGAAAGCAGAGGTCAGAGGCTGCAGACGCGCGACGGAAGATTTTGCTGTCGCGCGTCAAAAAATGCAGTGACGCGCGTCGGACAGCACCCTCAGTGACGCGCGTCAATAGGTCTATTGACGCGCGTCAGTAAGGTCTATTGACGCGCGTCACTGCATTTTTTGACGCGCGACAGCAAAATCTCCCGTCGCGCGTCTGCAGCCTTCTGTCGCAGTGCTTGATAATCAGGCGAAAATTTTTCATACAACCCCCAAAAAATTCGCCTTCCCGTGAAACCGGTTCCGGGGATATTCGCCAGGTATTCTCCACCTCCGATTTCCAGGAGGTCTCTTAAAATGAACCTTGCTCAATCATATTAAAGTTGGTGCACACAAGCTATAAAGCAAGCGACAAGTTGTCAATTTTCCACCTCCATAACACCATTCTCTTTGTAACATCATTAGCGGCATAAATATTAACGATATGAAAGAGTACCCATTAATGTTCATAATGACCCAAATGGCTCAATGGGATGAATCTTCTCCCAAGGTAGAAATTAAGAGTGAAATCTATAAAATATCGAAAGATTAGAACCTTCACAATCGTCATTGTGCAAGGTGTGATAGTGAGTGAAATCTGATAAAATGCATTTTTAGCTTCAAACAAGAAACATCAAGAAATGTCACACGTGCACTTTTAGCTTCATATAAACAAATAAAATCTAAAATTCCAATACTCTGACAAGTAAAACACACAAATAATTTTTGTGAGGTCTCTATGAGACCTCTTACATTCCATGATATAAAATTCATGTAGAAAATTCATCCATGCTAAGTTCCCTTTGTCCATCCTAAAAATATATGCCATATTAGACAAAGAGGACGTTGGTTTGGCTGAAGAAAAATCATCAATGGAAATGGAGTGGTATTTAGCGTCATTAACTCCCCTTGGCAACTCATTTCCACCTCAGGGTGGACTCTAAGATCAACGAGAGGGTTGGAAGGCTATCGTTGAGTTCCCAATCTCGAAAACAATAAACTGCTTAGAGTTGTCTTGGATCTACAAGGATTTTAGCTACTTTGAATTGTAGGAACTAATGCAGGCGGAATGGGAGAACTTTCCGACTTATGCATGTGGTTGGGGGGTTTGACATTAAAAGTAATGTTAGTTGTAAATGCATTTTTATTTCTTGGAGGGGCATTTTTGCTCGCCACGGGGTTTCTACCATTATTTTTGATGGATGCCTTTTGCTTTTTAGGTGGTAAAGTTTCCTCGGCAGGGTCTGGTCGAGCCATAAGGTGATAATCGTAAATCCTATGATCGAGAGCTTGACATCTGAAGCATGTGTTGGATATATTAATGTAAAAAATTTTCTTAATAAAAATGTCAACCTCAACACAAACTGGTTTGTTTTATCGAATAGACTAGAAATAGTCAAACTTTGTGGGCATGAGTAATAAGTATCATTTGAGAGCGCAATTTGCAAGTATTTTACGGTTAAAATAACCAAAAACTTCTTGTCAAACGTTTTCGAGACAAGCAAGTATTGTGTCGGAAAACTACGTAGCGTTCAGAAACTCAAGTCAATTTCATTGTGTTGTCGCCTTGTTATTCACTCTGACTCTCTCCATCTTCACTTTCCACGCAGATATTCTGTGTGTACCGTGTCCTCTCCATTTTATTTTTTGACAGGCCTTTACGTCTCCACAAAGAAAAGAAAAGTAGGTGCAGGCAGTGACTGGCCATTACAGGCCTGCGCTATGTATGTAAAGGATGAGCACTGCACTGCATTCACCACTCTCACCAATCATCACAATGAATACGTTATGTTCCCTCCACTGTTCTGCAACCCTGCTTTGCTTCTGTGTTTTTCTCACCGCGGCCTCTCGCATTAATTTTCTCGGCGGTAAGTAAGTGTGTGCATAAAATCATTTTTCATTGTGTAAAAATGGTAGCTAATAGTTATGATTATGTTTTGTTGTGCAGATGTTGTTGTTGAGAGGGAGACAATGGAGGATCTTCCTCGGGCTTCCCCTGTTTCTTCCAAAGAGGCAAGATATAATGATGAATCAACAGTCCAAACAGTTGTTTGAAATTTTATTTTATTTAGTAGTATTTCGGCTCGATTTTTCAGGTCACTTTTGGTGAACCATCATCAAGAGAAAGGAGAATCGTCCACGATGGTTCATTGAAAGTGATAAGTAACATTGAACCGAAATATTTTGACTCAAATTTCAGGTTACTTTTCTTGAACCATCATCAGGATAAAGGAAAATCACCAACTATGGTTCACTGAAAGTGACAGGAAACATTGAACAGAATATTTTGACTCAATATTTCAGATTATTTTTGGTGAACCATTATATAGATAAAGGAGAATCGTCCACAATGGTTCATTGCAAGTTATAGAAAACATAAAACAAAATATTCTTACCCGATTTTTTTTTCAGTCACATTTCCTGAACCATCATCAGGAAGAATCGTCAACGCTGGTTCACTGAAAGTGATAGGAAACATTGAGCCAAAATGTTTTGATTCGATTTTTTAGGTCACTTTCCATGAACTATCATCAGGAGAAAAGAGAATAGTCAATGATGGTTCAGTGAAAGTGATAAGAAACATTGAACCAAAATATTTTGCTCAAATTTCGATTCTCTTTCTAATTTATGGACCGTGAAAACGTAAAATCTCTTTTCTATATTTAATGTAATGGTTGTCTTGCAGCAGATGAGCATGATGGGTTCCAGACCGCCGACATGCCACCACAAGTGCCGTTCCTGCTCTCCCTGCGAAGCCATTCAAGTGCCCAGTCCCACCACATTGAAGAACAGTAACAGTAACAGTAACAGTAACAGGAATAGTATCAATCTCCATTATTCTAACTACGAACCTGAAGGCTGGAAGTGCAAGTGTCAAGACAGGGTCTTTAATCCTTAACATTCTTTTCCCAAATTTCTGTAAAATGGATTCCACTTATCTGGCCCTCTTCTGGTTCTTGTTACAGTCGAACCATATACGGTCTGAGTGGTGACTGGTATACTAATACCATTTCCTACCTCGTTTGTCTCTGTAAAGCTGCGGATTTGATTTCATTTTAA
This sequence comes from Taxus chinensis, assembly GCA_019776745.2. NCBI lineage: Eukaryota > Viridiplantae > Streptophyta > Pinopsida > Cupressales > Taxaceae > Taxus > Taxus chinensis. Next base: position 332,166,192 of record CM034146.1, read on the forward strand.
TTGATCTGACATTTTCATTTACTTTGTGTACGTATTTTCAAGACTACTGCATCCTGTTTCATCATTACTTTTCTTTGACCGTCTCCACCTTCTCTCGTTTTCATTTATTTCCAACATGATGGATATTTTGGCCATAACAATGTCTTTGGGGCCTGAATTGGAACTTCTATAATCAATCCACTAATTTCATATCTTAATATCTTTGGGGCCTGAATTGGAACTTTTATAATAAATCCAGTAATTTCATATCTTAACATGAATGTTGTTTTGTAATTTGGAAAAAGGATTGCAAAAATGGCTCCTTTTCTTTACCTCTAGTGAGGGAAGCTAGTCTAGTCCAAAAAAAAGGAGCCACTACATTGTAAAAACACAACAATGATTTGTGATAAAATGTTGAAATAAGGAAATAGAAGGTTTTTATCTTGTTTATGTGCATGACAAAATATGACATCAAATATGCATCCTCAACATCACCATGACTATACAAACGTTTCAGACATTAGGATTGTACAACTACTTGTGGTCAATGACTACTAGTGAAAATATGATCTTCCAAGTATGTTCACATGCTTCTACTCTTTCACTTCCTTGCCTTAATTTCGTGCGTTCTGAAACTTGTCTTCCTACGAGTTAAATTTGCTTGACCCAAAGTGTTAAGGAAAACAAAATTAAGGGGCATTTTAAAGAGAAATCCACTATTTTCTTAGACCATTTGGATAAGATTAAAGATGTCAATAAATAAAAATTATATAAACAAATTTAATGTGCTCAAAAGTGCTCTAGAATAGAATGTTAGCTAGAAATGAGAAATGCTCGAGTGTTTGTGCCGTACTTGAATATCAAATGAACATAATCGTTTGTCTACTTATAGTTAATTTTGATTTAAACTATGGCAAGATTTGATCATGTCAAATTCAAATGATTACAACATAAAAGGTGGAAAGGGGTAGATGGGCATATTCAGGTGAAATAAGAGCAAAAAACAAATTGTCGAGATTCTACAAGCACTCCAAACGATCTCGATTGGGAAGTGAAACTCTAAAAGTAACACAGGAGGGTTGGCACATACAAGAAAAAAAGATTTAAGAAGTTATTGAAGTTGAAAAAATGATTTAATAATGTCTAAATGAGACCAGATTAACTATACATACACAAGATATCTACCACTAAAAAAACTCTAAGGCCAAGTGGCCATTTTTAAGTGTCTACATTCCCCCCCTTTGGGATGTCTCCTTAGCCACAAAGTAGATGGCATAAGAACATACTTCAAACTAAAGACACATACAACACATTGTATATCTAGATCTCCAGGCATTGAGTCATTGAGTCTTAGAACCTGTAAAACCACTCTTGTGCAAACATGCATACATTGTAACACCTCATTTATTTTCCCAAAACTGATTTTTTTTTTTAAAAATTTGATTTCCACAAGCCATATAACTGTGTCCCACTTTTTTGTAGTTTTTGTACTTTCAGCAAACTATGTCTGACAACCAAAACACAACCAAACACATATAAAATGACCAAACATGCATTTTTAAGAGGCTATAAATAGCAAGGTGCAAGGCATCCAGAATTTACCTGATTTTTAAAAATTTTATAGTATTTTTTAATTATTTATTTACTAGTCAGATTTTAAAATATTTATGGCCACAAAGTGGGACACACTTGTATGCTTTGACAGAGTAAGCAATAAAGTTAACTGAGTACAAACCAATTAACAATTTTAAGCAACTAGTTATTAAGTTAAGTTTGATCCATCCGATAAATCTTCCGTGTATAAACCTTATGCATATGAGAATGGTGCATCCTTATCTTCCTTTAATCCACTCTATGCGAGCAATCATACAATCTTAAGTATGTTCAGGTTTACCTTTTTCTAGGTTGAGAGAGCTATGTTTCCATCCTTAAATGTCTACCATGAAAGTCAATTACTTAACTTCGTACTCTGGTATCTGACATATATAAAGTAAGGATACAGTGAACAAACAATGCAATCAACTACTTCCATTACTTTGGCAAACGTTTCCAGTCATGCATAAACAACTTATCCCGAGACCACACATAAAAAGCCTTAGGGACATAGTCTTCCACCACCAAACAAATATCTCGACATATTTATCTGGATCTTTTTGTTTAAGAAGGTGAACATGTTAAGAAGGAGGAGGTGTGTTCTTTACATGACCATCTCCGTAAACGAAAATAACCATAACCCACTCAGGGTCTTTATGGAATGAGGAGAGACCACGTAATGGGTTACTGCTATTATGTCATCTTTCCCTTTTCCGCAGCTACCCATAGTTAGCACTAAGCCTAAATGTTTGCATCATGATGTGAGATTATATCCAATCTATGTCGTAATCAAGTTGTCTATCCATAATCGAATTTCATCATGTGGCAAGTCCTATGAAACTTTAAGTTATTCCATTATTTATCTACGTTATAACCGAGAGGTATTTTTGTAAGACTCCTTTAAGTCATTCGTTATGTTCCAAGCGGGCCTTAATAACTTATTCGAGTTATGGACTAACTAATAGTTTCCCTCTAGTGAAGTCATCTTGATTTTGTTAAAGGTCTCTCGTGTCAAAGGCTGGTTTTGTTCATTATCCGCTAGTCTATTTAATACATGAGATAATAGCATTTGCTTGCGACGATTGATTCATTATCTCATAAAGAAATTAAGCCTAATCAATTTGAGTTAACCATGCCTCTTTTTATTTTCAGCTAGATGTTCATTAATCATATTTACTAACATCTTACCTTCGTATTTTGAAGTATAGATTATATTATCATTTATGGCCACATACATTTTACTCAATATCTAATTAATGATCAATATCATTATTCCCATGATAAACATCGTATCCAACAACATACTTTCCGATGTTCTTACTTAATTAATCATAATACTAGCTTAAGTGAAGGATTAAATTAAGTAATGTTATAATAACACATCTAAAGGCCTTCGGTGCACTTAATTAATTAGATCAACAACAGACTATACAAAGATGCAACCATAAAAAATATGGACGTAAATAATATATACCCTTATATACCGATGCCCAATTAAAGTAACCAATTATATTTAATCAGAACAAAGAGGTTATTAATCAACACATAATCCCTCAAGGTTGTGAAAGAAATTTTATTCATTATACTAGCAACAAAATCCATATTAGGGTTATACATTAGGGTCATATGCCCATATTAAACAACTAAGTTTACTACACGAAATCATTTAACAAAGAATAAGGAACCTCTGTGGTTTTCCTTTTTGATCGCTAGGTCATAATAAAACAAAACAATAGTTAATCAATCCAAAACATTCACTTCATTACTTCTCCTATTTCCCTGTTCATCTGCTAGGAAAGAGAAATATACATGGGTCAGTTCAAGAGAACTGGCATGAGTCAACTCACTCATATTCTATATTATAACCATTATATAATGAGAATAACAATCAAGATTTGACCCCATACTAGATCAAGTCAACTTGCTAATTCGAGCTAAACAAATTTAAATCAACAAGTATAACATCATCAACTTGCATCAGATGGCAATAATTCAACAAATATTTAACTTTACTTGTTATTCATATCAAATCTTATTTAATCAACAAATAATCAACTTCAATTTGTAATTCACAACAAACCATAAAAATTAATCAAGTAATAAACTTATGAAGACTATTCAAACTTCTTCTACAATTCCATCAGTTAAGAATTCATTTCGTAAAAACATCAATATCTAACAAGGCAATATTATTTTCCTTTTACCACAATATTCCAACAATAGTTAATAACTTCAACATTTAACAAAGTTCAAGTTTTATATTCAAGCACAATACGAGATACATCACTTATCTAATTATAAGAGCATATGACTGAACACGACTTCACTTGCGAGGGGATGAATAAAGCAGGTAATGCATGTTCTATGGTATTTGCAAGCACTTATGTGAATGTTACATAATCTACAATGCTTAACACATTGATTGGTCTTCGGTGAGAGAAAATGCACACACTCTGCCATAATAAAACACAACATGCAAACCCGTTATGGGTATTTCAAAACTATTACCAGTAAACGCATGATTTTAGTCATTAAGATGTAGTCCCAACATGGGAACTCAAAACTCATTCCATTCACACGAGTATGCGAACCCATAAATCATAAATAGTTAAACTCATAAAACTCATAAACCTATTCATAAATTTGAGATGCAACCCAGTAGATGGGAGAAAATCAAATACAAACATTCTACCATAAAAAACCAAACACACAAAACACCCCAAATCACTATTATCAGAATATTAACATTATGATTTAGAGTATTAGGGATAAGCTCATGCTTGCAACTCCCATGTTCTTGCTTAACTCAACTTCCTTTCTCTTGCAATCTTCTCTAGAAATCTAAAACAACAATACATTCATCAAAAAATTCCTTTTTGAAACATAATTCCTCCATATCCAATTCCATATTAACATTCATGACCGAAAAACATGCACAATGGAGAGAAATTCCACTTCCTTCGAAACCCCTAAAAAATAGCTCAAACCAAACAAACCAAACGACCAAGTGGAGAGAATGCGACCAAGTTTAGGGTTGGATTCTCAGGGAAGCTAATCGTTCCCAAGGAGCTGACCATCTATTATTACTGCATTAAAACCCAAAACCCCCTCAATGTTATTTCCTCATGTCACGTAACCATGCCAACTTCACATTATATTAATCAAGCATGCTTCAAATTGCATTTGCCAATTTATTTGCCCAAATCACCAATGCCACATAACTATCATGCCACGAAAGCCCAAGAAGGCATTAACACATGCCACCCACTCTTTGTCAAGTGGATTTTTATTCTATCTCAATGAAATCATTTAAGCTCCAAGTATTTAATTAAAACTTAATGTATTTACCCATTCCCATATGCCAAGTATTCTAATAAATCAACACTTTGTATAGCCAAGTTACAAACTTATAACATGCCACAGCTAATGACGAGTGGCCTAAAAAATGACCCAATGTGAAGAGTCCATGCAAGAGAATAAACACACAATATAATTATTGTTTTCCTTATACTTTCCAAAATCGACTTTTACTCCAGAGGTTAAAAGTATCAAACATTGATATTCCAACATAATGATGATCACATGGTGATCTTACAAGTGGTCAACAACCTAAACAATCATTATCCGACATGCAATATAACATATATACTATAGAAAATGTCAGTGTGAGCTAAAAATCCTGAATATTAACTTAAGTTCATTTAAACAAAGCCTACGCTATTTTCAGCAATGCAAAATTATCCCTAACACTATATTTTAACCAGTTGATGGTCTATTGGTTGTCTATACGGTCGTTAATTTTGGGACTCGAAAGGGCGGGATGTTACATAAATACATACCAAAGGTTGAATATGAATTAATTGCACTTGCAAGATACCTCCTTTTTCCTTTGTATGGAGTAAGAAGTCCCATGGGTCTGTTATACCATTGAAGGAGATAAAGAGATAGAGTAGATTTGGAACCATGTGTGTTATCTAACGATGACCTTCATATTAAAAAATAATATGAGTCACCAAGTCACATGATAATATGGGATTTGAAGTTAGAACATTATATTCATCAAGCGACAGGCCTCCACTTTTACAAATAATGAATACGATAATGTACACACTTCTTTGTCTCTAATTTACAACAAAAATCCCTTGGGTTTTGTAGACACTCTAATTTGGAAATTTACCCTTTGACACTGTTGGTTTGGCAATTCACTCTTCCTAAGAAAAACACACTTTTTTTTATCCCCGCTCAGTACATCTCGAGATCTCTTTTCTAACTTGTTTATTCACACACACTGATATGTCAACATATTATGGGATTTAAATGCATAAAATATATGGATAAACTCCACCTGACATGATGCAACCTTCAGTTTTCATGTTTTTCATCCCTATTTAGAAAGTTTGGTTTGGTCGACTTGTGGGATTCAATTCTCACTGACTTGTACGACTTTGGACTAACATATCCTCCATTTTATATTTCAAGTTCATATTCTTTGTTAAATCATTTAATCCATCTAGATCAGCCTTTCCATGATAATTTACCTTTAAAACCCTATATAAACAAGTTAGCCTTGCCTCATTTGCTAACCTAACATTCTCATGAACTTCCATTGCAAAATATAGCACAAAAGACACCCAAGACTCCCTAAATCTCACCAAAGATCATGCACAATCATTAGGGAAAAAATCATTACAAGTCTGAAGCATTCTACTAGGTCACGAAATCAACTTATCTCACTTGCAGGTACACATGCATCCCCATTTCAAGTATTAACAAGAGCCAAACTCAACCCAAGCATTGTTAAAGAGGTTCAAATTACCAAATATAGATGCATTCATTCAAATATCATTGTTATCACGAAAAAGTAGCACCCTAGGATATGGCAATGACAAATCCCTACTTCTTGCTAACATTGGACCATCTCTCAAGTTGTGGGACTTGCATACTTGAGATGGACCTCCTAGATTATGATATGCAGTGGATTTAGAAAAAGACATAGCTTGAAATAGATAACGAATAAAAGAGCTTAATGAGAAAAGAGGTGAAAGCAAATAATAAAAAAGAACAAGAGACAAATAACACCAACTTTAAGTGGAGAAACCCAAAGGAAAAAACTCCATTGGTAAAGTATTATCTTTATTAAGAATTCACACAAGTTTTAACCCAACACTTCCACTTCTAGTTCACAGTATTTTTTCAGTGTCTCTAGAGCTATCTTTTGATCATTCGATACAATGACCATCTGCCCTTTCTTACATTTTGATCTCAGTCTTTAATATTGGACTATACAAATGTAAACGTTGTTGATAGCCAATCCAAAGAGGGATCACCCAAATCAATGTGGGTGGGTGAATCGGTCAGAACACTTCACTCTTAAATGTGAAAGACCTTCACAATAAAGTTTGATGAATTTTTTTTTAATTTAATGTTGGGGTACTGCAGTGGCTGATCCCACTTGACATTATCACCCTAACACCCCCCCTTAATGTTAAGTGGGAAGAAAATAAGACATGCCAAATTTACCGTTTTCTATAAAAGGATTTACAGATCCTTACATCAACAACAATGATTCAGGATAACATGTAAACAAGGGAAATCCAAATATCTTCCCATACATAAATTCTTAAGACCAATGCTTTACATATGAAGACTTACATCAGACTATGGATCCTTTTATAAACTAAGGCATACCCATAACTAAAGCTTTGCTGGGATTTACAAGTAACTTCACATAGAGTGACACATTTAATTATTTCAAGATGGAGTAAGTATTGGAAGTTTACAATGATTTGCCTTATGCATTTTCTCATGAGACTTATAGTTCACATACAATGTAACAACCATGTGTACCTAATCCCTAAAGGATCACTTTGTTACATACAAAGTAGGTGGTCATGATCCACTCTTAAAAGCTGACCCGAGTCTTTTATAATGGGCCATTAAGCGGTGGCATTGTCATACACACTCCCTCTCAAGGACAACTCTGATAGGCCCAAAAAGGAACAAAACTTCCCAACACACAATGGCTTGGGGAAGGTATCTGCAACATAATCTCTGATGTTGAACTGGATTCTTTATCAAGAGAAATATGGCCTTCACATAGAGGAGGAATACTTCCTTTAGCTCCTATGTGTATCACTACCAGTAGCCTCTTTAGCCACATGGCTCTTTTTCTGCTTCAAGTGATGGCATCTGCATCAATACTTGAACATAAATCCAGCTGTATATCCAATCACAACATCAACATGGTTAGAGTCATGATAGAAGACATAATATTTTCATAACCAACTATCATACTAATATGCTTAACAACTAACCATGTTACATTACAAATATGTTGAAAATATTTCAACATATTATACTACTAAAATATTTATTAGATGTAATTAGTATTGGACGTCTCCAATACAAACACAAAGGTGTCCTCAAGTGTTATTTGATATGCATATAATAATATTTTACTAATCACATAAAATGTTTTATCAACAAACATATATATCTTATTCCAAGCCTTTTATACAAAGATAAGACTTGATAGATAACTGAGCTGATCAGATAATCAAATCATTCAAGAGTAATCACAGTATTCATAGAAGAAAATGACCATGTAAGAAAAATTTAAGCTTAGACATGTCATATATGATCATATTTTTATGCCAAGAAACATGATTTAACAGTAAAAAACATTCTCTTGATTCTAAGAATTATATTCTTGTTACTACTAAGAGATCATGACTGTTTTGACAAAAGAATCATTATCAACAAAAAATAGTTAGAGAAACCATGCTCATGAAAGCACCTAACACAAGAATCCTAGTTAGAGTCAAGGATTGAAAGATCTCCCCCTCAATGTCTACATCCATTATATCAAAAGGAAACTAAAAAACAAACTTGCAGAACAATTTCCAGTTTTAGGATACTCAGAAGGGGGCAGAGAGGTAGATTTACAAATTTTTTTCTCAAGAACATGCACATATTCTTTGTAACCTCTAGGTACAACTTTCATGATGTATAAATGCACTTGATGCATTACAAAATATGATATCAACTTCTATTCTTCCTACTGTGATAATCCTTTCTTTCTTTGTGACAAGAAACTTGTTCATGGTTAGACATGGTTCAAGATTTCTTAATTACTCTTTATAGGGGTTCATGATGTCTGATTCATGCAACTACCAAAATTCATCATGAATCAACATAACTACATAAATTCATCATGAATCAACATAATTAGGGGCTTCTAGTTTTCAGGGGTAGCTTGTCTCCATGTGGGACATTTTTTAACACCAGTCACAAGATTCCAGAGCTTCCTAGCCATAAAACATGGTTTCAATCGAACTTTCCATATGTTATAATTTGTTCCTTTTAAGAGTTGAGACTTATCTAAAGAAAAACTGGCTGAACTAGCCATTTTAATGCTCAGACGGAAAATGGAGACAAATATAACTAAAAAACAAATCAAGGAAGCCAAAAAGAGACAAAAAACTAGCTACAGATCTTTTAATTTTTATACGAATGCAAACAACTCTAAATTAATAAAAAATTAGCTTGATTTGATCAAATTTAAGATCAATTTGATGGAGCTTAGTCGGGGTCGAGTTTATAGACGAGCTAACCGAGTTCAGAATGAGTTGGGTTAGAGTAACTCGATAATTTATTTAGAAACTCGAAGGTGCGAGCTCAAAAGCAAGCTATATGAGCTCAAAATGAGGTACTTAACAAATAAATAAAAGTTAAAAAATAGCCAAGGTGGGAGGCGACATGTGGCAAAAATCAACAATGCCAAGAGAGGCATGTGTTGACTTTACAACAGATCCTTGGGCGGATGCGAAAATTTAAAAATTAAAGTTAATTCCTTTTTGGGTCCGTTGCAATAAACAAAATAGACACACGTAAAAAAAGTAAGACAAGAATGACAACACCAAAAAAACAAATATACATGTCACTTTTCAATTAGCTCACATTTCACAATGCAACTAATAAGACATAAGACAATTAATCAAAAAACATACGTGTATACACGTGTCTTAAATTAATTAGATCACTTTTCGCACTCTGACACAATGCGAAATCAAAGTCTTAGTCAAACGAGCCACTTGTCAAAGTTTAATGGCTAAAGAAAAGACACTTGGACTTTTCGCCAAACTTTAAATAGATAGCTTTGAGGTGGCTTAAAGTCCCCAAAATAAACCAAACTTAAAATAAAGTCTGGGTCCGAAAGAGGTACAAGACACATGTCATAATTTAAGTGGCTAAGCCAAAATAAAGACTGGCATCTTGACACTTGGGAAGGTTGACACGATTAAAAATAAATGTCAAAAAGTAATCAATTCGCACTTCACAAATCTGACAAAGACAAGTCATAAAAAAGACACGTGGAGCCTTTTAAAAGGTTCACACTTCGCAAATGAAAGAGACTGAAAAATGTGAAAAAGAGATGTACATGTCCAAATGTTAATGGTTCACACTTCATAGTGCAACCAAAATGACAAAAGCAAACTGAGGAGACGTGGAGCCTTTTAAATGGCTTGCTTTTCGCAAGACTGACAAACACTGACAAATGTGAAAATATGGTAAATTTTAATTGGATAACAACTACCACAAATGAAAGACTGACAAATGTGAAATGTGGAGCAATTCTATTGGCTCGGATTTCACAAATCTGACAAGTGTGAAATAAAAGATACTTGGAGCAATTTTATTGGTTTTTCCTTCACATATGTTAGAGGCAAGTTAAGAAGATTGAGAAAATGAAATACAAAGCCATTTGGAGCAATATTATTGGCTCAAATTTTGCAAATGTTAGAAATAGATAACAAGGGACATATAATGCGAAATATGGAACAATTCTATTGGTCTGTATTTCACAAATGATAGAGGATAGCTAATCCAAGTCTGAAAACGTGAAGACACGCGTAAATACCTTATTGGCTCACGTTTCACAATTGAAAATAAGATAAACAATATTACTAACACAACAAAGCAAGATGGAGCCTTCTAATTGGCTCAGGATTTGCAAAAACTGACAATGCGAAGCTAGCTGGAGAAATATGATTGGCTCAAGCTTCATAGTCAAAGGAACTTCGTAGAAACACGAAAATTCAACTAAGACTGACAAAGCGAAGCCAAATGGCACAAGTGAATTGGGTCAGGCTTCACAAAGACAAGATGATGTTAGATTGAAGCCACTTGGCACTGTAAGAGTGGGTAAGGCTTTGCAAACATGAAAAGAACAACAGTGAAGCTATGTGGAGTAATAATATTGTTCTAAAATTTGCAAAACCGAAAAGAAAAACAAAAAGAATTAAAATGCGAAGCCAAGTGGTGTAAAATGATTGGATTGGGCTTTGTAACAAAATATCTAGTGAAAAAGTTAATAAAAGATGGAAAATGTGAAGACAGATGGCACCGAATGATTGGTCCAAGCTTCGCAAAGGGAAAAATAGTGAAAAATAAAGATTTTTACCGCTATAATGGACTCAAAAGCCTCAAACAAACTGAATCTAAATAAATCGTTCAGAACCAGAGTCAAAAAATGAATCTAACGGCTATAAATAGTGCACGAAAACTTAAAATAAGCTTCACAAAACATAGATTTAAACTGCAAACGACTGAAACTAGATGTAGAAGTAAAGATCTAAGCATACAAAAGCTTCAAACATGATCTAAACAGCCATTTAGCCCATATTTCACCAATATTTCAAACAATATTTGGGTGGGAATTGGAATTTTAAACCTGGTTTGCTTGGATATGACTGCAGAACTTTTAAGGGTATACCAGATCCGTAAATACACTTCAAACTTCTTCACATCTTCAAGTTAAACACTTCTAGATCAATCCTACACATGTAAAATCACCAGGCTCTGATACCATGTTAGATTTATAAGGGGAAATGTAATCCACATATCAAAAATCCACCATTAACGCCGAAGATTATAGATTATGATATGCAGTCGATTAGACAAAGTTATAGCTTGAAATAGATAGCGAATAACATAGCTTAATGAGAAAGAGTTGAAAACAAATAATAAACAAGAACAAGAGACATATAACACCAGATTTAAGTGGAGAAACCCGAAGGAAAAAACTCCATTGGTAAAACACAGTCTTTATTAAGAATTCACACAAGTTTTAACCCAACACTTCCACTTCCTCACAATATTTTTTCAGTGTCCGTAGAACTATCTCGTGATCATTCATTACAATGATCATCTCCATTTTCTTACATTCTAATTGTAGTCTTTAATATTGGACTGTACAAATGTAAACGTTGCTGATAGCCAATCTTGAGAGGGATCACCCAAATCAATGTGGGTGGTTGAATCGTTCAGGCTGGTTCACTCTTAAATGTGAAAGACCTTCACAATAAAAGTTGACGAAAAAAATTTATTTTAATTTTGGGGCGTACTGTAGTGGCTGATCCCACTTGACATTATCACCCCAACAGATTACACACAATGCACCATTTCATTCCCCACTAAACACATCTGCACCTAAACTTGCAATAACAAGAAATATGCACAATATACCCAAATAAGGAAGAGAGGCAAGTTAAAGCAATAAAATCATGTAGAGGATAGAGAAAATATCACATAACATAGATCTATTGCTTCATTAAATATGCACAATACATCATTGGTGGGCAAGAGGCAAGAGTGCCATTACAAAGATTTTAGAGGAGGCTTAAAACTCCCACATTCAACTCAAGAGAAGAAGAAGGGAGGGAGGCAGAGAAAAAAATGTCTAACTCTTTTACAAAATGTGCCCCCTTTACAATATATAAAATATGGAAAAAATTAGTGAGAAAGAGAGGGTCAGATTCTAACTTCAACCACCAACAAACTACATTCAATATCCTGCAAAAGTGATGGAGTATCCTGCAAAACCCATTCCTCATTGTCCTTTGGCCTATGGAAGAAGAAAACTGCACATGTACTGTCATTTATTACAATTTCAATTGCATGGAAGTGATGTTTTAGAAATTATTTTCCTACATTTTTCACCACCAAAAATCCATAAAATTTTCAACTTCTTGATGACTATGCGTAGAGCTCGGAGCTATGCTTCCAACGAGTCTAATTTTGTGAAATTTTGTTGAGAAATGCAAAATTTATGGCCTTCTAAGTATAGCCAACTCTCTATATTTATCCCCAGGCTTGGTTGTTTCTTCCACAAGATTGTGCATTAAAAACATGGCTAGAAAGGATAACTTTAATATTTTCCCTCCTTTGCATATTTTTAAAACAACCTGGGTATTTAAATTTTTCTTATGGGGCCCACTATATAAAATAAGGGAAAGGGCAGATTGTTTTAATGTTTGCAGTGGGGGCTAGCTCGGTGGGTTCGCCAGCTGGATCATCATGCTAACAGCCTTTCTAGATCCCCTAAGTTCTTCATTTACATCAGGCTCCTTGAATGCCATGACACCCCGACCGCTTCACCTTGTATCTCCCAGCTCGACATCCACGTTGGATTGTCCCCCGCATTCCGCGCCAGCTCAACGCTACCTCGAGCCCGCTTAGGAGGTCCTGTCAATGTAAAGCGAGCGTCTTCATGTTGCGGGGAACACCCCATCCCCATGTCTAGTTCATTTTATGCCTCATGCGGCTGAAGAGACCGCATTGGATCCAACTCTCCCATTTGGCCCGTGCATTGTGGGCTCGTTGAACCCGAACTCCCCGCACCGCCTCCTGAGTACCCCGTCGGCTCTGCAGAGTTTCCTGTGGCCTCCAAGTTTCCAAATTTAAATGACCACCCGCAATGCCATTGACTGCCCATGTCGGTCGAGCTAGGTTCTCTCCACAAACGTCAGGTCCGCACTATGGTTCCTGCCTGTGCTCGGACCCGCAACCATTGTGCCGAACCGCTTTGACCTAGAATTGTTCCGCTGACTTCCCAATCCTCCACACTATGCTAAAATCGGTAATGTTGGGCCCGTAACAAACTTGTGGCCTAAGTTCCTCTAGGCCCTCTAGGATGTGCATCTTTGATGCATCTGCACTATACTCCACGTAGAACTCCCCAAAGACTCGCCCAGTTGGCTCGGCGAGCCAACTCAAAATTTTCACCGTTTTTCCTGGTAAATCTTCCGGCCTTGCTTTGAGCTCACCCATGCGCTAAGTTCCAACCACTTTCCAATCATTCAACTCGGCCTATCTGAGCAGTATTATGCTCAACCTGAATCCTTGCATGGGCATTAAGCTCCCTTCTTTGCAACTCGCCGCGACTCCCAAATAGCTCAGTTCACTATTCCCTGTAATGTGCTTCCACCATGGATATGCCTGATAGCATTTCATGATCTTCCCAGAGCCTGAGTTGCGTAAAATACTTTCCTATTACATTCACGAGCTTGATTTGCACGGACCTCTTCCATCATGACGTAGAAATTGACCTAGAGCTTGCCATCTCTCTAATCAACTTGATGGGCTCAAAGAACAACTCGGCCCTTATTTGAGAACTGAGCCATTCATAACCAACTCGACGCCATGGTCAAAGGTCAAACTAGTTTGTTTATTCCCATACTTGAGCTTGGCCAAAATAAATCATCTGGGGTTCTAAAAGTAGCTCGCTATCACCCTCAACAACTCGGTCTGCCATGGTTGAAAACTTAATGCAAGCTCAACTCGATGTCGAGCTTGATTTTTTACCCCAAGCCTCCCTCATGCTACCTATGCATTATGCGACCAACCAGCTCACCGAGTAGCCTGGTGAGCTACTCAGTGATCTCATCTTTAATACATTGCTTGCATAGCTCGATAGAACTCATTTTGGCTCTCCCGTTAGCTCTCCCGAGCTGGTGGGGCTCTCAACTTAGCATTGACCTCCATGTTGTATTTCCACTGTTTTGCATTTTTGGAAGACTTTTCAGATGGGGGGGGGTCATGAAGAAGACCATGGGTTTCTTAGGAGACCATCTTCAACCTTTTCCCACTTTTATCACCTACGGGGCCCACCTGAGCCCACCTCACTCTTTCAAACTAAGTTCTTAAACTTGAAAACCCAGAAGAGGAAAAAATCCTCTCATGGCCTCCACACTCCCAAAGCAAAAAAATTGCTCCTGAAATGTGGAAATTTTCCTGCTACCTAGGTGAGTGCCCTCATGGTTTGACAAGTGCTCAACCCAAGGCCCCCTTGTTGTCCATTTCACCTAGGGGTGAAAATGGATAACAATTTGGCAACTCATAGGGACATCTGCCTATTAGATGTGAATGACCAACTACCTTGAAGCATGCATTGGGCATGGAGTCCTTTGAAGTGACTCAGAACTAATATGAAACTGAAAGCTTGCACTTTGGAACCTCATAGGAAAACTGCCAGAGACTGCCACTACTGCTTTCTTTTCCCAATTGTTTGTAAAAAAATCTGAAATTTGTTTTGTGAGAGTGGAAAATTGCTTTGAATTTGGATTCTTTACTCTTTCCCTCTGCAATTCCAATCTAAAGCTGCCCCGACGTCTGGTTCTTTCCAACATGAAGTACAAATAACTTATTTCATTGTCAAAATGAAGCATTATAGGACTTAAAAACACATGCTGATTTGGGAGGCAAAATAAGACTATAAAAATTTACTGATATTCTTTTCTTTTCAAGGCTTCTTACAACACTGCTAGAATAGGTCTACTCTTCATGAATTGATTTTCTAATTTAGTTGCAAGGGCACAAGGAGATTAGTTGTAGTTGTTCTTGAAGGAACAAGTAGATAAAAATCATTAAAATATTCTCCTTAACTGATTTTAGTTGCTCTGCATTTGAATATTCTTGATGATTGCAACTTCTTCAGGCAACTATGATCTTCTCATTGTAACTACTTACGGGTAATATTATGTATTGTGCTTGGAGAAACTACGAACAAAACTATATACAAAGGAACAATTCATACATACTTCAAGTGAAGTATGAAGAGTGTGCACGAGCATTTCTTATGATGAAAACAAACCTACTCCTACCCTACACTAACCAGAGAAATGAAAAACTCAAATAAACACTGACACTGGAAAGGAAAAGTAGCTGCCCTTCCTCACAATTTGCAGCCATGTAGATGATTTGGCACTAAACGCAACTGCGGTGAAGAGTGAAAAACTGATTGCAAGCTGATTTCCCACCCTATTCATCAAGGTATAAACTAAGAAAAAAACAAATACCTCCTTCAGCTACCCTTCATTTGATTCCGAGAGGCATTGTAGCTGATCCTTGACACTTTATGGCTCATCCTCATGATTAGAATCAAACATGACCGGTTTTGGATCCTCCTTTGGCTTCAATGAAGCAAAATACCTGATTGGGGAAGGTATAATTTGTTGGGTTTGCTAGCTTCTTTGGATTCCAACTTTAATAAGGAATTATTCTTACAGACATTTCCTCGAAAAGGTGATTGTCTGTGAGTTGACCTTCTTATTGTCACTCATCTATAGACAACTGATCTTCTTCCTTGATGACTGGTATGAAAATGGTGTCACCCTTGGTTTTCTCTTCATCCTTAACCACATGGAACTCCTCCTCAACATGCAACTCAATGTGATTGCTTGCAACATCTAATGAGATCACTCGTGGATCACTGCAATTAGTTGAAACTTGTTGCTCACTTAGGAGTTGCTTCTCTTCCATTTGAAGACCAAACTGTTCTTGAATTTCCTCTTCTAGCATGAAGTTTGATAAATCAAACTCTTCAATCCACTTCTCTAGAGGACTGTTTTGGGCAATAAGATATTCTTGGATGTTCTCCTCTATCATGGATTCATCAACCAAATCAGATTATCCAAATGAAAGCAAAAATATCTCAATGATATCATCTTCATTTAGTGTTTCTAAATCTGATTTGTTCTCCTCCGTGTGCTCCTATTCAATCAGACTTGGAGCTGATTTTTTCTCTTCCTTTCTAACTAATTCTGCAGCTGGTAGTGGATCAGTAATATGTGAAAAGATGGTGCCATCATGAACACTACACTCTAACAAAATGGACTACTGATCATCATTTTATTATTGTTCTTTCTCTATCGCTGCTACAAAATTAACTTTCACCTCTTGTTCTTGGATCTCAACCTTCATTGGAGGCTTAACTATCAAGGAAATTTTCTTGATATCAAACTTGGTAGCCCACTCTTTCAAGTTTCTTTCCAATTATTCCTTGCTAAGCTCTTCAATCTTCTCTTCTCCTCTGCTGATTTTTTGATTTTGTTCTTCCCAAAACGGATTTGGGACTACAAGAGGAGGGGTGGATTGGGATTCAACCATTTTTTTCAATTTTTAAAGTGGTGAGAGGGACACAAATTCTTGTTTTTGAGGATAGGATGAATTCTTGGAAGGGAAAAGGGCAGTAAAATCAAGATGAGGTGGTAGATTAGAAGGTGGAGAAATGGATTCCACCTTAGGAGTAGGATGCAACAAACTTGAATCATGACACTGCTGAAATGATGTAGTTGGAGAAGGAGAAAAGGGAACACTATGAGGTGATTGTGGACTTACCCATTGACATTTTACCTTGCATCAAGCTCATAAGTTTCTATCTCATCAGCCTATTTTGCAAGTTGTGGCAACATTTCAACCATGAAGTCAAGCTTTTGCTGCGGGCTATAGTGTCTTGGAAAAGGGCCCATCTATGGACAAGGTGCCTTGAAACCAATGCTGAATGCTTTAATTTGAGTTGTATCCCTATATTGCACCATACTAGCCTCCATCTTTTAAATTTTCTCCTGTAAATCAACATTCTCCACATAACTGTTGTCACCCCATACATTACCCTGTTCTTGGATAGCTCCATAACCAAACTAATTTTGATACTACTCTTACGGATAGGCACAATGATTCTGAATATGATCATAAAATTGATTTGGAGGAGTTGTGAAACACATTCGAGGTGGATTGCATTGTTGTTGCAAGTGTGAATTCCAAGAGGGAAATGAAGTCATGATTGCACAACTTCATGAATGGAAAGAAATGAAAGATGTGGAAAGAAAAATGGATGGAAAGAAGGTCTACAACTTAGAGAGTGGGTTTTTTTGGATCAATAGAGTCATCAAATGTGCTTTGAATTTACCTCCAAAGGCTAATATTCTAACAAGAAAACACCAACCACAATTAATATGTAAATTTCTTTAGTCTTCTCCCACCGAGCATGCTAGAACTGTTAGTGTCGGTAGCACGATGGCTAAGATCTTATAATGGGATACCTGTGAAATATAGAGATTTCACCTTCTTGTCCCACCGAGCGTACGAGAACTGTTATCACAAGAAATTAGCACCCTGAGATTTGGCAATGCAGATATCTACTTTTTGCTAACATTGGACCATCTCTCAAGTTGTGGGATTTGCATACTTGAGATGGCCCTCTAGAGAAGGTTGGTTCCTCTTCCTAATCCTATGCTACAGCTACTCCTAATGTAAGAAAAACACCTATCGATTCCTAACCTATGAATTCCAAGGGACTAGAGAGAAGAAGAAAGGGTGAAAAGAAGAAATCCTACACTACAAAGGTGATAGCACCAAGAGAATGGGTTGCTATTCAAAATCCCAACGCCTCAAATAGAGAGAGGTGAGCATGGAAAGGATGGGAAAACATCACAGACCAAGATTACACATAATGCACCATTTAATTCGCCATTAAACATAGCTTCATTTAAACCTACAATAACAAGAAAAATGCATAGTATACCCAAATAATTAAGAGAGGCAAGTTAAAGCAATAAAATCATGTAGAGGATAGAGAAAATATCACTGAACATAGATATGTTGCTTCATTAAAATATGAATAGTACATCAGTAGTGGGAAACAGGAAAGACTTCCATTACAATCTTGGAGAGGAGGCTTTAAACTCCCACATTCAACTCAAGAGAAGATGAAGGGAGGGGGGAAGAGAGAAAAATGTCTAACTATTATACAATTGTGCCCTCCTTTACAATATATGGAAAACATTAGTGAGAGAGAGAGAGAGAAAGGGGCAGATTATAACTTCAACCACCAACAAAATGACTTGCAAGGTACCATAAATGTGTGCAAATGATGATGGGAAAATCCTGAAAAAGTCATTCCATAACCGTCCTTCATAACTTTGCAGCAGAAGAAAGATGGATGTCCATGCTTATTAACTACTCCCTCAACCACATCAAAGTATCTATTTCAAATTCAGCTCATTTTCTATGATTTTCACCATCAAATATCCATCAATCCTCCAATTTCTTGATTTTTGTATGTATATCTTGGAGCCACAATTCCAACGAGTCTAATATTGCATGATTTTATTGAGAAATACAAAATTTGTGGCATTTTAGTGTGGGGAGTTCTCTATGTTTTTCCCAGGTTTAGCTTCCATTTCACGAGATTGAGCATTAAAAAAGCATGGCTAGAAGTGATCATTTAATTTTCCCTCTCTCCTAATGTTTTCTCATGATTTAAATAGTTGGGTACATTTAAAATAAATATATTGTGGGGCCCATTTATTTTGTAATTTTATATGGGGGAAGTGTTGAAATGTTTAAACATTACATAAAAGGCGAGCTCGGTCAGCTCGCTAGCTGGCTCACCAAGCTGACACCTCCCCACAGATCTCCAAGCTCTTTTTATCTTACATGTTGGTCTCATCATTTTCCACATCAACACCTTCCCACATTCAACTCGACCTCCTTTCCCTTCAAAACCACTAAGCTTTTGTTTTACATGTTGACCACTGCTTTGACCAGTTCGGCATCCACATTTCCATTGTGTAGGGGGCTCATGTGTTAATCTATCTTGCTAGCTCAGTGGTTTCCATGAGCATCCTCATTCATCACATCTACTAATTTTTTTTTACTTTGTGGGTCATGCTAGCTTGGCATCCCTCCTTTTTGATCCACCTCGGATAACTAGGTCATCACTTGGTCACCTTACGTTTGAAATGCAAGCTATAATGTTTACGGGGGAACTCCTTTCAATGCAACATGTGCCATCTCAACCATGTCGTGTATAATGCAGCCACGTTGTTCCTACCTTGCACACATCACTCATGCTGCATAGGTCACCTAGCACCGAGTTCTTCATACAATCCACATACCTGCAGTGTTCCCTAATCCGGTCCACCTCCCACATTGTTCCGTTGACTCCCTTTTCGGTCGAGTCGAATCTTTCATGTCCCATGTGGGCTCGTACCCATTTTGTTGAACTAGTTGACCTCTGCACTATGATTAGTCCTCACCCTTTCTGGTAAAATCAATTTTTTTAAAACTCAAACCCTAAGTTCCCTTAGGTTCCCTTAGGCAGCATGGGCATCGTATCTCTACACTGGCTGAAATGGCCTTGCCAAGAACCTATCTCGACTCACTGATTTGGCTCGGTGAGCTAATTTAAACTCATCACTCCATTTTCACCTAAGTCCCAACCTTTTTGTTATGGATCCTCTACAAAAACCCAACCATCATTGTAAATTCCTCCAGCCCGAGCTTCTTTATTAAGTCTTGACTCGCTCACTAATTGAGATCTATGATTCCTTCACCTCGACCATGCCCTGAGCTTGATGAGCTCATTGTGATGGACTCTCTGTGTTTTGCACCGATCTACCTCCCACAACTCACTGAGAACCTTAAAAATATGAGTTTTCATTAATGACCTTAAATATTATATTGGTCTCGACTCACCCCCCTTTTAACTCGTTGCATCCTTCATCTTGAGCCTCTCACGTCACCTCAGGAACTCCTTGCTCTGTGTAAACTCGGATTAATCCCATGAGACCTCTGCCTTCAACCTCACCACCATGAATGTCATGTATCAGACCCTTGAGTATGTTACCCTACAACATACCTAGCTCAGTGAGCTACTTGGTGAGCTCACCTTGCACTCACCCACATATCTTGATAGAGCTCACCTCACCTCACCAACCAGCTCGACCACGCTAGTTGGGATCTTAAACAACGTTGACACCAAATCACTTCATTTTTTGTTTTTGGGGATTTTAGATTGGGAGGGAAATAAAAATGAAAATTTTCTACCTGGGAGCCATTTTTCAGCCTTGGCCATTTTAGTCGGATTGTGGGTCCACGGGGCCCGTATTTCCTTCTTTTTCAAGTTAATCTCTAGGTTCAAAATCCAGAAGAGGATAAAATTCTCTTATGGCCTCCACACTCCTAAAAGACTGAAATTGCTCCTGAAATGTGGAAATCTTCCTGCTACCTAGGTGAGTGCCCTTCGTGGCCTGACAAGTGCTCAACCCAAGGCCCTCTTGTTGTCCATTTCACCCAGGGGTAAAAATAGATAACAATCACATGCTAGATGGATAACGACATGTGGTTTGAGGCCTCTTTGGAGTAGTGCTGACATTGGTAGTGCATAGATTGCACTTCAACCCAACTAATGTTTGTTTTGTAGATCTCCTACCAATGACTAGGGCTTGCAATCTTACTTGGAATATTCAGAGGGCTTCACAACATGAGAGATAACTAGGGTTTGATAGCAACATGAATTTCCAAGAAGAAAAAAATGTCAGGAAGTTATAAAACAAGATTTAGAGTAGGCTCAAAACTGTATAGTAGGTGGAAAAACCATACGAATAGTCCTGATAAATCTATAGAGTCCTGCATCAGGTAATTGCCTAGTTGAAGTTCTAGAAACGAAGAACTTTCAGTTTCATATTTCTTAGTTCTAGCAATCTGCACTCCCAGAAATTCCTAGTTCCATATATAATAAGCTAAGTGCACTCATTCCCTTGTGTTTTTGAGCTTATAACATATTATATACACTAGTTGCAAGAATTAATGTGTTTTTACGATATTGCATAATTAATGTTGAAATTTAATTAATCAGAATAACCTCTTATAGCTCCTCTTTACATCCTTTTAGTGTACTTAACTCACTAATCTAGATAAATCTAATAAGGGTGTAGAACAGATCTATCATACCCTTATAGAAAGCATGGCCCTAAAAATATAATGACTAGTATATAGTCCACCTTTTTGAGATCTTGGGTAAACATGTGAAGCTCATATCTCAAAATAAATTAGCTGTATCATTATAACATAACATAAACTAACATTATAACATTGTTTAGGATTATATCATATGAAAACATACACAAATATATTTTTCTTGGAATGTGGGATCAAAATATAACAACTATAACACATAATTAATTGAAAATTCATTATTGTAATATAAAATTTAGGTTTATGCTCCTTCTTATATATTACTCATGTAATTATAATTTAAAACAACATGATAATACGGTAGTCCTAAAATATGTAAAGAAACCGTGACAAAATATATGTCATAAATATGTCAATGAAATTACATTTAGGGTTAGAAAGATATTGTTGTTTACTAGGTTCATAATGTGTGATAATGTGTGATAATGTGTTGAAATTAGATGTAGAAGCTAGAAAGGCAGTCAAAAATCTATTTTTAAAATTTAGAAACCTAAAAGTGTGCACATAAAAGGTGCATCCAATTGAGGATAGGTTCGTGGCCAAACATGATTGAGGGGCTATAAATCTACCCCCTAATGTTCTGAGCCAAATTTTGATTCTAGGATTTGCTTCGCATGTGTTTTGGGTTCTATAATTTGTGTCTAGATTAATGCAATGATAGTGTTGTGCTTGGATATTTCTCCTCCTTGCTTATATACCTAAAAAGGGATTAGTCATGATTCACACTTGACTGACCTCAGTACATCCCCATTGATGCAATGACCACTACACTATATACCACTTATCTAAAGAGGGATTAAGCCACACATAGCTCTTCCAATTCTATGATGAGATGGAGAGTTATCAAGAATGAAAACAATATGTAGTCCTAGATTTAACCATTACACATGGAAATAAACACTTGACCTAGTTGTAGTGCATGGATTTTGCGATCTAGGGAAATAATAAATATGTATTTAGAATTTGAGTAGCTTTTATATAATGGTACTCTAAGGAATGAGTGCTTGGATGCTTTGTCATGTCCTTCCTAGAGAGTGAATTTGATATGATATCCTGAGATGCCCCTAAATATTTAGGGTTATATATGTTTATATAGGTGCAATTTTGAAATATTTCTCAACCAACCCATAAGTACCGCGTGTACCAACCAAACTAAATTGTGCATTTAAAAAGATGGCCATTGGAAGTACAAGGGAAAAATTCATAGCATGTGGGATAGGTTCTAGAACCAATTATAAGATAGTTAAAAATATGCAAATGTGTTATGTAAAATGTGCAATGCTTCGTGAAGAGCTAAGCTAGATAATCATCCGACCTAGTGAAATTAGGATACAAGATAGAGAAAGAGGCTTTAAGTTGGTTGGTAAATAGGTATATGTAATAATGGAAAAATAAGTTCTAAAGTTATTTCTAGGTGCACATGACCATATTTTGAGTACTGCAATTGCATGCCTTTTAATCTAGTATTGAAAAATGTTGGATTAAAATAAAAGAAGAGATACATGTAAACCTCACATCCCAATCATATGAGGGTGGTGTGAAACTAATGAATTTGTCAATGCACCAATCCAAAGTGAAACCTACAACCTCATTAAAAATGCTTATATCAATGCTCAAAGTAATGATAACCATATGAAAAATTGAAATATGCAAAGTGAACCATTACATATGATTAGTCATGTCGATCCATGCCCATAATATGTTGTATGAAAAGTGTGCAACAAAGCGCCCATGATGAATATTTGTTGAAATTTTGTAAGTGTTATCATATCTCATGCAAGATCAGCTTTATCCCAGTGAAGCTGGTGCATCAGTCATTGAACTCCTAAGAGAACTAGATCAGTGTTGGGTTACTAAGGAAGCAATATCACTCATGG
This sequence comes from Taxus chinensis, assembly GCA_019776745.2. Classification (NCBI taxonomy): domain Eukaryota; kingdom Viridiplantae; phylum Streptophyta; class Pinopsida; order Cupressales; family Taxaceae; genus Taxus; species Taxus chinensis. The sequence goes on from CM034146.1 coordinate 332,189,522, forward strand.
GCTACCGAGGTGCCTAGATTTTATATAAATCTTTAACCTTTTTGAGATATTTGGATGACCATTTGCATAGTTTATCACGACACTTTAGACAAGAATACTTTCTATTGTTGAGACACCTACATGTAGAAGCAATCAACAAACTGAATGTATAATTAAACACACACGCGTGATTTTTTTTTGAATTTTAACATATGAGAAATACCAAAGCAAATAGCCATCCCAGGAAAACCATGCATAGTTCAACATAAGATATTGTAACAAGTGAACTATCTCTGACCAATAGGTCTTGAAAGCCCATACATTATAATGTCATCTCATAATGCTTGCAACACATAAATTAAAGGTTCAAGGTAGACATTCATATTTTTTACTTGGTGCTTACCAAGCACCAATAATGACAATATTAAATTCTCCATATGAATCATCAACCTTGGAGGATTATTATAGTTTATCAACAGTACTAGCTAAACAGAGTAGCTAGCTGACATATTGGAAAAGGGATTGACACCATCCATTTCCAAACCAAACCATACATTGTGTGATCTCTCTCTGAAATTTTTAGGCCACAACTACTCAATGTGCCTCATTGTGTTCAAATACAAAGGAACACACAAAATTGCATCACTTATTATATTATTGTGATTCTATGACATTAAATCTACAAGTGACTTGCAATGGAAAAGATGTCTAAGCCTAGGAGTTCTTGTAAAATGTCTCAATACCTTATTTGGAAAGGTGATCCCTCGAACTCCTTGTTGAAATCTTGATGCCATGTAATTAGGAAAACTAAACTTATTCTTGTATTCCTTCCTAAAAAGAATGCAATCATATGTGCATGCATAATAATTGACATAGAAAACCCATAAATTTGATGATATTTTGTGTGAATCTCTATATGACAAGGGAAGTGTGTTATTTTTAAGATCATGTTGAAATAAAAACCAAATAAAAGGCGAATAAAAAATAATGTAAAATACATGAAATATAAATCAAATGTAAAATATAGTTATGAAATTGCTATTTTACCTAAATTAATCATTCACACTAATGTTTTACCAAACAAACCTTGTTTCAAGTCCATCAACACCAATATAGAACTCAACAATGATGTTTTAGAGTCTCCTGGTGTAAACAAATGAGTTTGAGAAAATTTCAAAATCATCCTCTTTTGTTCCTAATCCTTATCTTAATCATCACCATCCTCCTCAAGATCATGATCATGATCAAATAAATGGTGAACCATGTTTTGAAGCCTAATTTACTCTTCCATCAAAACATCTTCATAACATCCCATCATTTACTTTGAGTAAATTATTTTTAGATGAGCTTTATGAGCCCTTGTGATGTTGTTAAGATAAATTTCATCAACGGGATGGAACAATGGGAAGATGTACTTTAGTTTTTTTTTGGTTGAACTAGTTTAACATCATAGTCACTATTTAAATTTTCAATCTCATATCTTTGTGTATTAAGTTAATATTAGTGCAATATCCATATAGAATGCATCAATATTATGATGTCTTCATTTGAATGCAAATTATTAAAAATTGAATTTACCTCAAAGAAATAATTGTGGGGATCTATAATCACTCTTCCAATACTCCCCCATCTTCCACTTCTTTTATTTCAACGTCTACCTTGACCACAATATTGTGATGAATCTCCTTTTGAAAAGAATTAAAATAAAATAGCTTATATTAATATAAAATTAAAATATCTAGAAATCAATATAACTTATATTAACATAAAATTAAAAGTTTCTATGCAAAATTACAATTGCTTACCGGGTCATATGCAACATCTATACCCGTTAATAAAGAGCTTCGTTATGAGGAGGTAGATCTCAATATAGATGAATAACTTAGATCTACCAAACTAGACCTTTGTAAAGTGGATGATGTATACCTACTAGATGACAACATAGTATCTATAAATAGTAAACCACTTGTTTGAAAAATTGAAGGTTTACACACAAATGCAAAGTGTAATAGAAAGAGCAAAATGTGTTTGCTACAAAACCTAATTTATTATCATGTAGTTAAAGATGCCTTAATTTCATATTGTGGGATTTCACAATAACAAAAAAGGTATGTGTTATAATTTAATATTAAATGTGAATGCACAAATAAGAGAAAATTCTAAAGATAATTTCCAAGAATGGTGGGAGAGCACTAAACTCTATCTTCATGATTTTCAAGTATTTTTTGGTTACAATGGGTTATGCATGCGAGTATAAAAGACTAACATTTCCTATTGTCTACATCTTTTTCCAAAAGAACACCAATTTCAAACATCATGAACCTTAAAAGGGTCATTTTGTGTAAAAAGAATCCAATAACCCTCAAATTCTAGGCACACTCTATAAAAAGATCATGGAAGAACAAAATTTCTCAAAGTAACAAAGACACGATGCCTTTACAATGTCTAAGATATCTTTTTAAATATTTATCAAGACCGTGTCATTAAAATTGCATACAAGACATATGTAAGAAATTTTTTTCTGTGCTCATTAGCACTTCAAGGTGAAAGTAAAATATTGTCTTACACAAAAATAATATTTCTATTTTTCCATTCAAATTTGTAAGCTTTAGAAAAAAACCTATTCTTTAAGAAAACATGTCAAACCAATAAATTTCTCACCTTATTATTCAAAAAATAACCATCCACTTTTCAATCCAAATTTCAACAATATATTTTCTCTAAAAAATGCAAAGTGTGATTGCAAGAGCAAAAATTGTTTGCCACAAACCCTAATTTCTTATTATGCGCTTAACGATGCCCTAAATTCATATTGGGGAATTTTACAAAAATGAAAAAAGGGATGCACAATAATTTAATATTAAATGTAAATGGGAAACGACAGTTACCTTTTTTGGTGCCTATGGCACAAGTGTAGGACAAATGTTGCACACCTTTTGCACCACATAGTTGCGTCATTTTTGTGTCACAACTTGAGAATAAAAAAGTAAAAAATGACGTGAATTTGCTACAATTCATAACATTATTTGCACTATATGTAGTAGTGATTATAGTCTTTATTTCTATTGGAGTTTTATTAGAATACCCACAACATAGTGTAGTAAAATTATAATTTTAGTCTTTTGAATCAATTATTGAGACATGTGCTTAATCAAATGATAAAGAGATCTAACATCCTTCAATTATCAATTCTCAAGTTCACATCAGATCAGAATTGGGTGGAAGATAGAGAACCTCTACATAAATATATTGAGACAAGTAAGCATATATTCATGGATTTAGTTTAAATCAATAAGACCTGCATATCCATTAACCATGCAATGCAATCAATTTATGAATTTTATTCCATGCCAATTGACGGTCTATAATTGTTTGTGTGTTTAATGTTACGTGTAATGAGATTGATAAGTTGAGTCTAGGTTGTATTTTAATTGATATTGATGAGACTAGATTATATGGTTCAACAAATGTGTGTAGAGTAGGCCCTAACATGCATTTACAAACATGTTATTAATGTAATACAAGGAATGTGGAGAGAAATATTATATGGGTTTAGCTCCATGTTTCATTGGCAGTACTACTTTCAACAAATGAGGGAAAGGAACCTTTCTTTACAATAACATGATTAATAGACAAAGAAATCTCTTTGATGCAATAATGGAGATAATCATGTTCTAAGGGCTCTTCTATGGTATCAAGATGAAATTGATGCTCTCTCTAAGGAATATGTCAATTGTTACCAACAAAATATAGAGAAATTCATATATGATGTTCATTCTGATCTACAACTTCCCAATCTGCTTTTCATTCAGGTAAACCACAATTACTCGAGGCTTTCCTTTCAATTTGCAATCATTTTCTTGGTGGTTAATAGTTCTATTTGTGGCTCTTTTATTGGTTTTTATAACCATGGGTGAGCCTTCATATATCGAACTTGTATAAAGTATAAATGGTTAGGAAAGATCAACTGGGTGTAATCTTACCAAATTTATACTATGTGGATGTCAATGGCCTTGCACTTAAGGATGAAAAACTTGATGGTTATGTACTCTTTTCCATTGATGGTACAAAGAGACAATGTAATGACTAAACAAAATAGATTTCTTCATGGATTTCGGCCAATCATGTCTGCAATAGTGTTCATATAAATAAAAAAGACTTAATAGGTGTTTACTATCAAATTCTAAATGTCAATTTAGGCTTGATAACTAGTGGTTTTCTAAAAAATGTACTTTAAGAAAAAAATTATTTTTACAAGAAGATTAATCGTGCTCATGAACAATTTAAACTGAAAAAGTTACACTCCCCAAGGTCATGCTAGAATAAAGCTCACTAACTCATACCATCTATAAAGCTATGACATAAATACCATTCACTTTCAAATAACATAAATCCCTCCTACATTTCCTAAAAGAGGCACACAAATACCTTTCCTATCTGAGACACAACTCTAAACAATGAATTTTTATACAAAGAAAAACCTATCCAAATATAATCTCTCAAAACCCCATGTCTAGTATATTTTTCTCTTCAAATAAGCTTTCCATACCCAAAATCAATCCACAATAAGCGTTTACAATTCACTTCAGGGTCTGAGAATTTGTAAAAATATGTCCATATGATGAATAAGAGAGAAAACACAAAATAAACTTATATTAATGGATTAACAATTTCTCACCTTCAAATGTGAGATATCTTCAGTACATATTCTAGCTCATATCTAATCACAACCTTCTTGCAAACATACATATTATGGTATGCACTAAAAATTACGTGTTTATTCATTAACTAGTTCAAAAAATGTTTATAAAAGAAAAAGCAGTAGTGGTCAACAAATAAAAATAGGGAATAATTTTTCATGAGAATTGTCTTCTGCATTTATAAAAAATATGGGGACTCATGGTAGACAACAAAGGTCAACGCATACATCCCCACTACAGTCATTGTCACACTCATCAGAGTCATAATGTTTTTCTCTTCACTCATCTAGCTTACATTGTTCATGTTGTTCTAGTTGGCATCCAACATCATCCCACCATGCAAGGACGTCTTGGGATAAACTAGGTCATGTGCCATTTGGAGGTGGGTGTATGAAAAAGGTGAACGCGTAATACTTTCCAAAGTAGGCTCTCCATGGAATTACATGGAGCTTTTCTTGGATCTATTCCCCTGCTACGAAATTTGTACTTGTGAGTTATAACTCAATGATGAAATGGAATACCATTCTAGACATGACAAGCATATATGCATTTTCATATTTCTTCGTGACCATTATCCAAGGAAGATCCACAACATTACCCAATTTTTTGTATTAGGTGCAATCAAGTATGGTGGAAAAAGTATCACAATATTTGTGAGAGTAATGCACGCATTGTGAAGTTGATCAACATCCATTGTTGGGATGTTGTGTAAAAGTGTCCACATTTGTTGTTTCCAGTCAACCATCTAAAAATATCAAATAAATAGGCCAAACTAATATCGTATTCATGTAAATAATGCATTTTGTATTCAAACTTGATGATGAAATTAATTGTGTAGACATCTAAACTGTCAACATAATTAATTACGATTAATCTATCCCACAACATCATCTAAATCCATATAATAATTAATTGCAAGATTAATTATTATTAATTTCATCATTAATCCCTTTATTCTAATATTTCATCATTTATCTAAATATTCCATTTTATCATTTATCCCATTAAAAATCCCTTTTATCACATTTACCCTTTCATCATTTATCATTTATCTCATTTTATCATTAATCACCTATTATATCCTATTATCCTATTTTAATTCTTCATTAACATTTTATAGGAATTTAATATTCCTACATCTCACCTACCACCTACTCTACACATCCCTACACCTAGCCTTTCCATCAAATCACATCCCTAATCATCATTTATTAACCTAATCTAATCCTAATCTAATCACATCCTCTCACCTCTAAATCTAGAGGCTTCTATTTCTATAAGCCTCTCTAAATTTCCCTCTCATATTTAAAAATTCAAATATCTCCCTCCCTCCATTGAATTAAAAATTCAATGGAGGCTTCTTCTAAATTCTAGAATAATCCAATTCTAGATCTTTCTATCCTCACATGCATCCTCCACCCTTGATCTAAATCCAACATGGCTTCATCTTAGCCATTGAATCCTCCACCCACAAGCTATAAATTTATCTCTCCTCTTCCATGAGAGCTAAATCACAAATTCATATCAAATATCTGCCATTTTTATCACTCAATTAATCTATCATTCATATTTATCCATTTACAATCAATCTATCATCATCTTGATCAAACAAATCATCATTCATAAAGGGGAGGTGCTACCCAGGTTATCCCACTAATATGAAGCATAATCGATCAATCAAGAGCACATCCAAAGCAAAAAGGGAGGAGTCATGGAATCTTGTAGCTAATTACAGGTATTACACTCTTCACCCCTTCTCATCTTGCTCAATCAGAGGTAGATTGATAGTTGTTTTAGTTTAAGAAATTAGTTAGTTCAATTCTTAGTTTTGCATTTGCATACCAACACAATTTTCGTCTACAATTTTGGTTCCCACATAAAATGGGGATTACCCCCAAAAATATTGTTTTTATACACCATTTAAAACAAACTTTATATTTAGAAAATTTTATGTCAAGATTTGCATAATTAAAAAATTTCAAATTTTCATAAATCTGTCATTATCAATATTTGACCTGTCAACATGATATTTGTAGATCTATCAACGTTTTACAACACAAAACAACACATTTTACACAGAATAATGCATTTGCACTAAAACACATTTGCACAAAGAGAAAGCATTTAGCACAAAACAACGCATTTGCATAATGTAGCACACATTTCCAAGGACATAACAATGTGCATATTTTAGGAGAATTCATTTTTTACCACTAAAATTACATAATTAGAGCCAAACTTTTGATCCTGAACTCAATGACATTTTTTTTCAAAAAGGCATTGAAAATCAAAGTTACATAATTAATTTCAAGTTTTGTCAGTCGTTATTTATTCATGGATTTTAATTTTCCTAAATCTTGTTATTTTAACTAAACATTAAGTTATATTTTCTTTTTCCAAACTACTAACACTTTGTGTGCAACTTCCTATGCTTACCAAAGATAAAAACCAATCTAAAACTACTAATCCTTTTTTTTTTTCATCTTGTTTAGTCCAAGACATTTTTGGTTATAATCAAACTACTAACCCTTGTTTTGTAGGGCCTCCTTTTGAAGACCCAATCATAAAAATAATAATCTTTCTCATTTCATTTTATTATCTTGCATCCATTTTCTTGCATTTATCATCATTTTTGTGTGTTTTCCTTTGTTGCTTGTTCATCTTGAAGGCAAAATCGTGTATGCTCTCCTCTCGCGTCCTAGGATGATCTTGAGGATCAAAAGTGGCTAGCATTCCCATTTTTATTTTGTAGGGGAAACATGATGTGGAAGTGATATCCACACACTTGTCATAGTCCTAGGGGTCTTGTGACCATGGGATTCATCTCCACGCATGTAGACACACCTTGTGTTCTGATGGGGTATACAAATTCTTGGACAACTGTCGTTATTGGCTAAGCGCTTGCTTATTTTAAGAGTGGCTTGAAGTGAGGGGATTCCACGTCCCAACACCCAGGCCTTAGAAAACATCCTTACAACACAGACTTGGGCCCCACGTACCACAAGGTATATCGGGGACTCCCCTAGTGAGCTTGTGCATCCTAGAATAGGCAACCTTTTGGCCGCATATCAAGCTATAGTGTAAGGAGGCCACACTCCCTAATATTACTCGTTAGCTGATCCCACATTGACACATAGGTGGTGAGACAATTTGTGGCACGATCGTCGGTGTATGGTATTGAAAGAGGGCTATAGCTTAATTGTAATCCAACTTGACTAGTTATGGTGTGTGTTGCTTACTTGTGAACACCCTTAACCATCCTATCATTTTAAAATTTTAATCAATCAAACATCATTATAATCATCATTAACTATACTTAATCACAAAATCTCAATCCTAATCCCATCACCATCCTTAATCCACCATCTTAATCCAAATCTAATCTCCCACACATCCTATCTAGCCATGGCCTTAAATCCTCAATCCACATCCTCTCCCAACCAACATCCAAACCCCTACCTATTTTCTAAATCCATCAACCAAGTTATCCCATCATCCCCTACCCATCAAAGTCAACCATCTCACTTTGACCAATAAGTCCCACACATCATCCAACAACTTAATAAACAAATCTAAAAATTAACATCCTAACTTAACCAATCCTCTCCTCGCCATCCAAATCAACCTTCCCATGTTGATCCTAACTTTGTACAAACCCTCCAACATCTTAATCAACAAATATAAAATCTTAAATCATGCATCGATCAATCACCTTCTAAACCATCGTCTCCCAACCAACCCCATCCATAATTTCCCCTTTCTAAAATCCCTACCCCTCATCCCATTGACCTCATCCTTAAAGAACCCAAATCATCTCAATCCACACCTCTACCTAAATGACATAAAACACTATCCCCACAAGCTAATTACATCAAATTTGACCACCTCACCAACTTTGACTTAGAACAAGAGGACCTCATTTATGTCCTTGCTAATCTACCCACCAATCCCAAACCCACACAACCATCCCAAACACCAACCCCCAAATAACCTATCAATCATCATGACCTACATCTTCCTACCATCAAAACTGATACAAATAATCCACCATCATCCAAAACCTCAACTCCTAAATCCAATCATCATAAAACCTATTATCATGTCCCATTCACATATCCAAAACAATCCCAACAACGTCATCCAAAATTATTCCCCACATCTCAACTTAGTTCTCCATTCTTATCATCTTCATCACCTCAATCTGATCCTATGGACTTTCTCCTAGATAGTCCCTCATCCCCTAATCCACCATCAAATTCAGCCTCTAAGCCTATTTCATCCCCTCCATCACCTAAGCCCAATCTTGTCAAAACTATCTCATCCATTGTGACTCCTAAGTCACCCTCATCCCCTTCTACCCCCAATCCTAAACCATCTAATGTGGCTCCTATGCCACCCTCATAAACTTCATCCACATCTAATCCTATCTTAATCCCTTCATCACCTAAACCTAACACTATCCTATCCTCTAATCCTATCACATCTCCACCATATCCCAATCCTAAAACATCTAAAGTGACTCCTAAATCACCAACTCCCAAATATAACAAATCCAATCCCAATCCTCTCCCCACCCCATCTCCTACCAATCTAATGAGGATCTTATGCCAGCTTCATCTACTTCATCCCCTAAATCGACCAAATCTAATGTGGTTCCTACACCACACATATCTCCTAAATCTCCTTCATGCCCAACATCACCTGAATCTAACGTGAGACCCATTTCACACCCATCCCCTTCATCTAAATCTACCAATCCCAAACAATCTAATACTAAGCCAAAACCATCTACCTCAACACCACATACTCCAACTAATCCAAAATTAACCACATTTACTTCGGCCTCCAAGCCCAAACCATCCACTTTCCGGCCCCCTAGGCCTAATCCATCCCCTTCATATTCTAAGCCACAAAAATCTAATCCAACACATAAATCCAAATCAAACAACACATCTCATTATCCACCCAATCCCGTACCTTTACTTCCTACTCCCCCAAAACCATTTAACCTAAACCACTTCACTCCTTTAGGAGAATCCTTGACCACCATCTTCCATCGTCTAAAAACCTTCAACATGATCATCCATCCCCCCATCAAATCATGATAAAAACCTTCCCAAACCATCTTGGTATTGGGAACATTATTATTGTGACTTCCATCGTACCCATGGACATTCGACCAATCACTGCATGCAATTTAGGTCTTATGTCCAAAACCTCATTAACCAAGGAATTCTTATCCTTGTACCTCTTTATCCACCACCTTTCCATCCCAATCCTATCCCTAACCATCATCCATCATCCAAATCCCACTCCACATCCAAACATTGTCAGTCATCCAAATCTCATCGTACATCCAAACATCCCTCACCAACCAAAAACAAAAACAAATCTCACCTCCCATCCTTTGTTAATTCCGACCTCTTAGCGGATGATAAAATTACAACCCCCTAGTCTCATGATGACCACATGACATCATCTTCCCCATCCACTTCATATCCTATAGCCAAAAATATGTTCACTAATATGAAACATCGAGGCAAAGGCTTAGGCATCCATGAACAAGGAATTCACGAACCCATCTCCCTTCATCAAAATCCAGGTCGTTTAGGCTTAGGGTATAAACCTAACACTAAAAACGTCCCTCCCACTACTCCATCACAACCCCTTTCTACCACTCCTCTTGTTGATCCTAACATCCCAACCACTCAACCCAATCAAAAATCATTTAATCCCCCTACAAATACCAAACACCTAAAAATGGATTGAGCACATAATTTATTGCCTACGCATGGATGTTCTTTCCTTCCCACCCATCCTCCTTCCATCCAACATCCAAATCCCTTTGCATCTAATCCATTATTATCATCACATCCATTTATATCCTCTTCCAATCCATTCATTTGAACACTTGATTAGCTTTCTCACACATGTTGTAAGCCAATAGTACCTACTACAATTATGTGACCTTGGTCTATCATTACCTCCAACATTCAAACACAATTGTCCTCCTAGAGATCCACACACTTTAACACACTTAATCAACTTGTGGTGAATACCCTTGGGTGCATATTTTGACACTCTAGCCAATGTCATCACCACACTCATTTCCATCCCCCCATCAAGCCATTGGTGATTCTTAACCCCTTGAGAGTTCTCAAGAGAGTGGAACCTCTTTATGCCAAAAAAATCCAAATATAAAGCAAAAAAAAATCATATCAAAATAAAAAATATCAAATAAAATCCACCTCAAGACTCTCTCTAGGGGTGTTTCCAACAACTCTACCAGGGCTATGGATGCTTGACTAGTAGTAGAACAATGTTGTGACAAGAATCAAATGTATCTCTTTCGGGGCTATGGATGCCTGGCTGACAGCAGAACAATGCACGACTTAACCTTCCGTTCACCTTCCATCAACCTACTTGACTTAATCACTCCCTATACATTGGCTAGTTTTTCTTCACATACTACCCATTAAGTCTTCACTTCAAGTGGTAATTAACCATCACAATCGCACACACTTTGATCTCACAGAGACATAGGGCTTACATGTTGCCAGGTATTGTTTAGACCTTGGTCACACTTTTAGTCCAACTCTTGCCTTACAACATGTGCCATTAGGCTCATCTTTTGTTCATCACTAATGTAATTTTCCTTCCATCCATCACATCCACATCCTTTTTCCTTAGATCTAACATTCGTGGGCAGCCAATGATACTTTCCTTTTCATCCAATCCTCCTCATGTCCCTTTTCAAGCTATCATCATCATGACTAGGGGAAACCTTATTACCATCCACTAGGGGCATCATCCATTTTAGATACCCCTCACTTCCCATCCTACCCTACACCTGGGGGAAAATCGAACCCATCCATCCATCCACACAGGCCACCCTACTTTACACTTGGGGGCACACCACATCTATCCCTCAATCCATCCCCCATATACTTGGGGGAATATCTTATCATATTCCATATTACCCATCCATCATCTTATCTATCTCCCATACCACATCCATCATCCTATATATCTCCCATCCCACATCCCATTCAATCCTAACCTATCAACCAATCCCTATCCTATCCAACCTATCCAATTTCCCTCAATCCTTCCCTTTCATCCTACCCAAACACGCTTTGGGACTTATAGGAGAAAGTCTCATCCCACCTTACATCCCTTCCCATCTCCTCATGAGCTATCCCATCATGAATCCTTTCATATTACCTCATCTCAACCATCACCCCCATCGCAATTCCAAAATCTCCACATCCCACATCAAATAATCTAAACATCCAAAAATATAAACATTCAAAAATCTAAAATCTCAACATTCAAAATCTAAAATCTCAACATCAAACATCAAAAAAATCAAAACATCGTAATATCAAAACATAAAAAAATCTAAACTTTCAAAAAATCCAAAAATTAAAAAATCAAACCATTCACAAAATCCATACAAAAAATGCAATATGTGTTTTTTGTTTGTGTGTGTTTGCTTGTTTGTTTGCATTTACATTTTGGATGATGATATGAGTCCCCTTTAGATTCTTTTTATTTTGCATGGCCCAATGATATGAGGACCATTTTTTCCAAGAATATAAGGACCATCATCATCTTAATATGTCAAATGATATGAGGACAGGGGTATTTGGGAATTCAATCATCATGGTATTTATACCTTGGTGCATTTTTTTTTATGCCACATCAATCATAATTTCTAATGATGATAACAGTGGACACTTTATGGTAGCACACCCCCTTCTATCATCATCTCTTAGGCTTATCATCCTCTACACCTAATCCTCATCATCATCTAACTAACTATCTAACCTCCTCATCCTCTTATCCAATCAATCCTTATCAATCAATCACTATCCACATCTAAATTTTATCCTCTCGCATCCAACATCCAAAATTCTCCCCCCTTGGTTGGGGCATATTCTTACATCCAAAATCAATCAAACTCAATTGTCAAACCCAATCCTTATATCTTCAATCTTCCAATCTAAATCCAAAATATCCAAATCCGAAATCCTAAATATTCACCCTTGTCATACATCATTGACTGGGGCATCCAACATCTTCAAATCCAACATCCTATAATCCAAAAATTCTCAACATCTAAATCCTAAATCCTAAATCTTCACCCTTATCATACAATGTTGACTGGGGCATCCAATATCTCCTCTCATCTCCTAATCTTCTAATCCTCTAATCCTCCTCTCTTCTAACATCCTAATCCTCTAATCCTCAATCTTCAAATCCTCTAATCTTCTCATCCTCTAATCCTCAAAACACTTCTAATCCTCTCTCATATCTCCTAATCCTCTAATTCTCATCCTCTAAATCCTCAAATTTTCTAATCCTCTACATCCTCAACCTTCTAATCATCTAATTCTCATCCTCTACATCATCAACCTTCTTATCCTCTAATATCCTCATCTTCTAAAATCCTCAATCTTCTAATCCTATAATCCTCTAATCTAATCATATTTTGAATCCTCAAATATTCTCACCCTCTCATTGACTAACTTGGGCCTCTCCTCTTTTTGAGTGGTTACCCACCTCGTTCCTCCCCGCCTAACCCCTCGAGGGGGCATCATATCACCATCCTAACATATTCTCTTCTTTTTCTTTGAACGGTCATTGCTACGCAATAACCATTCAAAGAGGAGCAAAATGTAGACATCTAAAATGTCGACATGATTAATTACGATTAATTTGTCCCGCAACATCATCTAAATCCATATAATAATTAATCGCAAGATTAATTATTATTAATTTCATCACTAATCCCTTTATTCTAATATTTCATCATTTATCTAAATATTCCATTTTATCATTTATCCCATTAAAAATCCCTTTTATCACATTAACCCTTTCATCATTTATCATTTATCTCATTTTATCATTAATCACTTATTATATCCTATTATCCTATTTTAATTCTTCATTAACGTTTTCTAGGAATTTAATATTCCTACATCTCACCTACCACCTACCCTACACATCCCTACACCTAGCCTTTCCATGTAATCACACCCCTAATCATCATTTATTAACCTAATCTAATCCTAATCCTAATCATATTCTCACCTCTAAATCTAGAGGCTTCTATTTCTAGAAGCCTCTCTAAATTTGCCTCTATCATATTTAAAAATTTAAATATCTCCCTGCCTCCATTGAATTAAAAATTCAATGAAGGCTTCTTCTAAATTCTATAATAATTCAATTCTAGATATTTCTATCCTCACATGCATTCTCCACCCTTGATCCAATTCAACATGGCTTCATCTTAGCCATTGAATCATCCACCCACAAGCTATAAATTTAGCTCTCCTCCTCCATGAGAGCCAAGTCACAAATTCATATCAAATCTCTGCCATTTTTATTACTCAATCAATCTATCATTCATTTTTATCCAATTACAATCAATTTATCATCATCTTGATCAAGCAAATCATCATTCATCAAAGGGGAGGTGCTTCCCAAATCATCCCACTAATCTGAAGCATAATCAATCAATCAAGAGCACATCCAAAGCAACAAGGGAGGAGTCTTGGAATCTTGTACGTAAGTACAAGTATTATACTCTTCATCCCTTCTCATCTTGCTCAATTGGAGGTTGATTGATAGTTGTGTTAGTTTAAGGAATTACTTAGTTCAATTCTTAGTTTTGCATTTGCCTACCAACAAAATTTTCGTCTACAAATTACTTCAACTAGAGTGGGGGAATTTGAAAAAAGAAAAGGGGATTTGAAAATTTGGTTATATATGTACTACACACACCTAAAATAGGATTTTATTGCTAATGTATAGACAAATGTATCAATGGCAAATAATTACAACATTTAAGGACAATAATCTCAATACCAACATATTGGCATTCCATGAGACTTCTAATCTTTTACCATTCAAGTGTAACATAAACATTTATTATTTAGCACTAAAAATGCCAAAGAAAGATAGAAATGTTTTAGGAGGATGACAATCTTTTAGGAGCATTCCCACCTCTAAAATTGCATAATCAGAAACAAATTTAAGCTTACACAATCACATTATTCAAGTTCTCCAAGTTACATAATTCACTCAAGTGTTGCCAGTGGTTACATATCAGAATGTTTTATGATAAAGTGCCCTCTAATGTTACATTTCTAACGAAAACTTTCTTTTTGCCAAGAAATAGCTATGAATTATGTTTTGTAGGTAAATGGCCTAATCATACCCACGAATTAGCTATCCTTTTCTTTGATGAATTTTTGGTACGTGTTCAATCAATAGCCTCTACTTGGCTCCCTTTACTTTATGTTCAAATATGAGGTCACTGGTAAATTGCTCAGACGTGTTTATTATCCACTGGAGAGGAATAACCCATGGATTTAATAGCCTGCAAATGACGCTCAAATCTTTTAAACTCATTTATGATTACCTTGGATGGCGGACTAATCAATTATATTCAACTTTCCACCATGGCATGGAACCTGCGTTTCAAATCAGTAACATGAATATGTGCCTTCACCTGACGTGAAAAGAAACATGACATGAAAATAGACATAATAGAAATGAAACGAGACTGATCTAAGGGATAGTCAACAAACATTGAAAAAAGGATTGTGTCATCAAGTTTGTGTGTGTTACATATAAGGCGTGTTGGAGCTTAAAAGTATCTACATTGTTTTAACAATATATTATCATCTAATACATTGTTAACTTTTACATTTTAAAAATTAATTTCTATATTAAGTGATGGATGTGTGGACCCCTAATTGTACTCTTTTAAGGTGTCCATATGTTCCTTTTAAGTGTACATGTATACATTATTACATTATAATAACCATCATTTAATGTTCATGGTTGGTATGGAGTTTAATATATAGCGCCTGTGTGCGTGTGCGTGTGCGCGTGCGCATGCGTGTGCGTGGGTGCGTGCGTGCGTGCGTGTGCACATACAAGTATATTCATGGGTGTGTGTTTTTGCATATGTATTTGTGTATGTGTATAGGTATACATCCACATGTGTGTATGTGTATGCATGTGTGCGTGTTTGTGTGTCAATGTGTTTAAGTGGTTGTGAGAGTGTTAGTGTACACGCAATTTTTGTGAGTGGCAGTCTTTGTGTGTGTGTGTGTGTGTGTGTGTGTGTGTGTGTGTGTGTGTGTGTGTGTGTGTGTGTGTGTGTGTGTGTGTGTGTGTGTGTGTGTGTGTGTGTGTGTGTGTGTGTGTGTGTGTGCGCGTGCGCACATGCAAGCGCGTCTGGGTGCGTGCGTGGGTGTGTGCATGTGTGTTCGCACACGTGTGCGTGCGCATGCGTGTGTGTGGGGGTGTGTGCATGTGCGCGTGCGCGTGCATGTGTGCGTGTGCGTGTGTGCAAATGTAAGTGTCATTAAATGATGTTATTGTGCATATGTACATCGTCATTGAATGTTATCTTATAAAACATGAATCAAAAGTTATAAGAGAACCAATCAACCAAAATGTGCCCCTTGGTCATAATGTAGTCATCCTTCATCATGTTATCAACACACAAAAGTATTTATACACCTTCGCTCACTTTTTTTGAAGGTCTTGTTCTAGAGTTTAGAATGGCTAGAAATGTGAATTTGATCTCTCAAGTAATATTTCACCCTACCAACACCTTACTCTGTTATGACAACCTCAGGCAATACATATTCACCTATCAAAAGGATCCAATCTTCATGAAACTATGGATATCACTCACCATCTTCACTATTTCTTCACTAGCCTTTGTAGTCCTACTCCAACCCAACCATCCTCATGACTTTTAGCATTCTTTAGTCCCTCAAACTTCTTCCACTTGTCACATAAGCTCATTCCAACATAAAAATACTCATTCAATTGATTAGAATTAGGAAGACTTCATTTTTGTCTAGATTGCTTCAAAACTGTCCTTATAATCCCTTTGAAACAAGGTAGTTACTTCACTGTTGCAAACAAGATTTTGAGGCTACGCACTAAAGACTAACACCTCTACTAGTTCTCATTACTTGCCTCTGACATGCCTACAAAATCACCGGGCTTAACTCTTCACTGAACTTCTTATACTCCACTCTTTGCAAATTAACTTCTATACCCTTAAGACAGGGGTGCTTGCACCAACCATGCAATCATACCTCCAAAGATACCCATAAGGTCTTACTAGCCTCATTAGTTCACTTTTGTCTATGCCAACATGCACCTAAAGTTTCAAGGTTCAATTCATCATACAACTCTCCATAACCCTCTTTTTGTAATGTCACACTTAAACCTTCAACTAGGTCTTCTAAAGACTACTGTCATACTTATCTGTGGTTTTGTGAAGTTTATGTTAGTACAAAATCACAGCACCCCCATGGCCAAAGATGTGAAGTGGTTAAAATGGGGCATTTGGTGTGATTGCATAACATTGGATAATCTCTCAAGCTGTGGGACTTGCAAAACTTGAGATGGACCTCCGAAGAAAGCCCGTTCTTGCTTCCTAATCTACCTGCCACAAGCTACTCCAGTGCAGGAAGAACCTATTCTATCCTAATCTAACCATTCCAAGGAACCAAAGAGAAAGAGAGGCTAAAAGAAAAGCCTACACTAAAGCGGTGATACACCAGAGAAGGAAAGGGGTGAGATGCTCTGTTGAGGAAGGATGAAACAAGGGAGAAAGGAAGATGGGAAGGTCAGACAGAAGTGACACAAACCCAGATCCTAATCCATGATCAAAACTCCATGAAACACAACGCCCTGCACTTGCAAATGTGAAATACATGCACATAAAACAAATTTGAAAGGGAGAGGCACAAAGAGACAACAAAACAATGCAAAGGGTTGAAGAAACACCACAAAACACGTTTTATTGCTCTATATGGGTGCACAGACCATTACGTTTCTGCTTAGAGGCACAAAAATATTTGTCAGGCATAAGAGAAGGTTTTCAACTCAAAATGGAGTTAGGAAACAAATTTGACAAAGTTTCCCTACGCCCAAAATAATCTCCTCTTCTCAAATGAGAAGTGTTACAATATATAGAAAGAATAAGAGAGAGAAGAGGGAAAAGTCGAATCCTGTTTCAACTACCACGGGATATGCATTGAATCCTTCCTTGAAGACTCAACTACTATCAATCAATGCCTTTCTCAAATCTACCCCAAATTTTTCGATTTTGGCTCCCTTTGTCTGTCCGGTGTATTGAAGAAGAACGATAGATCGAATTGAATTGGATTTGGTAGTTGGAGAAATCGGGCTCTGTATTAATGGCCTGGAAGACGTTTTCCCATTTTTCACCCACCAACGCCTGCAAAAAATGATATTTTATGTTTCCAAGGCTTAAAAGGCATCGGGACGTTTCCAAAAAATCATCTCCCGCCCAAATCTAAGCTCTCAGTCAAAAGATATGGTCATTTGAATTTTTGGGTCGTGGGCACGTAATATTTAAATGAGTATGTCTGTACCGGGTCCATGTGGCAGCTCTGCGCTCGTTTGAGATTTGACTCCTTCCTTCACTCTTGGAATAGCGCCCATGTGACACGTGGTAGCGTCCACAGGTTTCCCTATTTCCTTTGTATTCTTCCTGAGTCTTTTCTGCGGGTGGAGGCACTGTATCCTACCCAAGACACGTGGAGGCTTTGCACATGTTTAGAAACCGCCCCCAGACTTTACCTTTGGAGTAGCGCAGATATGACACGTGGAGACCTCCGCGGGCCTTTGGACTTTTCAACGGTCGCCCTCACCTTTTCAGGCTCTGGGACACGTGGCGAGCTAGCGCTCGTTTGAGATTTTCTTTTGGACTGCGCCTTTGAAATGGCGTCGTGTTGACACTTGGCACCTTCCGCTACTGGCTCGCCTCTACTTTGACTATTCAAATTGCGACTCTGTCCCCCCTTTTTTAAATCCTAGGACATGGGGCGAGCTCATACTCATTTGATTCTCTGCCTAGGGTCTCGCTTTTGAATGTGCGCTGTCTGGACACTTGGCACCTTCCGCTTGCATTCATTACTTAGCTATTTTGGGCCCGTTCTCGTTTTGACTTTTGTTGACCATTGGCTATGTGGAGGGCTGGCGCGAGTTTGAGTCTTCGCCTTGGGCTCCCATTTTTGGATTTGCGCTGTGCCGACACCTGGCACCTTCCTGCCTAGTCGAAGACTTTTTCAATGGTCGTGCAACTTTTTGGGGCTCTGGACGCGTGGAAGTCTGGCGCTTGTTTGGGTCTACCCTTTGATTTTAATCTTTGGAGGTGCGTTGTTCAAACACGTGGAGGCTTCCGTTGGATCTCTATACTTAGGTCGTTTTTTGGGCCTGTTCTGAACAATTTTCGAAGCCCGAAGACTTCGAATCTTCGCTGTTTCTTTTCCTTCTCGCTCCTGGCTCTTTTGACACCACTCCTCCTTCCCCAACTCTGTTGTTCCATTTCCAAGCTTGCCTGTAATCTGTTTAATGGATTTAAGGCACATATTTGCTCGACAGAGACGTTTTTTTTAATTTCTCTTGTGCAAGGTCGTTTGATCTTTCGCAGGCCCCACCACTTCCTTTGTAGAGTCTCCTTGCAACCTGTTTGCAGGATTCAAATGTGATTTCTCTGGTTCTTTCTGTGCGGGGTCGTGGCTGATCCAATATTTTTCCGGGGGGGGAATATGGATAACAGTTTCCATGCATAAGCTTATGTTTTTTGGACACCCTTTATTGCATTTATCTTTCCCTTAAAGTTTCAATGCATAACTCCAAGGATTTCACCTACCTGCTTTACAAACTCACCCTTCAAACTAGCCTTATGATTGTGTTTTTCTTCCTTTCCCAACATTGTAAAGAAATTCTTACAACTCCTCCAGGGAAAATCAAAACTTCGTCTTGAATATGTCAATACACTCCCTTGACATTAATATTTCCAAGTTTCAGGGTTGCATTGAATGTTTTGAGCATTTAAATCTAAAGCCCTAGCTTATCTCCATGAAACCATCTCTGTACACCCGAGATGGGTATTTTGGCAATAAATTCTTCAAGGGTTTGATTTAAAGCCTAAGATTTGAGCCATAAGACTGTTTGCATGTTCTCAAGAGGAATTTCTTACCAGTAGCTTATAACATGGGTGTGGGAGCTCATTTCATGGATTGATGGCCTAGTAAATACGTTGGGAAAACCTAAGTTTTACAACTTCCTTTTCTTGAGCACTTCGATGTTCTTTCTTGTTCTCAGAAATGTCTGAGTCTTCTTGAAAGGCATTAATCCCTCTACAACATATCTATGACCCATCTTAGTTGTCTTGAAGCACATTTACAATCATGATAATTCTGACTGAGTTTTAACCTTATTAGGACTGAAATGAGCTTCTCCATCCAATAAACCAGACAATACAAAAGTTCCTTAATCTTCTTACCTTTCTATACCTTCTCCTAATCTTGGTGAATGTCTTATGGATGATCAAGCATGTCTGTACACTAGATTGTTCCTTCCAAGGTCCTCACTATCACATTCACACAAATTTTATTAGTCATTTTACAAATACAAGTTTCTTACTGAGAATTCCTCATTCAACATATCTTCACAATTGATTAAGACTTCCTTTTCACTACAAGTTCCTTGATCACCTTACTTACTCTAATATACAAGGATCCCATACAAGTTTGATCCAACACTTCACTCTTATTCCTTAAACAAAGCACCTTGCTTGAGAGAGCTTTGTTTGCTTTTTTTAATTGATTAAAGACTTTTTTAAGATTTGCATATAACACCATTTTATACTTATGAATTCCACTTCCATTGCATGGAAATTAGAACTAAGAACATGCATTTGCTTATCTTGAGGTTCAGCGGATCAATTCATGGTTTTTAGACACAAACATGTATCAATGAATCTTCTTGAGGCTATTTTCTTACCTTATCATTGTTTCAACTCAATTTTTCTTGTCTCATTCAAAGTTACACCTCTTTCCACTCCTGTAGTTACAATCCACCATATCTATGGTGAGAATAAAAAAAAAAACTAAGATTCAATCACTACTTTCAAATTATAATATCAAAAGAAACATAAAATTACAGTCTTGTTTTCAAAGAAGCCCTTGAATTATTGAAATCTGTGACTATAACAACTTCTTGAGCTCTTCCTTGGCTCCTCCAAACGTAACACCCTTTCAATAAACCTCTCCCTCTTCCTTTATTTGAATTCCCCTTCTTTAGAGAGAAAAGAAGTAGTTTTTCCAACCACCCAACTAGGGTTTAGGATGACTTGAGGTCAATTACAACTCAAGTTAGAGGTAAATATGCATCTACACTCCTTATGAGGTCTTAAATGACCTATTACAAACATTGATAGCTCTTTCACTTACATAGACCCCTTTATATCAATTTTAGCAATTTCAAATTTTCAAATACAACTTTTGGAGGGAAGGGCTAAAACTCTACATTTACATTACAAAGGAGGTTCACAAGGACTCAAAAGACACTGAAAACATCTACTCAACTCCCTAGCACCTAGAAAAACTCCAAAACGCTTGTTTTATTCAACTGTACCTATGATGCTCTTGCATCAGGTCATTTTTGTTAACCTTGTGCTAGAAGTCTAAAACTCTTCCTCTTTTCTCATTTTGTTCTTATCGTGATATATGATCCATTATGCATAGCCACATTATCATGCCCACATGTCACACATCATTTGGAAAATTCGCACTTATCATCGTTGCATCACTCTATTCTCCATGCATTGCTACGGTACAGACATCATGTTGTAAAACATTGTTTCATGATGTGAACCAACATGCTCCCTTGCGTTGTACTATGCCATATCATCTGCACCATGAGCTTCTCCATGCCTTAGTCATTTTACCTTCCTAAATTCCCTTGCATCCCTTGGTACCATCCACCATGCCACACTACTCCAATGATGCCACAAGATACTCCATCTCCCTGCATATCCTCACCAAACATCACTTCCATGTCGCAATACTCTATTCCAAGTCTCAAATGCTTGTGTAAGACACATTACACTATTCGTAGTCACGAAATACTATCTAGAGTCACATTTTTCTACTTCATGTTGTAATGCCTCATCCTATGTTGCAAAACATTGTCAACACCTCCTATCGCACTTCCTAGCATCACAACAGTTTTGGCCTCCCATGTTCTACTATTTAGCCACATCTTTGATGCAACATCCCCTCTTCTATATTCTTTGGCTCGATTAAGGATCTGCAAGAACCTCCCTCAATTTGCAACACTTTCTCCACACCACCATGCATTGGAATTGTTTGTTTGCTTCTTTTGTGTTGCAGATCCCTTCCACCAACTGTTGTGAATTTGCGTTTATGTGCCGAACAACCCTCATATCACGAGAATGTTGTGATGATCGCAAAGATTTCCCTTTCACCACAAGTGGTTGCAGAGTTGAATGTTGGATCTACTACACACAATGGAGTGACTATACCAGTCTTTATGATTCGAGTTACTTTGAGTCACCATTCAAATTCAAATGGTTGTTTGTCCCCTATAAATCTATTAAACATTGTTAAAATATTTGATTTCCTCTTGTAATAAAATTTGTGTCACTTCAAATTCTTGATCCTCTACAACAAAGGATGATTTTTCTTTTTATTCATGACACCCTTGACTTGTTCCTCAAGGATCCTCTCCTATGTTTTCTATAAATATAAAATCTTGCTCTATATCACGGGTTCTTCTTCTTCTTCTTTGGAATTCTCATCTTTTATGTATGATGTTTCAGCCTCTATGTTAACAATTTTAATGCAGCTACGGCCTCATTTTATAGTCTAATAAAGTTGTGTATACTTATACAATAGAAAATTTGTGTCTTTTATATGTCTTTCACCTTTCTATTGTGTTCCCAGATCTCATCTTCTCTAGTCTCTTGTATATCTTCCTTACAAAGTGTTATATTGTGATTTTGTGTTTGTGGATTATAATTACATTCATTCAATATATTATGTTATACTCAAACATATAGAGGAAGGAAGATCCCTATTTCACTTTTGTTGCATTGCCAACCTTTTTTATTTCTCTTATCCCTTTCCCCCACAATTCTTAGATTATGATATTTAGTGATAGCATTAGGAGTGAGATTATATGAGAAGCAACTCTCTTTAGAGGTTTGCTTCAATTCGCATGTCCTACACTTGAGAAGCAATCCCATGTTGTGTTGAAAGCGAAACAAGTTTCACAAGCATGTGTTTTCAACCTTCAACAACTCTGACACACTTGATGGGACTTGACACTTTGTTTTTGTTTAAAATTATGCACAAATCAATTAGTTTATAAATCTCCAATCAACGTTTTGGTGAGAATATTGACTACTCGCTTTTTAAAGAAAAATCTATCACTTGACATCTCCACATTTTCAAAGACACATTCTCCTATTTGTAGACTAGCCCCTCCATGTTTTAATGCAATCACACTCCTAATGGCTCTCCTAAGAGCTCACCCATTTGTTTCATGGAGTTCTAGTGCCCCCCTTCATTTGCAGCAGTGGGATGATATCCCAAAACCAACCCTTCAGTATTTTCTCATCTTTTATGGAAATGAATATGAGCCCTATCGACCACATTCAGGCTGTAGCCAATTTATGTGTAGTGCATAATATCACAAGAGAGAATATAGTTCTCAGATTGTTTTCCTCTTCTTTCAAAGGAAAAAATCTCAATTGGTTTAGAAGCTTGGGCGCACACTCAATCTCTTCATGGGATCAACTCGTAGAAAAGTTAAACAACTGGTTCAAGGAGAACACAAACATCATATTACTCATGAAACACTCCAACACCATAAAAAATGCCATGGCAAAGTATATCTCAGGGTTCAACATCATATTTAGAAAGACTTGGGAAAGAATCCCCCCAAGAATGAAAACCCCTACTAGGTATGGCATTCTTATTCTACCTAAGAGCCTTTGAATTTGATTTTTTTTGTTTTAATTTAGTGTCTCGTAGGTAATGTTGTTCCTCAAGGCTATGATATAGCTATTCAAGCAAAGAGGAGCCTCATTCAAGCTTGTATGGTGAATCTCATGCCCCTTTCCCCCCTCCTTCATAAGCATTTTGATATCCCTTCATCTTTGCATGTGTCGATTGAGACCCACTTCAAACACCCCTATGCAACTACCCTTGTTTTTCCCTATCAGCCCTATAGCCTTGCTAAAAACTCCCCTACCACAACCTAAAGTGTTGTGATCTCCCCTGCCACAACCTAAAGTGTTGTGATCTCATCCCTTTCCCCACCCCAAACTCCTGGTGAAGGAATAATAGGAGGTCGCGAACACAAATACTTGCTTTTTCCAATTCCCGACCATTTTCAAATATGAGCACGGGAAAGGGTTGTGGCTGGTGGTGTTTTCCATCTCCGCAATGAAGAGGGCATCTTCCATATTAGCATGCAAGAATCCGAGCTAGCTATAAAAAGCAAACTCCTAGTGGATTTGAAGAAATTCATACAAGAGGAGGACATTATGCATGATTTTTTTTATTATATTCAGGGACTAGTATGTTAAATTTGACGGCCTCTTGGTTGTCATCCGCATTCCAACTTCAACCCAAGCATGTAACCAACCCAAAGTGAACATGTGGCTTCAATCTTGGGTGGGAATCATTGAAAAGGATCACCAATGAGGATGAGACAAATGGAAAAATTGACTCTGAGGCTAAAAGTGGCAACCTTGTGGTAATCAACTGTGTAAAATGGCAAAGTGAGTTTCAAATGGCCATAACTTTTGATCCACAACTCCAAATCAAGAAAAACGGATCTCTTTGGAAAGCTCTCGAGGAGCATTACCTATTGGGAATGTTTTAGGTCGCCATCTGCCATGTCTTTGAGACAAATTACAATTATAAGTGTCCATTGTTGTTTTCTCTCTTTGAATAAAATCATATCAATTGGTGGTAATCTTTTCAATTGAGCATGTTTTTCTCAGTTGGTTAAATATCTTAAAATATGCTTTGAGGCGGTTTGATAAGATATTTCCAGTGGAGTATCTTTTGGAGCCCCATGATCATTGTGAAGGGGATAGACATGAGAAAAAATTCTACAACATATTATTGATCTTCTTCTCCTCTGTTCTCTTTCTATTCTTTCCCTCTTCTCTCTTCTCATTTTTTTCTATAAATGTAGTTGTGCCTATGGTAATCATGATCATCCCCTTGAATGCAAAGTTACTTTGCCCAATTAGTTTTATGAGCATTCTAAGTTTCAGATCTCTGTTTTTGAGCTTGAGTGATGAACCCAGTGCCTCTTTCACGTCTGCGGCAAGTTGTGCATCTCTTACAACATTAATATGATATGTTTTGGCTTATATCTATCCTCTAAATAGTGTTATTGCTCTCTTTCCTTCCTCTCTTGTGTGATATATTGTGTGTGGATGTAATTGCATTGCTTTAATGAATTGTGTCATTAATACACATAGTGTGAATCAAATTTAAATGCAAGGTTGATTATGGCTTGTATCTGTCCTTTGGCATTGTGTTTTGTGCTCGTTCCTCTTGCCTTTGTATAAGTAGAGTGATCCCTACTTTATGGTGTATTACCGCTTCTTTTCAGTTGTTTTCTCTCCTCTTTTCCCCTTGCATTTGTTAGCTTGGATTTGAGGTAGTGTAGGCATTATGATAGCTTAGAGTTTGGCAGTTGCCGTACTCTGGAGGTATGTCCCAAGGAGCCAAGGTCCCACACCTTGGGGACATTCCCATTGTTGTTAAGTAGCCAAAACTTTGATTTGGTGTTCTTGGGTGCATGTCACATTCTTAGCGGGCAACAATATGAGGAGCTTTAACATAAATATAACTAGCGTGGATACATACTTGAGCCAAAGCAACACAATGAAAAACACACAAGGCAATCAAGTTACGATAAGGTTGATATTCCTGAAGAAGGCATTGAAGAGTTCAAATTTTTGCCTTCCTCCCATCTATCATCGTGGTTTCCATGAAGTTAATAATATGGTTGTAAAGTATCAAAAAGGCAGTTACTTCTCCCAACCAATCAATGCATTTGTATGATTCAACCTTGTACATTGGTTATAATAGGTTAGACTAGGTTTTATTTTCTACAAAATAAGTGCTCTTCGCACCCTTCATTTTCCACTCGGTATATATGTTTACATGTTTTGTACAACATTTTTGGGAGCCCTTTCAAGAATATGTGGATTTAGAGAGGAACTAAAGTAAAGTATTCCAAAGTAGACCCCTACCCAATAGACCCTAAAAGGCTACTGATACTCCACACTTAGCAGGCAAGTGTCCTTGTGAGTTTGCTAGACATGTTGACCAAAATGCACACCTTGCTCATTTTTGTTAACCTTTGCTACAAGTCTAAAACTCTTCCACACTTGTCTCATTTTGTTCATATAACGACCCACGAGCCATTCTACATAGTCATGATAAAATGCCCACATGTCGCAAATAATTTGGTAAGTTGTGTCTGTCATTGTCGCATCACTCTGTTATTTATGCATCACTTTAGTGTCATAATCATGTAGCAAAACATTGTTTCACATTGTGAAGTACCCTGCTTTGATGTGTTGTATAATACAAATCATGCCATATTGTTTTCACCATGAGCTTCTCCATGCTCGAACAAATTCACCTTCTTATGTTCCCCTATATCCCACAACACCATCCACCATGCCACACTACTCTAATCATGTCTCGGCACCTCATCCTATCTCACAAATCATTGTCAACACCCATTATTGTACATCCCAACATCTCAACACTTTTGGTGACCCACACTCTATTGTTTAGCCACATCTTTGATATGGTCTTCCCTCTTCTACATTCTTTAGCTCGATGGGGACCCAAGGGGATCTCCTTCATTTCACAATGCTTTCACTACACTACAATGTGCATGGAAATTTTCACCCTCTTCTTCCATGTCACATTCATTTACACCAACCACTGTCAATTCACATTTAGGTGTCGAGCTACTCTCATGTCACGTGAACACCACGATGGTCATGAAGCTCACCCTTCCACCTCAGGGGGTTGCATAGTTAAATGTTAGATCTACTACACGCAATGGAGTGACTATACAAATCTTTGTGATTTAAGAGACTTTGAGCCACCATTGAGATCCAAACAATTGTTTGTTTTCCCATATATACTGATCACTGTTAGAATCTCAGATTGCCTCTCAAAATCAAATGTTTGTCACTTCAAAATCTAGATTCTCTACAATAAAGGACAATCCGCTGCTCTTCATTCATGATACCCTTGACTTGCTTCTCAAATATCCGCTAGGGATCTCCTTCATTTCACAATGCTCTCTCTACACTACCATGTGCATGGAATTTTTCACCCACTTCTTCCATGTCACATATCATTTATGCCAACCATTGTTAATTCACATTTAGGTGTCGAGCTACTCTCATGTCACGTGAACACCACGATGGTCATGAAGCTGACCCTTCCACCTCAGGGGGTTGCAAAGTTACATGTTAGATCTACTACACACAATGGAGTGACTATACAAATATTTTTGATTTAAGAGACTTTAAGCCACCATTGAGATCCAAATAGTTGTTTATTTCCCCAAATCTATTGATCACTATCAGAATCTTTGATTGCCTCTAAAAATAAATGCTTCTCACTTCAAATTCTAGATTCTCTAAAATAAAG
Source organism: Taxus chinensis (assembly GCA_019776745.2). Taxonomy (NCBI): domain Eukaryota; kingdom Viridiplantae; phylum Streptophyta; class Pinopsida; order Cupressales; family Taxaceae; genus Taxus; species Taxus chinensis. The sequence continues at coordinate 332,216,787 of CM034146.1, forward strand.
GATGATCCGCCGCTCTTCATTCATAACACCCTTGACTTGTTTCTCAAATCTCTGCTCCCCTGTTTTCTATAAAGAACAAATATTGCTCTATATCAAGAGTTCTTTGTTATTTGCTTGAATTCCCATCTTCAATGTATGATGTTTTAGGCTCTATATTCATGAATGTAATGCATTCAAAGCCTCATGTTACACTCTGATACAATTGTGTATACTTGAGTAATAGCTAAGTTCTGGCTTATATCTATCCTTCTCCTTTTTGTTCTTCCCATAGCTTTTGTAGACCATCCTTACTTTTATGCTCTAATTTTATGTGGGCTATATTTACATTCATTCAATATATTGTGTTATCCTCAAACACACAGAGAGCAAAATCCTTATTTCACCCTTGGTGCATTGCCAACCTTTTCTTTTATTTCTCTTATACATTTTTCCCACGCAATTGTGTTTGATTATGATAGTTAGTGATAACATTATGAGTAGGATTAGATGAAAACCAACTCTCTCTAGAGGTTTGCTTCAAGTCACAAGTCTCACACGTGAGCAGCAATCCCATGTTATGTTGAAAGTGAAACAAGTTTCGCAAATGGGCATTTTCAACCTCCAACAAAAGCATATGATAATATTGTCCTTGAAAATTCTTTAAGTTTAATAAGGCTAAAGGAATGGCGACTTATTTGAGAGTCAACCTTGAGCCAATCAAGAGACCTACTTAGCATAGGCCATGATTAACAAACACATAGGAAAATAAAATAATTACTGCATCAATGGTCAATGTTGTCAATTTTAGGGGTTTCTACCAAGTATTCAATATTACAGTGTATGTAATGTCCAATATCGAAGCTTTGTCAGGTACTTACATCTATAGGCAAGGAATGACAAATACATATACATGAACACACAACACAATGTTGGGGTTGTTCATAACCAACAAATCACATAGTTGAATATCTACGAACCTGTCAGACGGTGGGCAACAACGTGTACATTGACAATCAACTAGTGTCCCACTTTTGTGCACACGTGGAGGAACCTGCATTTGATACATAAGGCTCTTGATGTATGGGGCCCCTAGTGAGAGCAATAGAATATTTCACTTCAGATGATATGTATATAATTTTAGTACAGATATACAACTTCCAATGTATAAGATTTCTTTAGCTTCTAGTAGGATAGGGATTCAACAATAGAATTATGCAAATTGTAAAAGCAAAAGCACAACCCTTCCACTAGGGTTTTAAGTTTTTTTATAGCTCTAAAGATTTCATTGGATACATGCTTTTACCCCTTGGCATAAGCCAAGAGTTTACTATTAAACATATGATACACTCGTATATAATCCATTCTCTCTTTTGGCATATGCCGAAGAATTCACTAATAAATGATTCATAACTTTAAAAGGCCCTTACAACAATCAACCCAGTTTCGGCTTTAAACTTATGAGGACCCCTTCTAAAGATAATACAATTAAATGTCACCCAAATTTCCTTGGGTGTGAAGGATGGAACTATCCCCTAATGAACACAGAATCCAATGCTTAAGAATTTCTTGGTGAAATTCTTTAATTTTGGTACATTATGCACTCAAGCAAGCACTGGCCGTCATCCACAACTCTTGTGAAGGAACCAAATTCACTGCATGAGAGGCCAGAAATAGTTGACTTACTAACAGTGCTTGCTGCTGCATTACCAAGACAAAGACCCCTCCAAAATATAGTACAGACGAACTCGGATAAGCTCATCATCCATGTTAGAAATTTCCTTGGGCCATGAAATATGAGAAGTTTTCCACTAACAGAAATCTGAACCACCCAACAGCCACAAAAACCTCAAGGTGACTAATTTAGAGCATTATGCACTTGCTCAAGCAAACGTAGAACTTGATCCAATGGTAGTGATCTTTGTAAAGTATGTGAATTTGCTGCATCAGAGGCCAGTACTGGTTGAGCTGCTAGCACTGCTCGCTGTTGCATGCTTGTCAATTCAAGAAACTGAGCCAACATGTCACCATCAAGCACCTTGCACACTCCCACCTGGATAAGGTAATTGTCAGAATGCTATGCCCAAATATCGCCACCTTCATCACTTGAATAAATAATGCAACTGTATAATTCAAAATATAAACCAAACAACTTACAGGTGAGTCTCGGCCGCGGAATTGAGCATGATTATTTCCCAGAACAGGAGCAGTGAGTGGATAAGAAGCTAGCCTTTCTTGCACAGCATCAAGTAAATCATATTCTTCCCTATATTTACATATTACACATTCAGGCACTATCTTCCTAAGTCTAGAACTTGCAAGAATATGACAGGCTGGAAATAAAAACAACTGTGCAGCACTCATCAACTAATCATTTGACGTCTTGTCAAGAATAAGGGTATTGCATGAAATCTGAATCTGATAAAAGCAAATTAAAAAAGATCCTAGGATAGTAATCATATCCTTGAAAGTACAAAACATGACTGAAAAACAAGCAAGCAAATTCACTAGTGCGAAGCAAACCTAAATCTTTATCTTCTTGAAACTAACCCATTTAAAAAAATATCGTCCATATTAACAGCAATTAGACAATGGAAAATGAATTAATTTCAAAAAACTAAAAAATGTTATTTTGATTAAAACCCAACAAATTTATTTCTCATTCACCAGACTTTCTCTGCCTTGGTGGATGATTATGATTAGTGTCACATGACATTTCTAAATAGGTCATAGAAGCACTTTTTCTTGGATAGGTAAATAAGGGCCCGAAACAGGTCACACTTGACTTAAATATCCTTTGTTGAAATTACCCCATTAGCAGTGGGCAAGTTGCTGATTGCGTTTAATCTTGGTTAGTAAATTTGTTTAGCACAAGTCTTTGTTTGCACCAGTCTTCTTCGGTTCTGTGCAGCCTACAAGTGTGCAAATGTTGTAATTGTTTCTCTTTTTGTGCCACCTGCGTGCACCTGTTTTGGTATATTCTTTAGATCTTAATCTATTGATATGTGCCTATGTTTGTAATGTTCTGTGCAAACCCGTCTGAGCACGCATTTGTGGGTCATTAAGTGGATTAATTTTGAAGCTTCATGCAAGATTAGTTTGTTGGCCTTTTGGTCAGTGCTCTTGCAGAGGGAATGAATGATTGCACTAGGGATATTGTTGGTGCCTACTACAGTTGCAAAATGGACTTCCATGCCTTGTCTTGTGCACAACAGCATAGCATGATCTTCAGAGTTACAGATACAACATTGTTGAAGAAAGAGCTGACATGGATTCCACTTAACCCATAATTATAATCGTTGAGCCGGCTCAAATGCATCGAGTTGTGTTATCATTTGGGCCTTAACTTGCATAGAGGTTTGGGACACATTTAATGTCATATGTTTAGCTTGTAGAATCGAGGCAATATCGTAAATGGTTGATTGTGTCTCTGTATAAACACCATGACACTTGAGAAAGGAGTCAATTCGGATTGAGTTCTAGTTTGGGGAATTCAGAAATCCCGTGGGAATTAGTCTAAGTGCAGTTGCAAAGAGTACTGCAAATAAAGATTCATGCACAGGTCTGGGGTAGAACTATAGTGGGATTGAATCACTTGTGGCAATGTTGTGGTGTTGGATTGTTGTTGTAAACCTGCGGGCAATGTGTGTATAATAAGCCAGATTTGGCATAGAGTGTGAGGTTGAGTGTGTAAACTACCTTCGTTAAGAAATAAATGTTGTTGTTGCTGAATAATTCTTCAGCAGTGTCATTTGGTATCAAAGCTAGGCACAACTATGGGATGGAGAGATTGAATTTCCCTATCTTTGTGAGGCGGGTAAAGAATGCAGAAAAGCAAGAAAGCGAGAAAAGTGTGATCCGCGTAGGTTTGCAAGTGGTGCAGCAGCAGATCTTGAGGTGCGAAAGTGGATAACCTGCATAAGTTTGCAAGAAAAGCAAGTGGGTTAGAGGCGTGTCCAAAGAAAATGCACAAGAGATGGGCGAGGAATGTGCAGCCCTCTCGGGTGTGCTAGGGATTGCGGTGTGTACAATTGTCAAAGCTGAAGCAAAGGAGTGGAGGAAAAGCCCCTGTATGATGACGTGCACGGTGAGGATAAAGAAGAGGAAGGTTCCACGAAACAAGCAAACTTTGCAGCAGACTTAGGAAGTTCTGTAGAAGCCAGAGCAGAGGAAACATACAAAGAAGACGTGTGAGTGAGCACACTTGATGCAAAAGATCTTCTATTTGCAAAAGATGAGAAAAACACAGATGGGGTGGATGCGATAAATATCTGTGGAGATCCCTTGTTTGACTAGGGAGAAGAAGATGACCATTTCTTACTTGTTGAAGAGGCGAAGATGATTGAGTGGATATTTGAGCACTTTGGTGTGGATCATAGGAGCACAGTAGCAGATAGAGATGAAGATAGTAAAGAGGTAGATGAACTTTTTGAAGTCATCTTGCAGGTTGAAACAATAAAAGAGGAGGCTGTTACATCACGAGCGATGGAGTTATTTGAGGTTGTGATGAGAGCGAAAGAAGAGTGACATAAAGGCCAATCTAGAGTTTTCCATGAAGAAGATAGGTAATCATTTTGGTACCGATGGATGTGGTGGATCCCTTAACACACAAGCTGAAAAGGAAGGGGTGAGCGCAATGGATGTTGTTAAGGAATGTGTAGCCTGAATGCCAAACCTGATGCAATTCACACAAAAGGGAATATAAGACTTTGTTCTCTGTCAAGTGTCGATGGGTTAAGGACAGAGAGGAGCGAAAAACTTGGCATAGAAAAGCTTTGGGAGAGAGAAAAAGTGAAGCGATGTGAAGTCATTGATTCCAATGAAAGACTGCAGGAAGAGAAAGATGTGGTTGGTGGAGGTGGACAGATTTAGCCCACTCAATGGAAAGAGGGTGGATGAGTAGAGTAGTGCGCACAGTAGCATAAGGGAGCACAGAAAAGAGACTGGCGACATAGATGTTGCACATGAAGAAGAGAAGTGGAAAAGGGGAGAGACACCCCAACGCCAGGCTGGGGAGGAGAAAAAATGGGGTATGAATAAACAGAGACACATTTAGTGGAGGAGATTGGTCACATACCTAAATGCCACCTACAGTTGGAAGACGAGGAGTGCCAATGGCACACAGGAATGCCAAGGCCGTACTAGAAGATCAAAAAAGCGGTTCTACCACTTGGCCCACAAGTTCGAGCACTAGTTCACACATTTTTCTTACACAGGGTGTATAATGCATGGACATCATGGCTCATATACAACCTTGCATCAACCAAACATACGTTAGACTAGGAAAATAAGTTGTCTAGCAGTGTGCCATCATTCTCACAACCTACGGACCCCTCCTGACCTCTCCCTTAGTGGTATAATGAAATCCTATTTTGCTGGTTTCATGCAAATTTGAACCATTCTCATGAAAACTGTAAGGCGCAAATGCTGGTTAGCATCATTTTCACGTGGCGCTATGGTGACACAACCATGGTGTATTGGTGGAGCAAATGTGATGTAAATAAAAATGTCTAGTTGCACCAATTTAGTGTCAAATTTGCTGATTGTGCTTAGTTTTAGTAGGTAATTTTTTTTACACAAGTCTTGGTTTGTGCTAGTCTTGTTTAGTTGTGCATAGCGTGCGAGAACATAAACATTGTAATTGTTCTCTTTATGCACTACTTGAGTGCGCAAGTGTTTTGGTGTATTCTTTTGCACTTAGCGCAATCATTCTCACAACCTACCATAGTTATCTAAGTCTTAGGGACAGGGGGACGGGAAAAAAATCCCAAATTTTGGGGACGGAAAGGGGATGGCTATTAAAATAATATATAAAATATTAATATTTCAATATTTTAACTTTATTCAATGAAATTTAGGGATTTAAATTCTATTCAGGTACTTTCAAGATTATAATTTAACGTTCTTTGTAAAAAAATAGCTTTTTAAAAGTAAAAACATGAAAAGTTTTTTGAATTTTTTTTTTTAAAAAAGGGGACGTTCCCTCCAAGTCCACAAGTCCTCAAAACATTCGGGATGTCACCAAAATATAGGCAACACGTCCCCGCATAACACTGCAACCTACGGACCCTTCCTGACCTCTCCCTTTGTGGTATAATGAAAATATATTTTGTTGGTTTCATGCAAGTTTGGACCATTCTCATGAAAACTGTTAAGTGCAAATGCTGGTTGGCATCACTTTCAGGTGGCGCTATGGTAGTGCAACCATGGTGTATTGGTTGCGCAAATGTGATGTAAATAAAAATGTCTAGTTGTGCCAATTTAGTGTCAAATTTACTGATTGGGCTTAGTTTTGGTAGGTAATTTTTTTTACACAAGTCTTGGTTTGCACTAGTCTTGTTTAGTTGTGCATGGTGTGCGAGAATGTAAACATTGTAATTGTTCTCTTTATGCACTACCTGCGTCTGTGAGTGTTTTGGTGTATTCTTTTGCGCTTACATGTTGAAGTGCACCTATGTTTGTAATGTTCCACGCAAACCTATTTATGTACGCATTTGTGGATCATTTGGTTAATTAATTTCGAAGCGTGTGAGGGTAGTTTGTTAGTATTTTGATCAGCACCCACACAAAAGGAATGAATGGTTGCACTAGGAATTTTGTTTGCACCTACTACAATTGCAAGATGAACTTCCACACCTTGTCATGTGCACATTGTTGGAGGAGCCGACAGGGATTCACCTAATCCATAATTATAATCGTTGAGCCCACACAAATGCATCGAGTTGTGTTACCAATTGGATTTTAACTTGCATAGAGGTTTGGGACACATTTAATGTCATGGATAGCTTGTAGTTTCAACTTTCAAGGACATATTGTAAATGGTCAAATGAGTCTCTATATAAACACCTCCATACTTGAGAAAAGATCCGATTCAGGTTGAGTTGCAGTTTGGGCAATTTGGAAATCCCATGAGAATTAGCCTAAGTGCAATTACAAGAAGTATTGCAAGTAGAGATCTGTGCGCAAGTCTGGGGTAGGACTATAGCAGAATTGAATCACTTGGGGCAACACTCGGTGTTGGATTGTTGTTGTAACCCTATGGGCAATGTGTGTGTCATAAGCCAGATTTGGCAATGTGTGTGAGATTAAGTGTGTAAACTCCCTTTGTTGATAGATAAAGATTTTCGTTGCTGAATAATTTTGATGTGTATTTCAAATGCAGCACATTCTAGGGCATCCTTTCATTGAAACCCCTAACAGCAGCTGCATTAGAACTTCAATAAGTCTTAGTCAAAAGAATTCAAGAACATTATGTCATGCTTTTGATCATCTATATGCTTCTAACATAGTGAATATTAAATATGCACAAGGCAGAGAAGAATCCTATAACTTCATTAACGACACAATCACTAGCTGAAACCCATAAAGCCCTGATCTACCATTTGTCAAAAAGCATCAACCCCAATGTTTTTGCACCCACAACTAATCCATTACATTATCCTGCCCCATGGGTACAAAAACATGTGATTGATGAATATTTGGAAAAATTTCAGGCCCAAGTTTAGTCAGCTTTATTTTGAGCATTCATGCACATCCCTTCAGGCCGCTCCCCACATAACATATTCCCGGTTTGGGCTTTTGAGGCCTCTCCTTACAGATGACAACATTCTAGCTTTGGGCCCTTTGAGCAACACTTCCAAGGCGAACATTTAAAAATAAAGGTACCATTATTGTGAGTTGTGTGATTCTCCATCTCTCAACCATAAATTTAACTATCATTGAAATAAAGAGAACAATTATTAGTGTTACATAAGGATGCATTCCTCCCATTTCCCTGTCATTCTGGACGTTTCAAGGAGCTCAGGATGGGACAAAACTTCCCACCAACGTACCCTCCTACACACAAATAAAAGACGAATGTCCCCTAAAAAGGGACATTCCAAGACATCCCTGACGCGTTCCCTTTTCTAGGGGACGCCGTGATGTACGCCTACCCTCCCTAATTTATTTATTTTTAAAACAATTTTCTTTTTAAAAAAATATTACTTTTGTATTTTCCTTTAAAGATTTAAGAACATCCCATTGGGGACCAATGAATTTGTCAAATTTTATAACCATGAAAAGAGGCAGTTCATGAGGGCCTACACCAGAAGTGTATACGATTGAAATGATGTTTCCAATTGCGTCGTTGATAAGTCCAGCCTCAACCCATAGGTTTGCAGAAAGCATGACCTTTTGCCCCATGCAGATTAGAATTTTGGGCTGCAATTGATTGTTGTCAAGCTCTCTTGAAGAGCGTCTTTTATATTCAACATTGCAATGTGCAACTGGGACATTCAACGACCTAAACATTGCCTTGTGGTGGTCAACTAATTCGTTTGGGGTGAACAAATGGGGCGATGAAAGGTATTCATTTTTTCTTTGAGAAAACAAAAAGGAATTAGTATGTGACATGAGAGTTTCCTAATGATTAAAATATGTTTCAGCATTGCAAATATTCAGAAGTAGTTTGTGAAAAAACCCTTTGTCGGGTCAAAACCCTATTGACGAAAGATAGCTCGCAATGTAACAGTTCTTTGAAACCTTCTCCAAAGGGTCACCCCATGGTATATCCTTGACAGGAGGTAGCTGCCCAAGTTCACCAATGAGAATTATGGACCTGTCCTCAAAATTGGTTCTCTTTGGGTGGGGGGAAGCCTCTAGAAGGCAAAGGCCAACAAGGGAAAGCAAATTGGGCCGAACAAAACTCATTTCATCAATTATAATTGAGAGATTCCTGCAAAGTTGATAGCGGCTATCCTTTGAGTAGTTTCATTTCCTTGACTGGTATTTGGAGGCATGCATGTATCGTGGATGCAGAAATGTTAACGGTGGCAACACCAATGGGAGCTAGTCAAAGTAGGGGGGATTTGTTTGTGCTAGCAAAGGGAGAAAGAAAAACTTTGATCGCATTGACGAGAAAAGATTTACCGGTTCCTATCGTGCCTTTAATGATCAGTTTAAAAGGGGGAGAAAATCTCGTTGCATGTTCCATGGCAAGTTGATGTTCAGGTGAAAGACAACTTGAAGTTGAGGAGACAAAAGATTGCATATCTGGGATGACAGTTGTTGCCCGATTAAACTCAATGAAGGACGACACAATTTCCTGCAAGGAAGATGGAAGATTGTTGGCGCTCCAATTGAAGAGGATGTCAAAGTCACGATAGCGAAGCATTTGTAGTTCATAATGCTTCATATTGTTGCCAAGGTGGAGTTGGGATGATAGTTGTCATCCGTCCAATCGAACGGGACCATTGTTGGGTTTGTGTTCATTGGAAGAGTCTTCGTTAGAAGTTTCATTTCCATTTATTCCCTGGTCATTGAGTTTCGTAAGACCACATGTAGGCAGCTTCAATGAGTGAAACAAATACATGCATTGAAGGACGATTTCTGAATGCATCAATGAAGATTGGGCATTCAAGAGTGGTCCCATCAACAAGGAGACGGCACAAATTCTTCTTACCTAAATTCAAGGACATGAACATGTGACGACAAACAATGAGGGGTAATTTTTGCAACATATGGCAAGTTTCTTATGCGTTGATGTCATGCGCAACGATACTCTTTGTTAAAAGCTTTTGGAAGGCAATGGAGGAGGGGTTATGGGAATCAGTACTATCTGAAATCTGTGTAAGCATTTGATGATATGTTTTGGAGCTCTTCTTTGCTTTTGACGAATACTTAGCAATATATTTCAACACAATGTGGTGGGAGAGAATGGGTTGTCAATCAACGTTGGCTCGCCAAATTGAAAGCATGTCATGATTGTGGATGTTCAATCTATCATTGTTCTGGGCAGGGATGTACTTATTTTCCCAGCTCCCTCCACAAACAACGCAGACCGAAACTGCAGGCCCCAAAGAGCATTGTAATGGCAATGAAGGGAGGGGCCATTTTTTCGCAAGCATGTTTACTTAAAAGTCATCAAATTGAGGAAATGACCGATGGAAGGCCTAGGACAAAACCATTACTTTCAGACCAAACTGTTTTGCAGTTTGGTCCCAATTTGGCAATTTTGTCCACGAGGGCAGAGAGGTGTTGTAAAATTTCGTGCGTGATAATTGGGCATAATAGACTACTTTTAACTAATGCAAGCATATCTTTGAGAAATTGAACAGTGCAATGAAGAGTGCAAGTCTTGCAATATGGTTAAGGATAGACAATTAAGCTCGGAATAGGTGCACAAGTCAAGATTTAGGAATTGAGCCAATAATGACATTCTGAAAAGGTGATTTACCAAATTTAGGTGTCTACATCTATAACCAAAAGCAACATTGCAACAAGCCCAAAAAAAAAAACTTTCAACATGCGGAAAAAAACAAGCCAACCATGTTTGTATCATTACATTTTTATGAAGCAAATAAATTCTATTTTATGAACACACTTTTCCTACACATTTTATCTATACGCTAAATCAACAAGAGACATATTTCTTGATAAAGGGATTATCTTTAAAAGTTAAATAAAAAATGCAGGAAATTGCCAGTAGGCTGAATAGAATAAGCATAAATTGCCTAGAAATGTCTTATCAAAAACCTATTAAAAGCACAACTATTGTAAGTCTAGTATTCTAAAATTAGAAACTATAAATCTAAAAAGGGCAATCATCACGTTTTTCCAGAAAAGGATAGCTACACATTCTTCTTCATATTCAATGTATCCATCAAATTGTAAAATTTAAAAGCGAATTCAATATAAATCCCAAAGAAAGGTCCAAGCATAAGATACTTCATCATATTGGATTTGGCATAATGTGGGAGTTGCCACTTTTACATACTCAAAAGTCGTTATCAAATGTACCAAGTTCAACCTACATGATTCTAATAACCACTAAACAATATGCATGAGTTTTAACAATCAAAAACATTCAATATTGCTTTTAAAAAGTATATGAACAAGCCCAAAAAGAAAGAAAAATCAAATTTGGGCTGTAATAGCCTTGCATTCCATTTGATTTCTGTAAGTCTTGTATTTAAAATTAGAAACCATAAATCTAAAAAGTTCAAGCATTGGGTTCTCCAGAAAAGGATAGCGACACATTCTTCTTCACGTTCAATATAGCTTGTCTCCAAATCATAAAATGTCAATGTGGCGCTGCCATCTAATATCTAGACAGCATAGTTATGTAAGACAGGCTTACAATTGCAAACTTAGACATGGATTCCATTTGTTTAGTCACAAGTAAAGTACTTGCATTAAATACAATTTTCCGCAAGCTGAATTTCGTGCAGTGCACCATAGGGTGGACGTAAGGTGTAGAAATGTTGTTGTTTGGTACAAACAAGGATTGAGAACAAGTATGGATTGGTGTAAGCTGTGTTTAGCCTACACGTCGTCCATTGCATTGGGGAATATGGTAGATTAAGAAGTATTGCAGTCCATGCTGCCTCCCAATCTCAAATAGTGCCATAAGTCCGGCCTTCCAAACAATACAAACAATACAAACAATGTCAACTACTACCCTCCCTTCTTTGAAAAGGCCGTTGATTTACGATTCCCACGTAACTTGTCCATACGAATGCATCCTTCGGCGCAAAATATGGGTACGAAATATGTGGAAAAGTGTAGCTGAGCTGTGCAGCTGATGCGCGAGCTTCTGTTGGACCATCCTTGCAGCTTCCAACAACAAGCCAACGTTCACTGCACCTACTACGACGCAGCTTATTGCCAAGGATCACTTCCCATGGATTTCCGAATCCACAACTCGTGGATTTTCATGCTTTGGCATCCATGGTATCTCTATTTCCATGAACAAATTCATGCCAAACTCGTGGGAGACGACAACTTCACACACCTGTTCTAGAATTGAGATGCCCCTACCAAGATGACTCTTACACCAATATACATCAACCCTCAGCTTGAGCAACTTGTATACGAAATGGGGGGAGATAAGACAGTCAAAATGCACCTTTTGCAGTAAATTTTTGTGTAGGCAAGGATGTCTCAGTCATGACAATAATCTATTCTATTTAAAACTCGATCTGTCATAGATCTCACTATACACGAATTGTACACTTGGACGGTTCGCACATAAACGTACATCAATGCATTTCTGCAGGCCTAAAAAAACCACCCGATCACCTGACCCTTGTCAACGTTAGGGACCATTCATCCCGTAGAAGTGAATGCCTATACACGTAACAATGACAATGGATTCTCCCATTGTGCATTAATCATCACACCAACTTGAAGGCAAAATGGAAGTGTGAATCATTAGGAGCATAAATGGTTGGCATGCCATGTGTCTTGCATGCATTAAAACATGAAATAAAAACAAATCTAGCAATGATTGCTTAATATGATATTGGAGAATATGCAGAAAACAGACTTGCTGAAATGGCCAAGAAACTTTGAAGAAAATGCAATTGCTGGCTGCACAGCCAGACTTGGCAAATAATTGCAGACATTGTTGGAAGAACCTTACAACATCTACGGCGCCACCGACATTACCGTAAGGCAATCCTTGATGCATTGTTTGGCATACAGGCCACCCCTTATGAATTTACTGCATTGAATTTTTTCATTATGCTATACCGTAAGTACATATTATGTAAGAAGGCGAATTGGCTTATTTTTACATAGATTAGTGCAAAGTGGTGTATTGTTGTGAATGTATAAGACAAAGTTATTTAAAACAGTGTTATAGGAATGTTGTTAAAGTTGTAAATGTAGTGGAAGAGGTTTTGAAATGAGTCTGGATTTCTCTTCTTTTCTGATATTTACATGTTTACCATCCTTCACGCTTGCATAGTGATCAAAGAAAAATGCAAGGGAGACATGGAGGTCAGACTATGATCGCACTCTTGATACTGCAGTGAAATTCAAGCCTTGGCGATCAATGTTTCCAATATCTATTGTTGCGTTATTTAGCGGTATTTCTTGTGACTTATGGATTGCGAGCACACATGCCATTTTGAATGGCATTTTTCGATGATTCCTTTGTCTAACAAGAGGAATTGGCAAATGTGTGGGGTTGATGATAGCCCGTGGGGGGTCAAAGTATTTTTGAAATCAATAACCACATTTATGGGAAAATTACAGAGGTTTGAACCCAGAGTATAGACAATAAGAAGAAAATGCATGATGTCCATTAACTATCCTTGCTTTTACCCACAAATTGGATGTCAACGTAATTTCTTGTCCTTTGCACAAAAGCAACATTGTCTCTAGTTGAGTGTCGTTGAGGTTAGGCAAGACCAGTTGTCTTCTTTGTTCTTATTTGATCATTATCATCGAGTGATTTTCAAATATATGGCATACTTATACTTTCTTATTCTACTCATGCAAGATCAAAATTAAGGTCTTGGGTTAGAGGTTATACATACATTTGTTAAATACTCAAACTACACTCCTCTAGTTCGATTATCTGACATATTTAATATTAACATGCTTCCAAATAAATAGCGTGAAAATAATGCTAACGGATTTTGTGATACAACGATAGTTGAGTTTCTGTTGGGTGATGTTATTTGGTGAGAAATGCGCTTTTAGTTGGATTATTTGGAGTAAATGCAACCTGGTTTTGTTATGCAATGGGAATTGATTTTGTTGATTGACATTATTGGATTCTATTTCACTGTAATGATGGCAATTCTATTTGTAGTTTCTATTCTCACTCACTCACACACCCCAACATACATACATATTCTTTATTTAGTGAAGACCATTTAAAAAAATCTCTCAACAACAATGTAACACATTTTCTATGTCTCAATTTCATTTGCTTTTTCAAGGAATCTACCACTACACCCAAACTATTTCATAGTGCATTTATGGGTGAGCATTTTCTACGTCTCAATCTCATTATGCCTGCCTACTGTCAACCCTATCCACAATCACCGATTTAAATATTTTTTACAGAAATGTAGCTACATCGAACCATAAATATTACACAAGATTTAAAGTGGTATATCCAATCAGAAAGTCAATTAATCAAGTTGGCACAATGATTTTTAAAGCTCATTTGTTTCCTTTATGTCCATTCTAGTAATGCCCTCAAACAAGGGACACATAACCTGTGTGAAAAAAGGCAATGTCTCTCACAGACAACATTAACTCTGTCACAGTTAAAAAGTTAATTATATATAAATGTAGTAGACATGTTTTGTTTGTCTTTTATCGGCATTTTGTTAAGAGAATAATAAGACTTTTTGTGTATCGGTTGTGTGAGCCGTCAACCGCTAAGCCTTGCCCTTTACATAGCATAAATAATGTGTGGGTAAGGGTGCTTGTATCAAGTCCTCCATGACCTATGAAGGTTGCATGGCGAGGATGGTATTATTAGTGATGTGGCAGCCCTGCAGCAGGAGATAGGGGATCAGCAAGGTCGCTTTCAGATGCAACTATCCCAACAAACAGATCTCACAGAGACACAAAGTCAGAGAGTGTCAGAATCTGAGCAAGAACTAGGGCAGGTAAAAGCCAAGCATGAGAAGAAGTTATAAGAAATTCAAGCGAAATTATAGTGGAACAAGGGGTCCTCAATGGTAAAAGAAGGATGCAAGAGGCGTTACAAATGGTGAAGAGTTCACTAGAGCATGAACTTGTAGCTGCCAAACATCTTCAACAACGGACATTCAAAGTCTATGCATTGAGAATGGAACTACATCAATCAAAGGCTGCTTCATTGAGCTCTCTTGTGGGCCATCCCACACCTCATCATCCAGGGATGTCTCTCTTCCCCTTCCGCTTCTTCTTCTTGAGCTATCTTTATTGTAATGTCAAAAGGGACTCCAACTGATCTAAAGGGGGGATAACATAGATGGTTAAAAGGTTGATTATAAATAAATGTAGCTGACATGTTTTGTTAGTATGAAGAATAAAAGCTTTTGGAAAACTATGTGAGAATCTTCACATGGTTTTCAAAAGTTTTTATTCTTTATACAATGGACTGTGAAAACCTTTAATCTCAAATGTTTTGTCAGCATTTTGTTAGAAGATTAAATAGACTTTTTGTGTGTCGGTTGTAGCAGTTGTTTGAACCGTCAACTGCTAGGCCTTGCCCAATAAATAGGATACGTAATGTGGGCGTAAGGGCACTTGTATCAGGTACTCCCTAAACTAGAAAATTGTAATAGAACTTAAGAAATACAAAGTTTCTGCTGTTTCATAACTTGTTATGGCATGTACCTATTTTGTGTGTATTAATATGGTAGTCTGGAATCTCAGTAGACTATATCTACACTACAGAGTCATATATATATATATATATATATATATATTACATATACTCATTTTATAGTCCATAAGAAATACAAAAATTGTAAAATATAGTATGATCAATGTTTAAAACATTCAATATACTTAAGATTTTACATTTTCTAGGATATACGAATATCGTATTCCTTTGTGTTTCATCCATTTCCTTTGAGATTAATTTGGGTTGCGATGGTGGCCATAAAAGATGTATATAGGGAGCTCCTAAAGGACCTATTTAATGAGATTGACTCTAACCAACCAATGATATCTAAAGAGGTCTGTCCAATGGCTGGTCCTTGCATTCATATTATCCAAAATCGCTTTCTAATCCTCCTTAAGGATGCGGGAAGGAGTCAAAGTTGTGCCTTGGTAGTTTCCGAGAAAGGATGCTCTTTGAAACTTTAAGCTATGCAATTTGCGGTTCCATTTTTCTATTAGTATTGAAGATCGCCTGAGATTTGATCTCAAAAATAGCTTGTACGGATGCTCAAATATATGTCCAAATTTCTATGAATAGCTTTCTTCCTTGGCCAATTGCGATGATCCCAAATAATTACCTCAAACATTCTAGATATCCTATGAATATTTTCTCTTCAATAAACTAGAGGAACTTTTTACAATCTCCAGGTTTTCTTGTGGTTGTCATGCCCTCCTAGTATAGTCCTCAATAAAACTGAAGTTTGTTTGAGTTAAAATAAAATAAAATGAAACTTTTTTAGGCCCCCCCCCCACTACCCAACCCTACAAGTACATCCCAGGTATGTCAAAATGCACCCGGGACGTATCAGTACCATACCCGGGACATATTTGTACCGAGTATGTATCCAAGGAGGTATGGGAGGGTGGGAGACGAACCCAGGTAACATAGGTAGTCACACTATTGAAGTTTGTCTGCCCCATCAAATCTAACAATGACCCAATCTGAAGCTAAGGACTTTCTTCAATGGACCTTTTGTAAGAAATATGAACATTGTGTTGCCATCAGAAAGGAATATGTGTAGACACCGCTCTTTCACCCCTAGGTGACCCGCTAAACATTAATCACATTATCATAGTTATTATTATTATCTCTATCCTAAGTACACTTTAAAATTACCATCGTAAATCCTATACCACCCGCGTAAATCTCATTTACCCTCCCCTAACCACTTAAAACCAACCTAGCCTAATTTACCCTACCCATCCTAACCCCCTAACTTCTTACAACCCAAATCCCTAACCTCCCATTGTTCACCAAACAACCTAAAACCTCATATGGCAAGTGGTTTCATCCATTTACTATCTTTTGCTTTGTTGGTTTATAATCTATCTGGACAAATCGATAGCGATCCATGATCATCAGCGATCGTTGCGGACGTCGTCGATTCTATTTAGCCAACCTCTTCCTCCATTTCACATTTAGTTAGAATATGGATTCAAGGATGAATTGTTGCACCTGTAAACAACATCACTATTCCCAGGATCATTAACACTTTGCTGCCAAGTTTTGGAAAGCGCCTTCAGATCACTGGATAAACTCTTTAGAATATGTATCATCTTTAGCACATTATCAAGGTTGGTACCTTTATTTCTTTCATTTTTTCAATCTATTTTACATCATTTATAGCCCACAACTAGTCATCTACACCATCCTATATAGCCTTCCCAAGCTTTGTCTCTTATTTATTCATGTATTCAACCTTTATAATATATGTAGTTTAAACGGAGATCACCTTCAATCCATGATCATCGTCGATCAGTCCCTTGACCTTTGTTTCCGTCATTAGTCTCCCAAACACATCCAAATCTCTATTTTTGAAATCTCATAGGTTTCTGAAAACCTTCTAGTTTACCTCAACGCCGTCAAATATTTTTTTCATCGATCAGTGTCTATTTTATCAATCTTTTGTCAAAGTTAGCATTTTCTCCCCGATCACCGTCAATCAATATCCATAGCCTCTTGCTTTCTCATTAGTCCTGTAAACATGCCTAAACTTTTGTTTTTGAGTCTCACATGCCTCTAGAACTCCTCCTAATTTGTTTTAGCATTGTCACTACTCTTTGTTCTGGCATTTATCATTGTCTTGTTTTATCAGTATTTCATTAAAATAAACATATTACTCCCTGATTGCCATCAATATCTAGATTGTCAATCCCTGTCTTTTTTAATCATTTCTAGTATATATCATATTTTCAACAATCTATTTTGATCTAATCAGTTGTTTGCAAGATGGATGTTCTGTAGATGATTGTTCCAGGTCCTTCACATCCAATCACCAACATATATGATCTCCCGATCATCCATCAATAGTTCATGTGGGAACAATTTTACATTGTATATGAGCTCATCTTGTGTGCTATCACACTCTCTCCCAACATCGAAGATATCGAAGATCATATAGAAATCATACAAGAAGAGTGAGAAGCCACTGAAGAGTTCTGGTATGACTACTTCGAGGATTTTGAGCTTGCTACTACCCTAGCTTGGGCCACTTACAATGTTGAATAGGATCTTTCCACCCCCCTTGAATTCTGATATGTATTTTTCATTTATCTTATCATTATCAAATTACTTAATTGTATCAAACAAGTTGACACCCTTCAAGGAATTCCTTCAGATTTCTGGGATCGGCATTTTTCAAGAAACTCAATATCATCTTTATCTAACATCTCTTTGTTTACTTTTCCTTTTGTACATGTCCTCTCACTTGGAAAAAGGAGGAGCCCTTCACATTGTTCATTTTTTATCATCCCGGCATTGTGGTTTTCGGCATAGGTATCAGTAAACCCTACCCTATTTGAGTTTTTGGTATTTTCAGCATTTATAGCACCTAACCGAAAAACACCATAAACAATATGAACATTGTGTTTCCATCAAAGAGCATTAAAAATTTTGCATTGTAAATTGTATCACAAGTTTGGAATAGATCCCTAATTCCTTGGATATGTTGGGTGACTAGAATTATGTGGCAAGGAAAGATCTACGATTGAGCATCTAATCTATGGCTGTGGCGATTCATATTCCTTCAAAAACTCCTTTGAGCTTTTAATGTCAGGGTTTCCTAGAAATCCATAGTTCCTTGGAAGACTACAAAGTGCAAAACATCCAAGCCATAAAATGAAGCCTTTCCCCATCTTTCTTGCCCCAAAGAAAGCTTTTGACCACCACATAGCATTTTAGAGCCCTTCCTAAGAAAGGAAAAGACAAGCAGAAGAATATATGACCTGTTACTAGAAGCTCATCCACAATCACAATTTTTCTAGTTAGTGAAAGATCAAGACTCTTCCAGGTTGCATTTTCTTTTCTTAAGTCATTTCAAATGGTTAACATGATCTATAAATCCATGCTGGGAAGTGTAGATTGTTGTCGGATAGAAAAATATCTTATTTTAAATAGGTCTTTTGAAAACAGAAGGCTTGTGTTTTGTGTTACCAAGCTATGTTTGTGAATAAGATTGCAAATGATATTCTAAGATTTATTGTTTTAGATTCTCCTTCGCATGCATGCTACACTTATGTATAACATTATGGCCAGATTGAGAAGCATAATTATCAGACTTGTATAATTTCCATAATGTAGACACACTCACCATCATTTTCTGTGCATTACATTACACTAATATGTTCAGTCAAATCATCTTATTCCAATCTTTTGAAAGCAGTAAATTGGATTGGCTGAATGAGCAGATCGGCCCTTTCAGTATTTGTTTCATGTCTCATGTGATGCTGAGTGGCTACATTGTTTGGCGCCCACTTTACCTTCCTTGTGTTATCTAGCAACAATTGTCCACTTTACTCAAATCTAATTAGCATATGATCCTGAAGCTCCACTCTTGGCACTGCGTTGCTGCTGTTCCAATAGTATAGGAGGTGTGTTCTTTGAAGGCATGGATGATAATCTTTATGCAGTGCTGCAGACATTCTTAGGTGCTGAGTGGTTTGTTGGTATGTGAAGACAGCATTGAGTGAGCAGGTAGCAACCAAGCAGGTAGGTTGGCAGGTTGAGCCGAGTGTACAATATCCCTTTTGGCATTCGTACATGTTTTCGGGGAGTCCATATAGTACAGTATGCGGTTTGTACTACACGCAGTATTGTACCACGAGTTTTTTCTATAAAAGGAACCCATGAATAGTAAAGTTGCATGATTGTACAGGGTTGTAATCATTAGAGCTATTGTGTGGTGACTGCCATTGATCTAACAGCAGATTTATTCCTGAGTAATAAAATACTGAGAGACCTTTGCCCATGGTTTTTACCTGGTACATCACCAGGTTTTCCACGTAATATATGCGTATGTGTTTTAGATCTGTTTATTTCTTATTGCTTTCACTGTAATTGTTTCTCTCTATACTTGTTATTTTTCTAACATGGTTATCATTGTCACGAGCTAAGTCACAAGGTTCAAGTTTGTGTTTATGTTTGACGAGGATAAAGTTCGGTTCAAGTTCGCGAAGGGATAAAGTTCAAGACAAAAAATGTCTTTAAGTTTGAACAATTTTTTATCTATCATTTTTATTTGTTGAAAAAAATGCATAAATATGTCAGAGGGACAGTGGAGAGAGCTTTTTGTCCACTACTTTCAGTCGTGACTCGTTATATGTATATATACACACATTTGTAAAATAATGCAAAATCATGTCAAAAAATTCTCATGCAAAAATAAAGGATAAAGTTCGAGTTCATGTTCGACGAGAGTAAAGCTCGGCAAAATTTGAACTTTTTCGATAAAAGTCGGAAATCCTTTGTGACTTAGGTCATGAGTGTTGTAATGTTGTTGTTTTTGGCAGTGCATTAGCCGATGCATCCGTTGCTATGTTTGGCACTATCTATGACACTCTATTGGGTGTCGTTTTCTGCTTCATATAGGAATTTCAAATAAATAGAATAATTTGTTTGAAACCATTGGTCAGCAGTTTAGAGGACTTGAGGACAGTTGAAAAATATATAGATGATTGGTAAAGATCCCACACACACTATATAATCAAAAACTTCATACAGGTTTATACATTATCCATATCTAAGTGAGACAGAGAGAAGCTATGAATACAGTCATTTGAAATCTCATTCTTATGCTTTACAGAACAGGTCAAATACATGTGTATTTTGATGATGGATGGCAGCAATGATCTGACACTTTTGAGCAGCAGGAATGATTTAATCAAAAGTTCTTATGTGGAATGCAAAGTGTGTAAGAAAGGAAGTGATTATTACCCACTTCCCCCTTGCAATCATTTGATTTAAGTATCATTTTGCTTCACACGTAAATTATTTGGCTTCAGTATACTATGATTTTTGTCGGCAACAGTGGGTTGGGTGGTAACTTCCCATTCCCATTTTTGTGGTTCTCAAGCCCGATAGCTTCAGGTGTCCTAAGGAAAACGATTATCAATACATTGAGGGCATGTTGTAATAACAGTGGGAGCGAAATAGATACAACAGAAAGAAATCTGTTGTCACCATAAACTGCAACAATGGTAAGGAAAAAGATAAAACGTTAAATTAGGGAGATGGAGGTTTTAAAAGCCAAAGTGCATTCAAGCAAATGGGAAGAATGCTAGTAAGCTTTAGAGGGAATAAAATGCTACTAGAGGAAGTAAGGGTACTTGCAAATCAAAGTAGAGTGAAGCAACAATGGAGAAAAACAAAATAGAACAAATGCAAACAAAAAGGCAATAAAAAGAGATGGGATGGCCCGAATGTAGAAAGGAACATGTATTTTTAAATGGTAGATGTAATACCTGACTTGCAAAAGTGTTGCCAAGACCTGTCTCTACTATCTCTTGAAAGATTGTTGTATGGCTTTTACAAATAAGAGATAAGAACATATTGATGACTTGGCATATACAGGATCTTACAGGAGTGCAAGTGTGTACACAAAACAGTGTGTTTATATATGATGTATACACAGAAGCACACTTTATGGTAGAGGTGCACAATCTATGCTAGATACAAAATATGCACATAAGAGTGTGCTCTGCATGCGCGCGCGCATGTGTGTAAAAACATATGCACAAAAGCACATTTTGATCCAACAAAACAATGACTGCTTATCTGTTTTTACCAAGTGCTAAGATACCTTTAACTTTAAGCACTACCAAATGCAGTCTCTAAAGAATACAGCGAGTCATATGCAAATTTATTCTCTTATAATTGAAAACAAAACACAAACCGTGACAACCCATAGGACTAGAGTAATTGCTTGCCCATTCTAGTTCTTGCTTATAGTCAAGCATAAAGATATTTGTGGCGTAGCACAAAATCAATGCACAAGTTTCCCTTAAAGTCAAGTATCTCAAACAGTGACTAAGAATTTAATTTGAATTAAAGTTTTTTTTATCATGTTTACAACAAATTATGAAAGATTGATCAAGTCTTGGAATATGCTTTTTCATAATAGAGATACTAAATCCATTTTTGTTCGAAGCACAAATATGTGTATGTGATTAAAATATATTTATATGCTACAAACTTGACATCAAACACTGTGAAATGGACTAAGTTTTTAGTCTTGCAATAGAAGAAGGCTGAGGTAAATGTACATACTACGGAAGATATCAACTTCTTGAATATTTATGTTCTCAAAATAGAAAGTAGAATGCACTGAAATTTTGATCACTATACGAAGGAATCACAATTCGTTACAGCTCCATTAAAATGTTTTCTTGTCAAACATGTATTTTAGACAGCAGCACAGATATATGGCAAGCTATTAAGGGTGCTTGATTACCAGAATATCTTATATTTTCACAAAGAGTGGCAAGTATCCCAGAAAACCTACTATTTTCATTACCATTACCACACTCTACTAATCTCTAAATAGTGGAATATTTCCAATAAATCAAGACCATTTATGGACAGTAAAACGCTCTTAGCATGAGATATTTTCTAAAACTTTCTGAAACTTTGGCCTATCCTTCAAACTCTAACTCAATTATGATTTATAAATAATCAATAAAAAAGCAAAAAACTAATCATCTCGTCTACACGTGACTTCTAAAATCTTGAAAGATAATTTCAAAGACGGAACATTACCTGCTCAACTGGATAAAGATTACAACAGTACCTAGAAGAGTGCTGGCTACAACCGTACTATCTGCAATATCTAAGAGGATGTCATTCTTATTGCACGCCTTCAGGCCATCATCCATTGGGACTTTGTATGAAAATGAACCCTTCACAACAAAAAGCAAATTAACTGTCATATGTTACGACATTTTTCAATAATTATCTAAGTATAACTCAAAAATATAACCGCTTACACAGCAAATAGCAACAATTGCATTATGAAAGACCATAAAAGGCATGATCAAGTGTCCTAGCATCATTAGGGCTTCTTATGTTTGTACATTCAATGTCTCCAAGAACAATAACAAAAATAAGTATTGTAATGTGTACTCGTTCACTTTGGTCATGGCCAACATTAGTATGTTTATTATATTTTGTGATTTGTCCAATGGCTATTATTAGGGTTTCATGAAAACCTATTTTTCCTTCATTGGAGGAATTTGCAATTTTTTTCAGATCTGTCTAATCTTCTTTTACCAGTAATAGGTTGCTCAGAGAGGACCCTAAATTTCTGTTTTCTCTACTCTAAGACTTGTGGTTGAAGAAATATTGATGTTTCTTGCCAAATCATAACTCGTGCATATCTTGATATTTGTGCCAAATTTCACGAAACCATCTACAGGACTGGAATCATCATGAGATAATAGCAAGGATAATTTTTGTGGTTTTTCAGATTTGTCAAATTAGGGCACGAACAATCCATCCCTAAATTTGGCATTCGTTTGACCATCATAAGGCAGTTTTTTTCTCTTGTTTAAGGCAATAAAAAAATTGCAATAACCTTTGCACACATAATCAGTTGGAGCTTTGTTTTCAAATCGTGTGTTTTTTCGATCTCTACATAATGATGTAGTTCTTTCAGCCCTATTTCATTGCTATGAGAGCTAAATCGTGCACAAACCTTATGAACTCCAGCATTTGTGATGATGAGTTTTCTGCATCTTGCTTCATGTTTTTTGCACTCAATTTTGGAGGAGCTTGTGCATATGGTTGATAGCTTGGAGTGATAATTTTCTTCACAAGAGGCTTTAACAGTAGACCATCATCAATTTTTTGGGTAGATTCTCCACATTAGCTTGGAGTGATAGTTTTCTTCACAAGAGGCTTTAACATTAGACCATCATCAATTTTTCGGGTAGATTCTCCGCATTATATTCCTATATATTTAGGGAATGTTGTTCAAGGGGGGTGATACTATCATACTTTCTTTCAGCATGTTCTAGTTAGCCAACGTCCAATCGGGTAGGGTAAACCCTCTTGTTGGGTATGCAAAGGTGACAAAAATTGGGTTTTACCGGGCACATACGAAAACAAGATTGTGGTTATTCCCCTTGTTTACGTGCCTAAGTGAGATCCTTGGGTTGACCAGATCACATCCAGGCAGATGTGACCATTGCGATAGCGCACATTATGGGGGTAGATCTACATGTGGGTGTAGGGAGATCCCCCAAACAGTCAAGGTAAGAACTTGGAGGAATGTAGTGAGTTGGCGCAAGTGTCACCTTCTTAAAATCAAAAAAATCATTCTAGTGTGGTGAAATTACTTAGGTAGAATAAGCAACAACAATGGATCTCATTATGAATAATGTCAAGAACTACAGAATAACGCCAACTAGCAACAGTGACTAAAGCATAATAATTGAAATATATGACTCAGCCACTTTAGGGGGTCAACCTCCAAAACCTTATGATAGAAAAGGATTCATAATTTATCATCAAATGCTAGCCACTACCTCCTACATACACCCTACTTAGGCTATGATTATTGCCTAGGCTGACCCTACTACCAATATGAAGATATAGAGAATTATCATATGACTAAGCAAAAAGGTTATGCTAGCCACAAGTCAGCCACGCATATTCCAATACACGTTATAGGTTAAGGACATAGCATGCCCCTCCCCTTACAACCAACAGTGTCTACAATGTTGACAATCAGATGCTTTTGCAAGCACACTTCATCCTCTTATACCTCATTGGCCGGAATCTTCCACTTGATATGATACTTTGTAATCACCCTCACCTGCAACTTCTTAGTACATGTTTTAAGGATTTCCACAAATTCCAAAATGATTTTGCCTTACTCATCAATCTTTGGTAGCTTTGTTTGGGCTGAAACTCTTTGTTCAATGACCTTCTTCAACCAGGAAACATGGAAGACCGGATTTATTGTTGCTACCTAAGGCAACTCCAATTTGTATGCTACACTGCCAATCTTTTGCGAGACCTGATAAGGGCCATAAGACTAACCCATATATCTATATCTCGACCCTCTCTCTATCTAGCCCTATCTATACATAGATATGGGCCCGCCCACCCCATATAGAGTTCTAGATGAGGGCCATATACAGAGTATAGAGGGGGGCATGACCGACTAGAATCCATATAGCCACCCTCCATCCTGGGTCTGTTGGAAATATTGTCATTGATGTCAAAAGAGGTGCTGAACTGGTAAACGGAAATCTGTCAGAAAGTAACGGAATTACTAATGGAATTGTGAGTATGTCAACGGAAATAACCAGCAACATATAGAGTAGCAAAAAGAGCAGAAATTAGATATTTATATATGTGAAAAGGGTGGCCTTTATAGGAGAAATACAACAGTATCTGTGTAAAGCGAACAACATTCAAGAAAGAGGAAGATCTTGACAACCATGATGAGAAGAAAGCAACGCTTTTTCATGAAGACCATGATTTATCCTTGGAGGCCAACGATTTGCACAAAAGAGGGCCCACGACTTGCTTAGAGAGCAGCACTCATGTCTTAAGGGGCTGCATTGAATGTTTAGGTGATAATTAAATTATTTGGGGCAGTCTTTATGTGTGCATTTATTAATTCAAAGGGGGCAGCGATTTGTTTAGAAAGAATAAATTAATAAATAAAGGCCGACTAATGTTAATGAAAGGGTGTGATGGTTTAAGGTGTAATGCCCTTTCGAAAAGGTACGAAAGGCTATATAAGAAGATTCATATTAGACTTATTAAGCATGGATTCAAGTTGAATATCTTAAGGAAAAAGAAGAAGAAGAGGAAGCGTAAGCGCAGAATTTTAGAACAGCAAATCTGAAAGTAAGAAAAAGAATTTTCCATTATTCAGACTCAACGTACCTTTGCCAACGATCTTCGCTATAGCATTATCACCAAATTTTACTGTACCTTTATTTACTTTCTTTAAGGAGAGAAACTTACTTTTATCACCAGTCATATGTCTTGAACATCCGCTATCAATGTACCACTGCTGTCCTTTATCTCGAGCATGAAAATTTGTTTGAACGAGCATGGATTTTTCTTTGTCTAGCCCATCTTTCTCCTGCTTCCTTGTCCAGGATTTCGTAGCCTCCCTTTTCTTTGTATCTAAAGGCTTTGTCTTTTGATCTTGTCTCGAGTCAAACACACTTCTACAAAAGCGTGCTATATGTCCATAATTATTGCACTTGTAGCAGATAATGGCTTCCTCGTTATAATAGGATAGTGGAGCAAACGAATTATAGTTCATATTCAACACTCTATGAGCAGATTTTGGTTTGTTTCAGGCTTCATTATCTCTCATTCGCTTTCTACACTCTATCTTTTTATGCTCATATATATTGCAATAAAAACAATAACCATGAAAGGAACTTTCGAACCTGTTCATATTCCTATGTCATGGAGTAAATGGTCTTTTGATGTCGTTCTCTTTAACACCTTCCTTGTGGATGGAACTGGTCTTCGTAGTTTCCTCTTCCTTTCTACTTTTATTCTTCGTAGGTGCATTTAGAATTTCTACATAACTTTTTCCCTTTTCTAAGCCTTTCTTCTCTGGAATCTCAATGGATTTTGAAGCTTTCTCTAGTTTTTCTTCATATCCAAGTCTTGATTTGTTGGATGGTGATCTTTGATTTTCTAGAATCTCATCTAGAACCTTAGTACTCTTTTCAAATTTCAAGTTGTTCATTAGTTTGGTATTTACCTTTTCTAAGTCTTTTCTCATTGCAACAATCTCTGACTCACGCTTTTCACATTCTTCTTGTTTCACCTTGAGCTAACTTCTCAACCCTTCCTCAATTTTCTTTGCTTCTTCAATTTGGGTCTTCAGGTCAATGATTAGATTCTTTGATTCTTCAAGACTCTGTGCTAACTTAGCTTCGAAAGATTGATTTTGTTCTTCATATTTCTGGAGCTAAAGTCTTTGCTTCTGATTCCTCTTTTTGAGTGCTTTTATTTCACCCAACGCACAAATGAGTTCTTCGAGGTTTACCTCACCTTCTTCTTCTATGTCCTCGATTCCTTCCAAATCAACTTTGTTAGTTGACGAACCTTCTTCTATAGCCATAAACAATGTGTCTTCATCATCACTATCTGAATCACTTATTCTGCTTTCTTCGGATGAGCTGCTACCTCTTTTTGAATATAGACTCTTCTTTTGCTTTTCAAATTTTTTCTTGCCTCTGCTTTGCTTGAATTCTCTTTTGAACTTGGGCTTGCTTTCTTCATCTTCGATATCTTCCTTCTCTAGGCATTTAGCTGCAAAATGACCAATTTTACCACAGTTAAAACATTTAAATGGTAACTTACCTTTGTATCTCCCGGATCCTTTCTTTAGCTTTGGAATGAATAAAGCTTCCTTTTCATCTTCTTCGTTGTTTGATTCATCATTCACTTCAGATTCCTTGATTGCCTTTTTCTTCGAGACTTTGAATGCGGCTTCCTTCTTTGTTGGTTTATTAGATTCGGTCCTCATTTCATAAGCCGTCAGTATTCCATGTAGTTCGTCCATGCTTAGCTTGTCAAGATCCTTCATTTCTTCGATGGCAGACACCTTAACATCAAATCTTAATGGTAAAGATCTTAAGACCTTTTGGACGATCACAAGTTCCTCAATCTTTTCTCCAAGCCCTCTTATGGCATTGACAACTTCATCCACCCGCAGAAAATAAACTGCAACATCTTCCTCATCCTTCATTTTTAGGCTCTCAAATTTTCTCCTATGGGTTTGAAGCTTAGCTTTTCTGACCTTATCATCACCTTCATATATTGTTCGAAGTTTATCCCATATTTCCTTTGCCGTGTCACATTGCATTACCTTGACAAATTCGGACTTTGACAAACCACACAAGATTGCGTTCATTGCCTTGGCATTGTTTTCAAAAGCCTTCTTACCGGCTTGGTCTGTTGGCAGAGTTGATGGAATGATATATCCGACAGCTACTGATTGCCGAATATCAAACCCTAGTGCCATCAGATAGGTTCTTATTCTTACGCTCCAAAATGCATAGTTTGTTCCGTCAAACAACGGAGCCTTGTTCGAGGAAAAACCTTCTTGTACTTGACTAGCCATATATGCTCCCGAGATCTACCTTCCAACTGTTAGATTGTTCCTCAAGGAACCTGCTCTGATACCAATTGTTGAGCACAAGATAATACTGAGGGGGGGGGGGGGGAATCAGTATTATGATATTATTTCAAACTTCAATACTTAAACGTAGATCTATAATCACGAGCAATGTGAATATATCAAATCAATCAAAGAACACAAAACTTAATGCAAGTAGACACAAATATACGTGGAAACCCTTTCAGGAGAAAACCACAGAGAAACTTCTTTCTTTATATATATTTCTCAAAAATTTGTAGGCACCAACCTACTGGAGACACCAATCCCCAAATTACAGTTTTGTAGGCACCAACCTACAGGAGCACCCACCCCTTTTAGCTAAGCACCAACTCAGCAATAGACACTGATCTCTTCGAATATGAAGGCACCAACCTTCCTTACAAAATTTGCTTTCCACTTTTGAACTTGTTGCTTCCTCAACGAATAATGGAAAATTCTTCTTCTTACTTTCAGATTTGCTGTTCTAAAATTTTGCCCTTACGCTTCCTCTGCTTCTTCTTTTTCCTTAAGATATTCAACTTGAATCCATGCTTAATAAGTCTCATATGAATCTTCTTATATAGCCTTTCGTACCTTTTCGAAAGGGCATTACACCTTAAACCATCACACCCTTTCATTAACATTAGTCGGCCTTTATTTATTAATTTATTCTTTCTAAACAAATCGCTGCCCCCTTTGAATTAATTAATGCACACATAAAGACTGCCCCAAATAATTTAATTATTACCTAAACATTCAATACAGTCCCTTAAGACATGAGTGCTACTCTCTAAGCAAGTTGTGGGCCCTCTTTTGTGCAAATCGCGGGCCTCCAAGGATAAATCACGGTCTTCATGAAAAAGCGTTGCTTTCTTCTCATCATGGTTGTCAAGATCTTCCTCTTTCTTGAATGTTGTTCGCTTTACACAGATACTGTTGTATTTTTCCTATAAAGGCGACCCTTTTCACATATATAAATATCTGATTTCTGCTCTTTTTGCTACTCTATATGTTGCTGGTTATTTCCGTTGACATACTCACAATTCCGTTAATAATTCCGTTACTTTCTGACAGATTTCTGTTTACCAGTTCAGCACCTTTTCTGACATCAATGACAATATTTCCAACACTGGAGACGGCAGGACATCCCCTGTACAGGTTAGGGGACTGGGGGCATGTTTCTGGCATGTCAAGGAGGCATCCCCCCCTTTTACCCATGCAACAGGGGACAGGTGGGGATGTTTCCTCCACATCCCTGAAATGCCTAGGACAGCTGGGACGTTGTAAAAATAGCTACCCTTGGCGTCCCCAAGTAAAGATGTACAGAGGGCGTCCCCAAAATTACAGAGAAAAATGGTGTAGAGCAAAGTCTTCAACATGGTCTCAATTAAGGATTGAATTTGCCACATACTTCCGAAGCAAGATAACTTCACATGAAACAACGCACTGAGCAGTAATAAGAGTAGATATTTTGGGCCTTCAAAGATGTTGGACAGTTTTTCTTTAAGTTCCTTTACCAATACATCTCATACAAAAATTACAAACTCTATTCAGGAGTTACGCCATTTCTCAGAAAAACAATATAAGATGAAAATACCTCATGTTTTTGCCTCAAGGTCGCCGATGCCCGCAAGTGGTCCTGTTTATCCTGAGAAAAAGGTTCACATGCAGATAAGATACAAAAAAAATTAAACAGATGTGATATAGGAACCAAGAAATAAATATCTTCTCTGCAGAGCTTATCCTTGATCATCAACCTTAACATGACAGATTTGTTAGTACAAAAAAATCTTGCATGATATCACCCCCATGACAAGCTTCAGATAACAGCTGGATTGAACTAAAGTTAACTGGATAGAAAATGAAGACTAAAAGCCAATTTGTTTTTTTCGAGAAGAAAAGTCTTGACTGTGCCCATCAGACAACAACATATTGACATAACTCAAACGCAATTTCCATCCAGAAGCCTCCCATACCCTTGATTTCTATTTATGTCTTCCCTTTGTTCGTCCTTGTGCCTTTCTTGTAATTGTTTGCCCTCTCTTGTATTCTGCCACAAAGAAGCTGTAAGTCTTAGAATCCATACATTGATATAAATTATTTCTTTGAGTTTAAGCAAGCAGTCATATAAACAATTGTTTAAAAAGGATCTACACACTATAGACAGTTGGAGGTGATATTGCATACCACATGGAGAGATGATAATGACAATAACAATAGCTTCTAATTAACAAAAAGGTAGAACTCGGTACAATTCATGCAGTACAGTAAGAACCTGATACAAGCACACCTTCCCCTTTGTGCAACAACTATTTAATGTCAAGATGCAATGGTTAGCAGTCCTCTCTTGAAAACAACATCATTATCTACAATTATCCCCCCCTCTTAGAAAAGTTGGAGTCCCATCTGACGATATCCATACAAAATAGCTCAAGGGGAAAAGAAGAAGACATCCCTGGAGGAACATAACAATGAGCTAGAAGGGAACCCATTTAAAAGAGGCTGCGCATTGTGACATCCATTTTAGATTTGTTTAAGTCACGGCAAAGAGAGCATACACTTATGGTATTGCAGTCACTTGACAGCCATAAGTTCATGTTCTCAAAATGAACCTCTTGACCATCCATGCAGCTGGAGCCCTTGTAATTTCCGGTTTGCTTGGCTGGTCCCTTTCTCAGCTGCCTGTAGCTTGCCATTGAGTTTGTTGACCGCTTACCTACATACTCAACAACTTTCAGCACCTGAGCCTGAGTGAGCAGAGTTTGCTGAGTGAGCTGAGGTTTGCTGAATTTGCTGAGTGAGCTGAGTTTGCTGAGTGACCAACGATCTTGAAAGTGGCTATGTTGTTCTTCCAATGAGTCTGTAGTGCCATATTAGAAGCATCCATATCCTTGTCCTTTTCATTTTCCAACCTATGATATTTGTAGGTATGCTCAATGCTGCATAGAGAACCCAAAACGCTCTTCACAGGGAAAGTAATAGTCTGAGGAGCAAATGCGGGAAACCATTCCTCATGCATCTCCTGATTATTTATATAGACGGTCTATGCGAATCACCTTCGCAGAGCCTTGTCCATTTAGTTTCCGGCATGGTATATATGTTAGCAAGGTCTCAACAATGTGTTACAATACACGGAAGCCTTGAATATACTTGCCCACTGGAACAAAATAATGGATGACATTTTATATCTAGGGATATAGGAACCTATTTACTGCTCTGATAGAACAAACCTTTGGATAAACTAAAATGTATAAGAAATTCTAAAACCAAGACCCTTAGTCCCTCTTCCTAGGGTGATCATGTCGAAGACCCTTAGCCCATTTTGTCTTCTCGACGGCTCAGGAATAGACTTCAAGGGGACTTAAGTATAATAGTTAGTTACTAAGTAGCCGAAACGTTTTGGATACGGGAGTGGGTACGGAGTATCCGATATGCAGATACGGAAAAAAAATATTTGACCTTGGATACGGCGTTGGATACGGCAGTATAAAAAATATATAAAAATTAAAAAATATATAAATTTTAGCCTTCTAAATAAGAATTAAGTTATTTAACCAAACTTAATTCTTATTTTAGAAGGCTAAAACACTTATAACACTACAACATTATATGACATTATAAATTAAAATAACGTTATATCATTATATTCCTATAGATATATTGCCCGTCACTAACATAATAACATTATATGATTATTAATAATATCCGATTTTGGACAATATAATGCACAATAATTATAAATATTAAAATGACATCATAAAGATATTAATTATAATACTATCATAACACTATAATTAGAAATACTATTATAATATAAAATATTAATATATAATATTAAGTAATTTAATAACCTTATATATATATATATATATATATATAATATATATATATAATTGTAATAAAATTTATAAATATTAATAAGCTATTTATTTTACAGATGCTAGTTTTAAAATATATATAATATTAAAATCATTTACTATAGTAGTATAGTCTATAATAAAATTATAAATATTAATTTTAAACTTGGATATATTCTTAAACTTCCAGGTATTGATATATTCTTCCACCTAGAGGCTTGGAGTAATAAGATTTTTGTTGAAATCATATGCCTATAGCTTCAAAAGTATATCTGCGTGTATTGATTGGAAAATACCTCCGTTGTATCTTCCCACGCTCCCACCCGCCGTTTCCGAGCCGTACCCGTATCCGGTACGTTTTCATAACGGTTTCATGCCCCCCACCATGTCGTATCGGTAACCTAGGTTAATTATAAAGTATGAATATAAAAGAAAATATTATAAAGCACTATAATAAATTATTATGAACTTAATAATAAAAAAAAAAGTTGAAAAAGAAAAAGGCAAGAAGGCATTACCAAGTGTTATTTATTCAAGGGGAATCGTTCCACTGTGACTTGCCTAGGAGAGAAAAGCAACTAGAGGAAAGTATTAAATATGGGGAAAATTCTGATTGGACATGAGACTGGCCATTTGGGCCCTATTCTTCTATTCAAGCAAATCTACTTGCTTGGAGAGAGATCACTTGTTTATTCTCTCATTCCAAGCTTTGTATGTTGAGCATTTTTGCTTGCATCTTCACTCTTGAGGACGAAAACCCTCCAAGAGTTCTAGAGAAGGACGAAAACCTTTCCTCTAGTTTGTGAGGATTTTTCACCTTGGGTTTCCATAGTGCATAAAGAGTTAGCTGATTTTCTAGTGGTTTTCCAATAATTTTGAGGGTTGTACTTTGCAGATTTGGACAAGGGTTTAAAGAAGAGTTTGTGTGGCTGCATTCCATCTGGGGACCTTGTTTCCAGATTTTTCCTAGGAAGTGTGACTTGCATGGTGGGCTGTTCGGAGGTGTTTTGAGCTTCCAAATTTCAGATCTGAGTTGTGTCATTTGCAGAATTTTTGTGAGCTAAATCAACTTTTGTGGAGGGGATTTTGGCTCCAAAATATTTTACTTCCAGCTGGTGTCTGAAGGCAAGTTCTGCATAATTTTAATAAATTATTTCAGCCTCTTTTGGGTCCCAAAAATCCGATATTAATTTTGTGTTTGGCTTTATAAATTCACTGAATCGGTTTATGGTGCAAATATCATAATTTACCTTCTGAGTTTTATGAGTTTCATACTCAGCCCTAGTCGCCATTATAGATAAAATTCAGATCTGTGTTCTAAACATTTAATAAATTGTCTATAATCTGCATTTGGGTTTGGGATTTGCCTTAAATCCATTTGAGGTGGAAAAAAGTCCTTTTGGGGACATTACAAAGCTAAAACCAAAAATGACATTGAAGTTTTGCAAATCATCTGTTGAAGCCCTCAACAAGAAAATAGAAGACAAAATTTGTCTCTATCCGAAAGCCACTTGAGATTCATCTAGACTTTGTCTGCAAGCAACTTGAAAAATGTGTTTTTAGGTTTTTTTAATTTTTTAAGAGTCAAACCTTTGGTTGTAGTTTCAAAGATGAGGTGATGGATGGTGGATGGTACCATATAGTGCAAAAAACGGACACATTTTGGACAAGGTATGGAAAGAAGTGTTATACCAATACTTTGCTAGCCATATCCATGGAACCATTTCTCCTATTTATCTGAAGCAAAACAGTAGAGACAACCCTCCAAACATTTATTGACCGCTTCCATTTTCCCATCAGATTGGGGATGATATGAAGAGCTACAAGTTGAGTACCCAAACATGAGAATAGCTCAGTCCAAAAGTTACAAGCAAATATAGGATCGCGATCACTTACTGTGATCTTTGGGGTTGTCACATCCCATCTTCCTCGGCTCTGAAATTGATGGCCAATTGATCATTAACAACATGGTTTCTCCTTTCATTGTGAAAGTGATTGACATTGCATTCATGCCTTAGGCATGTTAAGAAGTGTAAGAAACTTTATCTATTGTGAAACCCCCATTTTGCAAGGCAACGTTGTGGCTAGTAATCATGTGCGCCAATGGATAGCCTTGTGCCTGTAGCCTCCTCACAAGTTTTTGTCTTAACTCAAGTGTAGGAACTCGGTGCAAAGTCTTTAACCTACTCCTATCACTACAAGCTTCATCCTTGAGTTTATAACTTCATAGTTGAGCTTTACACTTCATGACCTTATGTTTTGTGTACTTAGGGATGTTATTGTAAAAGCAAACATGGGTAAAAGATTATAGGACCATAATCTTGATACCTTACCTTGGGCAGACCTAACATAACATTGTGATTGAAGTTGTTTAGAGAGAGAGAGAGAGAGAAACATGGGTTATTTATTGAGGTCATAAGACATTGCCAATAGACATGATAAAATTCAACAATGGTTGCAATATGTTTTAAAAGCAAGGGAAATTGTCTTTGTCGACATCAAAGATCATTATGAATCTTATGCAAAATACACCTCGTGCTTAATATACAAGAATGCAAATGCAAATATGCTAAAATTCAACCACGATCTTTGGAACACTTAACTTAATTTATTTTCCTTTTTTAATTTCCCGTTAGCCTTCAGAAAATAATAACAATAGGCTTAGGTATTTGTAATGTCTCCTTTCCTTCATAGAGGGCCTAAGGGCCAAAATTTAGTCTTAGCCTTGGTCATACCCAAAGGGCTAAAGACTTTAGAGGCTAGTAGGTATTCCATCTTGCTTATTTGTTATATTTTTGTGTTGGCATGGGTTTTAAGTGGCTTGGTGGGGGAAAACATGTTATGTTTTGTCATTGAGGGGGGGTGACTAATAACACTTTAATTTTATAACTCTTTGTTGGGGTGACGTAAGTACTTTATTGTTTGATTTCTTTGTTGGGATCACTTAAGTCACTATTAGTCCCACATGTAGCTCCCAACTTGGAAAAAAGGTAATGAAAAGTTATAAAAGGAGGTTTGTGAAGAAAGGGAGCTCCTATTTTCTTCTGCCCAAATCATTTTTTGTTTCTGCGACTTGTATTTCCTCCATTTCGACTCACGTAGGAGGGCATTCGACGTGGTTTTGTGGGGCATTTGACCTGGTTTCGAGGGCACGTAAATACACTGCATTCGTCGTGGTTTCCAGATCTATTTTCTAGCAACTCGTGGCCCTAACAGGGTAAATATTACAATATTTATTTAATATATTAATTCATTTTAATAGTTAATAGTTAATACTTATAGTTATTATTTATTTTGTGGCCAGTTCGTGGCCTGTAACTTTACACTAAATAGTTAATACTTAACATTATTTATATAATATATTAATTCGTTTTGTTGTTTTGTATATATTTAATAATTAATATATTACAATCTTTTTTAATAGTTATACTATATACAACTTATACAGCATACCATACATTGTATACATTTATATAAAATATATTATTTAATTTTATACGTTTTGTATATACTGTACATTATTATAAATTTATAGTTAACTGTACAGTATACACTATAAAATTATAATAGTATATTGTATAACGATTAAACATTTAACATCATAATGATTTAACATTTAACATCATTTAACATTATAATAGTATACTAGTATACAGTATAATAGTATATTGTATACTGTATACTGTACAGAGTCACTTCTCGCGTCATTTAACATTGTTTTTACATTTAATTTAAGTATATTTTATGAATTTAAATGTTTTTAAAAGTAGCGATAAAGTTGTTGATTAATGCCGATAAATTGCGAATAAATTGCCGATTCCCGATTTCCGAGTCAAAATTTGGCTTGCCGATTAATCGCCGATAACGATTTTTTGAACTATGCTAATAACACTTTAATGTTATAATTCTTCGTTGGGGTGACTTATGGAACTTTATTATTCTATTTCTTCGTTGGGGTCACTGAAGTCACTTTTAGTCCCACATGGAACTCCCAACTTGGAAAAAGGTAATGAAAAGTTATAAAAGGAGGTTTGGGATGACATGGGTGTGGACTTGCATGACAACACTATATCATTATCCATGGTGATAGCAACAGCTGAAACTAGTAAATCTTCTAGCTTGTGGAGCTAAGATCTCACAGAGAGACCCTAACTTCGATGGCGAGAGATCCATTCCTAGACTCATACAGGGCATTCTTCAGAGGTGGAAGATCCACTAATAGCTTGACACATTTGGAACTCAATTCAGAGGCTGAATTTCAATGATCAATTTCAGAGTTTTCAAAGAAGGGTTTTAGTGGTATTCCCCACTTCTTCTGGAGAAAAGCCTTTGGGACTCCACGAACCTGTCATTCTTGAAGTGATTCCAGCAAGTTTTGGCGGCTAAGTAAGGCATGCAATTATGATGGGTTTTTGGTCTCTTTCCAGGTGGAGTGACCCATTTTGGGATTTTACAATGAATCATTGAGCGTTTTAAGAGTGCTTTTTCCAAGCCTGGCGATTAGTATGTCTTTCACATTAGTGCTAAATATTATTTCCAATATTTCAGAATTTTATCGGAAGTACCCAAGAAGATATAAATTTTTCAGGTTTTCTAGTTGTCTAGGGTTACCTGTAATTTTCTCGCAGTCATATATGATTGGAACAATATTGTTTGTGTTCTCCATTATCATAGCAAGCTTCAATAGTTCTAAGAAGTGCATCGCGTAGTCCTAGATTTAGAAGTTGAAGACTTACATTGACTTGAATCCCATGTGTAAGGGGGATGCAATTAAGTTTTCCATCTTACATCTTGAGGGAGATACACATGACTAGTGGCATCATGGAACTGGTTACATAGGGGCACATACATATTGATACTTATGTAGAGTTCAGACAGAGGCTGATGAGTAGATTTGACAAGAGGGAAAATAACATGTATTTTAGGGAGTTGACTCACTTGAGATAGACATAGGCTCCTTAGATCAGTGCATTGTAGATTTTCAGAGATTATTAGTCATGGTACCTAATGTTTCGGAGATGAGGTTGACCTCACTTTTCACAGCAGGTTTGACGGATGCTCTAGCTAGATTTGTGAAGGCATTTGAGACTTCTTCTTTGCATGAGATTATTAGGAGAGCATGTGATTGGGAGCTATCCACATCCAAAGTTGAGGTTCCGACCTCGAGTACAGCGTAAGGTAACTCCATCTAGACCCGATGGTCTCACAACCAAAGGTGCCTCCAACTAGGAAAGATGTAGCGAAGAAACCGTTCATATCTAGATGAGGACAAAGATGAGTTAAGGTGAAAGAAACTATGTTTTGATTACCGTACACCTTGAGTTCCAGGACGTGATTGCAGGGGTAAATGGAAGGCCCAATTCATAGAGGTTTTTGAGGAGATTGATGGTGATGAGGAGGATAATCTGGGATTGGAGGATGGAGATGAAGAGGAATTAGACAATGCAGGGGTGGAACAGGAGGATGAGACTGTCCCCCATAAGACTATTGCCACTTTGTCTAGTACCCCAAGGTACAAGGCATTCAAAGTTAGCGGAAGTTTTACAGGGTCAGTGAGTAGTGGTACTCATTGATAGTGGGGCAACCCACAAACTTTATTGATGCATTATTGGTGGAGAGGTGAGGATTACATGCAGAGGATTTTGAGGGCTTCAATGTGGTTATAGAAAATAGAGAGTCTATGAAATGCGCACATAGCAAGTTCCACAGTTGAGCATCACGATGGGTAACTATACAGTTACCGGTGATTTCTATATTGCTAGTACTGGAGAGACCAACCTTGTGCTTGAAATTTAGTGGCTCCATTCCCTTGGGGAATTCTTGAACTAACTTTCAGATGATGGAGCTAAAGTTTAAGTCCGAAGGGAGGAATGTGACTTTGAGAGATTTGTCTACAGATGCACCTAGGGTTATTACAACTAAGAGGATCAAGAGGATTCACAGGACATAATGGGGTTTATTGAGCAGTACAGTGCTTGGTTTTGACCAATGAATTCAGAAGTATGGGAAGCCAAAGTATCATGTGGATATCTCAGGGTCTATTGGATAAGCATAGTGCAGATTTTTAGAGACATAGCTCCAAGTGTACCTCCAGATAAGGGATTTAAACATGTGATTGAGCTTGAGGACATTACACTTGTGGTTACTACTCTTTACCGTCACCTCAAATGGTTTAAGGATGAGATTGAGAGGACTATCCACGAGCTCATTAAGACGGGGCATGTCAGACATGGTTCCAGTTCTTTTACTTCTTCAGTGGTGTTGGTGAAGAATAAGGATGAAACCATACGAATGTGCATTTATTACCGTGCCTTGAACAAGAAGACAATAAAAAACAAGTATCTAGTTCCACACATTAATGAGTTGCTAGATGAACTACAGGGGGCAATATATTTTTCTAAAATAGATTTGCAATCTAGAATATCACCAAATCAAGGTTAGAGAGAAGGATGTGCTAATAAGATAGCTTTCAGGTGCCATTATGGGCACTTTGAGTTTCTAGTGATGCCATTCGGGTTGTCTAATGCACCAATGAATTTCTAGTCTTGTATGAACCATGTGTTTAACCGCCACTTACATAATTTTTTACCAGTTTTCTTTGACGACATATTGGTCTACAAAAGGTACTTAGGAAGGATCACATGAGGCACCTTGATGAGATCTTGGGGATATTAGAAGCTAATTCACTATATGTGAAATCTTCTAAGTGTGAGTTTGGCATGACAGAGCTATTATATTTGGGATGTGTGATTGGTGGAGGGGTAGTGAAGGTTGATAGCGAGGAGATGCATGTAATTTTGGATTGGCCACCACCCAAGACATCGACACAGTTGAGAGGGTTCTTGGGACTATGCACATACTACAGGAGATTTGTGAAAGAACTTCTCTCAGTTGATTGCTCCATTGAAAGATTTGAACAAGAAGGGGGCCTTTTCTTGGTCTGAAGTAGCACAATAGGTTTTTGATCACCTCAAGGAGGTAATGAGCTCATGTCCCGTTCTTGCATTGCCATATTTCTCTCCCCCATTTGTAATTTAGTGTGATCCATCAAGAGAGGGTATTGAGATTAGTGCTTATACAGGATATGCACCCCACTGCTTATGAAAGTCAGAAATTGAGCCCTGTGGAGAAAGGGTACTCAATTTACGACCAAAGATATGTTGAGCCATCATGCATGCTTTGGCCAATATTTAAACAATACCTTTGTGGAAAAAAAAAATCATTGTTCATATGGATCACAACAGTTTGAGGTTTTTCCTGGGGTAGAAGGATCTCAATAATCGCCAACAGAGAATGGGTGAGCAAGGTACAAACATACGATTTCAACATAGAGTACACCAAAGGTAAGAATAATGTTGTTGCTTGATGCTTTGTCTAGGATACCTTACCTTACCTTTATGCTTAGTTCTATGTTTGAGATTTTAGCAGATTGGAAGTATCGCATACTTATTGAGTATTCCAAAAATTGGTTTGCATGTGAGGTCATGGATGGTATTATACAAGATAACATGTACAAAGTCTTGGATTATCTCATATACTACAAGGATAGGATTTTCCTTGTACCAGGGCATCCAAGATGAAGGAGAAGATCCTTCTGACAGTGCACGATACACCAATAACAGGGCATCCTGGATACTTGAAGAGATACAGGTATATCAGAGAGATTTGCATGGTATATCAGTGATTAAGGATGCTGTCATTAATCATATTAAAGAGTGTGTGGATTTTCCAGCAAACCAAGGCTCGAGTATTGTTTTCCAGCACGATTACTTCAGCCTCTTCCTATTCCTAAGCAGAAGTGGGAAAGCATATCCATGGATTTTATCAGAGGACTCCCCTCGGTACATGGGCATGATTGCATATATGTTGTAGTTGATTGGTTGACTAAGTATGCTCATTTATTTTCTTTGCCCAAGGGGCATGATGCACCATA
The DNA here is from genome assembly GCA_019776745.2 of Taxus chinensis. Taxonomy (NCBI): domain Eukaryota; kingdom Viridiplantae; phylum Streptophyta; class Pinopsida; order Cupressales; family Taxaceae; genus Taxus; species Taxus chinensis. The sequence goes on from CM034146.1 coordinate 332,256,128, forward strand.
TGTGGCTTAGATATTCTATACTTGTGTTTTTAGGCTTCATGGGTTGCTTAAAAATATCATTTTAGTGATAGGGATAAGGTCTTCATGAGCACTTTTTGATAGGAGATCTTCAAGATTGTAGGTACTGCGTTGACCCCTTGACACGAGCTACCATCCACAGACTGATAGACAAACAGAGATAATTAACAAGTGGATAGAGGGCTATTTGCATAGCTATGTGACAGGTCATCAGCGTGCTTGGATTAGGTGGTTGCACATGGGTAAGTATTGTTACAATACCAGCTATCGAATGAGCATTGGCATGACTCCTTTCCGAGCTTTATACGAGTATGATTCTATGTCATTTGCAAATTTAGTATTGTCAAACAATCGAGCCCCAAAAACTCGTGATTGGTTACAAGAGAACCAGGATATTCTGAAAGCTCTCAAAGAGAACCTTCAGAAGGCATAAAATCAGCAGAAGATATATGCAAATAGGCACAGGGTAGAAAGGTCTTTTGAGGTGGGAAATTTAGTCTTCCTACGCTTGCATCCATATAGACAATCCTTATTGAAGCAAAAGGGTTCAGAGAAGTTGACACCGCAATTTTATGGTCCATACAGGGTAGCACGACGAGTTGGAGCAATTGCATATGAGGTGGAGCTTCCAAAGCACAACAAGATACATAATGTCTTTCATGTTTCGTGCCTTAAAAGGGAAATTGGAAATCATATCGTACCCTCCGTGGAGTTGCCACCGTTGGATGATGAAGGGAAGCTGGTCTTCGAACTAAAATCTATTATTGAGGTGAGACAAAGGAGGCTCAGAAGTAGGGTGATCACAAAGTATTTGGTGCGGTGGCGAGGATTGCCACTTGAGGATGCTACTTGGGAGGGAGAACAAATTTTACATCATCCTAGTTTACATTTGATTGGGGACAAACAAATTTCGGGAAGGGAAGGGATAGGGGACTAAGGGCCAAAATTTAATGTACCCAACCCTTTCGGGTATTTCACCTTCATAGGGGTTAAGTGGCCTAAGGGTCGTTAAGGGAGGTGACTAATAAAAATTTAGTCTTAGTACTTTATTATTCTATTTATTCGTTGGTCATACCCAACTTGGAAAAAGGTAATGAAAAGTTATAAAAGGAGGTTTGGGAAGAAAGGGAGGGCTAAAGACTTTAGAGGGCTATCGTTGGGGTACTTATTCTTTATTACCTTGCTTATTTGTTATATTTTTGTGTTGACATGGGTGTTAAGTGGCTCGGTGGGGACAAACGTTATGTTTTGTCGTTAAGGGAGGTGACTAATAACACTTTAATGGTATAATTCTTCGTTGGGGTGACTTATGGTACTTTATTATTCTATTTATTCGTTGGGGTAACTTAAGTCACTTTTAGTCACACAAGGAGCTCCCAACTTGGAAAAAGGTAATGAAAAGTTATAAAAGGAGGTTTGGGAAGAAAGGGAGCTCATTCTTGCAAACACACTTATGATTTCCATCATGGGTGTTAAGTGGCTCGGTGGGGACAAACGTTATGTTTTGTCGTTAAGGGAGGTGACTAATAACACTTTAATGGTATAATTCTTCGTTGGGGTGACTTATGGTACTTTATTATTCTATTTATTCGTTGGGGTAACTTAAGTCACTTTTAGTCAAGGAGCTCCCACAGGGAGGAGCTCCCAACTTAAGGGAGGTGACTTTAATGGTATAAAAGGTAATGAAAAGTTATAAAAGGATAAAAGGAGGTTTGGGAAGAAAGGGAGCTCATTCTTGCAAACACACTTATGATTTCCATCATGGGTGTTAAGTGGCTCGGTGGGGACAAACGTTATGTTTTGTCGTTAAGGGAGGTGACTAATAACACTTTAATGGTATAATTCTTCGTTGGGGTGACTTATGGTACTTTATTATTCTATTTATTCGTTGGGGTAACTTAAGTCACTTTTAGTCACACAAGGAGCTCCCAACTTGGAAAAAGGTAATGAAAAGTTATAAAAGGAGGTTTGGGAAGAAAGGGAGCTCATTCTTGCAAACACACTTATGATTTCCATCATGGGTGTTAAGTGGCTCGGTGGGGACAAACGTTATGTTTTGTCGTTAAGGGAGGTGACTAATAACACTTTAATGGTATAATTCTTCGTTGGGGTGACTTATGGTACTTTATTATTCTATTTATTCGTTGGGGTAACTTAAGTCACTTTTAGTCACACAAGGAGCTCCCAACTTGGAAAAAGGTAATGAAAAGTTATAAAAGGAGGTTTGGGAAGAAAGGGAGCTCATTCTTGCAAACACACTTATGATTTCCATTGACCAACTGTTGATTGCTTTTTCTAGCTTGTGGAGTAAGATCCCACAGGAACCCTAGCTTCAGTGGTGAGAGATCCATCCCTAGCTAGCAGGGCTTTCTTCAGTGGTGGAAGATCCACCCTAGCTTGTCAATTCATAACTAATTTAGGGCTGATTTTCAGAGATCAATTTTAGAGTTTTCAGAGAAGGGATTTGGAAGAATTTTGGGCTTTTTGTGGAGAAAAATCGAGAGTTTCCGGATCTGTTTTATTGCAGCGATTAGAGCAGGTTTTGGCACCATTTTTGGAGGAATTTTGGTGGGTTTTTGGTCTCTTTCCAGGTGGAGTGACCCATTTTGGGATTTTACAGTGGTTTTTGGAGGGTTTTCAGAGTGCTTTTTTTAGGTTTGGCAATTGGGATTTTATTCATATTATTAATAGATGTTATTTCCAAAATTTCAGAATTTTATCATAAGTATTTGAGAAGATATGAATTTTTGAGGTTTTCTAGTTGTCTAGGGTTTTCTGTAATTTTCTGGCAGTCATATATGATTCGAAAAATTCCAAAAATATTGTTCTAGTATTCTTTATTATTATAGCAAGCTTCGTACAAATTTTCATGTGTGTTGGGCAAGTATTGTGAGAAATATCAATAAAAATCAGTTCGCTGCCCTTGTTGGGTATTTACTGCAGAAAATCAGATTTTCTATTTGCTGCAATTTTTCTATATTTTGCGTGGTATCGCACAAGGGATATTTCAAAATGTTGTAATTTCTTAGGGATCGTATAGGGAAGCTTCCAAATGTATCAATATGGATGAGTATGTTTACTTGCTCAACCTTACCCTCTCTTTTGTGGTTTCATAATAAAAAAAGACTTGTATGGTTTACTCTAAATACATGCTCGACTACCCCAAGTTGGATATATCTCCTTAGTGCATCTTGGAATTTCTTCTACAACTCTAAAACCCTCATTCATTCAAAAAATTAAGCTCACATTGGTTGATAGGCATGGTCTAAAACAACATATAAACCCTAGTATCCATGATCTTTATGCCAATAAGGGTGATGCCTCTAGACGTGGCCCTCTTACTAACATAATGGTTAATTGGTTGTGGGATGAGCATGTTTACTTGATGGGATTCATCTCTCCTCCTCTGTGGCTTCATAATTAAAGAAATCCAGTAAATTTTCCTCTAAAATACATTACTACCCCAAGTTTTCAATGCATCTCGGAATTCTCTTCTATGACTCTACCATCCTCATTCATTCAAAAAATTAATCCCACGTTGGTCCACAGCAACATATAAACTGCAATATACCATGATTTTTATGGCAATAGGGGTGATGCCACAATGGAAGAAAAACTTTACTCTAACTCTCAATCGGAAAATGAATAGTATTTATTCTCTTTATGCTTCTCTCATCTTCAATATACAAATGCAGCCAAAAAGCTATCTTGTTCTAAATTCCTCACCATAAACCATACTAAATATTAAAAATTATCACGCCAAAAAACACACTAATCTACACTCCCACAAGCTTTTCTAGGCTCCAATGAATCGAGGTAACAAGAAAAATAATAGAGCTGCCCCTTCATCAATCAATCAAACAATTTATTTTTCATACTTTCACATGTTCACAAATTTAGCCCACTTTGTTACTAAATTGGTTTCACTTAAAGAATTCAATTTTATTCAATCATCAGAGAGATTCATAAACATGTTGGTTCTCCCACTGATGTAGATTTAACCGTTATCTCTCCCATACAAACAATCTTCTATCCTAATCATGAGTTGTTACAACTTATGTACATTCAAACACGCTATTACAATATTAGATTAATACATCGTGAACAATGATGCACTAACCCAAGAATAACTAAGAGAATCTCCAACATTCCTAACATAATGGTTGATTGGTAGCGGGATGAGTATGTTTTCCTACTCGACCTTGCTTCTCCTCCTTTGTGGCTTCATAATTAAAAAATCCCTGTACAATTGCTTTTAAAAACATGCCTTACAACCTCATGTTGGATATGCCTCTTCAACGCATCTTGGGATTGCTTCTACAACTCTTAAATCCTCATCCTCATTCATTTTCAAATTTTGAAGTGTGTTATTAAGATCTACCATGACCAAAAACCTAGCCTTTTTTATTAGTGCAAACCTATCATTGCACAAAGAAACATTGATGGTTCACACGTTTCTACCCCAAGTGTTGTTTGGTCCTCTAGTTCATATCCATCCTCGAGTTGCTAAAAGGTGTCATCATTATTAAGTTCCAGCTCAACAACCATGTAAATTTCTGTAGGTTTACACACATGGCCCTTACTCTAGGATTGGGAAGACTTATAGCAAAGATTTACAATTGATAGATTAGTGGTTGGGATTGACAAATAACTAGGGTTTTTAAACTGTGAAGACTCTAAGATTTCCCACTTCATTAACCTTCCTAACAAATGTATACTTATTTTCCCCAAACTTTTACATCTTCTTCCTAATGAATTTCACATGGATGTTTTCCTTCCTAGCCATAAAAATAGCATTTTCTAGAGATTTTGGATCACATATCCTTCCCTCAATTTGAATTTATGGCTGCATGTTAAAGATTTGAATATCAAGCAACATGTCTTCTAGAAGTTTGGCCTTGAAATTTATGTGTATTCTTCCATTGTGATGTCTTTGGCACAGTCAGAAATGTTTGATGAGGCTGTCATGCAGTCATTTCGACTTTCATCAGCCCATGCTCTTTGGGGGTTCTTACTCCCTCCAACATGGCTATTTCTATTGTTACCCTAACCACATGGGTTTGGGGGATTTACTGTGTTGGATTTACCCCTCGTTTACTTTTAGTGTTTTTGCTGTTCTTTTATTTAATTATTTTTTCCTAGGGGCCTTTTACCCTAGTACTTTCTATTGCAATTGGGTATAATCTCAAGTCCCGTTGACCTAAATTTGGTCATTCATGGACGTTAATATAATTCCTTTCTCTTTCTTTCTGGAACAAGTGCCTGAATTGGACACTATATAATAGTCTGAATTGCAATCTGCTATATAAGTTAATGCATCAACGACCTAGCTAAAGCATCCTCTAGGGTTCCAAGAGAACCATTTGTCTCCCCAAGTAGGGGCAGCCCCATCCAGTTGTTGAAAGGCAACATAGCTTCGCCTTAGGGTCAGAAATGCATTTCACCTTGAAGATGTGTCTGACCTTACTAAGCCATGTTTGTACCCCTACTTCTCTTCCAAAATTGTACTTCAGGATATCTCTTCAAATAAAAGAACGTTGAGAACTCTCTTCCACCATCTCACCCTAAGGAGCAAGATCAAGGTCACCTTAAGGGTAAACATCTTCCTTATCTAGCTAAAAAGTGTGTTTCTACATCCCAAGGACATTGAATTAAATCCTTCTCTCTTTTCCCTTTTTCCCAAAGCCTTTATCTCCCTTTTAATTTCCATGGTAAATTCTGCAAATATTCCCTTCAATTCTCTTGCTTAGTCACAAATTTTTCCAGCGGTAATGAAAATTGGGGGGCTCAAATACCACTTGCAGCGTTCTTAAAGCAAATGGAAAATAATATGCAAAATAACTTGGAAATAAAATGCTCTAGTGTAAAAGAAGGGGGCATGTGCACACCTCATATGGATTTTAGATATGGATGAGAACACATAAGAGGTCACAAATGACAGCTCCAATTATTAGATTGATATCAAATGGCAACAAGATGCATTGCTTAGGGTTTCCGTCAATTATACTCAAGTGTTAAGAAAACCCTTATTATATTGACATAATCCTTCACTAATCTAAACATAACATAGCATAATTTTGTCCCCACTAAACTAGGAGATAGACCACGGGACTAAGGTCAAAATAGGCCATAACATATTCCTAATACTATATTGTGCCTAGGTACACCAAAAATTTAATTATTGTATTTGGTCAGTGAGTTTGCACTATGTGTATGGTGTAGCAGTAAACTTGTAATAAAATGAGTCTGATACATACATGACCAAGAGTTAATGTAATGATGTCTTAATGTAATAACTAATGGTCTTAAACATTGAAATTATGATGAGACGTGCATGAGCAGTTACTGTGTACTGTAGCGCTCAACATTGGTTCTACGAGACCTCCAAGTCTCTATTGAGGCCTCTCATTTACTGGCCCTGTTTTAGAGGCCACCTGTTCCATGTACTTACACTACTTACATTAATAAATCACTATGACCGGTTTCATTAGCCTAATGCAATTATGTTATTCACATTATGTATGTACATGAGAAAAAGATATTGACACCTTAATATTTTTGGTTCTATTTGTTACAAACACAATTTATTTTTTTTGCATAGGTAAACAGAAAAAAGGTTTGCCTCAACTATAGATACATTGAGAACCAAGCATCTCCTGGGTTGCCTATATGCAACCAAAACCATGGGAGAAAGATCCAACAGATAGATAGGAAGCACAAAATTGGATTTAAAGCTTCACGGGATCGCACTCATAACAGGGTTAAAGACATCAAAGACCTTGAAGAACATACCATGAACAATTTGCACTACTCTAAATAAAGCAACACTGCTTACCACATTCCCATCACCACTTTAGACTAATGACTGCTTCCCATGACCAACAATTGAGTAGCGTACAGCCAATAGGATCAGCACTCACCTCGACTCAAGATTATGGTAAGAAAAGTGAGAAACCAAGATGAGTCACCTCATTGGACCTAACTCATTTGTGACTCAGCAAGACTAGCAAGTCTGTGTGTGTCCACAGAGGCTGACGTGCCAGCCCAAAGTATATCATAACTTCTTAAAAACTTTTTCTTTCTTTGTTTATCATTGCAAGGACCTTCAGCAGGGAGGAATTGGACTGACAATGATTTCACATCCCTATAAAAAAACTTTTTTTGACAGATTTTCTCTTTAGTGCTCAATTTGGCATGCACTCTTATATTTGCTTTGATGCGTATGAAGTCAATTCCATATAGTATGAAAGTTTTTATTAATTTTGCGGTTTTCTCAATATATTATGTATCTTTTTAATTTGTAGACTTTAGCCTAGCTTTCAGACTGCTTTTTTGCAAAATCAGAGTTAAACCTAGAAGTCAATACTAAGTCCAAGTCACATGACTATCTTCTAGGCTTCCACAAACAAATTCTGGGTTTAGGGACTCCATGCAGGTAGAGGTTCATTGTCTCACTCAGGCCAACCCGCAAATAAGCTACGAAAAGTAACTTACGTTACATATTAAAACTTGTGTTTGTTAACATTATGAAGTAATATTGTTGTTATCACCATGTAAGCAACTTTTCTTTTTGTCAAAACTTTGCATGTCATATTGTAAAATATTGTGGCTGCGCTACAAGCAAAGCCTGGCCAAACCAATTGATGCATTCTTTTGTTACAAGTAGAGATATTATCTTATTGTCAAAAATGACCAAAATAGGTCAGTAGGACTGAAAAAGTACAAGAAGCATTATGTATAATAAACTTAAGATCAAATGATCATCTTCAGCTGCAAACAAACAAAGGGATCCACTGCATGTCAATAGAAAGGTATTCTAGGAGTTAAGTGCTGTGCTACTCAAAAGAGCCTGTATATGTCACAAGTTTCTTGGTTTTTAGTATCCATTCCATTAAAGGCAAAAAAGAATCACCAAATACAGGAATGGTCCCGAGTTGCAGAAGGATTACAATGCCATGAACCTTATTTGTGCAAATTTTATTATGACAGACATCTTGCAACAGACCTAAGCAACAAGAGAACATTTAAGGGAAGTACATGTAATGGCAATAAGGAAGAATTGAAAATCACTTTAATGACAAATTTAGTTATACATGTCAATTTAGCAAAGTAGGTACATTGAACTTTCAAATGTATATATAAGATGCAATTTCTTTCAACGCTGTCATATTTGCATATTTACCAAATCTGGGTGGATCTGCACAAAATCCAACTGGATCTGGATTTTTCAGCCAACCCGAATAAATTAGGTCCAGATCAGCCCTGGTTTTTTCCCAAAAAAAAAAAAGTTTTTTTTGCAATAAGAAGACACCCAACACCCTCTTAAATGATTTAATATTAAATATAGTAACATTTTATATTACATTATTAATGCTTTTCTCTGTATAAGTCAGTTTTTGCATATTTATAAATCATGCTCATATATTTGTTTTTGGATTTAGGTTACCTAGGGAGAGGGCCCTAGCCCATTGTGGCATCACCAACCCACACCGGCCGTGGAACCATCTAAGGATGGAAGTTTTAAGCTCTCGGTTAGCCCATGGATTAAACCACATTATTGTGGTTCTCTATCACCAAGGTATCCAAACCGTTGATAGTAGGCCATCTTAACACGGAGCTGAGATTTGAACCTTGGACCTCCCAATTACAAGGAGACTCAAGAACCATTACACCACTACCAGTTGGATAAAAGTGGTTTTGTTACCTCTCGTGCCATAATGTCAGACATGCCTAATCCCATTGAACACAGGATTTATGCCTACCCCCGACCTCCGTCGCATTGAACACCAAGCCAGCTTGGCATCACGTCGAGAGCCACCTCCGCCACCGAAGCAGCTGACCTGCCTGGCACTGTCTAGCCAAGTAACGACGAGCTATGGGGGTGGCCAGTCCAGGGGAATGGACCCCGAGACCTCCCACGTATAACCCACATTCCCCACCACTAGGGTGAACCAGACGGGCCAAATCATGCTCATATATAATATGTATATATTTTACATCAAATATTCCCATAGTTTTTTAAGGGTTCCGGATTTTCGGATTTTTTGACCTTCCAAACAGATCCGAATTTCCAGATTTGGTGGCTATGCATATTTGTGAAGACATGAACATTAAATAATTCCATTCTTCTTGCTCACCACATCAAGAAACCAACTAACACCATTGCCAAATCATAACTTCTCAGTTCTTTTTCTCCACGCAAGATCCCAAAGACAGCTCATAGGGAGTCACTGCTTCAATTTCAGTATTTCATTTCAAGGATTAAATCTTGATACAAGTTGTGCATCAGTTGCATGTAGGAAGCTTTCACCAAAACAGAAAACCTTTTCCTAATTTGAGCCTAGGTGATTTGAAAAGAAAGATTTATCTCAAATATGTACCAAAATATTCCATCCACCACCTATACTAACAAAGGACCCATCATTTCAAGGTTTTAAAAGTCTTGGCACAGGCTGAAAAGGGGCTCTATTTCTCTCAACGAAAGAAAAACAGGAATGTGACAACCCACTATCATCATTTTCCATACTCAAATTTCAGATTTTGTGAATAAAGCAAAAGCAGTAATACCTTGTGGATCCTCATTATTGTTTCACCCATATGGTACCAGCAGCTAAGTCTCAAATTGCGCTCAGGACTTGCATTTTCTGCCCAGAAGCCAAAATAAACATTGCATATATTAGAACAAGTATCATCATCTTTTTATATCCACCTCCAAATCTAGAAACACAATTAAATATCACATAGTGAAATCAATTTAAGTTTGCATCAAAACATGAGGTGCTATTTATGTCTTCTTGATAACTATTTGTGTTTATAGAAAGGGTTGAAAATGAAAACTTTATAGATGGAAATTGCATAGAATATTAGGGTGCTACTGGTTTTTTATGTATATTACTTTTAAATATAAATTACTATTTTGATATTAGTCTTTGCATCTATATCTTTATCAGAAATTCATGGCAAGTGACCCCCCTGTAAACTGATAACAATTCTTTGCTGATTACTGAAAGGTAACAGAGAGTGAATCATACCCTCCAAAAGATTTGGACAAGATAGAGCGCAAAAGTTGCCTCTACGGTCAGACACCAAGGCAGTGTCCAAGTCTATGAGCACACAGTCTGCAACTAGACGCTGAACTGGATCACAATACAGTTGTTCCAACTTTCGTTGGTCCTGAGCAGAAGTTTACACTTTTTTCAGCTTAGCAAAAATTATGGGATTTAAAGCTTCAAATTATATCCCAAAGAAATTAAAACTAGATAAACAAACAGGAGTTATTCAAATAGTATTCATGATGTTCAAACCTCTTGATAAGAATAAAAGAGTACACCATCTCTGCAATCACCAACAGCGATTCTATTGAGGTGAACAGCAATAGATGTAATTGTGAAGCGTGTCTTCGAATAGGAGTATCGTCTTAAACGTTGAGGAGAATCTTGTGGAAAACCTAAGCAAAACAACTGGTAAAGAATGGCTGTCATCATTTTCATGACATAAAAATCTTTTGACAACCAATGGAATCTCTTCCAAAGTCTTAAAATAAGCATTCATTAATTACATTAAACTTTTAAAGATGCCTAGTGGAATATGTAGGATAGTCTTCCTCCATCATGTGAAACTATTGACAGAAAACAGAAATTACCAAATAAATTAACATGAGCGTTTTCTCTTACATTGTTACCAGCAGAAGCCAAGATATATCGTCCAAGATAAGGACAAACAGCCAGGACAATGCCAGGCATTGACACGTGCCATTTTAGTGTTAATTCCCATCCACCACCTTCTTCAAATCTAACACTTTCATGGCTTGATTCATCTGGACTGCTGCTTAGGTTATTGTTAGCTACATGTTCTGGAGTAGAACGCATCCCATCATGAAATGGAGAACCTGGAGCAGCAATTGAACTTGATGCTGGGCTTGAGTGTACCATGCCACTACCGGAGCTCTGTAAGGGTTCTAGTTGGAAAATAAGAAGACGCCCCTTAGAACTGCATACAAGCCAAGGGAAACTTTAAATACAAAAAATGGTACAAACACTGGGTGTCATTTACAAATAACAATATTCACATCTATCTAATTCGAGTTTATTCATATATACAAGTTATTTTCAGCTACTGCTAAAATTGTACCATTGGTCAGAATATTTTTTCATTGAATTCAGAAAGCATGCATAGTAGGAGGTGCAAAACATTTGCAGTTCACTGGCTACAATTGCATTAGTTACCTCAACCAAATGGCGTCAATTTTATTTTTACCCTAAGTAGCCAAAACGTTTTGGATATGGGAGCGTGAGCGGGGTATCCGATACGTGGAAATGGCAAAAAAAAATTTGACCCTGGATACGACATAGGATTACGGCAGTACAAAAACTATATAAAAATTAAAAAATATATAAATCTCAGCCTTCTAAATAGGAATTTAATTATAAACCACATATTATGTATATGAAAAACAAGATAAAAGACAAGTTATACTATTAACTATAAATTTATAATAATGTATAGTATATACAAAATGAATAAAATTAAATTCAGAAGATTCTTTCAGAAGATTGCAAGAAGTTGCTTGGTCCAAAAAGGTGCAAAAATGGATTTTATGAAAATAAGAAAAATATTGCCATCAATGCGTAGAGCTCGAGAAAATATACACTTTTAGAGAAAATGACACCTGAAACGGAGCCATAGAAAGAAAGTTATGGCTCATCCAAGTTTTTGCTGCTACATCTTCCCGGACCCTTTCCAAAAATGGCAAAAAAAATTCTCTCGTGTTTTTTTCACCGAAAAATCCAAAAACGGAAAAAATTGCCAAAAAAGGAAAAAAACGAATCCACAGGCCTCTGGCCGCTCCCGTCGCCGCTCCCGCTCTTGCTTCCTGCCGCTCCTGTACCCGTACCCGCTCCCGAGGCCCCTGCCTGCCGTTTCGGTAACTTAGTTTTTACCCATGAAAAATGCAACTGCAAGCAAAAATAAAGTGGTCTCAAAGTTCAAATATTGTATTTCGACGATAACTCAATATTTGCAGGCAAAGCAGCTTTTTCTTTTAGAAGCTAAAACACTTAAATACCAGACAGGAAAGTACCATAACAGAGTGGAGTATCAATTAAAAAATACACATAGTATCATTTTGTTTTCGTTGATAATTAAACCACCACATGGAAATTGTATCACCCATCCAAATTAACAATTTAATGCATCTATATCATTCCCAATACAGCTTAACTGAATTTCAATATTTCAATAAAAATTTACAAACCCAATTCTAGATTTAGGTCAACATTTGAAATTTGAACTGCAAACCTTTCGGCTGCTAAATTTCTCAAGTGCAGGTGTGTTATTATATAAATAGAAGTTCAAATAAAGTCATAAAACCAAGGACTATATATGTGCCAATGAAAATGGAATTAATGATTGCCATTGAAATGCAAAATGGAGTACACCAATATATGTATTAATGCATTCTGCAAACAAATGCAGAGATTAACATTGGTGCAAAAAATAAAATGTGACATGCAAATGAGGACTCATTCTGTGGCTTCTTCTCTTTCCATGGTTTTGAGATTTGCCTCAATGTTTTCTATCTGCAACACATTGGACTCCACTATTTCTTTCCAATACAGGATGATTATCTATTTTTAGAGCCCGAAGTTTGCCATAAATTTTGTTTTGGAACATGGTAATTTTTAGATAAGAGCAATGCTCTCTTCTTGATCCAGTTTTCAGCTGATAAACTTTATGGTGGACACTTGTCAGATTGGCGATGTCTTGCAATTTTGGCTAGATGGAATAAGTTGTTTTGAGATTGTGGTTTTGGATTCTAGCACTTTCTTGTGTAGGAAGATAATCTCAGGTTTCTGCACTTCTAATTTTTCCAAGATAGCTCAAAGTCTTCAATGGTTCTTACTTTGTATCTTACTACATATGCAAAATTTCTTTCAAAATGACATGAAAGTCGTTTGAAGCTTCATACAGAGAGTGGGATTGAGTTCAAACTTGATGAAGATCTCTATCGAGAATATGTTAAGGATTTCACAGTTTTGTGCAGTACCTGTTGCTACGTTTGTAGGCTTTACAGTACAGAGTTTTATCCACCTAGATCTTCTTCAAAAATGCTATGGACATTTTCTGATATGGTGCGGCGTGTAAAAGGCCCTCTGGTGAGAACTCATAGTCAAAAATCTGTAAAAAGATTTATATGGGTTTAGATTCAGATTTTGCTTTTGCTTTTGCATTTTTCCCTTTGCATTTTAATTTGTCCTTGTTGCATTTGCCTATCTTGGACGAGCCATATTTGGAAAGCCAAGTGTGCATGCCATATAAGCTGATTGTGCATCTTTTGTACTCAAAATATTGAACTGTTTAACAAGGAGCATACAGATTGTATAAAGGCCAAGATATCCCGTGTATCTTTTGCGCATGCACCGTCTTCTTGTCTCATATTTTGCTCATTCTTCTTTTAGTTGTGAGCACATGACGATTGAGTTTAGAGCCTGCAATCAGGTGTCTTAGAGTTTTGCAATTCTAGTGTTTTTTTGGAAACTTGAATCCCATCCAGAATTCTACTCAGAGTCCCAACCTCGGGAAGCTTTCTGGAATCAAATTCCTCTGTTGGCCATGAATTGTCCACTAGAAGCTTGAAATTCTGTATTTAATTCTAACCTTTCTGCATCCAAACAAGCCTCTGCATCAACCATTTTTGTATGTCCTCAACAAAAATGTGCCCAAATCATTCTCTCTGCTGGGCATGAAAATGAAGAGAGCATACATCTTAGCATCTGTATCAATTTTTCCTTCTTCCTTAGATCTTGATTCGGCCCCTATACAGTTTTTTGGGGTAACCTTGTGATCGGTGCGGAAATTTACATTTTTGTAGCTTGAACTGAAAATTTATCATTCTAATCACTTTTCCTGCTGATGTCAGATACACATTATTGTTCATTTTTAGATATTTCCATCTTTTTATCTAATAGAAAAAGAAAAAAACAGTAAGGAATTTCCCATAGATCGGTTTCCCCCGTTTATTTATCAATTTTTCAGCATGACAGAACATGGAAATCACTTGATTGAGTCTGAGGCCCATCAAGATCCAAATTTAGTTCAATTGTTTGCAGAACTTTGTGATCAGCACCAGCATCAAATGAAATTGGTGCATGACATGATGACAAAGTTTCAGCAGAAAGCCTATGACCAGCCACAAAATGTCCCTGTTGCAGTTGCTTGCTCAACTCATCCCAAGTTGGATGTCAAATTAAAAATTCACATTTTGACAGCACAATCAATGCTCAATATTGGATTCTTAGCTCCAAAGCCTGCAAACATACCTCGAAACACAATAAAATTTCACCAAGAAGCATAAGATTATGATCACAGAGGTAAACATGAATAACCAGGCATTTAAGTAGTGGCATTCACACGTCCAGCTATTTGCTTCTACACGTCAGCCTCCTTTTCTAAGTTGGAAATACTTCAAACCCACCATCCGGAAGAACTTCTACCCGCTTGGTTACAATGAAGACCTACTGGAAAGTTGGCTATGCCTTAGGGAGTTGCCTGGGACCATTCAAAGGTACATACACCAATTCAACCAGTTCCCCCATCAAGCTCGGATGAGCTACTTCGCATTGAGTTCCTTTCTGAACTTTTTCCACATCTCCATCAGGAGTTAAAAACTTTTACGAGCATTTATTTGAAAAATGAAATTTAGTAGCCTTTGAAGGTGGAAGTAAGTTTTCTTAAAGGGCCATCCAAGAGAACTCAAGCCTGATCTACTTCCTCTGCAAATATTTCAACCCTGCAATAAAGAAGGGGAACAATAACCAAAGGCTCCACTAAGAATTCGGCCAAAGGGAAAAAGTACTACTACAATTAACGCAAGCAACCTGGCCATTCCGTTAAAGATTGTCGAGCTCTTCAAGCCATGAAGGCTCTTCCCATAAAGCGGCAGACCTAGACGGAGGACCTCAAGATACAATTATCCAATCCCAGTGACCCTAATCCCTAAGCTCATCTTCACAACCAATGATTACTCCACCAATAATCGATAAGCCTTCTTTTGTATGAGACTGTCAAATCTAGAACAAATTGATGAAGCTAACCATTGACAACAAGAGCTAGAAAAACAAATCCCAGGATCTGGTGAACAAGGTCAAGTTGCCAACTATAGTGTATCCACACCCATACCAGTTGGGATAGGTCAAGAGGGAATGTCAATCAATGTCAGTTTTCTGCAGATGCTCTATTGCACTTTCCATTGAGCCTTTCTGTGACACAATTGAGTGCAATGTCACTACACTTGACTACTGCAACGTGATTCTTGGCGCACACTACTAGTACAATTGCAAAGCTCTCTTCAATGTGTGTAACAAGACTTATCAGTTGCATAAGAACAATAAAGTGTACAACCTTGCATCATCTATCAATTCTTACTTTCTGTTAGTCAAATTAGCCAAATCCATGGCTCTTCACATTATTCAGGAAGCTTAGGAAGGTAATGTTAACAAGCTCCTGTCTTCTGCAATAAGACAACTTCCGGATGCATATTTTGATGACTTTGAAAAGCCCAAGGCACTTCCCCATGCATGCCATAGGCAAACTATGGATCTTGTTGAGAACCACTTACATCATCTATCAATTCTTACTTACTGTTAGTCAAATTAGCCAAATCCATGGCTCTTCACATTATTCAGGAAGATTAGGAAGGTAATGTCAACAAGCTCATGTCTTCTGCATTAAAACAACTTTCGGATGCATATTTTGATGACTTTGAAAAGCCCAAGGGGCTTCCCCATGCATGCCATGAGCAAATTATGGATCTTGTTGTAGGTTCTCAACTAATGAAATAACTGCCCTAACACACCACAACCATTGATGATTGAGGCAATAGAGATTGAGCAACTAAATCAAACAATTGCTAGAAGGCAAGATCCAGACCATTAACTTTGTGTGGGTACTCCTGAGTCGCAGTTATCTACTGATTAGAAAACCCTGGAAAAGACAATAAAGAAAACTAATAGCTGACTTCCCAGGATCAATGACCTGCATCATTAACTTAAAACCGCAAGATACTTCCCATGGACTTGGCCTCTTGTTATCACCAAGTCCATAGTGAACCAACCAACATCTGGAAAATGGCCTTCATAAACAAGTTTGGGCTCTATGACTGGTTAGCTGTTCACTTGCATTAGGTTCATGTGTTATTTTACAGCCATGAGAAGTATTCAGAATGAATCATAAACATAAAGCAAACCCAGCACACATACACAGCCAAATAGCAGAAGCTTTAATTGCAAGAGAAGTGATGATAGATCAATTGATAACTGATAAGTACCAAAAGAATAAACCTTTTACTTTGCAGGCTTTGGATACAACGAACTACTCAACAACCTCATTCACATACTAAGACTTTGATCTTCAAAGCATACAAAATAGGTATGGAAATACTAATCAACAAGGTACAATTTGCTGCCTACATTAATCATGTTGTCTGGGCTCACTAATGCACTGGCCACTTTCATAATTCTCATCAATGACATTCTCCAGCCACATCTTTGTTGTCATTGAAAGATACTGATCCGCATGGTCATTCAGGGCATAATTCTGAAAATTTCTGAAAATCTATTTTTTCAGTTTTTGATACATTTTCGTATTTTGTGTTTTCAGGGCCCTTTGGAGCAGAATTACGACCCGAAACTTCGGTCAGTACCCAAATTGGACATGCCAAAGGCACACTATTGGGGCACTCAAATTAGTTCGCTTGATGAGCTTTCCAACGCATGTTCTGGTTTCAGTTTTTGATCAATGAGCTAGGAGATATGACCCCAACAAGTGGTTCTACTAGAATAGTGATGTGACTTACTAAAACTCAGCCATTTATCCATTCTATCCGCCCATTTCCACTTCTAAGGTGGATACATGTCATCCTCATATAGGGTGAATTTTTGGTTCCCATTCAAAACCCTTCATTTAGCATTTTTAGTAACTTTTGAGTTTCTACATTGCTCATTCAGATAGAGATATATAGGGCAAGCACCACTACCAGTCCAGCCAACCACTACTACCAATCCATATTCTTGATCTAGACTAGATACGGGGCACCCCCTCCCCCTCCGCCACCCCCCCTTTCCCCCCCCGCCCCTCCTCTATGTCTATATGGACTGATCTATAGGCGATAGCCCTCCTCTCTTTATTGGAGTTCGTCCTCTATCTCTCCAGCGGGTATCAATCCAATTCCACCACCAGTATTGGTGCTTTAGGACATTTACCCATATCGGTGATTGAAGATTTAACAGTTTGAATAATTCCAAGTTCAACTTATTAACATAACTTAATATGTATGAATAAACTACGGACAAATATTATGATTCAATCATTCAAGCAATTAATTAGAGTTCCGATCAAAAAGGTCTGGTAAATAACTTTTGGTCCATATGAACCAAGAATTCATAAAGGTTATAAAATAGGTTGGTTAGAGTGAAGAAGATAGAGTTTGAGGCATACATCTCTCCTATAGAGATTTCCCTTTTGTATATGCTCCCATTTTGCAATAATATATTGTTGGTTTTTCAATTCATGTCCTTTCTATGATAACAGGGTTCGGCTCAGACCTCCCCGAACCCTGCTTGATACGTATCCAGTACGTACCAAATACGTACAGGGTACATGGGGATTCGTCCAGGGTTCACCACGGGTACGTTTGGACGTACCTGGGATGAACCCAAGACAAACCCCGACGTATCTGCCAAGAATCCAAGCAAAAATCCACCACTGCTGCTGCCATTTTCCTTGGTCTGGAGGGTTTTAATATATTTTTAACTTATAACTATTAATTTCTTTACTATAAATTTGTTAACTTTTAACTATTAATTTCTTTATTATAAATTTGTTAATAAAGTTTTAAGTTTTATTGTTTAATTATTACCTTGTTAATTAAGTTTATAAATTTGTATTATTATTTAATATTTATTATTAATGATTTGATTATTATATAGTTTTAGTTTTTTAATGTATATTTTTTTATTATTTATTAATAATTAAAAATTAATTTCTAAATTTATAATTACATAGTATATTGAATGTTTTGAACATTGATTCAAGTTTTGTATTACTATTTCAGTATTTTATGGACTAAAAAATGAGTAAAATGAGTATATATATATATATATATATATATATATATATATTTTAATTTTCTAATATATATATGTATGGACGTATCCAAGACGTATTGTACCCAAGGGTTTTTAAAAATTGACATATCCGCGTATCGAACCCATACCCGTATTCTAGCAACATAGTGTCCTTTCAATTTTAGCTTTACTACTTGTTGGTCGTCAAAAAGGACTCCAAGAAGAGCAACAGTCAGGGGACAAGAAGTCCCTCCTCTTTAATGGGAGAGGTTCCCTTATTCAGAAACGAACCTATTTACACATATACAAAGTATGATTTTCTTGTGGAACTTGGATATTATGAAAGTGTTTTCTATAAGGATCATCAATCACAAAAGGACTGAGGAATGAAAATGAGAGAACGAGCAGAAAGGCACCATTCAGAATTATAGATGACAGATTAATTCCTTATGCATGCGAGGGTACAGCGAATTGGAATAAGATCATTTGTATCACATTAATAAGATGAAATTTGAAAAGACACAAAGTTCTGTAAATAACATCTGCAAGAATACAAAGCTTCTCAGCATAATACAGACAAATGATCTAACAAGATTAAATGAATAGCTTAGGAATAAAGGAAATCAAATAGACAAAGAACGAAAAATTCTTCTGTATTGATTTCTTTAAGATCTATTTACACTTTCAGAAATAAGCCAAGTTCCTTCCTCTCTCAAAATGGCGAGGAGAGGCCATTATATAGTTTACAAATTAGTTACTCCCGGTAACTACTTCTTTTAACTAATGATTAGTTAAAGGGCTGCAAATCGCAATACCCCAACTAATTACAACAAATCCGAGAGAAAGAAGGAGAAGAATCAGGAGAAGAAGACAAGCGTTCAAGATTGGGAGGGACCCACTGATTTAAGGATCCGTTGTCTGAATCTCTTCAACGCCTCAGCTATGTCTCTGCCACGTGGGACTGAAATGAGCTCCGCAAGCGAGTACAGTGTCTGCACATTGTACTGAAATTGGGAAGCCACCGGCGAACGCCAAGCCACTGTCATGAATCATCTGTGCCATAGCTGAAGGGTTTGCATCTGTCATTCTTGCCCAAAAATCCCCAAAATCAAGGTGGCGAACTTCATTATCCCCGATATCGGGAACGGCAGACTCGAGTGGTGAAACTTGTTCCTGCCCCTGGAATTTGATCTTCATGTTGATAGTAACTCAGAGAGCAAAGCTGCAAGCTAGACTTGGGATGGAATCGCAAGGGAAATGGATACGCGCGCAGAAATTTTGGTTGCAAAGGTTCGAGCAATAGATAGCATGAAAGCAGTGTGCAAAAACGCATAGGGGGTAGTTCATTATATAGCCGTTTAGGAGAGAGAAAGGCAATAAATGCGCAATACATATCTACCAATTTGAAAAGCAAGATATTCGGGTAGAGCGGAAAAAATTAGCACGAATGGCACTTGGTTCATTTGGGACACAAGGGACGCGAAAGCGCGAAGTACGCGGTTCGGCCGATTCGGGCGATGCGGGGAAAAGATGCTCAAATGCCTTTGGGACATGAGGGACGAAAGTACACGGAATACGCGAATCGGCCGAATCGGACGAAAAGGGAACAACGGGTCTAGGCGAACTTGGGACATGTGGGACGAAAGTACGCGAAATACGTGAATCGGCCGAATCAGGCGATGCGGGGAAAAGACGCACAAATGCTTTTGGGACATGCGGGACGAAAGTACGCGAAATACGCGAATCGGCCGAATCAGGCAAAAAGGGAACAACAGGTCCGGGTGAACTTGGGACATGTGGGACAAAAAGTTCCGACGGGCCCGAAAACAACGGACTTCGGGTAAACCGGCTGATCGGGGAACAGAGAGCCCAAGTGAACCCGGGACACGCGGGACAAAAATGTCCGACAGGCCCGAAAAAACACACAAAATGACCCAAAAAACGCAGATTTTCCCAATTTTCTGACTTTTCACACCACCAGGACAACAAAAAAGACACTTAACCTCAAAATTTTAATTTTCAACTTCTTAAAAGCAAGGGAATTTTGAGTGGACAACACTACTATAACGCATTAAGCCCGATGGTGTGTTGTCCACCGAGTTGCATGCTTAATCCGGATTTGCAGTATCAGAGTGGTACTTTCCATCCTTGCATGTCCCACCACATGAGATCAGAATATAAGAAGTGTGTTCTTGAGACTAAATATCCTTCAAATTATCTTCCTTGTCGGTTCAAGCGACCTAAGATAGTAGAGGAGGAAAAGGCAGATACTTTTAAGATTTGTTCGATAAAGCCCTCAAGAAGCAAAGGAAGGAGATGATGGCATAGTTCGCTAATGTTCCCTCATGAGTTGTGCCTAAGACTACACCCCCAGCATCATCATCAAGCAAGCCCTTTGGGGGTTCAACACCCTTCAAGGTACAAGTAAAAATTGACATTCTTTGGTTTGAAGGAAAATTTAATGTTGATGAATTGGATAAATGAGAAATAGACACAAATTTCTTTGTGAATAATTTCTCCAATGATGAAAAGATAACATATGCACCCTTGAAATCCTCTTCACATGTCAAAAAAATGGGAGGAATCATTATTTCAAAACGAAGACAATGGCAAGTTGAGTGTAAAGTTTGTACCACCTAAAAAGATATGAGACAATTTTGTGGAAGCTATTAGAGAAGAATACTATTCTATAAAGAATTACGATGACCAGTTCAATAAAGTTGCATCAATTGCACCAAGGCCAAAACCAGATAGTGAAAGACTACAAAAAAATTCATGCCTCATCAGAAAAAGTTGGTACTTGTGACAGTGGAAGGCACAAAATTCTCAAATATTGTATTAGTCTGCAATACTACATCTAGGTTGAGATGGAATTTGCATGGCACAACACTTGGAGAAGCCTAGCCATATGCAGTAAAGCTTGAAGGGAAATTCAAGAATAGAGCTAAAGAATATTCTCCTAGTGATATGTCACTCAAAAAAAAGGGACGGCTAACACCAAGAAGCCAGTCAATGATGCATCACCACAAAGGCAAGACATGAAGCAAATGTGGAGAGAAAAGCCACAAAAAGACACTAGGATGTGATGTGAGAACCACAAGAACAAGTACCATAACATGAGATTTTTGAGCAAATAACAAGACTCTTTTGCAAAGTCATGGGAGCCAGACATAACAGAAACCTCAACACCCATACGGAAACTTTGTGTGAGCATAGAGGAGCATATTGTTAGAAGATGTGAACAAAAAAGGAATAAAGTAAAACCAGAATGCACACATTGTAGATTGGGTGTCTATCATCTATTATGCATGAGATAGTTACAAAATGGTTGAGAAGATTACAATTGATCTTTCATTAATACATAACTAATATTGACTTAATAATAAACCATAACTCTTATATTCTAATGCTCACTCTTAAGGCTTACACTAGAGAAAGCAAAAAATAAACACGCTGCCAGAAAATTGAAACAACAAAACTAGACAGAGCCACACTTTCTTCAGAATCTCTCTTTGAAGACAGTTTTTTTGACTAAGTACAACTCCATCAAGTTGCCTCATAAAGGTGTAGTTCCTAGGTTCCCAAATTCCACCTCCCCAAACTCCTGAATTACGAACGCCCCTAATTATTGGACAATCATCCATATTGAGCTACATCCACAAATGCTTCATTAAATTGTATCATGACCCTCGTAAGAGTATGATTCCCAAGATCCACAAACTCCGAAATTAACTGGGAAGCCATCAATGCTAAGACTTATCTATACTAGATCCCTTCCTATCTTCAAACTGTGATCTTCTTCAAATTTGTATTCTTCATCAGTGAATTCTTCACCACTTTCAGCACCTAGTGAGTCTTCAACAATGGCTATATTAACTTCATTTGGTATGCCTTTGAGCTTTCCCTTGAGAACATCATTGGCTTGAATGCTATAATTCCACGCCATGTAACCTCTTGATACCAATGTTAGAAGATGTGAACAAAGAAGGAATGAAGAGATACTAGAATGCACAAGCTGTACATTGTGTGTTCATCATTTTATTACGCAAGAGAGTTATAAAATGGTTGAGAAGGTTACAACCGGTCTTTAGTTAATACAATAACTAATAGTGACTTAATAGAAGTTTATAAGCCTTGTATTCTAATATAGTTCATGGATGCAAATTCACACTCCACTATTGCCACCGCACGAATAGTACCTTCTCCTTAGGAGGACACATAGTGATTGTTCCACTTACAGATGTGGATGAAAGGGAAGACTTTTCTCTTCATTGTAGATAGTAGGAGTCCAAAGAATTTGATCTCCGCCAAAGCAATCAAGAGGTTGAACTTGACAACACCACACCCATAACCATACTTTGTCTGAAGGGTCAATCAAGGGAGAGACAACATCCACGTGAGGTCTTATCCCATCAAGGATGAGGTGGTATGTGACACTACACCTTTGGATGTCTGAGATGTGCTTCCCAGACAACCATACATGTGGGCACAGGACAAGGTGTATGAGGCTAAGCCAATAAGCCAATAAGACTTTTCTCTTCATTCTAGATAGTAGGAGTCCAAAGAATTTGATCTCCGCCAAAGCAATCAAGAGGTTGAACTTGACAACACCACACCCATAACCATACTCTGTCGGAAGGGTCAATCAAGGGAGAGATGACATTCACGTGAGGTCTTATCCCATCAAGGATGAGGTGGTATGTGACACTACTCCTTTGGATGTCTGTGATGTGCTTCCCAGACAACCATACATGTGGGCACATGACAAGGTATATGAGGCTAAGCCAATAAGCGTCATCATTTATCTGTGTTCTGAGCTATCAGCTATTAGAGGTGGCCTCTGCTAGGGAAACATACTTAATCAGTGCAAAGCAGTGTCGATATGTGATTTCTCAGACAAAGGCCTTTGTCCTACTCATGATCAAATCTGAAAAGAATCAAAAGGTCACAACAACCACCTCTGCCACTATGAAATTTCAAACAGCACAACAAAAGCAGATGGACCAAATGCTCTCAAAATACAAAGATGTTTGTGGGAACGTCCATCTGGGAAACAATTCCCCACCATCCCACCACAACCAACAGCTCATAGGGGGCATCCCCAAGACATCCCCTAAAATTGTAAAACATCCCTAACCTACATGGGACGATGAGAAGACCTTAGGACGTCCCCGAGACATCTCAGGGACTTTGCCAAGTCTCTCTACAATCCCTGAGACCTCCATGCATCTCGGATGACAAAAAGTGCAGCTACCTTTTTTAATTAAAAACATTTTTTTGGATGTTTGCACCCCCAACCCTAACCCTAATAGTTTATGGGACCCACCAACACATTCGGCACTCAATAAAACTATAAATGAGCCTTGCATACTCACTGCAAATCACAAAAACATTGAGCAAGGCTACAAGTGCGAGAGTGAGAGCAAGCAAGGCTGAAAGAGTGATAGGTTGAGAGCATTAGCATGAGGGAGAGTAACAACAAAAGTTTGAACAGCAAGTGCCAAGTCTTCATTGATCAACCATTCGAATTTCAACACACTCGTCAAGTGGGAAGCTCTCAACTTCAATCCTTCAAGTTCAAGGTAAGTCACGGCCCTTCATCTTTTGGCATTTTGGTATTTGCATTGTTCAAATTTAAATTTTTTGGATTTGCAATATTGCATTTTAATATTTTTTTATTTTAAATTTAATTTTATAAATCATTAAAAAATGTTAAATAAATTATTAAATTGTTCATAGAATTGTAAATTTGTATGTGATTGTAAGTTTATAAGCTGTTGTTTTTTTACAATTTTAGGGTTTGTAAACAATAGTTAGAGAACCCTAAATAGCTGCTTAAAAATTTTAAATAATTTTTTACGAAGGTTGAAGATTCAAGATTAAGGATTCTTATTTTTGTGTATCTTTTGCTTTTGCGCTTCAAGCACACTAAAGTGTGAAAAACAAAAATAAAATCCTTGTCTTGGAGTCTTGAGCCTTTGCATAAATCAACTTATTAAATTCATTAATTTCATTTCTTGCAATGTCACTATGAGTTCTCACAGCATGAGTGACAAAGAAGTTCGGCAAGAGTTTCTAGGGGTTAAATTTGAGACTTTGAGTATAGATGTGGGTGGGAGGAGAGGTGGGCACGCTAATGTAAGTAGTTCCATTGGGAGTGCAACTACTAATTTTAGTTTCCCTTCCATGGTATTGGAACCTTTTGCCAAGGGTCCCTTCAACAAGAAGGCCCCTTAAGTACAATTTGCAACCAAACTACAAAATCTAACAAACCCTGGGACAATAGGGGGCACTAGGTTGTATAACTCTAATTTTTGTCAACTTGAATTTCAAGGCAGCATTACAAGAGTTAATGCGCACCTACTTCACATCCGAGGCAAAGGTGTGGAGGTATGTGGCAAATTGTCACTCAAACAAAGGGCTGAAATAAATAAATTGTGGTGTTGTGGTGATGAAACACTTGCAGCTAGTACTATGCCATCGCGGGGTCCTACTCCTAGTACTAGAACTTTACAAGAGGCACAACTTTCTGCTTGGCCATCTAGTTCAAGGGTAGCAGAGCTTAAGGGGAAATGTAGAATGACTAGTAATGATGTCACAAACACCGCGGAAGAGTTATTCAATATGCAATATAAGGATGAGGTAGATTATGCCGGTAGCAAATTCTTTTTTGCCAATGCATTCCATTCCATGTGGCTTGCTCTCCTTATTATAAGAAGGTTGTGGAAAAGATAGTAAGATCAGGTCCATTATATGTGCCACTAGAGGAGACAAAATTGAGGACAACAATCTTGGATAAGAACTATTCCAAAATTAATATCCTAACGCAAAAAATGAAGGCTACCTAGGTCACTAGTGGATGCAGCATAATCATGGATGTGTGGACGGACATTAGGCATCATCCACTCATCAACACCATGGTCACATGTACAGATGGCCCTTACTTCCTTAAGGCTATTAATTGTTTAGGGGACCACAAGGATACAGATTTTCAGTTCCAAATCCCTATAGATGCTATTGAGGAGGTTGGACTGGAGAATGTGGTGCAAGTAGTTACAAATGCGGCTCACGTGTGCAAAGTTGCAAGGAAGTTGATTGAGGCGGCCTACAAACATATTTGGTGGACTCCTTGTGTGCATGCCATGAATAATGTACTCAAGAACATGGGAAAATAGATTGGATCAAAGAGGTTAATAATGCTAGAGAGGTGCAAATGTTTATCTACAAACACCACACTTCACATGCACTCTTCAGGACCTTCTCCAAGAAGGACTTTTTGATACCTCTCGAGACTAGATGCATTGTACTTCATTCTCTTGGAGAGGATGCTTGAGTTGTAAGAGGCATTCCAAGTAATGGTCATGACAAGAGAGTGGAATTTGTGGCCCGATTCTAAGTCAATGTAGGGGAAGAGGATGAAGGAGGTGATGAAGAGTGACAATTTTTGGACTGATGCAAAATACATTGGCTCCATTTTTCTTGTGTTCAAAGTCATTAGATATAGGGACATTAATGCACCTACCTTTGGAAAGGTGTATGAGTGCATTGACAGTATGCTTGGCAAAATAAAGGTCATTGTACAAAAGAAAGACCCCACATTACAATTCTACAATGAGCATATTCAACCAATCATTCACAAGAGATGGGAGAAGCTCAATACTCCCTTGCACATGGTTACCTATGCATTGAACCCAAAGTGTCACATACAAAGGCCTAGGAGAGTTACCCCCATACAAGATTTTGAGGTGAAGAACGAGTTGCTGAAAACTATTCAAAAGACGTATGATACTACAAATGTTAGCACCTGTTGGCGAGATTTTCTGCACGGCTGAAAACCTAGGCAGTCATGAGATAAATCTCCCTCATTTACCGGTGAGGCTCCCGTGTAAGATTTTGTCAATTATATTTCCTAGTATCTATCTGTTGGTATTACTTTAATTGCGTAGCTCATGGACTATAACTAGACAATTTTGCAGCAAGTAAGCAGTTGTAAGCAATATGTGCAGGAAAGGGAAATAATTAAATACAAGAAGAAAGGAAAGGAGATGTGCAACCTAACCAATAGTTGACAGAGTTGATCACATGCACATAGACGAAACAAAGAGATCTTATAATGCATAATTTGAAGAAAAGGAAAGTTTCAAATCTAGATCTAAGACAACACAAAGTTTGTGCAGAGATCTAAAAAGAAATAAGAAACGAATGCACCGTTGACACAAAGTTCTCTGGAAATCTGCCTCTTCTTTATTCCTCTGCTTGCAAAAAACTATCAAGGGTTTCAGCTCAAAGTCTAGAACACAAAAATGCTGATTACAAATTCCGATCCTCTAACCTGTAGGTTCTTCCTCTATTTATAGTGTATAAAGGGCAATTACAGATAGGAAGCTTTAAATGAATTCCCGCATGCGGAAGCTATGAAAAGGGAAACAGCTGACAATCTCCCTCCTGGAATTCCTCTTTACATGACATGCATGATTTATAACTGAAAAATAGAACCTTCTATTTTACATGTCTGCCACATATTTCCAAGTAATTGACTTCTTCAAGTAACGGCTTTTAAACCAATCATTAAGTTTTATAATTTAATTGATTGCTCAATTACTTTGTCAGAGAAAATAAAAGAAAGAGGAAAAGAAATAAGAAGAAAGCTTCAACCCTCCCTGTCTTGTTCTCCTTCCATATTCTGCATGTGGTTGACTCTTTTGCCTTTAATTCTCACCAAACTGGATCTGGAAGGTATGCATGACTGTGATTTTCTTGCGGGTATTGCCTTTGACATGTCTTCCCTTCTATCCTTGAAGCTTTTGCAATTCTTCTTCAGTACATGCACCAGTGCAATGTTTGCCATAAATAATTCAAACAAAACTCATCATTTTTATTTTTTAATTACATATGAACAATTTTAAATTATGGAAAGCACTCTGGGTGAATGCAAATACGAGTAAATTCAATGAAGGCCTCAACTAGAAGATTGGGAGCACATGCACAAGATCCTGGAAGGAATTTTCCATGCACTGAGTTCTACACGGGCTGCATTCGAAACAAGAGGATGAATTTTTGTCAAAATCCCTTGCAATTGGATTCATTTGTGCAGATCTGGCAACTTCTTCAAATTCGGAAGATATATTCAATGTACCTGACATTGATTTGAGCACCTGTGATGAATACCTGCAATTTTATTCAGACAAAGATAGTCCATGGCACGAGTACTTGATTTTATCACCAAAATCTGCATATAAAGGTTGCTGCCCTAAAATTTGAGGTTTTGCTTGCATGTAAAGCAAGCAAAAATATTATTTAATTCACCAGGCACATATACCAACATGCAGATGCTCGGAATGACCAAAATTAGGCTATTCC
Source organism: Taxus chinensis (assembly GCA_019776745.2). Taxonomy (NCBI): domain Eukaryota; kingdom Viridiplantae; phylum Streptophyta; class Pinopsida; order Cupressales; family Taxaceae; genus Taxus; species Taxus chinensis. The sequence goes on from CM034146.1 coordinate 332,283,628, forward strand.
AACCCTAGGCGCCAAATCTGGAAGCTTCCCGACAATGAAAAATAAACTTTAATGCAAAATCCTCCTTTTGGCGCCAAAACCTGTCTGGGCTGCAATCCTCATCAAAAAGAATTAACTGTCTCTCCCTTATGGCGTCCCATGCTTATATAACCTCCAGCATGCTATTTTTAATAATTGTCTCTTCCTATTTCTGGCAATTTAATTAATTAATAGCCATGTTTATTCATCTAAATTGGGCGCCCAAGTCTGCATGTTGCTGGTTGCTTTTTAAATAATTTATTTTATTTATTTTTAGCATGCATCCTTGACTTCTTTTTAGCTCATCCTTTTGCATTGACTTTCCTTCTATTTATGGTGCCAAAATTGGGTGAATAAACCATTAATAAATATTATTAAATGCATTGTTATTCACCCAAGGTGGGTCGCACTTTTTGGCAAGAGGAATTGCTAAAAATAATAAGTCAACTTGATGGGAATTTCCACCCTGCACTATAGCTCCAAAAATCCCCTCTTCCACTTAAGTTATTTGACTTTCATAATGGGAATTTTTACCCTGCAAGGCAGGTAAGAAATTCCCGCCTGCCTGCCACTACTAAAATTCCCACTGATAAATTAAAACATCTCCCGAAAAGTGTGACTTGTATTAAAAATAGCTTCCTTTGATAAAGTGTGACTTGCATGGGTGAATAAACCTATTTGGTGGGAAAAGTTAGCCTGCTAGGCATGCAGAAAATTCTCATCAGTGCTTTAAGTAATTTTTCTTTATTTTATAATGGGAATTTTTACCCTGCAAGGCAGGTAAGAAATCCCCGCCTACCTGCCACTACCAAAAATCCCATTGCAGCTTAGATCTATTTATTCCAAAATGTGCAACTTGCCTAGGAGAGGCTTTTTCTGCTTAACTTCATCTTTTTTGGTCAGAAGTTTGCTTTCTGACGCTGATTCCTTCTGAAACAGCGGTCGTAAATGATCTTCAGATGCTCCAGGCAAATAAACAGACTATACAGGACAAAGAACGGACCCCGGGGAATTAAACAGAAAGACCACAGGGAAAACTGGAGAACAACGCAAAAGAAATAAATAAAAACGAAAAACGTTGCCAGAAGTCATAGACAAAGCTCTGAATTCATTCCTGGTGAAAATCCTATTGAGATGTGTGAATACTGGCATGCAAAACTTCAACAGGGTTCAACCGGAGCACAATTTATTTCAAATGGGGCTTTATTTATTTAATAAATAATTAAATTAAAATTTCCCATAGACAACTTGGCGGAGAGATAAAATGAGTTTCACCATCTGGGTATTTGTCGAAATTGGCTCCTATGATTCACTGGGAATATCTTAACGTAATACAGACATCTTCTGGCAATAAAAACACAAAAAGACCCGTTATTTTAAAAGAACGAAATTTTTTAAACATGGGGTAGTCTCAGATTTCAAGGTAAAATCTGGAGACACTAGCGCCATTCATACTAAGTGATCAAAATTTTCCATTCTTAGGGGACATCAAGAAGAGGCCAAGTTGGATAGGGAAACTATGACATAGGAGGACCCAATCCTGTGGTGCACTATGCATGGGCTTGCTTATTTGACAGCCATAATAGCCATTCGTTTGCTGTCCCAGGTTTTTGGTTCTTCTGTTGATGAGAGGAATTGGCCTATTTATAGCTCATCGACTCTATTAAGAGGACTAGGCCTACCTCTAAGAGAGCGAAGAAGCTTGCAATTGTACATAGCACCTTGTGTTTTATCAACCACAACACACTTACATACGAGGAGCTAACACAGGTTGATGATGATGTGGCACATGCAGGGTTGGTCAATATTGGTTTGAAGGATCTTTACCTCAAGGACTCCAGCAGTTCGAGTGATGAGGAGTTTGGCATGGAATTTGGGGATGATTGGAAGCATTCGGCCATTGGCCAATTGTATTTGAAATTTGAATGTAATCATCATTATGAATATAAATATTAATATATCGATATTTAGCATTTTCATTGTTCAATGCAATGTGTTTAGTATTTCAAAGTTTCATTTGTTATTCCTTGTGAAAAAAATTATAAAAAAAAATTTAAGTACTATATATATTTGCATTGTCGTCCCCAAACCTAGGCCCTTGGTCCCCCCATCCCCAAGACCTGACCCTGTTTTGAGACTCTATGGAACTATGCCTTTGACTTAATTCTTATGACAAAATAGGGTGGACTACAGCCAACCATTGCAAGCTTTGCATTGGACCCCTACTAACCAAACCCACAAATGTCTATTTCAAGGCATTAATCATTTATCATGCAGCCAAGAAGAATGGTTATTCTTATTCTTAAAGTGAAGCACGATCTTAACTACCTTTTCCAAAGGTTCATATGTTATTGTATAGTCATAAGATCTCTAGGAAGGCACAAGATCCAAGTCAAAAATGAAGCAGGGGAACTACAACCAACAAAAGGCGACCTCAGATTGATCAACACAGATAATGATCACAGTACAAAGAAATGTGCAGATTTATTTAACCTAACATCGGAGAGAGGTAGTTATGTCAAGCTATGGTACTAGCATAGCCTGCATGGTACGGTTCAGTTCTTGTTGTACAATTCAAAATTCAGTCATCAAACAACACATATTTTCCATCATATTGAGAACATTCTCTGAGGAAGTAGAGTTTAAGGTCCAGCCAGCCTATTTAAAGCAAGATGAACTTATAGAGCTTCCAACACTGCTCAAGTTTTTTCATGCTTAATGTGGGGACCAACTAGCTTAAACAAAGAGATAATCAGTCCCCTTATGAATCATACTCTACCATATGTGATTCCATACTCCCTATGAACCTTCTACGTCTAGGCAGGTTTGTCAGTTCTCTTTTATGTTAGAGTTTTCACAAAAACGCGTTGACAGATATGTGAACAATAATCCATAATGACCCTAGTCAAATATTAGGTCAACCCATAAAACCATAACTGAATATTCTCATGATAGAGTTAAATGTAAGTCATCCCAGGATTAGAAGGTCTGGCTCTGATCAATCTATGTAGTACCTAGTTGGGTTCTTGAGCGAACTATAGAATAACTATGGTTCACATTAGAACCCTAACTAGTGCCCACTCAGCTCAACTGCACGACATTACCTTCCTTCTCACCCAGATTTGCCTATTATGGCGAGAGAGTATTGAACAGTAGAGTTCTCTCTAAGAATCAACAAAATATCTAACACAATCCATGAAATGTACTATTTCATACCTGCATTTAACTGGTTCAGGTTGCTGAGGTATTGGATCAGGAATGATCAAGCATATTATTTCATGCATCTTAGTCTATATCATTGCTCAAGCTCTCTGGCCTGCTCAAGTGTCTATGGTACAAGATCAGATAGAGGAATCCCGAAGATCACCTATATCAATATAAGTGGATGATTCAGGCTGCTTCAGCAATTTAGCAATTCTAGGAAAGATACAGGTTATTAAGATGAGTGACCATGCACAGGAGTCGGAATAATCGGAACAGGGGAGCCCTATGAAGGTCTAGCAACTTGTTTAGCATGTTTACACACATCTGTGCCACAGTCTCGTGTAAGATGACATCAAAAGGGAATACTCACCTTGTTGACAGTTTTCTCCTCTTAGTGACTCTGTAAACTCCTGAATGATATAGTTTTCTCTTTGAGACTACACTAAACAATTAATAAACGAGGGGACAGCTCACTTTCTATACCATACCCTAGTACAGGTAACTTCTCAATATGAAGCTGCAATATCCAAAAAAAAAAACATCAAACAGGAATTAGAACCTTCCTGCTATGGACCAAGAGAAAACTATCTGACTGTCAGTATCATATGCACTAGAAATAAGTTCTATACAGGTGTGAAGCCAACCTATGGTGCCTTCTTGCCATTTAAGCTTTTAGAGCTCAGTACAACCATCGATAGATGCAGATAAACTCTTATCTTAACCCTCCTTAGTCCAACTAGGGTTGATCAAGCATTTATAATAGTGTGAATTAAACAACCAACAGTCACAACACCATTTCAGAATATACCCACATAGGTTTACGGAAACAAAACAAAGATTCAAATCATCACTATTCAGTCTAAAAAGGAACTACTGCATTTCGGTAGGCTTCCGGAAATCAGTCCCCGAGATTTCACCCTGAAATCTGGGACTACCCCTTTTTAAAATTTTCATTCTTTTCAAAGTAACAGGTCGTTTTGTGTTTTTATTGCCTGCAGTTGTCTCCATTGCCTTAAGGTGTTCCGGAGAATCATATAAGCCAATTTCGACAAATACCCACGTGCTAAAATTCATTTTATCTCTTCGCCAGGTTTTGTCTGAGAGAATTTTATTTTATTTATTTAATAAATAAATAAATAAATAAATCGTGCCGCAATTGAACCCTGCTGAAGATTTGCACTCCATTATTTCCGCCTCTCAGTAGAGTATTCACCAGGGATGAGTTTTTACTAACCAGTTATTCGGCAAAGCAATTGTCTGCAACTTCTGGCAACGTTTTTCATTTTTATTTATTTCTTTTGTGTTTGTTTTCGGATTTTCTCCGCAGTCTGTCTGTTAATTCCCCTTGATCCGTTCGTTCATTCTGTTTAGCTTGTTTAATTTCCTAGAATTTATGGAAGTCATCCATGGCCTCAGACAAAGAAAGAAATTAATCATGGAGTGCTAATTTCTGACAAAGAAGGAAGGATGCAAGTCGCACTTTTATGAAATAAGCTTCTAGGATGCAAATCGCACTTTTTGGAAGGATGGTTGTTAAGTGCCAATGGGAATTTTGGTGTTGGAAGGAAGATGGGAATTTAGAGCCTTCCTAGAAGGTTGTTTTTTCTCATCATTAAAGTTAAATCGCTTCAGGAAGGTGGGAATTTGGAGCCTTCCTGGAAGGTTGTTTTTTCCCATGATGAAGGATAAATCACTTAAAGTACAAATGGGAATTTTGGGGCTGCCAGGAAGGGTAAGAATTCCCATCAAAGAAATTTTATTCACCCATGCAAGTCACACTTTTTGAAAAGAGCTTTCTTTTATGCAAGTCGCACTTTTTGGTAAAGTAATTTCTAAGTGCTATGGGAATTTCGGGGTGCCAGGAAGGTGGGAATTTGGAGCCTTCTTGGAAGGTTGTTTTTTCCTATCATTAAAGTTAAATCACTTAAGTGCTGATGGGAATTTTGGAGCTGTCTGAAAGGGTAAAAATTCCCACTTCCTTGCCTTCTTATTTTTAACACAACCTCTAGTCAAAAAGTGTGAACCACCTTGGCAAACTACATGCATTTAATAATATTTATTTTATTTATTCCTAGCTAAAGTTGGCACCAAAAATAGGTGAAAAGTCAAAGCATGAAGGAAGGCTAAAAATAAGACAGAGGCTTGATAAAAATAAAGGAATTAATTGCAAGGAAAAGCAAGCTAAAGCATGCAAACTTGGGCGCCCAAATTGAGAGAAAAAACATGTCTTATTATTAAGAATTGCTAAAAATAAGAAGAGGCAATTATTAAATTTAGCATGCAGTTGCTTATATAAGCATGGGACGCCATAAGGAGAAGACAATTAATTCTTTTAGGTGGAGCAAGCTGCCCTGGAGAAGTTTGGCGCCAAAGGAAGAGGTGATTTGCATTAAAAAATATTTTTTATTGCCGGGAAGCATCTAGTTTTGGCGCCTAGGGTTGGAGAAGCTTTCTTTTTATTATTCAGAGCATCTGCATGTTGGTATAAGTGCATAGGTGAATTAAATAATATTTTAGCTTGCTTGGCATGCAAGCAAAGTCTTAAAATTTAGGGCAGTAGGCTTTATAAGCAGATTTTGGTGATAGAAATTAGGCATTCATGCCATGGACTCCATTTTTGTCTGAGTTATTTGCAGGTATTCATCACAGGTGCTCATATTGGTGAAAAGAAGGCAAAATCAATGTCAGATACATTGAATATATCTTCTGAATCAGGAGGAATTGCAGGTTTTGCACAAATCAATCCAATTACAAAGTCTTTTGGTAGAAATAAAAGAAAAAGAGCTTAGACAAAGATTGTTCCAGGCATGATGAAGCATGATGAAAGAGAAGGGTTAGCAGAATCATGCATTGTTTCCAGGCTTACTGAAATCAATGATACAGACATGGGCCCTGAATCTATCACTGATTTAATTGACAGATCCAAAGCCACAGGAAGATCATCTCTTATGCGGGCAATAAGGAGTAGTGGGATTATTCAAGCTGCAGCGTTTCCGGTCACAGCCCAGTTGCCTGAGTTTGTTATGGAGTGTGCAAGGTCTTATCATCCTCTTTCTAGGACAGTCCGAGATCCTGTAGGAAAGACAATAATCAGGTTGGATGCACAGTTCATTAATTATTGCCTCAAGCTTCCAGCACGGCCCGTGGTGATTGCAATTAGCATGCAGGATGCTAGTGATAGATGGGAAAAGCATAAAGCAGATTGCGTGGGTATAATGAATAACAGATACATGAAGAAGCCCAGAGCACCATCGAAATTCCCAAGGACTCTTTCACGATCCAATCTTGTGCAGGAAGTTGATGATATCACCAAATTGCTTTGCAGGATAAATGGGGAAGCTAATACCAATAACTTCCGCTCATGGATGTATGCCTTTGTGAGGACCATTGAGATCAACAGAGCTGATTCGATAATTAATTGGGTGGAGATCATCAATGACAACATCCTGTGAGCAACTCCGAAGTGTGAGGCGGACATTCAACTTCAAAATGACTTCATACCTGGTATATGCAACAACTTCTCAGGGGATATTTTCCAAACTGGATAGACGGGGCATATTGTCAAAAGATCCTATTTATGAGTGCTTCCCACAGTTGACAACTCCTGAATGCTACAAGGATTACACAGAAGTCAACGATGATTTCTTCTACAGATTCATTTGCAAATTAAATATTGATTTGAGGACCAACAGAGTGAGCAAAGAAGCCTGGCAAGTTGTCTCCCACATGGTTGTATCTTCATCCAGTTTGCGGACTTCACATATCTCAGGGTTAGTGGTTTCTCAGGAGAACCAGTTAAGTTGCCAAAGTACCCGAGTGATAAGTGGGTCATCATGGAGTTGTGCAGGCAGCTCGTAGAGTTGCATGACTTATAGTCAAAACGACACAAGTCTACAGGTAGCTTTCCAGTCACAGTGGGTCATTATAGTTGCCAGAGCATTCACTGAGCCAGAGGAATTGAAGCAGAAATGTTTTCTGGGTATGAGCATGAGTTCTTCCTAGCACGAATGAACTTTGACCCATATGGGATAGCAAAGAGGACAGTCTCCCAAGAATACTCACATGTTCCTTCACTTGAAGACTTTTGGATGAAGTGCAGGAGCGAATACGAAGTCAGAAAGGGAGATTTCAGCAGGTTATTAGCACAACAGGTTTCTGACTATGGTTTAGCACGGATACCTGCAAATCTCTCAGATGATGGGCATGTGGTACTTGACACATATCATCAAATGGGAGGAGATAGAGCTGCTCTTCAGGAGAGTGTGGGTGGTTGTCACACGATTGAGGAGAGGTCTTCCGCAGTCCTGGTTAACACCTCAAATTGGTTGTTAACAAAGGGGTATTGCTTGGACGAGGCTTTGATGAACCAGATCACAGGGAATTTCATTGCAGGGGATCCCAGCAAGAGAAAGCATGAAGGTGAGAGTAGCAGAAGACCAGAGAAGCTCAAAGTGCACAAGAAGTCTCAGGTACTGGAAAAAGGCAAGTCTACATCCATTATACCAGTGCCACTTTCAGACGAAGCTTCTCCAGCGTCAACTCACAGCATTTCGACAGCTCCAGGACCTCAGACAGATATTATCATTCCACCATTGAATCCAACATCGTTCGTATTTGTTCCTCAGCCACCCAGATCTTCACCTCTCCCTGCGGAGAAGTTGAAAGCACAAATGGCAGAGTTCGAAAGAGCATTGTCTTTGGACAATTCAGAAGAGGGCAGCCATAACACTGTGGTGAATTCGGATGCAGCAGAGCTTGAGCATGAGATGGTGGTATATTTAGTGACTTCTCATTCCCCGAAAAGCAATTTCTCATCTTGGTTGGCTTTGCAAATAGTCCCAGAAGCTAGAGAGGAGATCAACTTGGAAGAACATGACTTGCAGTTGCTCATGAGTTTGGGCGGAAAAGATAAAAGACCTAAAGTTGCCAAGGTAACTTCAAGGTTGATTATTGAAGAATCAGGGCAGAAGTTTGCTGAGTTGTTAGTTCCAGCTGAAGGGAAACAGAAGGGAGAGCTAACTGCTGCAGACATATCAGTGACCAAAGTACCATTGAATCACCACAGAAGGATTAAAACAAGATACACAGACACTGATAGACACTTTATTCCTTAAACTTGACAAGGAGAAGGCAGAAAAAGACAGGCTTCAGATGCAGATCTCCCAGTTATGTGAGATCATCACTAAGGTTGCCAAACCTTCTTCTCAGCCCGTGTTAGTGCAGGAACATGTATGCAGCCATTTGGTTGAAGAGATTGAAGATGCAGGGAACCAGGTCAAAGTTATTGCTCAATGGAAAGAGCAAATTATTCACCAAGCTTCAGAGCAGTTCGAGGGAATACCAACTGGCTTGGAGAATATGCACAAGGCATTATCTCAGCTAAAGGAACTAATGACAGGGATAGAAGATGAGAACATAGTTGTTGAAAGTCATCTGGATACCTTAGCTAAGATACATTCATTGTCAGAGGATGTGCTAATTACAGAGCAAATTGTACCTGATGGATTGATAGAAAAGGGGAAGCAGTTAGAGATAGCAGTTTCCTTCCGCATGGAGATTCTCAAGCTTATGTTGAATAGGATGCAGTTGTTGGAAGACGAGATGGGGGAAGTACCAGAGAACATTCCAGACGAGTTGCCTGCTTCCCGTGAGGAATTTATTCTGGTTGTGCAGAAGAAGATTGATGAAGCCGTCATGCCTTTCACGTTAGATTCAATTGGCAGACTCGTGAAACTTCATGCAGATATTGAGGGGTATGGGCCTAGTTTGGAGAAGGTAAAGGCCAACACTGCTACTTTGTCCAGAGGATTGTTGCGGTTTAAAACTGAGAAAGAAATGGTTGCTAAGGCAGATGGGAAGACACTGAGTCACATGTTTGACAAGTATATTCAGTTTCAGAACAAAGAGAAAGCGTAAAGTATGACGGCTGACATATTTTCTTTCTTCTTCTCTTTCCTCTCTTATTCTTATTTTCTCGGACAAAATTGTAAAACTAAAGTAATTGGTTAAAAGCCATTACTTTTAGTTATCTGAAAAGGTCCTTAATTAAGAATAGGTGGCAGACATGCAAAGCTTTGATTTAGTCTTCAGATGCATGTCATGTAGAGAGGAATTCCAGGGGAAAGATTGCCAGTTGTTTTCTTTATAGCTTCCGCATGTGTCAGTTCAGTTATTGCTTTCCTATTTGTAATTTCCTTCTATACACTATAAATAGAGGAAGAACCTATGGGTTAGGGGATCAGAATTTGTAATCAACATTCTTGAGTTCCAGACTTTGTGCTGAAACCCTTGATATCTTTTCTGAAAGCTGAGGAATTAAACAGAGGTGGATTTCCGGAGAACTTTGTGTCAACGGTGCATTTACTTCTTACTTATGTGTAGATCTTTAGATAAACTTTGCATTATCTGAGATTTAGATTAGAAACTTTCCTTTCCTTTAATTTTGTATTGTGAGATCTATTTGTTTTATCTATGTGTATGAGACCAACTCTGTAAACTATTGGTTGGATTACACATCCTCTTTCCTTTCTTCCCGAATTCAACTATTCCCCCTTCTGCAAATATTTCTTTACAACTGCTTACTTGCTGCAGAATTGCTTAGCTATGGTTCATGAGCTTCACAGTTAAAGTAAAACCCACAAATAGTTATTAGAATACATAATTGACAGAAATCTTACACGGGAGCCTCACCGGTAAATGAGGGAGATTTATCTCATGACTACCTAGGTTTTAGCTATACATAAAATCTAGCCAACATGTCCAAATCATTAATATCCCAGCAAGTTAAGTGGAAGTAAAACCCTAATCAAATGATGTAGATGGCAACGACAATAGGCCTGCAGGCTACATGACGAACCTGCATATGAAGCCCTTTTCGCATTTGGCAATCGATGGACTGATGCCTTGTTCCAGACTTGTTCGCCTAAATTCTTTCGCATGATAATTTATTTTCACGGTTTCTTCTATTTTTATAGTTATTGTTATCTTTTTTTTTAATTTAGCTTAATTGTCATTTTAGGTTATTTTTTATTAACTAATATAGTTCATACGATTTTTTTAATTTCTTTTAGTTTAAAAATAAAATTTGTTTTGTAAATATAACCATTTACTATTAAAATAAATATTAGTTATTACTATAACAATATTTATTTGGACGTTGGTTATAGGTTGGTTGGCTAGTTATTGGTTTGTTTTAATTTTTTAAAATTATTTAGTTTTAAGCTATAGTTTTTGATATTTTAATATACTATATCATTTTTTTAAGGTATGATATATCAATTTTATATAGTTTTTATTTTTTTTATGATAGTTATTTGCTGGAAAGCTGGTTTGACATGTTTGTTTATATGAAATGTGAAATTACAACTGTATTTCTCTTAGTCGAATTTAATTACGAATTTTATCTCTAATTTTTGCAGCAACAAATTTCTTATGAATTTTATACTCCACGAATTCGAATGCGGTGACTTAGACTATAACAACCATACAAGGACAGTAGGAGTAAAAACATCTTTATCTTTCAAAAATAACATTAATATTTATTTCATTGTATGTTCTCAAAAAGAGTTTCAGTTAGAACAATGCACATTTCTGATGCAAAAAACTCCCCTTTTGTTTTCCTTTTTGTATTCTGAGGCAAAGATGTCCAACTTTCTACAGAGACTAAATCTCAAATGCAAGCAGCACTTTTTACTTCATTTAAGTAATGGAGTTCAACAGGTTAGATACAGAAGATTATCATAAACAAAGCAAGGCTTTTCGGCCATCATTTTCCCTTCAATATTCCAGATACAGCTTAAACAAAATTCGTGATTACATCAATCCTCTTTCACACTGATACAACTCTTTCGTTTTTCACGCATTCTTAATCTCAATATACATGTGCAAAATCAGTTAGGAAGAATCTTTGTAATTTTAAGCTATCTCCTCCCTGCAAACCTGAAAAAGCATGGGCCAGCAAATCCTGCCGGCATACCCTCATTTCCACAAGTTAAACATGAATATAATAAAAGATTAGTACCTATTTAGGCATTAATCTCAAGATTACATCTCACCCATGAAAAGTATATCACAGAAAGACTTCATAAACGCCAATATATATATATATATATATATATATATATATATATATATATCACTTTGCAGATTCAATCAAAAACAGCAAGAACTGCTATCTCAGTTTATCATATAACAGTACCCAAGGAAGGGTTTTAGACTAGATTGCCCGGAAATGCCAAGTACCCCCTCGTACCAGGCCTGATACGTACCTGGTACAGGTACGGTTCGGGTACGCTCTGTACCCAGGGCCTGTGGGTATGTAACCACAGCGTACCCACATGGTTTTTTTTTAGGTGCAAAAAAATAAATAAAACTTGAGGGCTTTGACTGGAGTTGAACCTTCGAAATTTTGTGTGAGATTCAATATTGCCAATAGGCTTCGAAGGATCAAGAGAGATGAAATGGACTTCATTTGGTTGACTTACTATTTGGGGGTTTTCTTGTTGCTCCTCACGGGTCCTTTAGTCTTCAGCAGTGTTACGCGGGGACGCATCCCCTAGATTTTGGTGACATCCCGGACGTCCCGAACGTTTCAGGGACTTGGGGACTTGGAGGGGACGTCCCCTATTTTTTTTTTTAAATTCAAAAAACTTTTGATGTTATTACTTTTAAAAAGCTATTTTTTTATGAAGAACATTAAATTATAATCTTGATAGTACCTGAATGTTTAAATCCCTAAATTTCATTGAATAAAGTTAAAATATTCAAATATTAATATTTTCTATATTATTTTAATAGTCGTCCCCTTGCCGTCCCCAAAATTTGGGATTTTTTTCCCGTCCCGGAAACCCCGTCCCCCCATCTCCCCATCCCCGAGACTTAGGTAACTATGGTCTTCAGTAAATTTAGAAGGCATGAGAACAAGTGAAGCACTTGGTGGTTGGGCGGCCTATCTTCTCTTCCTTTGACATTAGGTGCCAAGCCTACAAATCGATTTCGTTGAATCTGAAATATAATGACAAGATCCTTGACTTGACAAGAGGCTGCTCTGCCCTCCTTTGGTTTGAGAAAGGAATTAAAATATTTCATGACTTGTACAAATTTGGCAAGTGGATGGGATGGACAGACCTTAAAGCTTTCTATAAGCTTCCTCAATCTCAGTTCAGAATGTATACAATGCTCAGAAATGCTTTCACAGCTCCCTCTACTGGACTAATTATGGAGGATGAGAATGACTTTTGGGATACTATGAGATGGCTCAAAGGGCCCCCTCTCCAAGAGGCTACCTCCTAACAACCCTATGAAAAGATTGGCTTCTCCCCAAACCTTTCCCTGGGCCTTAACAATAAGTGGAATGTTTGTGAGCCCATTAGTAGATGGACTCGTAGATTTAATGTTTTGTGGTCTTCTTGTATTCAGTCAAAGAAATCTTGCTTTAGATGGCTTCTAATTCATAATAAGTTTGTCGTTAGCTTCTAATATTTTATAGGTTGCTGAGACTATAAGTTTGTTGTTTTCTTTAAATATTTATATATATTTATATTTTTTACTTTTTCAAAAATATATTGTATGAACGCACCCACATCGTACCATACCCAAGGTTTTTTAAAATTCGCCATTTCAGTGTACCATACCCGTACCCATACCGAAACAGTCTAGGTTTTAGAATAGAAAGAAATGTGATGCTTCATAATTCATCAAACAAGCCCACTCATACCAAGTCGATCCACAACAATAATTCTCAACATAGTGTTTGTTTTCCATTCACGAAATAGATGAAATATTTTCCAAAGCAGGTATATGGTTTATACCTTTGTATGTGTGGGAGCTCATACATATGGTGATGTATACTCGCCTACAGGCTTTGCCCGTAAAACTTCATGATAGATCCAAATAACCCAGAAATCGTTCACCATATACCAAACAGATTTGGTGTCCTGGGGCAGGAATAGAATCTAGTATCTATACAGAAACATGTAAAGCATGTGGAAAGAAAAGCTTGTGAGTGCTCCAACTCATACCCTCAAACTTCCACCTCCTCATTTTATCCTCACTATGGCTAAGTCATTATAACTAGAACTTCTTCTCCAAGGTAGCTACTCTAAGATATTTACAACTCTTCTAATTATATGCCAATCTGCCCCATACAGTTCTACTCTCCTCATGCAACCTGGGCATGATGCCATTCAGGTTTCCGCAATGCTCAGCCTGTCGGTCACATCACCAAATGATGGCTAGAAGAAGTCAACCTCCAATTAACCTAGCTCTGATTCCTAAATGTCTTCCCCTTCATTTTAAAAATCATCGGGTCCAAGCTATCTAGTAATATAAGTCATTATTTTCACATAAAAGACCAATTTCACATTAAGTTACATAAGTCAATGGCCAAGCAATAATAGTTCAAGGGGTTAGTGATTATCCGCTAGTTTGAAATCTAATCCACTCAAGTGAATAATCGGTTATACCTTTCTGGAAGCTCAAGCATATAGAACTGCTATGAAATGACAATCATTAAACTAATCCATTGCCTTGCAAGTCAAGATGCAATGCCATACAAAAAATTAGGTTCATCAACAAATACTAATGCCAAAACCAGCAACCCTGTCCAGCAGCATCTCTTCGTAGGTGGTGGTTGTTAATGCAATACCTTAACAATTATTAGGTGCCATGCTACGATATATATCATGGGTCAAGCAAAGTGGAAATAACGCTTAATCGGATGCATCCAAATGGAGTCCACCCAAGCAATGATAACTCGTAAGGTGAAAAGTCAATCAAGTGTAATCCATGCAACTCAAGTTACCACAAAATTATTACAAGTTCTAATGCCATGAAGATAGTCACTTCATTGTCTTACAAAAGGATAATAATCATGAAATCCACTGTTATGCAACAAGGTCCACTTAGATAGGCAAAGTAACACAATCAAACCTCAGAATACTCATCACATTGACTATTGAACAGATCAAGGTCCTATAAGATGATATCTGTTATCAAGTCCTAAACCTCACAACTCAAGACCACACATTAGTCGATAGTACTATGCCATAGTCTAATAACAAGTAGTTTACACATGAAAATTCATAAATACATTAAATCTATAAAGTGGTAGATGCTAGGGTCCAAAACAAGGTCCACAGAAAGATCAAAAAAATGCAATAACTATTCCGATGGAATCACTACCAATTAAAGTCATTACTCACAATCATGATAGTGTTACACTCACAAGTCTGCGAGTCAAAGCTGGTCAAATACTACAACATCATGCTAGGCAATCTTTACTTAACTATTTCAGGTGGTTATAATCAGCCAAGGTTGTACTAATTTGCCCTTCAATAGTAATCGACTGGCGCATATATAGCACAAGGTATCGCTGCCATTGCAGCAGAGTGAAATATCCCTTGTGGGATATCACTTGAAATTCACAAAATATATAAAAATAACAGCGAACTGAAATTCTGATTTTTCTGATTTTTAGGACAGCAATATGCAGAAACAATAATAATTTCTAACACTACCGAGAAGTTTCATATAACTAGAAAAATATGTAGAACAGTAAACAAGAGAGAAATAATTTTTTATCTCTCAGATCTGATTTTATTTATTTATTTTAACTGCTAAAATTGCCTAAAAATTCCAAAAATTCGCAAGGCGCTGAAATGGTTTTTATAAATTCTGAAATTCAGACAACAATATATTTAAATTATAACGAATCAGATCCAACTTGGAAAACTGAAAAACTCCAACAAGAAACCCTAGAAATCATTGTTGCATAACCCTAAGTAGATCTGAAAATAAATAAGACCCAAACTGAAACTCCTCCTGGGAATTTGCCAAGCTTGTCTCAAATGCTAGGAATAATCTCATCTGTAGATGGCTGAAGTATGGACCAAATTATCTCTCTTCGGCACTGAGAAAACCGTTGAAATTCTCTGATAATTCCGATATGAAAATCTGATTTGAATGAAGCTCCAAATTAGTAAACTAGGGAGGCTCTCTCACCACCAAAGAGTGCTCTGCTAGCTAGGAGTGGATCCCTCACTACCGAAGCTAGGGTTCCTGTGGGATTTTACTCCACAAGCAAAAAGCATGCAACCAGCAATGACTTCAATATCATAAAAGGGTGAGTGTATGAATGAATGCCCCTTTTCTACCCCAAGCGCTTCCTTTTATAACTTTTCATTGCAACACAGGGCCCAAAAGAACCCTAATTGACCTCCTTGGGGAAAATCCACATAATAATAAAATAACTTAAGTTACTTTATCACCACTATGCCAAAAGTACACTTAAGCTACCCCCAACGAAGAAATAGAAAATAAACTACCATATATTCACCCATCACTTAAGTCATTGACAAAATATAACATTAACTACCTTAGGGGAGCATCACGCAACCTTATTTCACTCAAGTCACCTCAAAGTACGTGTCCAACATCAAAACATAATATATAAGTGAAATGAAGGTGCAAAATACCCAATAACCATCAACGTCACTAGCCCCTTGGGCATGACCAAGGATAAGACGG
The DNA here is from genome assembly GCA_019776745.2 of Taxus chinensis. Taxonomy (NCBI): domain Eukaryota; kingdom Viridiplantae; phylum Streptophyta; class Pinopsida; order Cupressales; family Taxaceae; genus Taxus; species Taxus chinensis. The sequence goes on from CM034146.1 coordinate 332,299,375, forward strand.
ATGAAAGGCCTCCTAGGCCACCTACTCGGAAATGGGGACATTACACAAAGTCTAGATTGGCTTGTGAAGAGTTTGAATATTCAACAAGTGTTGCTTGTCATTTATCTTAGTGAGCCATAGGGTCTTAGGCGGTGTTCCCCGTGTCATTGCAACGTCAGTTGCTTGTTTTGTGAAGGGGACACGTTACAGTCGACAAACACTTGGATGTCAATTTAAGGGAACAGCAACGAGGGATGTGACATTATCGGGTGGTGAAAAAAGGATGATTGGCACATCACAAAAAGTGGTTCACCAAGAACTATATTCAAAAACAAATTCCACACTTGGTTCAAAATATAGGAACAATGAGGCCCATTGCTTCTCAAGAAGGAACAAATGATCCAAATGGTCGTTCTAAGCACAATGCTAAAAAATTCCAAAATCTTTTTTTTCAATTTTTGATACATTTTTGTTGTTTACATATTCAAGGCCCTTCAAAGCAGAATTGTGACACGAAACTTTGGCTAATGCCCTAATTGGGCATGCCAAAGGCACGTCCCATCAGATTCAATTAGGTGGCAAAATCAAGTTTCATTTACAGAAGGCGCGACTCAAGGGTCTAAATAGGTAGTTCAAACCTCTGCAATATGGTCCATACACCATCAAGTACGTGGGAGAAAATGCATTTGAGGTCAACTTGCCAACCTACCTCAGAGTTGCATCTAGTGTTTAATGTAAAATTACACCGCCATACTTTCCACCACTCTTAGACACAATGGATGTTTGTGAGAAGTTACAAAGTACAAATAAGATCAGATAGGATAAATATATTAATGTCCAACAAATGACCACAAAAGTAGGTCAATGGGACTGCAGCCCAAACAATATACAAAGTGCGAGCTGGGAAAATTCAAAACGAGTTCCAAAAAACAGAAGAAAGGAAAAGAACCAAAACATACAAAAACCCCAAAGCCAAACCCCCAAACACGGGGGCAATGAAACAAACAGGGGAGAAAAAAGGGAGAAGCAAAGAAGGGAATGAAGGAGGGGGCAAACAAGGACCAGTAGTCTACTCAAAAATAGTAGCCACGTCCCTCCTAACATTCGAGGCCGACGAAAAGAAGCTCCTAATGGAATGGCAATCCGAAGAGGAGGGTGAGGGCCCCCTCCCCTGCTGAGATCTGAGACTAAAACGACAGCCAAGGAGACGGGTGGAGTTGGGTTGCCCTCTAGTACGAGTGTGCAGCCGAGCCTACTGGTGGTGACCGGGGGAAACGTGAAGGTCCAACCGGGGACGAACTGATCTATGCACTGGAACAGAGTCAGAATGGCTCTGCCGTTTAGTTCCTCCAACTGCGTGTAGAACCGGAAAGAAGGCTGCAATCCATCTCGTGGGAATGACTCTCGGATGGGGATGAAGAATTTGGTCCCAAAGCAATAGAGACTCACGGATGTAGAGGGCAAGACACCGCTGGTCAATATATCTGAAGAAAACCGAGAGGGTCTGAAACCCTCTAAAGACGCAATGAAATCGTCCTCTGATCTCATAGTATATGGGGCAACAGTAGATGAAATGAGTCTCGGTCTCCACCTCCTGAAGGCTACATAGCCTACAAAGTTTATCATCCCGGTCAATGTGGTGATCAGTCTCACACCGAAGCCTGTGGGAGCCACCCGAAACTGACCCAAAGGTATGCGGAGGGCATGCATCCAGTGACGAAAGGTGTATAGAGGGCGGATGATGAGTCAATCTCTGATCTCAAGAAAATGCTTTGCATAAATGGACATCTTGGGGCGCAAACCCCCATGAGGATTCACCCAAGTATTCTGAATAAAGCACCTATAGATATCCTCCCGGATGGACTTATTCAGCACTTGCTTGGTGGGTAAGAGATGACTGGGAGCATTCAGGGAATACTGAAAAGGGGGGAGAGGATCAATCTGGATACCAACCGAATTCAATAAATCCTAGGTAGCTGATACAGGGGTACAGTACGGGTACGGGGATCCGGTACGCTGATACGGCAATTTTTTGGGGGGCTTGGGTACGGCACTTGGGTAGGGCAGTACAATATACATATAAAATATTAAAAATATAGCCAAATAAGCAAAAATTCAGCCTTATACATGAATAGAGTAAACAAATTATTAATTAAGTGAAACAGCCAAATAACGTATTAATAATTCAATGCATTTTGTCATGATATTCATTGATTGAACTTCGAACAAGTACATTGTTCAAACTCCAAATGTTACAATGTCCAATTATTAACATAAATAATAACAAATCACATAACTGGACTGGAATTCTGGCTATTATCAGCTCCCTTCAAATCTGGCAGTTCAGATTCCTTTGGGGTTTCTCTTATTATTCCTGCATTAGTCTTACTTGCTAGTGGAGATGCTGCCACTGTGCTTTTTGATCCTACATTACCCAAACGCATCTCAACTGTTGCAGTTTCAGCCATTGTTTAGGAACTTCTGTGAAGTTTTACCAGAGTTGAATCATTTACGTAATCCCATCTATTGACCTTTAATGACCCTCATAAAATAGTTTTTTTCCTACAAAAAAGTTAAAAAAAAAAATTTAAATTTAAAAAATGTTGTTTTTACTGGTGGGTACACTATGGGTACGGCTGGGTATGCCCTTGGTACGGCTAGGGTAAGTCCAACAGTACCCGGGTACGTCTGGGTACTTCGAAGTACCTAAATGTACCCGGGTACTGCTAGACATAATTTGGCCGTACCAAGGGCATACCGTACATGTACCGCGTACCGGGTACATACCGTACCCGTACCCATGCCTTGCAGAGTACATGCCGGCTACCTAGAATAAATCAAAAGTCCCAAAAAACCAACAGCGGCCCATAGCCTAGGCAATACTCACAGAGGAACAATAAGCGAGATACGGGTACCTATCACGCTCATCGGAGAAATCACCAAACCTCCTGATACGGTGATGAAAGGTCGATATGTCAAATATGGTCTCCAAACGAAGAGGTTGGACCCCGAACTCTGCCAAAATAATATGCTGGGGAAACATTTGCTTGCATCTACTGAAGCGGCTAAGGAGGAGAATCTGAATCCTCTCGCCTGAAGCCCGATCTGTATCTAAGAGGGAGGGTCCCCAGACAACTGACCCATAGAGAACAGTGGGCCGGATGAGGGAGTTCATAAGAGGCATCTTGGAGGAGATGTCCTAAAAGTGGTGCCGAAAGCATTGTCTCTCGAGAATAGCTAGAGACCCATACCCATTATTCACCCTCGGCTGAAGAGCATGCCTCATACTAAATCTAGGCCTTGAGAACTGGACTCCCAGATAAGTGTATGTATTAGCGATTTCAACCTCCTGCACCCTGAAAAAGAAATGGAGGTGTGATGTCTTCAACCCATTGACGACCATGACCTTGGTCTTACCCAGATTGACAGTCAAATGTCGAAGAACACAAAATAAAGGAAGTGCATCAAGTTGTCTCTGAAGCCCCTCAGGAGAAGATGAGAGTAAAACAATATCATCGACAAATAGGAGAATAGAAATCAAGACATGGTGAAGAAGGCACCCGTCCCCTTCCTGAATGTGATCCCGAAGAAAAAATTCCAACTCATCAATGTAAATGCCAAAGAGAGTAGGAGACAGGGGACAGCCCTGCTTGACCCCAATGGTGCTTCTGATCAAATCAGACATTCCGTGTGCAGTACGAAGGCGACCAAGGACAAACTCATAGAGCCGCATGATGGCAATAATAAGAATCTCATAAATACCGATGTCTCTGTCTCTGAAAGAGAGCCATGCGAGGTATGGACTCAAAAAACTTTTCAAAAGTCTACAAAACAACAATAAACTTTCGAAGAGCGATGACGGACCTCCTCAATAATAGCCTGAAGGGTGAAGATGTGGTTGATGGTGGGGTAACCAGGGCAAAAACCAGCCTCACCTCTAGCTCTGAGTTGTCGTTGCTCCAAAACATCGGATAAGAACCTGTGGAGAACCGTAGCATAGAGTTTGGAGAAAGAGTGGCCCACCATGAAAGTCATACAATTGTTCGGATTAGAAATGGACCCAACTTTGTGGATCAGGTGAATGATATGGTGAGACCAAGTAGGAGGGAAACCCACGCGAACCACCTGATTGAAAAGATCTATCAAATAGTTACCAAAGGCCTCAAAACCCTGCTTGAAGAACTCGGCCTGGAAACCATCCCCATCAGCTGCCCTGCCACTGTTCAAGAACCTTATTGCCTCTTTGATATTACTGTAAGTGAAGGGATTACCAGGTGGCGGAATGTCAATCTGGATAGACTTCTGCCTCAGAATATCGTAATGGGTGGAGGTGTGGGAAAAAATGGAGATAGGATCGATCACCGCGAAGGAGGGAGAGTGGCGGGGAAAAGCAGTACGCCAAAAGGACTGAGGATTAGTCCTAAGGGAGGTGAAAAGAATATACCTACGATGGGAAATGAAGGATCGCTTTTTACGGCAAAGAAGGCACCAGTAGGCTGCCTTAAGAGTGGGGAAGGAGGGGAGAGCTTGGGTAAAGGCATGACGGAGGCGACGGTGGAAGGATATGCACTCTACATCATACCATTGGTTCATTGGGCAAGATTTAGTAGTACTAGTGGCCGAGGGATGGGTGGTGGAGTTGGGAAAGGATCTAAGGGCGGTCTCCCACATGGCAGAGGATAGGCATGTATACTTGGCCTCTGAGGAGAGAAGGTCGCGGATGTGAGATGAGTAAGTTTCGTAATCCCCATTATCAAACTGGAAGGAAATGCGAGAGGAATAGTGAGGAGGGGTGGTGGTGGGAGGACTGGTGACCAGAGAGAAAGATAAGACTACATGGTCGGCAAGGGGAATGGAGGAAACGGAAAAGGAGCAGAAAAGAGGTGAAATATCCGAGCTGACAAGGACATAGTCTACCACACTGGTGTCACCGCCATGGGAACGACAAGTGAAGAAACGTGAATCCAGGAAGCGCTCAATCCCATTAAGGATCACCATCCCCTATGATTCCCCGAGCTGGAGGAGGAACCGTCCATAAGCTGTGAAAGGGCCATCTGTATCCTCAGAAACCCTATGCAGACCAACTAACTCTGGGTCGATCCTCTGTGTGTAGAACGTATCAAATGATCTATCATGGAGAGGAACCTGTAAGTGCCTAGTATGGGCATTAAAATCACCCAAAATGATAACCTCCCCTACAGCAGAGTACTGACTAATACTGTCGTATAAGTCAAAGAAAGGATCATTGTCTGGGCCATTGTGAGTGGCGTAAGAAGATGTCGGAGTAAAGTAGCAAACTGTTATATAGAAATCCCTAGAAAATAAAGCGACCCCACTAATATGAATCCACATGTACATGACAGACTCGTCGGTACTAACCACCGAGATCCTATTCTAGAGGGAGTCCCTATAAAGACAGGCAACCCCACCAGAGTCCCTAACACCCCCCGAACCTCAAGTCTCCTATCTGCAAGCTGATATCCAAAGAAAGCCAGTAATACTTGGGAGAGGACGAATCGGGCTCTTGTGTGTCTTTGTGATGAAGAGGATATCGACAACCCCTAGAGCATCTAACAAAAGGCCAGGGGAAAACCAAAAGGAACCATTCCCATTCTAGCAACTGATAGATAAGCCTCTAACCTAATACCTCTCCCACTTGGCCCGTCATATGGGAGCCCCTTGACGGGGCTCCCAACCAGGAGGAGGTGAGTCCCTAATAACAGCCCGAAAATTTGTGATAACCGCCCATTTACCTACTTTCCTCGCTGCCATAACTTGCTCCCTAGAGCGTTAGAGTTCCCCAACATGTGTCTCGATAAGATCTTCATCAAGGAAGATCTTGTCTAGGCGTGAAAACAGAACCCTCTTAACCCTGAGAGCTCACAACCTGTCAAAAGTTGTCCTGAAACGGATGAAAAGTGTGGAATCATAGCCAACCCAAGTTCTCTCTAGTGTAATGTCAGGGATCCCGAAAGTATCTGTGATAAAGGAGTTACCAATTGTCAATGGGTCCTGTGTTGGTGTGGGGGGTGGGAGACCCCTCACCTTAAGGTTTAGTTCCCTGTCACGCCTAGAACGTTCCTCAATTAAATTGGCCTGCACAATGGCCTCTACCGTAGCCAAAGGTGGGGAAACATTGTCTTTCGCGCTAACAATCTCGGTCCATGATTATGTTTCCAATATTAAGGAAGCCTTGTTATTTTTGATTTCCTCCTGTTGAGACCGGAGGTCTACAATTTCTGCATGTAAGGCATCATTAGGGGGGTTGGTATTATCCGTGTTGTTGGTTAGTTTTTCTCTCAAGATGGCATTCTCAAATTCAACATCTACGACCCTGCTAATAAGTGTGCATACCTCAGTTTGGAGTTGCTGATTAGCATTTTCAACTTTCTGGATTCGATTAAGTAGTTCCAATAAAATAACCGTTGTCCTGCTAGAGGTGTTACCCAGGGGATTCCCGATCGTGTCGCTGCTAGTAGGAGTTTCCGGGGCCATGCTTGTAGCCAAATCACTAGGATAAACCAACTGAAGAGGGGAGAGACTGAGAGGCGAACCAGAGAGCATACCAATTTTCAATGATTCCTTGTGCCCACGAAACTACAGGAGCCACGGAAAGCAAAAAGCCAAAACCGACAAGCACACAAATCTGCCAGGACCTGGGCAGGTTAGATACCAGCACCAGCCAAAAAGAACAGAAAATGACAAGGGAAAGGACGTTTAAAGGAAACAGCTCCTTGTCAGACGTAAACTGAACCACGACAAAACCAAAGACCCGGTTGTCGTGTGCAATTCCAACACCAATACCTAAGCTCACAACAAAAAAGGATGGAACCAAAGAACTCGTCAAAGCGACCACGATACGAAGACCACAAATTCGAGGCAAACTTCAAGCAGAAGCCACAAGTAAGAGGAGAAGCCACGATATTCGAGCAATATTTGCGAGCAGTGATCAACAGTGCATATACGAGCAGTCAAGGGCAAAACGTCACACAGGGCCCCAAGAACTACGAGTTTAGAGACACAATTTGGGAAAACTATGCCCTCCCGTGCCCTCACGATCAGTCACAAGAGAGTGCAAAGAAGAATCATAAAGCAGATCCGTAAGTTGTAGAGAGAATGTTAGTTGCAGATATCGTGGTAGAGTTGAAGTCAAGAGTGATTTTAGAGAGCATCCTAGCAGATCGAGTCCCAACTGCTAATTGCCATCAACTGAATATAGAGTTGAACCCGGACTGTGCAACACCAATGACTGTTGACCAAATCATTGATGTGGTGATCAAAGAAATGAAGCATCAAAATAGAAAAACATTGGTTTCATGTAGTAGGCCACTATATGAATATATCGGTGGAGCGCTTTCTTCCATCTCTGATCAATTATATGTCAAATGAGTTCATATTTTCTTTGATTTTCCCATAATATTCGGCTATGGCCTCCTTGGCCACGTCCATAGCCTCATACAAATAAGCTATTGGGTTTCTCTTCCCATCCACCAACCGTAGAACTCAAACGAAAGCCTTTGACACCTAAAACAAAATAATGCATGAATTTAAAACCAAAACTAAGAAAAAAATTACAACAATTAAATAATAAATAACTAAATATTTAAGGTTACCTTAATGATTTCCTCAGCACACTTTGCAAACACATCATCAAAAATAGTGTTTACGATCTTTTCTCCCTTGGGCTTCCTAGCATAGAAAGACTCCATCCACTATGTGCTCGCAAACATGTACTAAGAGATGTTAGTGAGATTGTCGTGCTCTGCAATGTGATGAAATTTGTGTCAAATCATGTGACTCCCAATTGCACAAGCACATTTTCATTGGTGTTCCCTCTCATCAAGTTTAGCACCTGAGTGTGATTGTAGATGAATTTGGTGATAATTCTTACCTCTTCAACCACATTTTTCACCCATGAGATCTTTCATATGTCCTCGAGTAGGAGATCAATGCACTAGGTTGCACAAAGGGTCCATAAAAGTGTAGAGTGCCTCTCCTCAAGAAGTCTCCCTATTGCTACTATATTGTTGCGTTCTCTATCACAACTTAGACGATATTTTGCACACACACTTTCATCACCATCTCATCCAACGTATCACACTAAGTGTTTGTTTCTTTTACTTGGTGGGAGACATCAATTGAGTTCAAGAAGACCAACTGCCCACTTGAAGCCACTAGAAAGTTAATCAATGTGCAGCTTTTCCCATCCGCCCACCTATTAAACAAAATGGTGCAACCCTTTTTTCATCATACATTTTTTCCTCTCCTACAATAGTTAGCATATGTTCGACAAAATCCTCCAAAAACAGGCCACTCAAATTATGAGTATGAGCCTTGAACCCCTTCCTAAAAACTATGAATGTAGTGACCATATTCTCCCAATATGGAATTTTCGCTACATTGAAAAGAATGTTGTAATACCAAAATTTTGTTGCAGCTATCCTTCCTTCATTGTGCATTTCCCGATTCCAAGCAGTACCTTTGAGTGAAAGTTATAACCTAAGACTACTTTGAGGAACCAAAAAAGTGGTTGAACTATCTTCAGTGGATGAGCCTCGTTCCCCAACTTTCCTCTATTGTTCCTCTTTTTTCTCCACAAAAGCCGTAAGGAAAGCAAACATCTTGCTTTGAGTCTCGTGTTCTTGTCTGCACACTACCATATCATTCCCTGGTGGTTGTGTGATGTGGTATTTAATGCGATAGACATCTCCACTCACCTTCATCCCACAATAACTACATATAATACAATTGTCCTTTGTTGCTGGTTCACAATGCTTCCAAGAACACTCATTTGACAAAAACTTACGGCGGGCAGCTGAACCGGATATCAATACCATTTTTAAACAAAAATGTTTTAGACTCTAACCCTAGTTGCTAATTAAAAGAAGTAGAAGATGAAGTAGATATCGTGATTCATACTACATAGTCATACTATAAAGATGACGAAAATAAAATAAATACCTGTAGGTTGTCCGCTATAGGCTGTGTATTCCTTGAGGCTTGAAATGGAGTATGTTTTAAAAAGCGTATGGAATCAGTATGTACTAAAATGCGGTTGGGGCAGCCTTGAATTAACAATGAAAACCAAAGGAGGAGTGATATTGCAAATGTTAAAGATAGGAATTTACGTCTTTGTTCTCACTCCTCGCTGCTCAAACCTCAAGTATTAAATTTGGTCTATTGTTGTAAACTTGTATGCAAACTAGATTCAAAACTCACAAAACCCTGGCGTGCACTGTATTTGCAAATCGCAAGGAAAAACACAAAGAAAAAAAGCAGAAAATCGGTTTTTTCAATATGGGATTTTAACCCCTAGGCGAGTTGTGGTGATAAAGTCACAATTTTCGCTGTGTAATTACAGCGATTACTTGGCAAAAATCGGCAATTAATCATCAGAATTCATTTTGCAATATATTGGAAGATTTCTCGTCCACCCTTTGTTTCGTAATTTATCGGTGATTAATGGTGATTTTTGAAACTATGGATCCCTGTCATCTGAAGGTAGATGGTAAATCATATGACACACTACAGCCTCCTCCTACTATCAATCTTGTTATCCTTCTCACAGACTCGGCTGAGGGTACTCTATGATAAAGGCAGATAGTAGCTTCCTTTATTAATGAAAAGGGTTTACAAAAACCATGTATTGAATATGATGGATTTCAGTTGAGATAGACTGTTGTATTTAGATTGGCTTTATCTGGAAATCATGAAAGGAAGCTGAGATCAGTGAGGGTGACACTTCATTTTGTGTGGATGTTAAGGATGTGCCGGCAGGATTGATTTACGACTTTGACTCAGTGCTGCATGGAAGTGAGATAATTTACTACCCACAACTAAGTTATGGAGGCTTGGTTATTGATTTTTTCTTGTTGATTATAAGCCTTAAATGGGGATTAACTTTCAGTTTTTATAATGGTGTTACAAGCATTTTCAGACAAGTTTTTATTGGAACATTTGATTATTAGGTACACTCACTCAATGCACTTCCTTTTTTCCTGTTTGCGAATAGGTTATACTGATTCAGTATCATAAGCAAGTCATTTTTTTAGTATGGAGCTTCATTTATGTGTCCAAGGAGTTTCTGTTGATACTTTATATGATTTAGGAGTATAAAGTGTTGAAAATTGATGTCCTATTTTTTTTCGCAACTTGCGATCAATGTATTCAATAATTAATAATTTCTTTACAATGTTTTAGAAAAAACATGTGCTCAAGGAAACAAAACGTATGGAGATGGAAATTATTTGATGGTAAGTAGTCCCGATACAACCATAAAGGCATCAAATGTTCATAAGAATGGTATAACAACTAAGTTTGGCTTACTCAATAAGGAAATCAGATTGTGTTTTAATCACCACAATTAAAAATGGGAATAGATGAGAGCTTGTGGACAGGGATTTACTTATATAATACTATCAGAAAAGATTTTTTTGACAGAAGAAAACTACATGCAATAACCATGAATCACATGTGATATTGGAAGAACTTGCTCAGTTTCAAAAAATGTGCTTACGATTCTGCTTCGCCACTAGGCATGATAGCACGGCCTGCAGACATCCCTGTTCCAACCACTAAAACTTCTTCATTCCCAACCTTCCATAGTTGCATGCATCTTACAGTTTCACCGGGATCGAACTTATATGATGAAAGAAGCGAACCACTTAGAGGATCAACACAGCAGATATTTGAAATAGGATTAGAGTCATCCTCATGAGACTCTGTCCGCATCACAAGTAAAGTCTTGCTTTCAGAATGGTATAGAATCCTCCTTGGCGTGCTCCCTAGAAGATGCTTTTGCACATTCAATCTTTTTGTATGTACCATTTCCACCTGAATTTGAGAAAATCATTATAACAAAAAACAAATTATTGCACTTCCAATCCAGTAGAACTAGATAGACATTCTTATTCACTCAGAGATACACATAAACAAATAAGCAACAGCATACATAACTTGTTTAAATATTGCACAGGAACAGGTAGGGATATAGTATCAGATACGCCTAATTTTAAGTATCTCCTAATCTGAATATGGCTGGGTACGGAATTCATTAAAAACACACACATGCATACATATGTATATATCAAAAGGCTAAGTTTTTTAACACAGATATAATAAGCTGTAAAGATAAGTTTTTTCATTATTAAAGAAGTAATAAGGATCACTGCTACAATATCACAAATGCTTATAGATGTAATTTCCACCCGGATTTGAGAAGATCATTATAACAAAGAACAAATTATTGCACTTCCAATCCAGTAGAACTAGATAGACATTCTCATTCACTCAGAGATACACATAAACATATAAACAACAGCATACATAACTTGTTTAAATTTTGCATAGGAACAGGTAGGGATCTAGTATCAGATATGGCTAATTTTCAAGATCTCCTAAGATGAATATGGCTGGATACAGAATTCAATAAAAACACACATGCATACATATGTATATATCAAAAGGCTAACTGTTTTAACACAAATATAATAAGCTGTAAAGATAAGTTACGATCACTGCTACAATATCACAAAATGCTTACAAATATAATTTCATCATAAAAACCATTTAGTATTATCTAAACAATAAACATATATATATATAAACAAATGTCAAATTCATAGTAATTATAAGCCCAGAGTTTAATAAAAATTGAAGTAAAATATAATTTAAATTAAAGTGTAAAAACAAAATAATTATTTTTTTGGCTAATTGATAACTAGGGAAGGGCCTTAGATCCACAAAAAAAGAAGAAGACGATCAAACAAAGGGAACAGTTCACAACAGGTTACAATAATAGGTGAAAAGGCACATCCAAGTTCAACAGAAGGCTGCGCTTCATCAAACAAGCCATCAATCGGATAGCAAGAAATTGTCCAAGTAAAAGAAATATGCCAACAAAGCATGAACCACGACAAATCATCAAGACTCTATCCTAAACAATGCAAAGAAGTGAAATATCCCTTGAGGGATACCACTCAAAAATGCACAAAATATATATAAATTGCAGCAAAATAAATTTCTGATTTTTCCAGGAAATAACCAGCTAGGCAGGTGAACTGGTTTAAATTGATATCTCACAAAATACTTGCTCAAAACATGTGAAATTTTACAGAGAGCTTGCAACAATGATAATAAACACTAGAAAAATATTTTTCGAATTTTTTAAATAATATACAACTGCCAGAAAATTTCAGAAAGCCCTAGACAACTGGAAATCTTCAAAAATTCATATCTTTTCAAATACAAGTTATTAAATTCTGAAAATCTGGACATAATATCTACAAAATATATAGAAATGATCCCAACCTCCAGATCTGAAAATGGACACCTGGAAGCCCTAAAAAACAATGTTAAAAATCTGGAACTGAATAGATAAAACCCTAAAAAATAGATTAAAAATCTGAATTTCTGCAAATAACATCTACCAATGATATAGAAGAGAGCCCAACCTCTAGATCTAGAAACAAACACTTGGAGACCTCTAAAAAACTGCTACCAAACCCTAGGGCTGACATCACCCTAAGGGAAAGGCCAAAAACCCACGAAAATGTCTCCAAAATCTGCGTCAAACTTTGCTCTGAATGTTGCAACAAATCTGATCTGCAACCCTTCAAATTTTCTCCACAAAAAGCCTTTGAAACCCTCTAAAACTCCTCCATGGAATCTCTAAAAAATATCCTGAATTAGCTCCAAAATGACAAACTAGGGTGGATCTTTCACCACCGAAGACTGCCCTACTAGCTAGGAATGGATCTCTCACCACCGAAGCTAAGGTTCCTCTGGGATTTTACTCCACAAGGAATAATAATGCAAATAGCAGTTGCTCAATATCCAAAATGTGTGTAAGAATGAGCTCTATCACTCCCCCAAACCTACTTTTATAACTTTTCATTACCTTTTTCCAAGTTAGGAGCTCTATGTGGGACTAAAAGTGACTTAAGTGACCCCAACAAAGAAATAGAATAATAAAGTACCATGAGTTCCCCCCCCAACGACAAAATATAACAATTATTACCACCAAGTCGCCCAACTTAATGTCAACGAAAAAATATAACAAAAAAGCAATGTGGTAATAAGTCATCTATACCCAATAGCCTCCAATGTCATTAGCCCCTCGGGTATGTCCAAGGCTAAGACGAGTGAAAAACCTCCTAGGCTATCTGCTCGGAATTGGGGACATTACAGTCCTCCCCTCCTGAGAAATGCTTGACCCCAAGCATTATCCTGTCGTGCTGTAGAAACTAGATACCACAAAGTAAGTTTCTCCACCTCACCCTACAGTCAACTAATGATTGGTGTGATCCGAAGTAACCAAGACACCCCATGTAGTCATCATGACCTTTATGTCGTAAAGAGAACAATGTTGTCCTTGATGTAGAATGGTGCCCAAACCGACTCTCCACTGGTACCCAAACCAGGACTCCCAATCTATCCAATCCCTACCAATGCGAAGTTGTCACCACGTGATCACTCAATATCTCTCCAATTAACTCCTGGGTACGAAAGTCCACTCTGAATCTTGTGGAATCCCTTGGATCAACCTATGAAACAACTTGTATACGCACAAAGTGTGCTAACTCTCCCACATGACCCACACTCGTGTGAGGGTAAGGCTCCTCAGAGTGTATCTCAATGTGTCCCGTGGGGCAAAAATCCCAAGACTCCAGTAAACGGTCAACGGACAATGTCAACTCTACATAGTTCACCACCTGTGATGAGTGTGAACCTACTGAATAACCAGGTGACTGAGTCAACTCCGTCCCTCCATTGACTAGCACATGGGTGAAGTGTTCACTGTACATAGAAGCAGTATAATACATAGGAGTGTTATCCCATGTAGGCTCATAAAATGATGACCCTGTAAGCTCTGATTTGTCATAATGACAAACCGTACATCCCTGTATAAAGTTGAGGATATCCTCTCTCAACCCATGCCATCTGAACCTCTCTGACATGAACCTATAGGTCTCATCGAAGCTCAAGTGTCCAGTCACGGAAGAACAATGCACATGTCACAATATCTCCATCCTCAACCATGAATCTAACACAAGGTACAATTTGCCCTGATTGAAGATCTTCTCATCCTCCAATCTGTAGCTGTCATCCTGTATGTGACCATCCAGAATCTCACAAGTGTGTCGGTTCTTGGAGTATTCAACAAGCAAATGAGATCTCCAGTCTACCGAAACCTCATATAACCACCACAAGGATGAACTCAGGTGATCTGAACCCGTAATCCCAATCTCTGTAACTATCTCCTGTGCAACACTACTGGTCACACCCATACCCATCAAGCTCCACATCGGCCCGCAGTAATAAAACCCCTCATCATGCCAAAAATTCCTCTCCATCCCCTCAACTATAACCACTCTAGGTGCTCCTATAGATAATCCCCTTAAGATCACATTCCTACCCTCAAACTTAAACTTTAGTTCCATCGTCTAAAAGTTAGTTCAAAACTCACCAAGAGAGTGAAGCCACTGCACTCCAAGCATTATGTTGGTCACTCCCATACCAACAATGTGGAAATCATCGGTAACTGTGTAATTACACATGGTGATGCTCAACTGTGGAACTCTCCGTGTGCATCTCATATACTCCCCATTGGCTACAACAATGTTGAAGCCCTTAAACTCCTCCATCTGCAAACCTCGTCTCTCAACCAACAATGCATCAATAAAGTTGTGGGTAGCCCCACTATCAATGAGTACCACTACTCGCTGACCCTGCATAACTCCTCTAACCCTGAATGCCTTGTACGTCGAAGTACTAGACAATGTAGCTATAATCTCTCGAGGAAAAGTCACCACCTGCTCCACATCAGCACTGTCCGATGCAGCTCCATCTCCATCATTGATCTCGTGGGTCTCTAACTCCTCACCTATGTCACCCTCACTCTCCTCGAAGACCTCAATGAATTGGGCCTTCCCTTTTCCTGTGAAATCATGCCCTAGAGCCCAAGGTGTACGAAAATCAAAACATAGTTTCTATCGCCTCAACTCGTCCCTAAGCTCTAGACAAAGGATTGGCTTCTTAGCCACCTCCTACCTCGGTGCAGGCTCATTCTGTTGAAGTTCGTCTGGACTAGATGGAAGCTCCCTTTGTTGAACTCGAGGTGGAAACCTCAACTTTGGAGTGGCTAACTCCAAATCACGTGCTCTCCTAATAGCCTCATGCAATGAAGAAGGCTCAAATGCCTTCACAAATCCAGCTAGAGCATCCATCAAACCTACTATGAAAAGTGAGGTCAGCCTTATTTCCGAAACATCAGGAAGCATGACTAATAATCTTTGAAAATCTGCAATGTACTGATCTAAAGAACATGTCTGTCTCAAGTGAGTCAACTCCCTAAAATGTTTGTTAGGGTCCCTCCTGTCAAATTTGTTCATCAGCCTCTGTGTAAACTCTGCATAAGTATCAATGTGCATGTGCCACTGTGTAATCAGTCCATGATGCCACCAATTATGTGCATCTCTCTCAAGATGTAAAATTGCAAACTTAATTGCATCCTATTCGTGCATGGGATTCAAGTCGAAGTATGTCTTCAACTTCTGAATCCAGGACTGCGCGGTACACTTCTTAGAACCATCGAAGTGTGGAATGGAGATTTGTCTCAATCTCCTCTGTAACTCAAGTACCTTTGGTTGATGATCTCTCTTGGTTTTGCTATCAATCTTCATTCTGCAGTACTCTATGAAGGGCATGTTATCTCTTAAACCCTCACTCAAAGATTGGTACCTTTCCCAACAAGACTCCTCATCCAAAACATCTACTGGTTGCCTTACCTGTGAAACTTTTGGATCCTTCAAGAAAGAGGGTTTGTGAAGCCCCAAATGCCCAGTAGAAGAATGGGGAGACCGTTGCCCCGTGTTTCCACTATCACCTCTCTGAGCCATGTGTCCCCTATTACTGGTTTCCCCTCTATCTGTCTAAGTCTCAATCCTGCCATGTGCTAATCTCCCAGTAAGCTGGTTCAAATAGAGATTAGTAGTTTTCTGCTTCTTCACCATATTGGTGAATAGTTGTTTCATCAAATCAACACCCATGTCATCACTGTCTCCCATCCTTTCAATCCCAACAGGCTAGATAAACAACTGCTCTGATATCACTAAAATATCCCTTATGAGATACCACTCAAAAATTAACAAAATATATATAAATTGCAGCAAAGTAAATTTCTGATTTTTGCAAGAAATAACTAGCTAGGGCAGCGAACTGGTTTAAATTGATATCTCACAAAATACTTGCTCAAAACACATGAAATTTAACAGAAAGCTTGCAACAATGATAATAAACACTAGAAAAATATTTTTGGAATTTTTCGAATAATATATAACTGCCAGAAAATTTCATAAAGCCCTAGACAACTGAAAATCTTCAAAAATTCATATCTTTTCAAAGCAAATTTATAAAATTCTGAAAATCTGGAAATAACATCTACAAAATATATAGAAATGATCCCAACCTCCAGATCTGAAAATGGACACCTGGAACACCTAAAAACACTGCTGCAAATCTAAAACTGAGTAGATAAAACCCTAGAAAATAGATTAAAAATCTGAATTTCTGCAAATAACATCTACCAATGATATAGAAGAGAGCCCAACCTCCAGATCTAGAAACAAACACTTAGAGACCTCCAAAAAACTGCTGCCAAACCCTAGGGCTGACATCACCCTAAGGGAAAGGCTGAAAACCCACGAAAATGTCTCCAAAATCTATGCCAAACTCTGCTTTGAATGCTGCAACAAATCTGATCTGCAACCCTTCAAGTTTTCTCCACAAAAACCCTATGAAACCTTCCAAAACTCCTCCCTGAAATCTCTGAAAAATATCCTGAATCAGCTCCAAAATAACTAACTAGGGTGGATCTTTCACCACCGAAGAGTGCCCTACTAGCTAGGAATGGATCTCTCACCACCGAAGCTAGGGTTCCTATGGGATTTTACTCCACAAGCAATAATAATTCAAATAGCAGTCACTCAGTATCCAAAATGTGTGAGTGTGTAAGAATGAGCTCTATCACTCCCCCAAAGCTCCTTTTATAACTTTTCATTAACCTTTTCCAAGTTGGGAGCTCCATGTGGGACTAAAAATGACTTAAGTGACCCCAACGAAGAAATAGAATAATAAAGTACCATAAGTCACCCCAATGAAGAAATAGAATAATAAAGTACTATGAGTCCCCCCCTCGACGACAAAATATAACAATTATTACCACCAAGTCGCCCAAACTTAATGTCAACAACAAAATATAACAAAAAAACAATGTGGTAATAAGTCATCCATACCCAATAGCCTCCAGTGTCGTTAGCCCCTCGGGTATGTCCAAGGCTAAAACGGGTGAAAAACCTCCTAGGCTATCTGCTCGGAATTGGGGACATTACAGGAAGATGCAAAACAATAGACTGACAGACCTATTGCACTAGTAGACAAGAACGGGATTTTAACTGTGTATGGTCACGATCCTATATAATTCACAACCAGTCACAAGCAACTGAGATTATATATATAGATATATGTCTATCCGTATATATACATATATTCCTTCATCGTCTCAAAACAGAAAACCACCAATAGTCTTCAAAAACTTCATGTCTCAAGCTCTAAGATATATCAGCAATGTCAGTTGGCCATGGAAAAATACATAAGCCCTCTCTATGCCATGATAATTATACAAATTTTAACTAAAAACAAAGGGCCGAGGAACAGTCAACATGTATACTGCCACAATAGCCTTATCTAAAGAGTTCCCCATCTCTTCATCCTAATTGTCTAGCAGTGGACAAGCAGATAGGTTCAAAACTACATCCTCTGTGAGGCTTGAACTCAGTCACTCTATAAGTTGCAGCAGCCCCTTGCTTAGGACTCCTAGACCTTCCAGCTGGAGAAAGTGATGGAGAATTATTCCGCAGAGGTGACATTGAGGGATCACTCCAAATCCCTGGAGAGAGAAGGTTCCAGTCACATTTGATTACATATTCACACCACTCAAAGATTGAGCAACATTGAAAACATTTATGCACCCAATTGACTGCTTTGGATCAAGCATGAGGCTTTTCATTAGTTTACTTATGTCCTCCCCTTCCACATCTTCCATTTCCTTCAGAAACTTCCACATCTTAATCCACATTCTCATGTAAGGGTAACGGATTTACTGTGAGGTGCACATGAAAAACCCGTCAACCAAAACTTAACTAGTGATATTGTTAGCCTTTTTTTTTCCTCATTTTTGGGAGAATTATGCACCTCCTGACTGATCCCCAATTTCTCTTTTCTAGTTGAACCCTTATTGTCAGAAACTATTGCCACGTCAAACACTATGGTGTCAACAATGAGGGTTAAGAGATACACATCCCTAGAACATGATAGCCCAACAAAACCCATTCCATTCCCAAGAACCAAATGCATAGCATACGGCATTGCAAATCCCCAACCTTTGTAAGAATCATTTCATCCCAAGTTTGACCTAGAAGAATATTATCAATCTTGCAGGAGACTATCAACCATCTGAGAAAGGCAACAACCAAAAACAAAGGGAAGGAGAGACGATACATACCCCTACACCCACTTCCAAATTGAAACCATCTTCCACATTTGCATTCCTAACCCCAAAATACGAAACAACCAATAAGGAGAGAGAGAACCCTAACCACTCCCCATTTTGTAGAAAAATAACCCCTTTCCACACAAAATAGAGAGATACGCGAAGCATACCTGAAGTTCTACATAGCCACATGTGCCACCAAATGTCCAAGCTCTTCCACATGCAGTCACCACATTTGCAATGTTTCCCTTCATTCATGACCATTACATTTATCCTTGTCTTGTCATCATGATGGAGAGGAGAGGCATGGCCGTATGGGTACCACATGTGAAAGGAGGAACGAACTCTGTGACAATGTTGGATGATAAGACCAAGCATCGTCCCCCATGCATATGCAATCCTTCAAAATCTAGTTCATTCATCATTTCCACCAATCCCATTAATGACATATTTGGCTCCTTAATAGGTTCCAAACTCTACTTTTTATTTTAATTTTTAAAATTCTTACCTCTTTAAAGGCCCTCTTAGAGAAGCATCTCTTACCAATATACTTTGAAAGTCATTGGGAAGGGTGGGAGCCATATTTCTATCTCTTTTGATATGCTTGAAGTCAATTTTGCTGAGTATAGCCCTCAGCCAGTTTATTTCTTTAATTACACTTCGCAATTGCCAAGCCTTAATGGCCTTGCCCTACACAACATTAATGATAATTCGAGTGTCCCCTTCCACAATTAGCTCCCTCCAACCTTTGACTGCTGCAAACTCCTAGCCTTTCAAGACGGCTCTTTCTTCCGCCGTGTTATTTGTCTTTTCCAATGTCAATAGAAAAGATGAGTGGCTGACCCTTACCATCCCGAAACGCACTAGACCAGGATTGCCTTTTGCGGCTTCATCAAAATGAATTTAACCCATCCATTATTAGGTGGGGACTTTAAGGGTTTTTGCCTCAACTTTCCCATCTTCACTGAGCCCTTTATCAGGAAAATTATGGAAAGAATTATAATTAAATTATCTATACTTTTAAAATTATCATAAAGAACAACCAAACAAAATTTAAAAATACAACTATAGTCTATTGAAATAATTATAAATTATATCATCAATATTTTATCATAGAAAATATAAAATTATAATCCTTAATTATCATATGTCGAACAAGCAATGCAAACACTACTCAGATCAGGAATATTGATAAAAACAATGTCATCAGCTTCTTGCACCTCAAGAGGTGAAACCCTATGCCCAGGATTTTGGGGACCCATTCTTCCAATGATCGGTTAGTAGGGACACCTCCAACTCTTCTAGTGTCAAGCAAATCAATGCAAAATTCGATATACTCACTTTTGTCACTTGCTACAAATAATCATCAAAAAATAAAAGTTTTATAGAGGAATCGCAGATTTGTGTCATCAATCTTAATAAAATAATTAAACATTAATTAATAAACTATTCATTAAAGTATTTTAGTTATTCATGTATAACTTCCTCACTTGAATATTTAATTTCTTTTTTTAACAAAAGACGGACACACACAAGTATGTAAATGTGCCTCCCATTTCTTTAAGACGGACACACAAGAATTCGGGGAAGCCCAAGAAGGGTACGATTGGAAAATAGAGGAAGAGGATCAAAACTGATTTGCAAAGGTCGTGATTTGGAGTGAAGGCATTCACATTACATTCATGTGAAGTGCAGTTATAAAATTCAGAACATTGCACTAGTGCACAGGAAAAAGGTTCAAAAGATCGAGATTTAGAGAGATAGCACAAGAAGTTGTAGACATGCAAACTGTAATATCCCCTTCCCCATCGAAGACCTTTAGCCTATTTTGTCTACCTGACGGCCAAAGGAAACATATAAGGGTGACTTAAGCCAATTGTAAGTTATTATAAAGTGCCCGTAGCAAAAGAAAAGTGCCTGTAGCAAAGGAAAATTATGTGAGCACTTATAATAATTTATATGACTTAATAATTATTAAATCTAGGATAGAAAAGACCCAAATGTAAATTGTTATTCATCCTCGGTAAACTAGCGACTTGCCTCGAGGAGTAATGGAAACTTAGAAAGGAAAAAGGCCACATTATTTTTGTATCCTCCCTATGGAGAAATGGCGACTTGCACTAAAGGAGCAAAAAGTGCATAGAAAAAGGTAAAAGCTTTTGGGACAAAAGTTATCCCTCCTAGAAATTATGACTTGGTCTAGAGAAGAGAAATGGAGGAAAGAAAATATTAAATGAAACCCAGAGAAAATATTAAATGAGAGCAAGGGAAAATATCAAATAAAGTAAGTGGAAAACATTAAATGAAGCAAGTGGATGGAGACATTTAATGAAGGAGAAAGGTGATTGGTTTCATGTGTGGCCACTTTGGGTCACTTCCTTCCTTAAAAGGACAAGTCAACTTGTATTGAAGACATTCTATTCTATGACCATTATCTATTTTCTCATTTGTGTTGAAGCTTGAAGCTTTTACCAAAAATATTCTAAGGACAAAATCCCTTAGTATTTGGCTCTAGAGGGCGAAAACCCTCTTAGAGAATGCGAGGGATCTCTACTCAGGAGATTCTATGGTGCTTGCAAATATTTATATTTATTTCTATAGTTATTTTCTAGCAATTGTGAAGGTATTTTGTAGATATTTATATCTGGGGTTTGAAGAATAAAATTGCAGTTGTTACTTCTTATTTCTTACAAGCTGGAGTGACCCAGTTGTAGGCAGATTTTGGCATATTTGCAGGCTATAAAAATTCAGATCTGTACCTGCTGTTTGGAGCTAAAACTTTAGTCATATTCTCTACAATTTTGGTGTGATTCTGGGGTTCCAAATCCTCACTTTCAGCTGTATTTGCAGACTGGGTATTTGCAGATTTTTATTAATTAAAAAACAGCCTTGTGAAGCTCATATCTGGTATTAAATTTCTGTCGATTTATTAACTAAATTCAGATCTGTTTTTTCATTATAAATTTGCATATTCCTTCAGATTCGGCCTTGAAAAATCTGTATTTCAGTCTTGCGTGGAAAGAGTTAAGTTTTAACCCTGATTTTGTTGGGTTTTATACATAATCCTAGTCGCACTTCTCATTATAAATTCAGATCTGCATTAATATTTTTTCTGTAAGTTGCATTTAGTGGTTGGGGCTTGCCTATAATCCATACAAGGCAAAATCTGTCCAAAAGGGGCCATTACACAAACCCGGAGAAACGCAAGGGCAATAGGACATCAACACCAGGAGGAGGACGTGGGAGAATGAGATAGCGTAATCTACATGTGTAGGCCAAAAAAATACAAGCAGGCAGTTGCGACTACCAGCAAATTAAAATGCAATCTAGATTCACTATTTGGAGTCAAATGCTCTAACACTGAGCTAGGGCACACTATTTGAAAGGATATAAAAAAAAGTGGAGGAACAAAGTGCAGAGCTCAATAAAAACATGAATTTGCAAAGGATGTAATTTTTTAGACAAAATTGCCATTTCTAGCTGGAGGGACGAAGTGCATACAAACTAAAAATGCAATTTCCATTTTGTGCAAACAAAAATCATGATTTGCAGATTTTGCTCTTGTTTATGTGCAGGATAAGGTGGTATCACAATTTTCACAGGTTTTTACAACATTATTTCTGTGATTGCAGACAATACCTAATTTGCAAACAATTTGAAGACCAAAACTCAGTGTCAATATTCAGAATTTGGTTCTCTCAAAAGCACAGAAACTAAACGGCCAGAATTATAATGTCTAGAGTCACAACATACAATTGCAGAGTATCATGATTGCAATAATATCATTCTCGAAACTAAAACAAGTCCTGCTACGGATCCTACCAATTATGACAAATATCATAAGGAGGCTCTTCTACCGTTGAAATTATCTATTTCAGATGATTTCATTCATAAGGTTCGAAATGCCACTGTGGCAAGTAATCTTTGGACCAATCTTCAAAATAAGTATCAAACTTCAAAGAAAAGTTGAGTCTTATACCTGAAGAATAAGTCGTTTTCCACAAAGATGAATGAGGGTGGGTCACTGTCCAAACTTCTTCGGAAGAAAGATTTTTTAGACTAGCTCACTGTCATAAACAAAGAGGTGGATGATGAAGACCTAGTTGCTATTGTTATGAATAGTTTACAGCCTTCCTATAAATCATTTCTGGACCTTTACACGTGATGGCAGAAAGCCAGACTCTGACATTTGATCAAGTCAGTTCCTCTTTGCTGCAGAAGCAATGCATGCAAACAATGACTAGTGAGTCTAGTTCTAGGCAAACAAAAAGAGCATTTGTTGCTCAGTCTAAGGGGAAGTGGAAACGTAACCATGAAGGACCTACTTCCAAATATCAGGCAAAATGCTATTACTACCATAAGGTCGAGCATATCAAAATAGATTGCCGGAAGCGATAGCATGCTCTTTACCACAACAAAAAAGTGTGGGGTTGGGAAAATATGGTAGCAATTGAAGCGATTCTGAGGACGAGTATGCCCTCGTGGCATCATGCTCGAATGATAGTGATACCGATTGTCGGTTCTTTGATTCTGGTGTATCCAAAAAATTCACATGCTGTAAGGACTGGTATGTAAAGTTTATTACAAGCCCCAGTTTTTCTGAAACAGATTCATTAGGAGAGGGGAGATCACATGCTATAGAATGGATAGGAGATGTCCGTATAGTGTTGAATAATGTTGCAAATTCATGGTAAGGAATGTTATGTATGTTCCCAAAATGAACAAAAACCTACTATAATAGTCAATTAACTGAAAATCCCAACATTTCAATGAATTTCTCTACGAAGCAATGTAATGTTTCTTATATAAAATTGGGCAGGGTAGTAGCCCTAGGTTTTGGGCAAGGTGGTTTGTATAAACTTGTTGCCCCTGCCACAATCAACTTACATGCATTAGTTGTGGAGGGTAATACTAGCATTTTGTGGCATGTGAGATTTGGACATCTCAATCTTCAGTACTTAGCCAAACTTAACAGAGCCAACATGGTTCTTGGTTTGCCAACTATCCAAGGAAAAAAGGTATGTGTGCAGGGTGTTTGGCTGACAAACAAAAGGAAAAGTCATTTCTAACTAAAGGTGCTTGGCATGCAAAGGAGCTCTTATATCTTGTTCGTGCAGATCTTTGCAAGCCATCCAAGAAATCACCTAAAATCCTTGATGCGAGGTATTTTTTATTTTTGATGCCCGATTTCTCCAAGAAGATGTGAGCCTAATTGAAACAAAGGTTTGATTGTTTTGCATCATTTGCAAAATTTAGTGTTGATGTAAAACCAAACAAGCAAACTGGTCAAAACAATGAGTTCCGACAATAAGCACGAATTAACTTTCAAAAAGTTTCAACACTTCTACAGCAAGAAACATATTCGACGACAATTGACAGCTCTGTACATTCCACAACAGAATGCAGTTATTAGGGGCATATCAAAACTATCATAGAGATAGCTCGTTCCTTCTCTAGGCAGCATTTTACAGATCACAACTTCTCCATGTGGCATTTCACAGGTCGGCATTTTAAAAATCTTCGTTGGTATCACGCTATAGGTTATAGCAGGGTTACACTCACAACAAGTTACAAAGTTTACATGCAAACCCTAAACCACAAAATTTCAACGCTACTTAATATGCTTTTTTCAGGATATTCGTTGTTTTGACAAGTCGTTATGTTCTCACAAATTAAATTGCAAACTTCAGTGCATTTGTGGTGACTGCTTTATGTTCAGTAAATTTCAATTTGATAGGAATAAAACCGTCAAATGCGGTGACACAACCCGACTCTAGAATTATGATTCCTTTAAAAGATGAGGAATCTAGTTCATCTAATACTCCATCACAAACGCTAGTACACTAGCCCATGGTTGATATTTCTAATACACCACTGGTCTATCAACAACACCAACTTGTGTAGGTCAACAATCTAGCTCAGGTTCAACCATCACAGATTCTTAAAGGCGATGAAGGCCTAAGTGATTTTACAGCACTATTCACGATGTGTGAGAGGATGAAATGCCTCAATCCAGTGCACAAGCCCAAAGGATCGAGAAAAAGGTGGTTGGTTCAGGTGAGCAAGTTCACCTTGCACTCTCTTCTGATCTTTTTATGGTACCTCAATCATAGCGATATAATGAAGCAAAAGGAAAACCTGAATTGGAAACTGTTATGGAAATAGAATATGATGTCTTGATGAAAAATCATACTTGAGATTCGGTGGAATTACCTCCAGGTAGACAACCCATTGGATGCAAATGGGTGTTCAAGGTCAAATGCATATACCATTGTACTTTGGACAAGTACTAGGCTTTTCTTGTTGCGAAAAGTTTTTCACAATAGGAGGGAATAGACTATGAAGAGATTTTTGCTCCTATAGTGAAGATGGTCACATTTCGGTTGCTTCTCTCTCTAGCAGCTTAGTATGGTTGGAAGGTGTTTCAAATGAATGTAAGGAGCGCCTTCTTGAATGGATAATTGGAAGAGGAGGCTTACATAGTGCAGACTAAAGGTTTTCAAGCACCTGAATGAACATTTAGTGTGCAAATTGATTAAGTCTTTGTATGTTATAAAGCAAAATCCAAGAGCCTAGTATATTAAGATTGATCAGTATCTCCAAGATTTTAGATTCGAAAGGAGTCTTCCTAATATGAATCTTTATGTCAAAAGCAAAGGTGATGATATTGTGATTCTTATCATATGTTGACGATCTTGCTATCTCGGGTGGTGGGGCCACTGCAATTCAGCGAGTGAAATCAGATTAATGTGTTGCTTTTGACATGACCAATCTACGCCTCCTACACTATTGCTTAGGTGTATAATTCTAGTAACATGGCAATCACATTTTCATAGCTGAAGTCAAGTATGTCATGAGTCTCTTGAAGAAGTTTGGGATGACAAATTGAAATCTCTTTTCTACACCTACGGAGGATGGGCTAAAGTTGTCAACCAATGATGATTCACCATCAATCGATGAATCACTCTACAGATAATTGGTAGGCAGCATGATAATCTTACATCGACACGACCAGATCTGTGCTGTTGTTAACTATCTTTCTCAATTTTTGTCTCAACTGAAGCTCGTGCATTGGAAGCAGTAAAACTTGTTTTGCGACAAGTCGAAGGAACTTTCCATTTTGACATCCTATATTAGAGGACAGCAGATTTCAGATTGAAAGGATACACAAACTTTGATTGGGAAGGATCAATGGATGCTTGTAGGTCCACCATTGGGTAGGCAGCATGATAATCTTACATCCACACGACCAGATCTATGTGTTGTTGTTAACTATCTTTCTCAATTTTTGCCTCAATTGACGCTCGTACATTGGAAGCAATAAAACTTGTTTTGTGACACATCGAAGGAACTTTCGACTTTGGCATCCTATATTAGAGGACAGCAGATTTCAGATTGAAAGGATACACAACCTTTGATTGGGAAGGGTCAATGGGTGCTTGTAGGTCCACCATTGGGTATATTTTTTCTTTGGTTCAAGAGTTGTTTCGTGGCAAAGCAAGCTTCAACACATTGTGGCTCTATCTTCCACTAAAGCAAAGTACAAGGCAGCAGTTGGTGACAGTTGTGAAGCAATTTGGCTAGGTCAAATTTTGATTGATCTTCAACTTCCTCATACTACATCTACTCCATTTTCCATTTTCTATGACAATCAAGGTGTATTGAAGCTAGTGAAGAATCTGGTAAATCATGCTCGCACCAGACACAAAGATTCATCATCACTACATATGAAAGTTGGTTGATCTTGATCCTTTGGACCTCTAGGCAAAGCAAGGATCAGTCTATTTACTTGCAGCAACAACCTTTTTCTCAGGTGGCAGGTTAGGCCATGTGTTCTCGGATCGGGAACCAAGAATAGTTCTATTAGCATTAGAAAACATTTTGGATTGGTTGCGGCTGCATGGAACGCCTCGAATCTGGAAGGAAGGAGGGATTCTCTCTTAACATAAGAGGGTGGTATTCCTAGAACTAGAGGATTCTATGTTAGGTTTGGGGCCTGGGATACCCAAAACTACCTGGGGCACCCGGTGCCGAGATTGGGACATATCCGATTTAGGTAT
Source organism: Taxus chinensis (assembly GCA_019776745.2). Classification (NCBI taxonomy): domain Eukaryota; kingdom Viridiplantae; phylum Streptophyta; class Pinopsida; order Cupressales; family Taxaceae; genus Taxus; species Taxus chinensis. The sequence continues at coordinate 332,325,964 of CM034146.1, forward strand.
GGACACTAGTACACTCCGGTACATACTGGATACGCTGCATAATCCTGAGTACAGCTCTGCCGTACCCAGGACATACCAGTTGCGATGTATTTTCCAAATCAAGACTGCAATGACATGTTGCAGCTGAAAAATGGATAAATTTGATCACAGAGGCATGAGGGTGTACAAATTTTTAACAAACATAAACATGATGAGGAATGGAAATGGGTATGCCTCAATTATTGTTTGTAAACTCAGTATATGACTATGAAAGGATGACAAAAATGATACATCTTATGATGTCCGCCTTTCGCAACTCCACAAATTTATGTTTTATTATATGTTAAATTATTTTTGTGTCTTTTTGAACATGTAAATATTCAAAGGGATAAAAGATAATATAATACAATGATGATCAACCTATGTCCATAATTGCTTTAAAAATTAGAGCATGAAGATCATAGAATATTCACATAAAACATTGTACCAATCATTTATAAGATGATATACGATAAGACCATATGCCATGATTCACTCAAGAAGGAAAGAATTTTATGTAGAGGGAGATTCCTTGTGCTAGTGTTTATGGTTCACAACACAACCCCTATGCTTAACCCATGTATCATGTACGTGTAAGATAAACTCTTTGCCTGTGATTATTTTGGGAAGATCTAGATGATATATTATAAAATCTAGATTGTAATCATGTACATATAAAAAATGCAGCAAGTAGAATGTTTTGAACTTTCATGAATAGAAAGTATTTTATCTTTTATGGACTAAAAATTAGTAGTGTGCATTTTTTTATATGCATTTTTAATTTTTCAATAACATTATGGATGTACCGGTTTCGTACCTGTACCCAACATTTTTTTTAAATTGGCATTTCCACGTTTCGAACCCATATCCATACCCATTTTTTGGCAACATAGTCTAGAGGCTATCACTCTCAAGCAGATTGTTTTTTATCTGTATATTTTCAAGGATTTGACTAGCTCTTGTATTTCTTTCCTTTTGTTTCCTTTTTTTCATTTTGAATAGATGCTTCATATATTAATAAAAAACAATATTTACAACAAGAAGTTGTACAAAAGAATAGAGAGTTGTACAGCAATATTTACAACGAAAATAACAATCTTTTTCTGAAGACAACAAGGACAGCAATAAAATCTGAATAATCACTTGGCTCAAGTTTCTTGGCTTCCTTCATATAAAGAAATTGCCAGCAATTGCAAATGGACTCCTCCTTTCTAGGTGTGCCTAAAATCATCCAAAGTGCATACCTCATTCCAAAAAAACATGATGGCATCTAAGTTTCCAAGTGACAAATAAGGCAGAAACTCGAACATTATTCCAGATACTCCTAAAAGGACCACAAATAAGAGCATTGGAATCACCCAAAGAGAGTTGCCCGCCAATGAAGATTTCCCTAAAAGTGGCTGCCAGAATGTACAGAACAAGCTTCCAACAGGATCTCGCAAAATGACAACCCACAAAAGATGTTTAACTGTATCCAACTTAGAGCAAAAGGGACGTAGACCATCTTAAAAATTACTCTTGAATAAACAGCCTTTGGTAGGAAGACCCTGATAAATCACCAACCAAGCAAAAAGCCAAAGCTTAAATTGGACCTTTATTGACCACACACTATGCAACCTACTGACCCACAAGGCTTCCACATCAGAGGCAATCCAACTGGCTTTGAGAACAGGTGCAAGAAGTCATTTATGATGCAAAAGATGATACAAATGTTTTGTATCATATTGAGATATAGGATTCTCATACATCCATCTCCAATCTTGCCAAATGGGCCTTTCATATCTAGATTTAACTTAAACAGGTCCTCTCAACGGATAAGTTTCTAAATGTCTTTTATGGAAGACCTATCTGCATAAGTTAAAGTAAAATCTCGTGCTAAAGACCGACATTCTTTCCAATTGCAGGAGTTGGTGTGAACATGTATAAGTTTGAAAAGCTATAGAAATGAGGTTAGAACACTAAAGAAACCTCAAAGCTTTACCAACTCAACTATGAACCATCAAGATAAGAGATAAACAAGAGCTACTCCTATGCGTGCATTATAACTTTGACAAAACATCAAAACTAATATGTATATACTATTCTCTACTCTTTGAATGCTACAAAACATGAACCTATGAAGATCCTAGCAATCAAATTTGATTGTTTGATGCCCAAGGGTTTGAGAATGAAGGCTCACCATTAATGGCTATACGACCATATGGTTCCCCTCATTTACTCGAGCTTGAGTTTGAATATGCAATGGAAGATAATAGCTCAATAATAATGAAGAAATGCTCTGATCCTATTTACCTAGAGTTTATGTTAGAGGAGAAGTGTTCTTAGAAATGAGTAGGAGGAGGGGTTTATTTATAGCTTTCTGATTTCAAGAAAGGGATGGTTTTGGTGCATGTGGGACAAAAGGTAAGTCCAAAAAGCAATTTAGCAAGTCAAAACAAGATTTGACTAAGATTAGAAGCTAATTAATCTTTTAAGATTAATTAAGAATCCCAAATAGGCTTAGGAAGCTTTCTGGGAGCATTGGACGAGATTATTATAGATTTTGGAAGCGTTTGAAGTGGGAGTTAGCTAATGAGAAGATCTATTAGTCAACTGCAGGATAAGAGGCTTAATCAACGTATAATGGTCAATTTAAAGGGAATTGAAGGGAAAACGAGCCTAATTGACGAAGTGTCGTCAATTTGCAGGGAGTAGAATAATTAGTGCAAGTTTAGTAAAAAAGTTGCTTTGATCAAACTATAGGTGTCTACAGTTGGCATCCCACAAGGCACTCCACAAGAAAATCCCTTTCTTGCTTAATCTATGTTCTTGATATGTTGGAACTTGGCTATACTATGATACTATAGCTTCCAACTCCAAATGGGTCTGTTAGCCAAATCCCAACCAATTCAACTGTTGGACACTCTCCAATGGGCCAAACTAGCAGTTCTTCTCCATGCAGACCAAATACTCTTAAGAAGTTATTGTTCTTTTAAAATAGATTAAAAGAAATCGGGCCAGCTTCAGGGTTTCAGTAGTGAAATTTATGCTAAAAGAATTATTTCATACTGCATTTGCTTCAAAAGAGCACTACAACAACATCCTCTTGGGTGACCCGTGGTTCCTAAAAAATGTTATCCTCTTCCTTCTTACATGGGAGCCCCGCTTAAACCCAACTAAAGTGGAGAACTTAAAAAAGAACCCCGAATCTAGTTTCACCTTTACGGCTTTCTTCATCTATATTTGCCGACTCCCATCATTGAAAAGACAGGCTTCATGCTCGAGGATGTTGTCCCAGTTGTGCCCCCTAACGGATCTCATGCCACTTATGCTTAGCTCTGTATAAACCTGAACATTTCCCTCTCCCTCCTCTAATCAATTTAGATTTGTTACTCCCTTGGAGTTTGGATCTAGTCTCTGGACTATGAACTTCTTCCCTTCCGCTACTATAAATGCCACCTCACAGGCCGTCTCGAGAAATTTTGACCTCACAAATTTTCTAAAAATCAATTGCTTCCTTGTGTTCCCATCTCCCTCACTGCTTCTCTTCCTTTTACCCCTCCCATCCCTCCTAAAGATCCCTGACCCCTCATCCCTGGTGAAATACAACCCCCTCTTCTTTCCCTCAACCTTCAACTCCTTTTTCCCTCTCTTTCTCTTCCCTTGAGATCCATGGTCCTCTTCAGTCACCCTCCATTCTTATCACATTCCCTTCCCTCCTCAAAAGGCTCTTTCACTTGGCTCTTCATGACTTGGCTAATTATGAGTCCTCAAATGATGAGAAAAAAGAGTTGCTCCAAGATCCCACCCCACTAGTAATATTTGATCCACACCAAGCCTAGGAGCTTGTGCAGATGACAATGTTTCAAATATTCATGCTAGACAAATCTATTGAAATAGAGTCACAGATTGTAGAACATGCAATGAAATCTAGTATAAGATGTGGAAACAAACATTACACATTCAAACACATGAGATTAGAAAAATAGTGCCAAATCTAATCAATTAAAGAATAGGGTAGAGTACATATGTGCACAATGTGCAGTAAGACTAGGAGAGCATGTTGTTGTGATCAGAAAGGGGAATGCATCCTTAATGATTTTTCCAAATTACGGGTGACCACAAGGACAAGGAGAGGAAGTTCTTGTGATCATGAAGGGGGTGACACATTCTAACTGATTTGTCTAAATTGAGAGAACACCATTCAAATGTTAGATACACAAAACATGCCAACATGTGGGAGAGATGGCCAATTGATACACGATACACAAATCATGCAAGTATTCAGGAATACATTCAAAGTGTTGCCAATTCCAAATCATTGCCTTGGATATTAGATGTGTTATAGTATACAACATTAGAAGTGATCAGTTATAAAAGAATACGGTTACAATGAAGAAAGGTTACAAGTCATTTCATCTTCCAAACCATGTGAGGGTTGAACTTCTTCCAAGTGCATGGTAGTTGATCTTCCTATTGGATAGTTACTCTGAGAGATTCTTTGACGTGTCGCACAACTGAAAAGTGTTAGTTGGCAAGTCACGCAGAAGCGAGGAGTTGCCACTTGGTTGTTGTGAGGGTCGTAGCACCTAATGCAATTCCTACACGAGAGTGTGCCTCGAACATGACGAGCATGTGATGAGCGAGACAAGGTTTGTGCGATGCACAAGATGCCGCAATGGTTCTAAAGACTCAAGAGGCTGTGTAGAAGAGAAGATGCACAACGAAGTTGTGAATGCTAAAAGATGAGATGGCACAAGACTGCAAGAGTTGCAAGTGTTGTGGTGTGCTTGTACAAAACTGCAAAAGTTGCGAGAGTTGCAAAGCAAGCGCATGACATTGTAGAAGCTGCAAATGTTGCCAACTGTTTGTGATGTTGAGCAATATTGCAAGAAGCAGCAAGTACATGAGATATTACAATGTGGAGATGCAAAAGTTGTGTGGAAGCATACAAACATGTGCAACATTGAACAGGATGTGCAACATTGAACAGGATGTGCAATGGGTACACACTGCTTCGCCTCAATTTAGGGAAAACGAATCAATCACGGTGATTCCTAAGAAGTTCGTGGAATCGTGTGCTACCTTAGGGTGTGCTAATCAAGTGAAGCATTGAACAAGGAAAGCCGGTTGTGAAGCTATCAAACTAGGGTGAGCCAATCAAATGTTGCAAGCCAACTTGGATGGTGCATAACCTTTTAGGTTATGCTCCGATAGTAGACTATAATATGTTTTTGGAAAACTCAATTTGCGATCTAGAGGTTCACAAGAAAAGCAAAAAATATCAACATCTAAAGATTTCACATATGAAAGAATTAAAACTATTAGTTCTTAGTGCTTACACCAAAGGGGAAGAGCCCTCCTCAGTTGCCATGAAGTGCCTATCCTAAAATGTTAGGGTCTTGAACATCCCTAACAATCAGAGGTTGGTAAAGCACCAACTTTAGCTTGGCAAACCAAATGTGATCTTGTCATAACCCATTTTGGGCACCCTAAATTTGACGACCAGATGACCACCAGCTAGGATATATCACTTGTCACAAATAAGGCGACTTGCGTCGCATTACCACATGGGGTGCATAAGACCCCTAGCGTGACCGACGCGTGTGAACTTGTCAATTCCTATCTAGGCACCTAGCATAGACCTTTGGGTGGCGACACTCTATTACTTCCAACAACCACAATTTAAAAACACCACTTTCTTGGGTCTTGACCAGCATGATAGCAAAACCGCATTAGCCACCTCTTTCGATAAATACTTGATGGGACCTTGCCTTGTGTGGTAATTAGTGTGTGATGTGGTATTATTGTAAATAGGAATTTTGCTTTTCATGGTAGTTGCCTATGTCAATAGTAATATGGGAATATCCCCATCTACAGGTTTGGTGGGGCTTGAATAATTGAATGACATTTCTATAGAAAACTATAACTGTATATGGCATCTTATTATGTGTGACAATCACAAGACCAAGTTTTGCATTGCAATAGAAATAATGAAAGCCACAACAATGGAAGGTTGGCATGACAATATTATATTTTTATTAGGTTTTGGTTAGAAGATACATTAAATATTGTATGTATTGGACCATGGCATAATTTGATCATTAATTTAGAGTTATAAATATGTTGGTAGCTTTGACCTTAATATTATCCTAAAAAAGACAAATAAAGGAATTGATGGTGTGTTTGAGTAATTGATAGTGTTGGGTGACCTCAAGTAAATTTCTAGAAACCCTAGTTACTGTAAACAAACAACTTGTAAATGCTTAGCTCTTGAAACCTTAATCCTTATGCTATCACATTGCTTTCGAAGAACCATTTGAAAATCACTATCAGGCACTTTACATTCTACAAAGCCTTGCATGGAAAACACTCAAGTGGCAGTTTATTCTTGAAAGCCCTGATTCCAAACAATGCATGGGTAAAGGCAGTCTAGTAAAACTACTAAAATTGAAGAAACTTTAGTAACAAATCCTAAGGGGTGATGGAGCAAGCTGTATGAGTTGTCAGGAGAGTTAAGAGTTAAAGGCCCGCACGCAAGGGCACGGTGCTGAATTAGCCATTAGTTATCATGCAACCGTGGTTCACAAGAAGTTAGTGGTTCTATAAATGAGAACCTATTTTGAGCAAGCATGTTGCATGAGTTTGGAAATCCAAGGCACATCTCTTCTATGTAGCAGACATGCAATCTCCTTAACCTTATTCTAGATCTGTTAATTTGTTTCCCCTCTTAAGCCCTTACTGGGTAATACAATCATGTTGGATTGTTAATGCTTCTTATTTGTGATTGGTTATTCTGAAGTAAGTATGTTCAGATGTGCGGGCATATGCCCTTATACACATGCTCATCATGTGCATATAGGCATATTATCTGGGAGTACATATGCATACTTATTTGGGCCTTTTTGAACAAGGCACTGATTTTGATTTTACTGTTCTGCGTAGACCTGCTTGAGCTCAAATGTGATCGTAATAATACTACGCAAAACCCAAATATGGAAGTGATAGGCCCTTGAGGCCTAAAACTTGTAATTAATGTTCTGCAAAATATGGGCGGGTTTTTTTGTTACCTCTGTTTTCCTGATGGATATCTTTTGGATACTTTTCGTGTATTTTGTTAACTACTGATTGTTTGACAGCTAGATCAAGGGAAGGAAATGGTATGCCAGCCTTGCGCTCACAAACTTGTTGACATATTAATGCGGGTGGAAGTTATGAAGGATCTCTTCACGTTACAAGTTTTGGGTTTGAAATTATGAGTAGTTGTATTTTTCTAGAATAATAAGGAATGAAGGAAGTTTGCAACTGATGAACGTCTCTTGCACTCTTATTTGGCCATTGGGATGTAAAATATTGTAATGTGAAATGTATGAGCTCTGTCACAACCCTAAATATCTAGGGTGTGACCTAGATATCTCTAGCATAGGGCCTTGACTGTACCATCACAACAATTCTATGAATTCAAGATTGATTGAAAATGCTTGAGGCTGTAATGGGTCACTTCTAGGAACGCATACTTGTATCTCTTGATTTGACCAGATGTATAAAATTGTAAGCCCTAACATTATTATGAATACAATTAAGGTTATGATCTAAAATTCCAATCCTTGAGTGAATTGTTTGACTGAAGTATGTGTTGACAATCAGGTTAAGTAAATGACAAGGAAAGGAAGTGGCTAAGTTCATCTGAGATATGTACTTTTATTACCATGGCACTACTTTAACATATAAGAGAATGAAGTAGAAAAGGAATTTTTGCTCGGGGAATTTCCAAACATGTCCCTAGGAACTCTGTCGCTTGAATTACTATATGATAGGACTAAGAGAGTTGAAGCTGTTGTGTTTAAAACTGTTTTGTAATCAGGCCAGTACACCGTTGCATGAGTAACAATTTACAGGGAGGGTACTCTGTAATAGATCAGGCAGTTCTGTGACTCCATCCATTGTGTAAAATCCTAAATATTATCAAGACGTTGATATCAGTGAACATGGTACTCAAATCTCTAAATAATTTAAACTATACTGAACCTCATATTGTCGACTCCACAAGTCAGTAATCCCTGGTTCTGGCTTCAATTCATCAATATTGTTGACTATTTGCTTGTAGTGGAATGTTGAAAACAAAATCTGACTCCAGGCAAGATATTGGATTGTAAATGATTATAAATAAGGTCTAGATATGCCAATGAAAAAGGAATAATCTTGAGGGTTGTTATTACTGTGCATGGGTTAGATGCACGATTCTGTCCTTAATATGACAAATTTCTTTTGGAGATGTAATTAGAAAGGTTATGCACCAAGATCTTGGCTTGGCAAGATTATATTCTAAGATTGACGGTATTAATACTAGGCATGACTAAAAGGAGTTTCTTGTTTCTAAGTTGTAAATCCGGTATTCTATGCATTATGATGACTGTAAGAAAATCAGGGTTGAATTAGTTACAAGCTATCTCTTACATTGATTTAGAAATTAGAAACCCTAACTGGGATTCATAGTAATATCTGGAATGTTGAATGTTTAATGAGATATTGGGCAGTACCCTGTTCCATTCAACTTGTGTAGCCCTCTCGTCTTCCCCTGTTTCTTTTACAAAAAGGATTATGTTTATCTAGGTGTGTCTGTAATTCCAGGAGCAACCTAGTTACTGTCCGGTGAGTGAGTTAGACACTATGAAGTTTGAACCTGAAGTTTTAACCTGATCTGATCTTGCTTGAATCTATTGCTTCTATTAACATGTAAGAAGAAGTCATTTCCTTGGAATGAATACTTTGTTGGAAATAAAGGTACTACTCAGTTTGAAGCTAAGTTTTGATCTTGTAACATTAAACCGTACTTATAGGAAGAGGAACCTATACTCTAATTAGGTCATATCCAGCCTCCTAGAACAGAGGGAACCAGATGTGACTATGACTGTTAGAAGTATTACATTTGAACATTACCAAATGGGCTTATGTTAGAATATATTATGAACCATTCTCAGTTGTACTTCAACTTCTCTGAATTATTTGTGAATGTTGTGTTCAAGATCTTCTTGCTGTAACAAAAACCCTTGATCGCTGTAGAAGATTGGTGTTCCATGATAACTATGATTGGAAAGCGTCTCTGATGAGTTTATCTAGTTTTGGAGGTTGTAAACTTTTGATTTGTGTATGAGGCAAGGGGACCCAATTTCACCATACTTCTTCATTATTCTTTATAAAGCTCTCAGTCGGACCTTGAAGAAAGCAAACCTAGAAGAATTTCAAGTCAAAAAATGGCGGAAAATGCCCCCACAATATTCCATCTTTCATTCATGGATGACACCTTATTCCTTAGGGTTGCAAACCATCACGAGGCCCAGGCCTTTAAAGTAAGTGAACTCTCCCTCTGCTGCCTCTTGCCAAAAAATTAGCAAGGATAAGTTGAAAATCTTCAACACCCCTCCATGGATGCAGTACACCTTAGCTGCTCTGATGGGCTTCTCAAATGATTCTTTTTCAAGCATATACTTCAGTATCCCCTTCTTCACTGGGGCAGGGAGGAAAGCTATTTAGACAGAGCTAGAAAATAAATTCTCTCGAAGGATAGCTCTTGGAAAGGAAAATGGCTCAGTCTAAAAGGTCACACTTCTCAAATCTATACTTCAAGCCCTACTTACATCCATGCTCTCTGATTTCAAAATCCCAACCTTTGTGCTCCCTTCCTTCAACCATAAGATGAAAGGTCTTCTTTGGTAGGGTTCTCGAGTTGAAAAGAATAATCCTCTGATCAGCTTGAAAAAGGCAAGCACTTCCACACTCTTGAGAGGAGCTAACCTTAAAGACATCAAACTTCAAAACCCTGCCATAAGAGCCAAAAATATTCTGGCAACTATATGAGGACCCTAACCAACTCTGGAGAAAAGCCATCGGACCAGGTCAAAGTATCTTGACTCTCTAAGCCAAGAACGAATCTTCATCACAGATGTTCTTCCTTGGGGCGTCCATGCACAGAGTTTTCTCTCCTCGTGTAGATAAGTAATATCCCCCCTTAATTGGAAGGTTGGGCCCAGTTCAAAAGTCTCATTCTTGGTGGCATGGGCATCCTCCTCTATCAAATCACCCTGACTTGGTGGAGTTGAGGAGAGAATTCTCTTCAATATGCGGACCCAAGATCAAAAACTTCATCCATTCTAAAATAGCAAATGAATTCAAATTCATGCATTGGAAGGAATGGAGCACTCTAAATGCCTCTAAAAACCAAATAACTACAATGAACTCCCATTTAAAGGCCAGAAAAATCCTCCCATGCCCCCTCTAGAGCTCTATAGAATGTTTGGGGTCTCCTATTGCTTCCTCCTCAATGAGACAAGATTAGGCTCTCCATACATGCCTAATATTAAAATTTTTGGGCCGGATTGACCTTGAAACATATTTTTTTCCAAAAATTGCCTCCCAAAAGCCAGTCCCTTCGCCTGGTGAGTATCTCAACACAAGATCCTCACCTTTGACTAGCTCCAGGGAAAGGATTCCATGGGCCCATAAGATGCGAGCTCTGTAAGGAAGAAGAAAAATCCACCAAACATGTTCTTCTAGTCTATCCAATACCAAAATGCTTGTGGTCATGCCTTCTTGACAAGCTCGGTCATAATTCGGTTTTCCAAAAATCAACTATAGGACTTCTGCAACGCTAGCATGTGCTAACCTATTCTTCTCATGCCATTTTGTGGACTTCTATCCCATCACTTATTCTCTTGAACATCTAACCAAGGAGAAACAAGAGAATCTTCAAAAATCGATCACTTTCTTGACTTTTCCAAAATATTGAAATTTTTCATCTCAAAATGGGTGTCTTCCAAGCTAAAGCTGCCATGCAAAGGTCTAAAAGGTAAATGATAAGCTTCTCCCTAATGATGGTGAGATTCCCCTAAATTCGGCATTGATTTTTGGGTGTTCTTTCATGATTAGAAGGTTGGTAGTGCCCCTGCCTTTGGATTTCGATGCGACTAATCAAAGCAATGAAAAATAGGATGATGGTACTTTATTTAAGGAAATCGTTATTGATGATGGTCTCCTCTCCTCCTTGAACATGCTGCTCCCTTCACCTCCTTTATATTTGCTTGTCCACCTTCCCTGCAACTACTCTATTTCATTTGCATTTTTGTGCTCTTGGTTGCATCACTCTCACAGGTTCTAATGGCTTCCCCCAACAAAAACAGTCTATTTAGGGTCTTGTTTCTTCTAGGTCTCTTCATAAGTTTTTTTACTCTTGATGGAATTGAGGATCTGGTTTTGCATATTCTAGGCTTGGGAGGCAGAGGTGGTATTGCAAGTGTGAAGCACTCCATCAAATCCATCGGGGAAGATTTCTTGCATAAGCTAGCCACCCTCACCCCTACAATATATGTTTTCCATTTTTTGGTGAAAATGTTGTTCCCTTTATCCAGAGGGATCCTCCAACAGCGGTTCTAGTGATACCACCAAGCCCATTCTCATAGCTTGACATAATTGTGGATCCATGTTCAAAGGAATCTGCTGTCTGAAAGATCAGATAATAAGATCCTTGAAAGGAATCTGCAGTCTGAAAGATTACTGTACCTATCTAGAGACCACCTGAAACAAACACTTGGCCACATTAAAACAAATGGTTGAAGTGGTACTCTTAAGAGAAGAAGATGACAGCTCTAAATAACCCCAAAGCAGCCATTTTTTATTCATCGCTGAATCTCTCTTGCTCTCTCTAATATGCTACAGAATTATTATTTTTAATATTAAAATAGAAAGTTAGTGAATACCAGTTTTACGTCCCAAACTTGGGATTTAAGAAAATTATCAAAGTGGAATCAAGTTTAAAACCAATATGAGCCAAAGATAAGAGAATCTGACCATTTTCGAAAAATAAGAGATCATCTAACCATAGTAATTGCTAGGACGGACTAGAAAGCTATATCCTATCCTGCTTCTTATCACCATCATTTATCTTGGACTGTATTGTAATCTAGGAACATATATATGGATTTTCTCTTAGAATGTACAGGAAACATATGAATTGCTCGTAGAATGTACCCGGAAAACATATATGGAGTTTCTCGTTCTTGTGAATTTGCAAGCACCTATGTAAAATATGTACATTCTGGAGCAAGATGCAGTGTTGCATGTGTAGCAGCCAAGGAAATAGAATTAACAAGCATAACTTGCATATAACATCTCGGATTTGATTTGAATTGACTATTGCTTGCTTTGTTAAATTAAAAAGTGACAGAAATAGAAAAGAGTGCTTTTAGAACATTCATAAGAACAAAATACAAAGAGACCAAAAATGCTGCTATCCAAAACCTTGCACAATGATTAGGATGGTTATTGTGCCATATCAGTAATATTACACCAAGCAATGGAAATCTATTAGAATGATATTTTGATGCATGGCTGCTTAGCCAGGATAGTTTTTTACCATAAAACAAAGGACCAAACCAAAGAGATATTGAACCCTCCAAAAAACTACTTGTGACAAAATACCAGAACTTTTTTTATTGACTGCCTACACAGTCAAAGTCGTGTAAATCTTATGATTGAATCCACATCCAGCAAGATCATATGGCTTATTTCTGGTTGGAAATATAAGATAAAGGAATCACTTAATGTCTAGGTGAAAATGAAAGTTAATACAATCAGTTCATGAATTGATTATCAGGCACCTAATTAGTATGAACTACAATTTCTTTGCATCGAACTGAAATCCTGCCTAAACTAGTTAAGAAACTAAACCACATAAAATATTTGGTTGAAAATTTTTCTTCACTGATCATTTCAATCATCCACCTTCAGGATAGAAAAAGAAGGCAAGACAAACAGAATGGTGCATTAAATATCAGGAAACATATCCAAAAAAAATTAACAGTCCGAGTTCCAAACTAGAGACCAGTTTTCTCAAAAAAGGTTTTTCATCTTTAAAATACTCGTCCTTTAGGAAGGAAAGGCAATAAAATAATACCAGATTTTGCATTCAATGTTGGGCACTAAATAAATATTTAGAAAAATCACAAATTGAATTTATCAATCCAAGCAGCTAATATCAATGATTCAAAAGTAGAGACACCAATCATGCTGTAATTGAAAAGATGACATAAATTTATAAAGGATTGAACAATAAAATCCCATCTTCCTATTTCTTCCTTTGCACAAGCATATGCACCCACTTCCAAGAAAATCACACCAATATGCCTTTCCCAAAAAAATGTGTTAGAAATTCAAGTCAATAATGTAAATACTTTTTAAATTAACCAAATTATCAACATCAATGCGCATTTTAAGATCCTCACGCATATTCTCAAGGAACGCAACGGCATGAAAATGACTTTTAAGTAGTAATTCTTCAATTGTAAAACATGAAGTCCATGCAGCCATGGAAGAAATTATTTCTATTATATTTTGACATCAATAAGAAAATTTGTCCTCTAGAAAACACATGGAAGACATGGAAGAATGCAGTTCTCTGGAAGACAAAGATATATTCACAAACTTAAATATCTGGAAGGCATTCAAATTCCACAATACAAATTTCTCTGACCGGTCTCATTCCTAAATATATTTATCAAAAACATGAAAAGACATAGAACTTACATAGGAATAAAGTTACTCACCAAGTGTAGACTACAGTCAGCCACGAAGAGGATACCCTTAGGACAATCAACAGCATTCACAGGAGTCACATGTGTTGCAGGTTGGAATGAAATTGATGTATAAGCAATTCTTTGACTATGCCTTGCAGTCTGAAGGAGCCATGGCCTATCACTAAGGGCAATTATATCTGAACGTAATGACTCGCAAAGTGGAACTAAGAAAACTGGGGTTGTGCCTACACGTCGTACAGCTATCAATTGAAGCTGGACAGGAAAAGAAGCTTCCGCTGTATCATTTTTGCTAAAAGTGTACTTATCTTGACTGTGGCAGCCCTCATATGCAGCCGTATAAGATGATGTGTTTCCATCCAATGGACTCATAAAGGCAGAGAGTGAAGATGAAGATGAAGATGGTAGCTCTGAAGGAAAAACAGAACTTGCTGGCCACTCATAACGAAGCAGCATACCATTTCTCAGACCTGAAAGAATATAAAGACGATCAAATAGAACAAGCCTCACATCTTGTGGTACACATCCACAGACAGCGGTTCCCATTGTATTTGTCAGCGAAATGGACCCAATAGCAAGGGGTGTAAAATTTTCTCCAGGCACAATTGACAAAAGCTCCACAGAGGGTTTGTGTGTTCCAACTACACATATTTTTCCAATGTCAACTCCACTTGGAAAAGTGCCAAGTGAATTGTCCTCTACCAGACCAATAATAGATGCAGGCAAAGAACGTGGGCCAAGTTCTTCTTGAGGTATAGATATACAGGATACCTCAGCCTGAAGTTTTACCTGCTGAATCTCAAAAAGTTCATGATCTCCACATGACAAAGTCCGTTCCCCAAGCATAAGTAATGTACCCGGAGAAGACATTGCCAAAATTATAGTCCGGCCAGCAATCGCACCCAAACCGATACTTGCATTCTTTGGCCTCCAAGATACACAAAATGGAGATGAGAGAGATGAGCCTGCTGAGTGAGCAGCTGTTGTTGGAGCACACAGGCGCACTTCATTTTGGCAGACTTGGACCAGCCACCCATCCTCTACCAGACCACATGTTAGTGTGCAGACATTAGGATGAAAACCAACATCATCCGTTATATCCACAAAGTTCAACCCCACAGATAAAACCCGGGTTTCTTCTACAAAAGAAATCACAAGAAAGGAATGGTAACAATCACCATGTTTCATGCGTAAAGTCCATGTACCGGTTATGCCCTCATATATCGGAGGTGTACTGAGTAGCTTTTCCACACTTATACCATTCCGAATGATTCTTAAAGAGCCTTCGCGACCCACGCCACAGCATGCAAACATCTGATCTTGTTGTTCATTGTGATAATCAACAAGAGCAATATCCAAAATAGGTGCTATGTTCTGGATCAAACTCCTGTATGATAGCATGCCCTCTTCAATCTTGAGAACTTGACCATCCCCCATCTCTACAAACGCAGCAATAAAACCACCCTTTGTCCACAGCATCACCTTGCAAGGTGAGCACTTGTAAAGGCAACTACTGACATTTATCTTAATTCCATCCTGACCACCAAGTAAAAACTCAGCTGTAAAAATTTCTCCAGCATCAAGACAAAGGACTAATCTCTGATTGCCCGAGTGGCTTGGTTCCCAACTCCATGAGCATACAGAACTGGAGGATGAACTAATTTTTCTTTGCTCATTATCAATGCACATAGCATCACCTCTATCTGCACTGCTTGTCCGAGAATCACTTAATTCTAATAAAGCAGATGCTGCAACATTAAAACTGCCTTCTTCATCCCCTTCATGACCTCCAGACAGTATTCCTTCACCACCTTCTACAGTGTTCCTTTCTCCATCACCATTCAGTCTGCCTAAACGGGTCCGTGAAACAGAATGAGGGCTACTTGGATTCCTTAAATCAAGGAGGACAAAGTCGCCTTGTTGAAATAGCAGTGCAAAACCAGGAACATCAGGAATACCTACAACATTTAAACCTAGAGATCCAGTCGCACAAAATTGTGCCATCAAATGAATAGTTCGGTTTGTGGTATCAGTCATTAATACTTGCAATTCATTTTCAACAGCCCCCCTTCTGCATTTTAAACAATTCATAATAACCAAGCAGTGAAATAAAAACAGAGAATCAGTAAACACTGTAATAAGAACTATAAGAGACCAAGGAAGGAAGGAATCTTGCCTATGTAGGAGTACCACCAAAAGTAATTGGGACCCTCCTTCACATGAAGCCTGAGACTCATTTGAAACAAAACTCATACTCCAAATTGTTCCCCATGCTGTGATTGTTTCTCTTCCCTTCCTTGACCCTGCTTCTGTCTCAAGATGTATTATTGGCTCCCTCGGGTATGAAATCCTCTATAGTTAGAAATGAAAGTACTACTTAGAAATAGAAACTGCATTTCCCAATAGAATACAAAATTCTATAATCTGCTATGGTACAACTACAAACACATTCAAACAGGAGAGAAAGATACTCCATAACAATAATATCAAAGCAGATATAAACCTTGAGTAAGATAGCTTCTGGAAATAACCATGTAAGAATTTTTTGATAAAAAAACATCTTACGTAGTCATTTCCAGAAGCTCTCTTACTCATATTATGGATTGTGGAAATATCATATCTCTAATAGGTAAACCTTTTCAACAATGTTGTTGCCAGCTGCAATAGAGACAGGAAACACAGCCACTCTATCCTCAAAAGCCCCAACAGCAACAGCACGGCCCCTGTTGCAACATGCAAGTTGTTTAAATCAGACTTCAATGTAAAAATGCACTTGCAAAGAATGCACATAGATGTAAAACAGAATGGATTTATACCATGAAGTAGCGTCTCAAGCTACAAATTCCATTCCAAAGAAAGAATCACATGTAGATTGACTCCGGAGAAGATTCAAGGATCTAGATCAATATTTAGAGACGAAACATACAATTTGTAGGGATATCTCATGGCACTAAAGAGGCAAAGATGATTAGGTACATCCACAACAAGATAATTGAGACAAGAATGGGCAATAACTCTCCTATGAAAAAAAAAAGATGTGGCACAATTGAATATATTCTGATGGAAAACTTCTTTCAATATATTTTCCCTCTTTCCTATGTTAGTTAACAGAATTGTACAAGTTTAGAGACGGTGCCTACAAAAATTATGGGGTAGCACCAGAAATAAAAATTCTATGCACTTGGGTGACTGCTCCAAGAGTAAATACTATCAGACAAAATGGGGTAACTCCACACATGAAAAAGTACATTTAGAACCTATGTGATTAAAATATGTTACCACACATGCAAAAGTACATTTAGAACCCATGTGATTAAAATATGTGGTAATACCAGAATTAAAAATAATATGTAACTCAGCCTCAATAATACAGTACTTGGGACAAGGGTGAAGAATAACTCTCCTGTAAAGTAAGAATGTGTCAAAGAGGATATCCTGATGATATATGGCAGAATGCATGGAATAAAAAATCATACAAGTCTGCACTACAGCTATGCAACTTCATATCAAAATTAAGCATATTTCTCACTTGAAATAATGGTGGTTTATGAGGAGGGATAAGAATCTTTATCACCAATAGTTGTATAGCTACATCCTATCTCACTAACTTATGTGAGAATACCAATATATCATAGACCTTCCTGAGTAAATTTCTGGCAAAACTTGTTCGGCCGTCTATATTGAAATATCCCTTGTGGGATATTTCTTAAAATGCACCAAATATAAGAAAAATTACAGCAAAGTAAAATACTGATTTTTACTGAAAATGTCCAGCTAGGACAGCGAATGGTATTAAATTGATATTACACAAAATATTCACCCACAGTGCATGAAATTACAAGGGAAGCTTACAATAATAATAATAGACACGATGCAAACATTTTATGGAATAATATATTGCTGCCAGAAAACGTACAGAAAGCCCTAGGCGGCTAGACAACTTCAAAGGTCCGTGACCCTCTAAATACAAGAGCAAAATAAGGGTCTTTGAAAACAAGGCAGATGTAGGGAATAGCACTGCCACCTGCAGATCTGACCCGGCCGACTGGAAAAACCCCCAAATCAAGGCTGCAAGTCGCCATATAACGAATGGAGTCAAGAAATGAGGGAGGCGCCTTCCACGTGCTGCCACGCCCAGCCTAGATGGCTACCATGAGTCGGATCTAGAGCCCCTCTGATTGTCTTCCTCGAACGCCCCAAAAAACCTCGAAACCCTTCCTCTGACCCTCTGGAAATATCTCTGTAATACGGCCCAGAAAACGGCTCCAAGATGACAAACTAGGATAGATCTTTAACTACCAAAAAATGCCCTGCTAGCGAGGGACGGGACTCTCACCACCGAAGCTAGGGTCCCTGTGGGATTTGACTCCACAAGCTGCAAAAACACAACAGCGGCTGCACGAGAAGAGGCTAAGAGTATGCGACAAAAGTGCCTTTTCTTCCTTCCTCGTCTCCTTATATATCTTTCATTGGCAAACAAGCCCCCATAACCCTAGGTGCATTTTATTCCATGGAGGGGCCACTAACATAAAATAACTATAGTTACGCTTTTCCTTTTTGAGTCGCCACGTCCAAAGGTGACCCCCAAACGCCAAACTCAGCTATTAAAACCACGGGGCCCCCTTCCCAAAAGTTTCCAGCGTCCACAGCCCCCTGGGTCCGACCACGTTTTGGACCCGACTTGGCCCTTGGGCCATTTGGCGTAGGAGAAAAAGGGTCATTACAGAAAAGGGACATTACAGTCCTCCCTTCCCAAATTTTGCTTGTCCTCGAGCAACTGCAAATTTGGATGCTACAAAATCTGCTCCCCCTCCCAAGTAGCATCCTCAAGTGGCAGTCCCTTCCATCGCACCAAATATTCAGTGATTACTCTGCTCCTGAGCCCCCTCTGTCTTGTTTCAATAATGGCTTCCGGTTCTAGCACCAGCTTCCCTTCCTCATCTAGCAACGGTAGCTCTGTAGAGGGTACAATATGCGGTCCGAGCGCCTTCTCAAGGTATGAAACGTGGAAGACATTATGTATCCTATTGTACTCCGGTAGCTCTAACTCATATGCCACTGTCCCTACTCGACGAACTACTCAGTACGGACCATAAAATCGTGGTTTCAATTTCTCTGCACCCTTCTGCTTCAGCGAGGACTGCCTATACGGCTGTAAACGTAGGAACACTAGATCCCCGGCTTCAAAGGACCTCTCTATCCTGTGCCGATTTGCGTATACCTTCTGTTGATTATGTGCCTTTTGGAGATTCTCTTTGAGAGCCTTCAGAATATCCTGGTTCTCCTGTAACCAATCTCGAGCCTTGAGAGCTCAACTATCTGGTAATACCAAATCTACAAATGCCATGGCGTCGTACCCATATAGAGCTCGGAAAGGGGTCATACCTATGCTCATCTGGTAGGTGGTATTGTAGCAGTACTCGCCCATGTGTAACCATTTCATCCATGCCCGCTGGTGTCCTGTTACATAACTCCGCAAATAGCCTTCTATCCACTTATTGACTATCTTTGTCTGCCCATCAGTCTGTGGATGGTAGCTAGTACTAGGGGTCAATTTTGTACCTGCTAGTCAGAAGATCTCCTACCAAAAGGTGCTCATAAAGATCTTGTCTCTGTCACTGACAATGTTCTTAGGCAACCCATGTAGCCTAAAAATACTGGTGTAGAAGATTCGGGCCACATCCACTACCTCGTGCCCCTTGGGTAGGGAAAAGAAATGAGCATACTTGGTTAACCGATCGACTACAACATAAATGCAACTATGCCCATGCACCAAGGGAAACCCAATGATAAAGTCTATGGATATGCTTTCCCATTTTTGTTCGGTAATGGGGAGAGTCTGAAGTAATCCTAATGGGAAAGAATGCTCGGATTTGGTTTGCTGGCAAACCATACACTCCCTGACATGATTAAGGACATCGTCCTTCATTCCCTTCCATGCAAATCTTTCCTTGATGAACCTGTATGTTTTGAAATACCCACGATGTCCAGCTAGGGGTGTATCATGTACTACACGAAGGATCTTCTCCTTCATTTTAGATCCTGGTACAAGGAAAATTCTATCCTTGTAGAAAATGAGATTATCTACTACTCTGTATCGGTCGTCCTGTATACTACCATCCATGATCTCACAGGTAAACTAGTTTTTGGAGTACTCAACAAGTATATGAGCCTTCTAATCCGCTGAAATCTCAGACATGAAACTAAGCATAGCAATGAGGTAAGGCCTCCTAGATAAAGCGTCAACAACGATATTATTCTTACCTCTAGTGAACTCTATGTCAGGGTCATAGGTTTGCACCTTATTCACCCATCTCTGCTGGCAATCATTGAGCTCTTTCTGTCCCAGGAAGAACCTCAAACTGTTGTGATCCGTACGGACCACGAATTTGTTGTCCACAAGGTACTATCTGAACTTGGCCAAGGCATGCATGATGGCCAACATCTCCTTTTCGTAAATTGAATACCCTCTCTCCACGGGTTTCAACTTCCAACTCTCATAGGCGATGGGATGCCTGTCCTGCATGAGAACTACCCCAACACCCTCTCTTGATGCATCACACTCTAGAATGAATGGGTGGGAGAAGTCTGGTAATGCGAGGACAGGACACGAACTCATCACCTCCTTAAGGTGATCAAAAACCTGTTGTGTTGCGACTGTCCAAGTAAAAGCCCCCTTCTTGGTCAAATCGGTCAATGGAGCCGCCAACTGAGAGAAATTCTTCACGAACCTCCGGTATTATGTGCACAGCCCCACGAATCCTCTCAATTGTGTCAATGTGCTAGGTGGCGGTCAATCCAGGATTGCCCGTATCTTCCCTCTATCCACCTTCACTGTACCCCCACCAATTACATATCCCAAGTAAAGAAGCTCGGTCATGCAAAACTCGCACTTAGAGGCTTTCGCATATAACGAAGTAGCTTCTAATATCCCCAATATCTCACCCAGGTGCCTGATATGGTCCTCCCATGTCCTGTTGTAGACTAAAATATCATCAAAGAAAACCAATACAAACTTCCGCAAGTAGCGGTTAAACACATGATTCATGCAAGACTGGAATGTAGCTGGAGCATTAGACAATCCGAAAGGCGTCACCAAGAATTCAAAGTGATCGTAATGGCATCTGAACGCTGTCTTATGCACATCCTGCTCCCTGACTTTGATCTGATGATATCCAAAACACAAATCTATTTTCAAAAAATAGATTGCACCATGTCGTTCGTCCAGCAACTCATCAATGCATGGTACGGGATACTTGTTCTTTATTGTCTTCTTATTTAAGGCCCGGTAGTCCATACACATCCGCAGGGTCCCATCCTTCTTCACCAAAACCACCGAAGAAGTAAAAGGGTTAGAACTCGGTCTAATATGCCCCATATCCATGAGCTCCTGTATAGTCTTCTCGATCTCATCCTTAAACCGTTTGGGGTGACGGTAAGGAGAAGTGACCACCGGTCTAGCATCCTCGAGCTCAATTACATGCTCAAATCCCCTATCTGGAGGTATGCCTGGAGCTATGTCTCCAAACACGGCACTGTGTTTGTCCAATAGGCCCTGTATATCCACATGGTACTGCTGTTGGCCCTCTTCTGATTTCTTGTTCGAAACCAAACAGTGTATTGCCCAATCCACCTCGTCGTGCCTATAGATCCTCTCGATCCTCTTGGCCGTAACAACTTGGGGTGCCCTTGAAGATAAGCCCCTCAAAATCACATTCCTCCCTTCAGACTTAAACTTCAGCTCCATCGTTTGGAAGTTAGTTTGAAATTCACCAAGGGAATGGAGCCACTGTACCCCAAGCACTATGTTGGTCTCTCCAATGCCCACGATGTAAAAATCATTGGTAACTGTATAGTTACCCATCGTGATGCTCAATTGGGGAACCCATCATGAGCATCTCATAGAATCTCCATTGGCTATAACCACGTTGAAGCCCTCAAATTCCTCTGTCTGTAACCCCCGCCTCTCAACCAATGAGGCATCAATAAAGTTGTGGCTTGCCCCACTATCAATGAATACCACCACTCGTTGTCGCTGCAAAACTCCCCTAACTCTGAATGCCTTGTATCTCGGGGTACTAGACAATGTGGCGATAGTCTCCTGGGGGAAAGTCTCACTATCTTGCTCCACACCCACACCATTTGATGCCTCATCATCATCATCCTCTAATGGTTGTGTGTTCAACTCTTCGTCACCATCACTCTCCTCGAAGACCTCTATGTATTGGGCCCTCCCTCTGCCCTTAAAATTGTGTCCTGGGAACCAAGGTGCGCGGCAATCGAAACACAGTTTCTTTCGCCTCAATTCCTCCCTGTCTTCACTAGCTCCGAATGGTCTCCAGGCTATATCCTTCCTAGGTGGAGGTGCCTTCGGCTACGAACCCCCAGTTCTTGAAGGGAAACCCTTAGGCTGCACTCGAGGTGGAAACCTTGACTTAGGAGTGGATAGCTTTAGGTCACGAGCTCTCCTAATAGCCTCATGCAACGAAGAAGGCTCAAATGCCCTCACAAATCCAGTGAGAGCGTTTATCAAACCTGCTATGAATAGGGAAGTCAGCCTCATCTCTGTAATATCAGGTACCATGACCGATAGTCTCTGAAAATCAGTGATATACTGATCCATGGAACCGGTCTGCCTCAGATGAGTCAACTCTCTAAAATACCTGTCGGGGTCCCTCTTATCAAATCTGCTCACTAGCCTCTTTGTTAACTCTGCATAAGTCGTGATGTATGGGTGTTCCTATGTAATCAGCCCGTGATGCCACCAATCATGAGCGTCACCCTCTAAATGTAAGATTGCAAACTTAATTGCATCTTCTCCCGCATAGGATTCAAGTCTAAGTATGTCTTCAACTTCTGCACCCAAGACTGTGCAGTACACTTCTTAGAACTGTCGAAATGTGGAACAGAAATCTGTCCCAACCTCCTTTGCATCTCTGGTACCTAGGCCTAGTAATCTCTCCTAGGCCTGCTGTCAATCTTCATTTTGCAATATTCCTGGAATGGCATGTTGTCACAAAAACCCTCGGTTAAAGTCTGGTACTTTTCCCAACAAGACTCCTCATCTACAACATCCCCTGGTTTCATACCTGTAAAACTTCTGGATCCTTCAAGAACGAAGGTTCGTGAGACCCCAGAGGCCTGGTAGAAGAATGGGGGGGCCGCTGTCCCAACTGTCCACCCTCACCTCTTTGACCATATTGTCCCCTGTTGCTATTTTCTCCTCTTTCCACATGAATATCGGACCTGTCCTGTGCTAGTCTCCCAGTGAGCTAGCTCAAATAGAGATTGGTAGTCTCATGCTGCTTTACCATATTGGTGAACAATTGTTTCATCAGCTCTACCCCTATTTCCTCACTGTCTTTGTCCCCCATCTTTCAACCCCAACAGGATGGAGAAGCAGCTGCTTTGATACCACTGAAATATCCCTTATGGGATATTTCTTAAAATGCACCAAATATAAGAAAAATTACAGCAAAGTAAATTACTGATTTTTACTGAAAATGTCTAGCTAGGACAGCGAATGGTATTAAATTGATATCACACAAACTATTTGCCCAAATTGCATGAAAACTTGATGGACGCTTGCAACAGTAATAATAAACACTATGAAAACATTTTTTGTAATATTATATTGCTGCCCGAAAAAGTACAGAAAGCCCTAACCAGCTGGATTACATCAGGGGTTCGTACTGCCACCTGTAGATCTGACATGGCCGACTGGAAAACCCCCCCCCCAAATGGAGGCTGCAAGTCGCCACGCTAGGAATGGAGTCGGGAAATGAGGGAGGTGCCTTCACGTGCTACCATGCCCAGCTTAGATGGCTGCCATGAGTCGGATCTAGAGCCCCTTTGATTGTCTCCCCCGAAAGCCCCCAAGAATCCTCGAAACCCTTCCTCTGACCCCTCCGGAAATATCACTGTGGCACGGCCTAGAAAACAGCTCCAAGATGACAGACTAGGGTGGATCTCTCACTACCGAAGAATGCCCTGCTAACTAGGGACGGGTCTCTCACCACCGAAGCTAGGGTCCCTGTGGGATTTGACTCCACAAGCTGTCGAAACGCAACAGCAGCTGCTGCACGAGAAGAGGCTAAGTGTATGCGACAAAAAGTGCCTTTTCTTCCTTCCCCGTCTCCATATATATCTTTCATTGGCAAATGAGCCCCCATAACCCTAGGCACATTTTTCCATGGAGGAGCCACTAACATAAAGTAACTATAGTTACGTTTTTCCCTTTTGAATCGCCCCGACCAAAAGTGACCCTCAAACGCCAAACTCGGATATTAAAACCACGGAGCCCCCTTCCCAAAAGTTTTCAGCGTCCACAGCTCCCCTAGGTCCGACCACGTTTTGGACCCGACTTGGCCCTTGGGCCATTTGGCGTAGGAGAACAAGGGGTCATTATAGAAAGGGGACATTACATATATCTATATTGAGGTTTAATAGATTCTCAATATAGACATCTTAAATACATCTATCTAAAATAGCATATGTATTATCTAAGATAGGTGTAAATAAATCTTAAATAGAAATCAATAATTCTGATATATTTATTAGTATGTAAATAAATAATTCTAGATTTCTTTTATATATCATACTAGCATAGATTATTAATTATAGATCTTAGAGGTTATTATCTAAGATATGCTAGTAATTAATATATATCAGAATTTCTAGTATGATATATTTATTTAAAATGTATATTTTGAATATGAAATAGTTTTAGAAAAATTTCATTTATTGTGATGTATATTATTGTGCATTTAGATTAAAATTTTATGCTCCAACTTCTGATAATTTTAAAAAAATCAATGTTTTACGTTTTACATGCCACACCAACGGGTGCTATTAGCATAGATATCTTAAATACGTCTATCTAAAAGACACTGAGAGATATCAATCTCAAGGTGCCTATATTGGTATTCTCGCATAAGTTAGATAGGCACCTCAAGATTGATATCTCGCATTGTCTTTTAGATAGATGTATTTAAGATATCTATGCAAATATATCAGAATTCAATAATTATAGAGAATTCAATAATTGATCTCTCTATAATTATCTATAATTGAAGTATTTATAGAAATCAATAATTCTGATATATTTATTAGTATGTATATAAATATCCCAACACGTGATACACCAACAAATGTAAGAAAATAGCATATGTATTATAGAATCTAATGTTTGGTTGTCTATATCTATATTCATTTAAGAACAAATGAATAAAGCTTTTGTATCGGCTTCCATATGACAAGTGTTCCACTAGTATGTGTTTGATTGCATACATTATGATGACATGCTTATGGAAAAGCCCTTTAATGTGATCTTGGAAATTGCTTCTTCAATTCTCTATTTTTTTTATGCTATATGTTTTCCAAAGAGTGATTATTGCTCCTCTCTCTCCAATCTTGCAATGATTTTTGGCATGGCATAAGGACAAGCTTTAACACCCCAACCAGGCCCACCAACTCTAACAAGCAGGTGGTCCACTGCCCTGGTTATACTACCAATAAAAACATTGTTGCATAAGTTACATTTGATTTCAATTCTTGTCCCTATGCGTGTGACATGGTTCTATCCCTTAGCTTTCAATTTCTAAGGAGCCATGATATCACCTGCCAAAGTAATATAACAAAATTAAAACACAGTTAGAATGAAAATAAAGATAAAATTTATGGTTCAAAATTTAAGAAATTAACAATAAAGATATTTTTTGTATGATTTAAATATCAATCCCTCCAAATCTCGGCCTTAGATCTATAAGTGTATTCAGAAAAACCATAATCCCTTTTGGGGGTTGGATACCTCCACTCTCTCTACAACAGGGGCCAAAGAAGAATGAAAAAATTCTCAGAAGAAAACGAAGGGGAACATGATAAAAATAAAGTAAACATAAACAAAAACAAATATAAAAAATAAAAACATTGAAATAAACCTAAAAACATAAAAACCTAATATCTAATAAAAATATTTAAAATTTAAAAACATAAATTTAATATGTAATAAGTTTAAGTTGTAGCTAATATGTAAAATTAAAGACAATAAAATTATATCTAATAATTAATTTTAAAATATCATAAAACTTAACCTCAAAATTTTTTGAAAATAATAAATTATTCAGTGTTAAATTTTTAAAAATTAAATAAACACAAATTATACTGATAAAATATAAATATTAAATTTAAATAATCAAAATGATAAAAAAAAAATTATAGAGAAATTAAAAACATGATTAAATATATATAGAAAATAAATTAAAACTATCTAGTATTATGTTTGAAAAATAAATATAATATAAAAAATTAATCATATTCGAACAAATAAAAATAAAAAAGTTAAACAAACATTATAGCATGATACAAGTTTTAAACGTTTTTAAAAAATAAGAATAAATAAGGAAATAAAAAATAAACATAATAAAATAAAAGTTAAAACAAAACCTAAAAGTTTAAATGTATCAGAACTTACCTCAACTGACGATTGTGGAGGCTCTTTGTTAGTGGCTGGCAACTGGCGACTCCTGCAGCAACGTTATTGTGCCCTAACTCCCTTCGACATCCATGTTTATGCCCAAGTGGATTCTACTAAGTGGAAGAGACAACGATTGTGCCCACTTCCACACTCTTGTCTATGTTAATGCCTACACGACTACACCAACACTCATGTCCACACCGATGCCCACGCCAATGCCCACGTCCAACTCCATAATCACTGTTACAAAGTAAAAGAATCTAAGATTTGTTGTTGGTTGTTCAAGCTTTGACACAAAAACCAGGGCGACGATTGAATCCCCCAATAAAAACACTCACAAATCTAATGTATTTCACCTAGACAAATAAAAAAAAAACATTTGATGGGTTTTTTTATATTGAAAAATTTACCAAATATATACAGCCATTGGGTCAACATTACAAACCATATATCCAGCTTATGAGCAAAACAAGTAAAGACGGCAACCCAGTCGAACAAGACTTAACCCAAACAAGGTGCCAAGTAATATGTGAGAAACCACCACAAAAAAAAAATAGCCCTACATAAACAAAGTATCATTAAAGAAAAACATTAAACAGCATTGTTTTTATCTTAAGACAGGCTCAGTGAGAGCCACTCATTGGATTTTTTGGTTGACACTAGGATGATCCAGGACCAGTTTGCCCATTTCAAGCCTTGCAGTGCAGTCATCAACCGATTCTTCCAGGCCCAGTCTTACGATGTCCACAATCCCTTTCTCCTGCACCTCTTCCACAATTTCTTTAATATGCCTAAGGAAAATTCTTTCCAGCTCATTACCAGGCTTGTTATTTCTTGTGTTGTGATCACTTCACTTTTTCCTACTTCAATGTCCATCTCGGATCCTTATAAGTTCTGCAAAACATGTGCAGCATTCACATTGGCTTGAGAAACCTCCAGTCTGACTAGAATTTCATGGATAGCTCTTGCCACATGTCTCGGGGCTGCCAGTTGTGTGCCCCCTTATTGCAGAGTTTTGTTTTTCCTCTCTTCTCCAAGTTAGCTTCTTTTGTGTTTGGCTCAATTTGAAGATGAAAGGTTCCTGTAACTGAGTCCCATCCAGGAATGAATGGTTCTTCATTGCTTTCTTTCGAGCTCTCCTCCTGGTTGGAAAAGGATTTAACATTTGGGAAGTGTCCATTGTCTTTCAGGTATGTGTGATCAATTCTCAACAAGCCTGACTGCAAAAAATTCTTTAGATCCTCTCTAGGTACGTTTATTTACACATTAACTTGCACACACAATAAATGTACTATGACTTCATTGTTGAAGTCAGTAAGCTCCCTGTCAATTCCCTGAATTTCATTGTTTCTAGCTTTGGCGAATTTCAAACTTTTAGCAAAAAGTCCATTGAACCTTTTGATGTAGATCATGACTATCTAGGTTCAAAGTGGTTGAGCTCTCTAAGATAACCATGACTTGTATATTTCTCGATACCTTTGTTTGACCCCTGTACATGATTAGCTCCCATATATGCATTCAGTCAAGCAACTTTATGACAACATTTTTTGTGTTGGTTACAGCCTCAGCAGTTCCATAAGCTCCAATATTTGGGATATCACATGATCCATTTTCCAATTTACTCGGAGTGATGTGGTGGTGCTTAGCCTAGTGTTGACTCTCCCCTCTCTAGTGGTGGACATCATTGTTATAATCAGGAGTGAGTCATTTTTTATATGAAAACCAGATATTTGAAACTCATTAGCCAATTGGAATCCCCTATGCAAGACGAGAAGTTCAGCCCAGTTGTTTGTTTGTATTACAATGCCTTGTTGATAGCTAATGTTAGGGTGCCCCCTGTGATCTTTAATTATTCTCCTCGTCCAAACCATTCTCGGGGTTTTCCTACCACATCAAAAATTCAATTTAAATTGTCCAAAAGGAGATATGGCTCCCACTCATGCCTTCATCTTACCATAAAATAATGGAATTTATAATGAAAGGGGTATTCCAAACACGAGAA
Organism: Taxus chinensis; assembly: GCA_019776745.2. Taxonomy (NCBI): domain Eukaryota; kingdom Viridiplantae; phylum Streptophyta; class Pinopsida; order Cupressales; family Taxaceae; genus Taxus; species Taxus chinensis. The sequence goes on from CM034146.1 coordinate 332,354,024, forward strand.
AACTAAGTTATTAAGTTTCAGAACCGGACCCCTCAAACCCATTTCCAATCAATATCCAATCCTGATCCTAGGCCAAATTGCATTTGGAATCAACCTAGATTATCTTTGCTCTAGTTCTGTGCCCGGGTTTAGTGCAAGTTCATCCCCCAAACAAGTTTATGGTCTCTACCTCGTCCTAATCATGCGTTTGTTCACATTTGGAAACAACCTAGATTTTCTCTACTCATAGTATGCTGCCAAGGTATGGCCCAATATCATCTTTAGACAAATCTAGGTCGTCCCAGGGGTGAACCCCCCAAGTTCCACGGTTCTTATAAAAAACATAGTTACCTAAGACACCAAGAAGCGGGAAAGTAGGGACAAGGTTTTCAAGATGGTAAAAAATTTCCCAAATATTGGTGGCGGCAAAGGAAAGGCTATGGGACGGCTATTAAATAATATAAAAAATATAAATGTCAAAATATACAAGTAAATTTATTTTAAAATATTAATTATTGTGCTCAAGTATTTATATATTTATCACTCTTGATTCTTATTATTTCTTTGTAATACAATATAGTCAGGTTATGTAAAAGTGTTTTGATCGATGACTTAGTTGACTTTTTTCAAATAGAAATGAGTGGCTTCCAAAAACAATCTTACCCTACAAGAGTACATTAGGTCCTTCCCAAATTTATCTCATTTCCAAGATTATTCGAGCCCAACGCAATGGTGTGGCTAGATCGAGGCCATCCATTACCAGATATAGGGAAAGTTTTAAAGATGATCAATTCATTAATCACCCTTCAATGGGTGAAACTATGCGACAAATTCAAGATAAATACCTTGAAATAGATACATATTGATGTTTTCCAAATAACTATATTGAAAAACTACTATTTAAAACTTTTTTTTTTTAAATTAAAAATTAAGTTTTTTTGTGGGGGAAGTCAAAGATGTCTCTTAATAAAGGGGACATTTCGAGGACGTCCCAAAAACGCCCTAGATTTTCAAGGACATCCCGGAGACATCCCCCTTGAAATTTGCTAGAAGCAAAACATGGGGGGGGGTGTTTCCCCCTTGTTTCGCCATCCCAGGCCATCTCAGGCACCTATATTTTTATTTTTTATTTTGAAGAGTGCACGTCCCTGTGTAACGTTGTAAAAAAACACTTTTTTAAGTGAAAAGACATAAATTGATATCCCTAAATCCTAAAATGGCAGCCCTTAACCCATAATTTTTATATTTTTGAGCCGCCCTATTGAACCTGAGGCAAAAAAAAGCAAATCGTTATACCCTTAGATTTAAAACGCAAACTAACTTTCACAAAAATCAACAAATAAAATAAATACATAAAATTCATAAAATAAACTTAAATAACATGCAAAATACTATTAAAAATCACAAGAAATTAATTTTTAAAATATTAGAATATAAGCCTTTACTTAATTAGTTATCAGTTACACTTTAACTAATAGACATGTGTAACTATGCCAACTGCATTGTAACTATCTTTTGCATAATAAATTGACGAACACACAAACTCCAAAGTGTGCCACCTTCTCTTTATTTCTTCCTTGTGCACGTCTTCCAACAAAAAACACAGGGTGTAAAAAATTTTATATCATATTTTGACAAATATCATATGGTGATTGATCATCATCATAGAAAATTACAAATCCCTAAAATATTTTACAACTTTCTCTTTCCCTTCCTCAGTGTCCGACATCACCCTTAAACTAACACGTAAAGATTCCTCCTTAGGAACAAATTCATCGTCTAGTCCAACCTCTCTCAATGCTTCCACTTTTGTTGTTACTTCCCTCTCAAAACATTTATCTCTGACTAGGTAAATGTGGGCTCCACATTCTCGGCAATCCAACTAGAATATAAAACGTTGTCATACAAGTTGATCACATTATGAATTTCCTTCCTCTACATTTTGATACAAAATCAAAGATTGTATCGCACAAAAACAACATCATTGAGGGGATGTGTCAGCGTGTCACACCTCTTGTGAATGGCCTCAAACATGCTCTGATTACACTCAAGCCAAAAAGCCCTACGTGGCTAGCACATGGTACGAATGGCTAACCTCTGAAGATTTGGTGTCTTTGCACCATAATCTGCCCACCTCAAAGCTGCAAGTAGACATTTATAATTTTGTAAATAAACTAGAATTGTATTTTATTAAATAAGTCTACAATCTACTATTAAAGCACTCAATATAGTTTATCCCGGTTGCCTCCTTCAAATACATATAACTAAAGAAAAAGAACATCCACTTCACGCCCTTGTAAATATGCAGTTTCTAAGGGTTTCATCAGGCATCATCCTCTATACATGCATTGAGGCCATCCATAACCTCCTCATCAACATTAAATATCTAGGGTTCAAGTAACAAACCGCTATATGTTTGTGTTGGCAGAGTTACGTGTTTTGTCTCCTATCATTTATACACCGAACAGGTACATATTTTCTTATATATTTCCCATTATAATTTTGAATGACCTCTTTGGCCTTGTCCATGGCCGCATACAAATAAACCATTGGATTTTTTAGCCATCAAAAAAGTGTATCCTTGACTAGAGGTTCCATCACCCAAAAAAGATTGCTTGATTTTCGAAAATTAAATTAATATATAAATTTGAATAATAACAACAAAAAAATCTAAGCATGAAAAATTCACATTTTTTACAAACATATAAAGTAATGGAGTTTATTAATTTGTAAGTTCATGATCATAAGTTACCTTAAGGATCTCACCTGTGCTCTTTGCAAACATGTCATCAATAACTATCTTAACAACCCTTTCCACTTTTCCCTTCTTGAAATATGGAGACTCCAACCACCAAGTACTCACAAAAATTTGCTTAGGGGATGTTAGTGGCGCTACAATGCCATGCAATGTGATGAAAATTTGTAGTGAATTATGGGACACCCGATCTCACATACTCCTTATCTTTGGTGTGCTTTCTCATCAAGTTAAGCACCTAAGGGGGATTGAAGGATATATTTGGTAATATTTCTTACTTCTTCAACCATAAATTCACCTCTCTAATTTTTTGGATGTTCTCAAATAAGAGATCAATACAATGGGCAATATAAGGGCTTCAACAAATATTAAGGCATCTCTCCTCAAGAAATCTTTGTACAACCACATACCACTACATTTTGAGTCACAACTTGTACGACATTCTCAACACCCACTTCCAAGACCACCTCCTCCAACATATTACACAATCTTTGCATTATTAACTTCAAGGGAGGAATCGGAGGATTTCAAGTTGGAAATTAAAAGCCACTAGAAAGTGTATAGGTGAACGATTCTTGCCATCCATCCACCCATCAGACAAAGTACTGCAACCTTTTTGAAACAAATTTTTTTCAGATCTTCTACTATCACCTGGTATTTTTCATGTCTTCCTTTAGCAAGGGCCCACTCAAATCATGAGGACTAGGTGCCTCAAACACTTTCCAAGAAATTGTCATATATTTACCAATGACTCAAAATGTTCTTCTCACCACATAGAATTGTGTATTAATATAATAACAAGATATTGCAATAGCCATCTTTGGTTCATGGTAACTCTCTCGATTCCAAACAATATGTTCAAGCAAAGGTCATACACCAAGATTATTGAATGAACAAAGAAATCATGTAAGTGCAATTGACATGAACTCTCTCCAATTGATGCACCCCAAATCCATGGGACTGTAATGTCCCCTTTCCTTCACAGAGGACCTAAGGGCCAATATTTAGTCTTAGCCTTGGTCATACCCAAGGGGCTAAAGACTTTAGAGGCTATTGGGTATTCCACCTTGCTTATTTGTTATATTTTTGCATTGGCATGGGTGTTAAGTGGCTTGGTGGGGGCAAACGTTATGTTTTATCGTTATGGGGGTGACTAATAACACTTTCATGTTATATTCTTTCGTTGGGGTCACTTATGTCCCTATGGCGACTTGGGGGAAGAAAAGCAACTTTCAGTTTCTTTATTATTTGGTGGTCCTTCCTATAATAGGTTGACTTAGGTTTCTTGGGCCACAAGTTGTTTGAAGGACATTATAAAAGGAGATTGGGCGGAGAAAGAGAGGTCATTCTTGCATAAACACTTATGATTTCTTTTGAGCAACTGTTGTTTTCTTTTTTTAGCTTGTGGAGTAAGATCCCACAGGAACCCTAGCTTCGGTGGTGAGAGATCCATTCCTAACTAACAGGGGATTCTTTGGTGGTGGAAGATACACTGTCGCTTGTCAATTTGGAACTAATTCAGGGCTGATTTTCATAGATCAATTTCAAGGTTTTTCAGAGAAGGGTTTTGGAGGAGTTTTGGGCTTTTTTGTGGAGAAAAATCGAGGGTTTCCGGATCTGTTTTATTGCAGCGATTACAGTAGGTTTTGGTGCCACTTTTGGAGGGATTTTGGAGGTTTGTGGTCTCTTTTCAGGTGGAGCGACCCATTTTGAGGATTTTACAGTGTTTTTTTTGGAGGGTTTTCAGAGCGCCTTTTCTAGGTCGGGCGATTGTGATTTCATTCATATTATTAATAGATGTTATTTTCAAAATTTCAGAATTTTATCATAAGTATTTGAGAAGATATGAATTTTTGAGGTTTTCTACCTGTCTAGGGTTTGTCTGTGATTTTCTAGCAGTCATATATGATTCGAAAAATTCCAAAAATATTGTTCTATTGTTCTTTATTATCATAGCAAGCTTCCTGCAAATTTTCATGTGTTCTGGGCAAGTATTTTGAGAAATATAAATAAAAATCAGTTCGTTGCCCTAGCTGGGTATATGCTGCAGAAAATCAGATTTTTTATTTGCTGTAGTTTATCTATATTTTGTGTACTTTTGCGTGGTATCCCACAAGGGATATTTCATGGACAAAACACCGTACTAATTCACCTATCTGCCTCAGGGGAGAATAGTGAGACAATTGCCCACATGTGGGGTTGTTTGAGAAGCTTATCATTGTATTTTATCCTTCGAGGTAGCCATGCCATAGAACTTTCATCTCTCAAGTAAGTTCGAGATCCACTTGACTGGACAACTTCACATCTTAGTCAGGACATAAAAGGTGGTATTTGAGGTTATTGATGCCTCCTCCCATCTCAAAACCACATTAGTTGCATATCACTCTTCTTGACTATGATCCCAGTGTGCCATATTCTGCCAAGCTAGGTCCTTGAACTTGGTACCTGAGGATTCCATTCACTACAAAGTACAAACTCTAGCAAAGATAGAAACAATAGACTTTAAATTTTTAAAAACCCAAAATCATGAAAGAAGACAATGAAGCGCTTTGTATCCAAAAAAAGCCTTCAAATGGTAGAGGGGCACTGATTTGTGTAGTGGAGTAATTGACCTAAAACAAATCCAAACAATCAAAGGATCCCTTCTCAAATAGCACTCCAACCATAAAAAAAGTCCTTCGTACCTGTGGATAATCGAGGTTTCACAGTTGCTGAAAAATGGCTCTCACAATGTCTTCTAGAAAGGTTTGATAGAGCTTATTGTCTCAACTGAATATCTGGTGTTGTGGTATTTACAACTTGTGGTTCTTTAGCGCCTCATGCCAGTGTCTTTTTGTGCTTCATGCTTGGTGAGTTTTTGTGCGGGACTTGCGAATGCCCATGAGTTTTTAAGGGAAAAACTTAGCGATTACTCGCTAGAAACTCGGTTGCTGAGTTTTTGGCGAGTAACTTGTGGGGTAAAAAAAACTCATGATTCAGGTGAGTACTCGCCAATTTTTTCATCTATGGTCGTCCCAATCCCCATAACTGATCTTTGTACCTATACCAGGAATTTTGCATGAAAGCTGAAGGTCATGCATATTAGAGGATTCAAATTTGTTTGGAATTGATGTTGTGCATATCATAGCAATGTTACAGAATTGGGCCTTGAATTATTCAAGTGAGGCGGAAGGCTCATCCCTTGATTCATCAAATATTCTTCTATTCATTTCTCTCCAAATACTGTGAATCCTTGGGTGAGGGTGTGCATACATTGGTGGATACTTATGTCTTCTTTGATCTCAGCCCGTCTAAAAATGCAGTGGTCTATATTCATGCTTGGTGAAATGGGCTTTTTGAATAGATGTGCAAGCTCCTTTAAGACATTTTGTGCATAGGGGCAGAGAAGTAATAGGTGAGCAATGGTTTCAGCTTCCTTGTGATGTTTGGGCAGCGAGCTGGACATACCCAGCCCTTCTTTTTGAGATAATCAGCTATTCATAGAGAAATATAATTTCCAGTTGGTTCGAGTCATTTATATAATTCACCAACATTTACTTTTGGTCAAATCTTCAAGCTCCATAGGCATTGCCATTAAAATTTACTTGTGCCTCGAAGGGTGTTACTCCCCAAGGGGCTTACTTGATGATGAGTAGACAGGTCGTGACCGAACATTCAGCTAGAACTGGATGCCATCATCTAATCCTCGTGGTGGTACGTATAAAATCGAGGGCTCCATTCAAGCAATTTTTCAATAGAGGTTTGACTTGCTCCGAAAAATCCCATTCCTTCCCTATGGTCTGAAGTTCCTTTAAGCCACAATAAAGATACATTTGAGGGATCATGAGTCTTCATAGACTAGCAGTTGCTTCTATTCCATTCTCATGCAATGGGACATGCAAGAATGGAGATGAATTATGGTCACAACAGTATGGGTTTTACTGAAATTATAGAACCTATAACTGAAGTTGAGTAGGGCTACAAATGATAAAAGCCAAACAAGAGGTTATGTATCACAAACGCAGAGTCTCTTTGTAAATATCAAAAGGGACTTATATCTCTTGTAGGAGAGATGTATGCCTTCAAACTTCATCAAAACTAAGTCATTCTATAACCTTCTACTTTATAGCTATCCTCAAATTCACCAACTGAAGAGTCTACTAACCCTCCTAAGTAGCCGAAACGTTTATGGATTCTGAAGCGGAACCGAATGGTCACCCTACATCATAGTTACGCAGGTTCGACAAATCCGATTAAATTCTGGATAGGGCGTAGGATACGGCAGTCCAAAAATTCGGAGTTCTCGAAAAAATTCGAAAAAATACAGAAAAATCTCAGCCTTCGGAATATAGGATACTTATATTATTATGAACCATTTATGTTATTGTATACTAAATATCATTATATATAGAAAAATCATACAAAAAAGCTATCCATCTACCATAATGTACAATCATCATACATAATGAATAAAATCTAAATTCAAAAGATTGCAAGAAGTTGCTTGGTCCAAAAAGGTACAAAAATGGATTTTGTGAAAATAAGAAAAATATTGCCATCAATGTGTAGAGCTCGAGAAAATATACACTTTTAGAGAAAACAACACTTGAAACGGAGCCACAGAATGAAAGTTATGGCTCATCCAAGTTTTTGCTGCTACATCTTCCCGGACCCTTTCCAAAAATGGCAATTTTTTTTCCATCCTTGCGTTTTTTTCCACCAAAAATCTAAAAACGGAAAAAATTGCCAAAAAAGGAAAAAAAACGAATCCGTAGGCCTCTGGCCGCTCCCGTCACCACTCCCGCTCCCTACCGCTCCCGAGGCCCCTGCCTGCCGTTTCGGTAACTTAGCAACCCTCAATAAAGACACTTCTTCCTTTGTTTAGTAAAATACTAGTCAAAACTTTCTACTTATAAAAGTTAACATTCATAAATTCAACAACTTTGCCTTTCAATTAAAGTTGGAGATAAACTCTAAATAAATACTTTAAGCTAAAGGGATCAAAAAAATCTACGGAAAAATCATGTCAATGTCAATAACATTAACGGCTACAGAGATTAATGGTGAACACATATTATAAGAAAATCCAGTGCCATATAAACAATAAAGGAGGATTAAAAAAACACAATTTTCAAAAAATGACAGCCTAAACTCTGAAAGATAAATTTCAAGAAAATTCAAAAATGGCATTTGACTAAAAGAAAGACAAAACATACCCTAATAAATATTATTTATAGTGACAAAAACATTGTCAAACAAAACTTACACACTGCCATATTTTGCAGGTTATGTGAAGGGCAAAATATACATTGTAATAGTATTTTTTAAAGTTAGTTGAAGTGAAATCTAAACCAAAAAGTACTGGAATGCAGGTTTAATAATTTCCATTCTATACTGGATTATATACCATGATTTTGCGCAACGAGTCTCTTCATCTCTTTAGTTCAATCTAGGAGGGATTAAAACATAGCAAATCCCATTATCCTTGAACCACCTGTCTCTATTATTTTGTACTTAAACCATTGTGTAATTCCTTGTAATCTTGTATGTGACATAAAAAAGATTTAATTAAAAAATCAGTTAAAAAAGGCTTAGATGGTCATTTGCAGCAGTCTGAGTAATTTTGAAACAAATCCCAAAAAAAATGTGGATTGAAGGTTGGATATGTTTGTGTGTTCCAGAAGCCCCAGGCTAACCTAAAATGTTTTTGGAGAACCAAAAAATTGATTTGAAGAAAAACCAACCAAATTTTTTTCCAGACTATGGCTGAAGAACCGTCCTAAGCAGTAAATACAACCTGGTGCCAGAGAAAAGGACAAAAAACAACACGAGTAAGCCTTATAGTACAGAGTCATACCGCACATATTCCTCATATGCTGCACACATATTACATGCAAATGACGGTTCTTTGATAATAGAAGACAGCTTGCATGAAAACCTCCAGCTCTACCTTTGTCTACCAGCTAGTCTGAACCTATCCCTATGCATCACCTACTCCATGAACTCTTCCGCTGCTCACACGACATCAAAGCTGTCAACAGCACAGTCATTTGCATCAAAAGCTGTCTACACACTCATCAACAAAACATAAAAAGCTGTAGTTCATAGCACAGAGTCATACCACATGGTCATCAACCAATGCCAAACACCAGCCAAAATGCCTGTCATCAATATTTCAAAAAGGACAGGTCAAAATAAAATACAGCTGTCATAAGCAGTAGACTGTCATCAAGCGGACCTCCTCCACTGTGAAAACACCTACAGCGTAAAAATTAACAATTTGTCTACATTCTTTATCATGTAAAGGTGACTAAAGGTTGGTGAGAAGAAGGCTAGAGAGAGGTTTTTGGCCATTCCAGCTATCCTCCCAGAAAGAAATACTTTTTTCCATTACTTCTGCAAAGTGTTTCCTTTTCCAAGAGAGTTGTGCCCTTTTCTGTGTGTTTGGCAATCGCTGGGAGTTGAGTTTTCCATGTTGCCTGTAACGGTTCCCTACTCACGGGAACAAGCTACTTACCTCAAAGAATAGTGGTCCGTGGAGTATTGGTTGTTTGCAACAGTCTCCAAGTCAGCTTCATCACTAGAGCTTTATTGAATAATTGAATGTGCCTGATGTTTAAAGCTTCATCTTTCTTTGGCTGACTGATAGTGAACCATGTCAATAGAGGGCATCAGAACTGATCCTCTGCTCTTCATCAAAGAAAGTTCCTTTGTATTAAGATCAGATTACTCTCTGTTTAGGAATGGGCATTAGAGTAAGCGTGTATATTAGGACAGCCTGTTACACCATTCTCACTAGTTTTGTATCCTACCAGCAAAGATGAGCCAATGGTTGGTTCATTGAGCAGTTTAAGCTTTATTATACTGGTAGTTCAATCCCATGATGCATTTCTGGATTTCCAATAAAGAGAAAATCCAAGAAACGTCATTGGGAGTTTTCCTCTTGGATATTCCATGATCCTCAGTACCTCCCACTTTCTTCGAGCTGGGATGCTGATGAAGAGAACACTTGACTTGGTTTTATTTACCTGATGCTATTTGATACTTAAATAAAAACTTTGTATAGCTCCGGTATTTCATGCATGATGAGAGGAGAAGGGAAAAAAATCAAAAGCAAACATGAAAATTTAAGTATCTGCAACCCATTTCAATGGCAAGGAGATTGTGTATTATAACTTTCAATTTGGCTTCAGCCAGAAGTATGTTTAAGGTTACACAGTTTCCCTCATGATGAAAAATAGGTATGGGCTGAGTGGATCTCCATGGCAAAGGCTTCTTATGGATCTGAATTGTGCCCCTATATTTCCATTCAAAGAGACTGTGAAGGTGAGTATGGTAATCCAGTTTATCCATGGGACGACCCGTCATTGAATCTGAAAGCAGTCAAGGTTTTTATAGTGAGGCCCCAGCTGCATCTGTCAAATGCTTTTGAAATCTCAATATCAATCAAGATATCTGGTCTCTTTTGGATATGGAGAAAGTATAGAATCTCCTGCACCACCATGATGTTATCAGTTATTTGCTTCCCAGGACAAAAGGTGATTGAGTTTTTATATAATTTTGGGAACCAAAGGCTTGATTCTACTGGCGATCAATTTGGATAATATCTTGTAAACTATGTTGTGCACAATGATAAGATACAACAATATTAAACATGGAAACAGTGTATTCTTTTCATATATGTTAAACAAAAATTTTACATTTTAAATTCCATAAAAAGGGCATGTAATTACTATCTTGAGAACTCATCATTATTTCTTATGCTTGGATAAGTTCAATGAATCCTTTCACATCTCTGGACTGTTTTTGTATTCCATGAATTTGCATCTTGTGCCATGACTCTTCAAACATCATCCCATTGTTTATCTTATTCCATCTCATGGCTTTTTTAATCTCATTTGGTCACTCTTCTTAATTCAGACCTTTTCATATCTCATGTCTTCTTGTATCTGAAAGCAGACAAGTTCCAATTGAGCATGGCGCAAGTTTCGCGTGAATGTTGGTCAAACTCCAAGGTTCATTGAAAATAGCCTTTAACAAATGAGAAAAGTATGGCCACAAGCCATAAAAAATTGGATCCCAGACAAGAAGTCAAATCGTAAGCGGGAAGGTCCTACCTATGCCTTGGTACTGATTGTTATGGTCCAAGGATCCATCATGTGAAACTTATAAAGGATTCAATATAAAATATATTGTAGGATAAGAGATATCTGGAAAGTCCTGTGTGCTTAGATTAATGTCGAATGTTTCAGGTCTCACTATTGGACCCCAAGTCACAAGGTTCGCCGAACTTTTGGCTTGAAGTTCGGAATTCGCCGGACTTTTCAGGTGACCCTAAAAATTTGTTGGAGTTCATGTTGTTCACCTCGAAAAAATTGCAGTTTTTTTTGCTAGTCGCTGGTTTTGATTTACAGTTGTGACTGTCATTGGAGTTTTAGCAGTCGCAAGGGCAAGAACAGTCGCTAGGGCACGTGAACAAAGGTAGCTTCTACAGACATTAGGGCACGTGTGCAGAGCTGTATCTCAATTCTCTAGTTACTGGTATAGTTGCGCTACGGGAGTGTGCTCTCGAAACCCCCTCATTTCTCCACCATTTCCGCTGCCAAAACTTGCAGATTTTTGGCCGAGCATCTCTACCATTGCCGCTACCAAATGCTTTGTAATAAGTTTTTTTTATTATTATTTTTTAAAATTCTAAACTTTTAAACCTACATAGAAAGTTATAATAATAAAAAATTTAAACTTTTAAACCTATGTAGGATTATGACTAAAGTATTTTTTTAATAATGTTTGTTTTTTTAATTTTAATTGATTTAAAGTTTCATTAAAAAATTTATAATTAATTTTTTATTGTATTTTTTAAAAACTTAAATTTAAGTTTTATATATATATATATATATCTTGTAATGTAAAACAAATGTTTATTTTCATTTCATTTAAAATTTAAAATATTATATTTATTTTTTAATTTAATATTTTTAATGTAATTTAAGATTTGATAATACATTTATTTTAAAAAATATCGTTCTAAAATTAACAATTTTTAATTTTGTAATTTAGTATATTTAAATTTAATAATTTATAAATTTTTAATTTATTTTTTAAAACTTAATATTACATGTTTAAGGTTGTGGTTTGACATAATTTCATATTTTTTATGTTTTTCTATTATTCAAACTTAATGGCGAAAAAAATTTCGAACTTTATCCATTGGGCGGACTTGAACCAAATTTTATCCTTGTCAAACTCGAACTCGAACTCTAACCTGGTGACTTAGATTGGACCCATCATCAGGGATTAAAAAAAATTGAAGCCAATGCCTCCAATAGTAAGACCCCAAATGTCAGAAATTAATCTACGAGCACAGGAATTCGCAGATAGCCCTTATCACACAACATTTGACTGCAAATAAACTAACCTATTATAAAACATATTATATAAAAGATAGAAGGGTGCCATGATATTTATAATATTCTAGGCATATAATCCCAAGAGAGGACCAAACAAACCTACCCTTGCACAGATGACCTTATAATAGTTTATAATATGTATATATATAGAAGGTTGTAATATAAGGTAGGAGCAAGTTTTACTAAAAACAACATCAAATAAATATACTAAGTGTAGAAAATAAATGGATAATCTTACATTTTCTATTTTAAATGAATTATGAAGTCTAGGACAAGATAAAACCTAGATATGAAACAAAGGACAAGTTATGCATCATCACACTCGGAGAACAACAATCTATACTAAAGATGCTTTGGCACAAACAAAATTCTTGAACATGGCAAGAAATTCAAAAGCAGATGGAGGTCATCAGTAATAAAATTTCTAAAAACAAGTACCTTGCAACATTGCTTCAAAGTCCCAAATAAATACCTTTCACATTTTGTAACTACAATCTAAAGATCCTCAAAGACCAGTCACCCCTTCCAGTGAAGAAGTGATTTCGTTACTTCAGCGATAAGAGTTACATATGACGGTAGTAGAAGAGGTGGTTTTGGCAAGATTAGTACAACTCAAACACAAGGTACTTCATTCAGAACACATAGCACCCTTTCTTATAGTTCTACTTATAAATATTGTAATTACTAAGGAAAACATAATCACAAAAAGGAAAATTTAGCGAATATGTAAATGTTCAGATATTTGGCATAAAAGAACAAATAAATAGATAGACAATTAAAAGCTGAGAGAATATAATAACATTTTCAGAACTGTTGTAGAAATTGGTTAATTTCGTAGAAATGAGGATGCCAATAGGGTTGAAACTTCAAGCTTTCTTTGTTTTCTGCCTCGTGTTTTTGTTCAAGACTTTATTTCAATAGAATTATTTCTCCACAATAAGTTTTAGTTTAATATCTTGGAAAAAAATATGGACATTCAGTTTGGACTCTCTTGATGAGTTAAGATATTTTAGCATGAATTTCATTATCAATGTTAGAGTCATTTACCCCAAAGAAAGTTCTTAGTTTCTTTATTATAAATTGCCAATTGGCGCTATTTATGTCGTAAAACTTCAATTCTTCTTTAAAACATTTACCTTAAATGAGGTAAATTTGATTGTGCTTAAGAAATCATTGAATACCATTATCTTGTGTGATAAAACTTCTTCATATTGCTTTACAAACATTGCACTTTACTTTCTACACAACGTGTCTATATCCTTTGTTATGATGCGAAGAGAATGTATAATCTCCTGCTCTGCCATGATGTTATCAGTTAATTTCCTTCCCAAGACAAAAGCTGATTGAGTTTTTTATATAATTTTGGGAACCAAAAGCTCGATTCTAATGGCAGCCAATTTGGATAATATCTTGTAGACCATGTTGCACAAAGCGATAAGTTACAAAAATATTAAACATGGAAACAATGTTGTTTTTTATACATGTTCCACCAAACTTTTAAATTTTCAATTCCATAAAAAAGGTACGTGATTACTATCATGAGAAATCTTCATTATTTCTATGCTTGGCTAAGTTCAACAAATCCTTTCTCATCTCTTGACTCTTTGTATTCCATGAATTTGTATATTTTCTCGTGGCTCTTCAAATATCGTCTCGTGGCTTCACTTATTTCCTCTTATCACTTTTGAAATCTAGCTTGGTCACTTTTTAAGTTTTCTTAATTCAAACTGTTTGTGTCTCAAGGAAGACAAGTTCCAATTGAGCATTGGACAAGTGTTAGAAGGATGTTGGTCAAAAGGTTCATTGAAAATAGCCACTTACAATTGAGAAAAGTATGGCCACAAGCCATGGAAATCCAATCATAGACAAGAAGTCAAACCACAAGTTAGGGATAAGCGGCAAGATCCTACCTATGCCATAATACCAGTTATAGTTCAAAGATCTATCATGTGATACTCATTAAGGATTCAATTAAAAAACCTATAGTAGGATAAGAGATATCTGGAAATTCCTTATTTCTTAGATTAATGTCCAATCTTCCAATGTATTGTGTCTGGTCACTAGACCCATCATCGGGGATAAAGAGTTGAAGTTAATGCCTCTAGTATCAAAGATCCAAAAACATCGGACATTAATCTAAAAATGCAGGAATTCCCAGAGCTCTTATCCTACAAAATTTTGACTGTGCATAAACCAACCTGCAGTAAAGAAATACTAAATAAAAGATAGAAAGGTGCCTTCTGCACCCATGGTAGATGGATATTTATAATATTCTAGGCATATAATCCCAAGAGAGAACCTATCAAACCCACCTTTTTATAGAAGACCTTATACCAGTTTATGATATTTATACTAGTACAGATATCTTAAATACATCTATCTGAAAAACACCAATAGATATCAATCTTAAGTCTCTTACCTTGGATTTTCTGTATACCATATTGATTAATAACCATATTGATTAATAACCATATTGAATTCTCCAAAAAAATCTCATTGACTGATGACAAATGACATCAATTTAGCTGCACCAATGAGTTGGGCTCGAAAAAAAAATCCGGAAAAAAAGACTCTGAACTCCATCATGTGGCCATGATATTACAATTTTTAAATGAATTATCAAAGAAAAAAAAATTGCGACTGACTGTCAAATTTAAGGTTGTGCTTACCCTGTAATGGTCAAATGGACATCGAATTTAATGTTGTCATTAATTGTTTATACATAGAAATTACTGCCACTGTAGAACACCTATCAGCATAATTACAGCCTTATTTTATACAAAACTACATATATAAGATAGGGTTGTAATATAAGGTAGGAGCTAGTTTTACTACAAACCACATCAAATTAATATGCAAAGTAAAAAAAAACAAATAGTTAGTCTTACATATTCCATTTCAAATGAATTATGAAGTCTACGACAAGCTTTAACCTAGATATGAACCAAAGGACAAGATCTAACCTAGTTACAAAACAAAGGACAAGATATAACCTAGATATGAAACAAAGAACAAGTTGTGTATCATCACACTCGGAGAACAACTATCTACAATAAAGATGCTTGGCATAAATAAATTTCTTGAACATGGCAAGAACTTCAAAAGCCGACAGTCGTCAAAGATAAAATTTCTAACGAAGACTTCCTTATAATACTGCTCCAATGTACCAATTAATATCTTTCACATTTTGTAACTACCATCTGAAGATCATCAATGACCAGTCATCCTTCCCATGAAGAAGTGATTACGCTACTTCAGCAACACGAGTTACAAATGATGGTAGGGGGCAGTTACCTTGTTGAAATTGAATCGCATTTCTATGATTGTGAGCATGGCAGAAAAGATAGAAGCCATAGTAGAAGAGGTGGTTTTGGAAAAATTAGTACTATTCAAGCACAAGGTACTTCATTCAGAACACATGGCACCTCTTCCTCTAGTTCTACTTAAAAACATTGTAATTACCATGGGAAGAATAATCACAAAAAGGACAAATTCAGTCAATATGCAAATATTCCTATGTTTGGCATAGAAGAATGAATAAATAGATAGATAATTGAAACCTGAAAGAGTAGATGGCTGTATATTATGTTGAAGGGGACACACTAGGTAGGGTTGTGAAAAAGCACGTATTGATAACTAACAAGTGTTCATTAGGTCAAATAGACGCCAAGTTTAACTTCTTAGTAAGAGTCAATTGGACATCAAATTTAAGGTCAGAATTGAAAGTGAACACACTCACGAACACCAACCCCGCCCGCCTAGTGGTTGCCATTGTAGAACTCCTCTCGGTGTAATTATGTTTGGAATTGTATATATATATTGTTTCTTGGCATTGTGTTATTAGCCATGTGGTTGACGGTGATAGTTGTGCTGGAGGACCAGTTAGTGGTGGGTTGTGGTGGCAAATTATGAATTTGTTACTGGTTCAGATGGATGAACCTTTTAGCTAATTGTATGGTTTGTCTAGGTACAATATTATCATGTGATTACTTTATGTATACATATGTTTTGGATGTATTGATGGGCTCAATGAGTGTGCATGGTGCAAGTACTGACAAGAGAATAAAAGGGATCCAAGACACTCCAATAAGTCACCCCGCCACCATATACACATTGTTGACCCCCAAAGAGGCGCATCTACTAAGTCCTTTCACAGAGCATGAAAAAGTAAGACATGTGAGGCAATGTGATCGGTCAGCAAAGAAAGATGTGTATAGACATGTGTAGGCACAAGAATCAGAAGGATGGCAGATAATCCCGTGATTATGCTGATGACTAAAGGGACACAAGAAGGTTTGGAACAGATGAGTGCATGCCAGTTAAGGGGCAGCCGCACAACTCTAAGGAATCCAAGGAAGGAATCGAAACAATATAAGCCCGACAATTGGGTGGGCCAGGTTTTCCGCAAATCCTACAAATATCATATTGCCCCTCATTTTGAAAGACTTTTCGAAGAGACTTGGAATCTTGAGTATGTTTTAAGATAGACTTTTGGACCCCTGTGCTTTCAAGATAGGTGTTGACGTTTTGTAATGGCAATGAACCTCGTAATCGATGTAATATGTTGTATCTTGTAAGTGCAAAACAAATCTTTAACCGAAACTTGGATATATTATAATCTTCTTATATTTGTAACTTTGTAAGAGTAGTATCTGTTCTCGCATACTTTGTGCATGTGTTGGAACTTTAAAACTCTAACATAATACGAGGTCCCCAATCTTCCCTCTGCGTCTTTGGTGAGAGTTACTCAATGTATTTATACAGACACGTGTTGGTTGGTAGTTCTCTAACTGTAATCAATTATGAATTGTCCCACCAAAAATTTTAACCACTCTCAACATAATAAAATGAAGGACCTACACACCCATTTTTTGTGCAATCCAATTCGTCTTAATTCTTTCCATGTTTACCTATTTTAGCAAGACTTTCAAGCACAAGCTTGATTGATATGACATCGTAGTGTAGATCGTTGTCTTTTGTAATGCGTTTTCTAATCACTACAGGATTAAGAGGCATATGGTCTAAAAACGCATTAACACACATTCGACGGGTCGTTTAGACCCCTTATGCACCTTGGCGACCCACTTTTAGACTAGTTGGGTGTCAACCTTGTCTAAAACCTTAGAGGCTTAAGCTTAAAGTGTTGTGAACCCTTGTGCTAGAAGGTAAAATGTTTGATCCATGCAATTGAATAAAAATGAGGACCCTAATACTTTCCTTATTTAGTAACTCGTATTTAATGGTGGGACCCAATGGATTATGCTTGGAAGTGTTTAGAAGGCCTAGATGAACCTCTAGGATGCCAAGAACCTTCTATAAGATGCCTTTACAGTGTGTGAGGATTAAGACGAGAAAAGGAAAGGAAAATGAAGAGACAAATATCATTCCTTCATTGGGCAAGGGTTTATGGGCTTTTCTATAAGACAGCAAAATTTTCCTTAGCAAAGATTTTTTTGTCATTCTTGGAGAAAGGAGTATAGGAGCAAGAGGTGCAAGCTAGATCGAGTGAAGGAGATAAGGTAGGCTCTTTCTTGGTCCATGAGACCTTTTGTATGCCACATTGCATAGTAATATTTATTAAAAATTAGTTTTCTTTCTTGGTTATGTTTCAGGTTTTCAGATTTGTTAAGGCCTCTTTAGGCATTTAATTTGAGGGGTTTTATCTTGATTGTTGTCTTGTTAAAAAAAGCTTTTGATGGATCATTTATGGCTTGTGAAACCTTGTTTTATGGACTTTTATTTGGCTAATTAAGCCTTGAATGGTAACAATTTCTAGTTATTCTTTGTTATATTTTTTATGAAAATTGTCTACCTTATGTTGCCAAAATTCAGCCAGCCTTGTGAGTTTTGTGTTAGGGTTTAGCGTGTGGATGTACAATGGGTTTGGAGCTTGTGGGACAAGTTGTTTGCCAACCCCTATAGTTTGCTGGAATAAGCAATCTGTGTATTGATTCCCCCCATTTATGGTGTATAAGGTAGTTTTGGAGATTGTGGTGAGATATTGGAGACATGAATGCTTGTAGTGTGGTATTGGAGGCATATTTTTACTCTTGGAGAGTAGTGGAGACATTATTATTCTTGGAGAAATATTGGTGGCATATTATTGCTCTTGGTGATGAGCATCCCTCCCCCATGTGGGTAGCCTTAGGGGCTACCGTGGTGATTAGTTAGATATTGGAGATTGCTGATTTTGTTTATTTTGTGGCAAGTGAAAGACTCCTACCTCCTTTAGTTTGCTATTCCAAATCTAGTTGACTGTGTTCAGAGTATTTCACTATTATGTCCCTAATTCTATCCATCTTTTCAAAGTTTATGTGGCAGTTGTGTGTTTATTGGACCCCTTGACTTGGGGGTTGACAAGGGTTCAATATCTAATGATGTCATATGGTTGGGTGGTGAGCACTCTTGACTCGTGGTTGGCTTATGTGGATGTGTGTATCCTCCAAACATGACAGTGCTCCAAACTTGGTGGGGCTAGATGATGTAGTGCACTCTTGCAAATGTCATTTGGCTTTGTGTTTATTGGTTGGACATTAATGTTGAATGTGGTTCCGTGTTGAGTTGTGTTGGACCTTATTTGTATTTTGGATAAGGCTAAGAACCTCATGTATATTCAATTGATATCATTTGGACTTATAAGAGACATTGTGAAGTTAATTGAGATTATTGAATATGTTGTAATTGATTTAATTAGATTCATTTTATGCTGCCAAAGAGATTCATTCATCAGTTCCAATTATTAGGCATGTCTATTATTCAATTGTGCTTGTGGTAGTACAATGGTAAGGTGTTGCTCAATTTAGCTAGCAAGTAGATAGTCTCTGATTAATTAGCATGGAATACTCCCTTTTAAAATATTCAAATAGTTTTAAATTTTTAATTATTCCTACAAATTTTCTTGAGTAAAAATGGAGTTGATTTTAGCTGCGTGTGATGATTGAAATGAATATAATTATATATAAGTCTGGTTTATGTAAGTAATTTTCAATATTTAAATTTAAGTGTTTTCATATAAAATTAATTTTTTGATATAGCAAAGAATTTTAATTTTTTTCCAGTACTTCTAGATTGATAATTTTTATTTTTTTCAAATTAAAAGAAAAAAATTAAAGGCCCTTGAGGGCTGAGTTTATAGGGGCCAGGGTTGGAACCCTGGGTGGCATAGAAGACCCTGACAAGCCTGGCTGAACTCATACAGAAAACTTTGAGAAGGTTGTAGTGACCTTTTTGGCTGGCAGAGTGGGTCAAGCCAGCTAGACCGGACAATGGCAGAGGGTCAAGACAAGATCGATGCTTGGGGGGCCATTGTTTAGGACATCCGAGTCTGGTAGGGAAGGGGAGACTCTAGAGAGGGCCCAAGCACAACCAAGGGTAATTTCCTTATGTGTTGGACCAGCTAAGGCCGTGGTGAAGCGTGCCAACACGGCAAGGGCTCGTGGAGGGTGTCGAGTCAGTTCTCCACCGACACTAAACAAAATCCTACCTTTATCCAAGAAAGATTAAGCAAGCCCACAACCTTTCACTGCAATTAAACAAATATAATTATCTTGAGATTAAACAATCCCACAACAGTGAAGCACAGATCAATGGCTGGGTCAACCAACATACTCTCTAATTTCATCATAAACTCGATGCTTTGGGGTGGGAGGAGGGGGTAGGGAAGGGGTGAGCGTGGAGAGGGCCTGAGCGCAACCAAGGCTAATTTCCTTGTGTGTTGAGCCAACTAAGGCCGTGGTAAAGCGAAGCATACCAAGACAGCAAGAGCTCGTGGAGGGTGTCTATTGGTTCTCAACCAACACTAAATGAAATCCCACCTTTATCCAAGATGGATTAACCAAGCCCGCAAGCTTTCGCCACAGTTAAACATATATCCTTATCTTGAGATTAAACAAGCCCACAACTATGAAGCTCAGATTAATGGCTGGGTCACCCAACATACTCTCTGAGTCTCTAGTTTCTTCATAAGCCGAAGATACCAACAAAAAATCATCCTAAACCATGCAATCTGAGACTCGTATAAGCAATTATTTCATGATAAAAAATGTGATATATATTAAAACAAAAGAAATACAGTGTAAAGAACAGCAAGACTTAGTTAGAATGTAATGAATGGCAATGAAGAAATACAAGAGAAGTTGTATTTATATATCAGATTGAGAGTCAAATGTTTAGTTTAAAAGTATAATAGTAATATCATTCCAAATTGCTAGAGATCTGCTGTACATCAAAAAATGAGAATATGGAAACATATGAATGTGCGAATGTCAAAATAAGCCTGTAGTGGGCAGTGCCGTGACTCTCTTCATTCTTAGGAACATAATCAAGGTTACCAACTATGCTCCCTGCAAGGATAAAGGAGGAGGAGGATGTTTTTCATGTGGCCTGATACCACTATTATGCATTGGGGCCCTCATCCATGTGACAGATTGCAAATAGAAAACTCAAGGGATAAAGGGGTTAGTATGCTGCAATGAACCTTCTTGAGCACTAAGAAGGGGTAATGATGTGTATCTACCGTTACTGAACCCTCAAGACAAGGACTAGAGGATTCTGGCAATTGTCAAAAGATGTCATTACTTGTTGGACTCATTTTCAAATGTGTGCTCCCTAATTTATGGCTCTCAGCAACTACTCAAACAACACAAACCAACATTCACTCAAAAGATAGATAAAAGAAGTCCATAACCTTTATCTAACAGAGATCAAGCCAGCCCACAACCAGAAATCATAGTTTACTCAATATTCCTATCTTGAAACCAAGCAAACCCACAACTATGGAGCTCAGATCAATGCCTGGAATTGAATTGAAAGCTTTTAATAACATCCATGTGACCAAGCAGTCTATGAAATCAAAAGGATGATGATAAAATTCATATGTGCACAAGCACCCTCTGAAAGAAGCTGCCCAAGTTATACTTGTGTGATATCCATTTCTTTTTTAATCTTGGATCTTCTGCTATAGATTTTGATCAAAAAATCAGGTGTTTTTGATAATCTCTCCTCTTTGAATAAGGCAGTCAAGGAGTCTACTTTCAAGACATCTGTGTACTTGATTCAGACATCCTTATAAGCCGTGCACTCCAAGATGCTGTGCCATTCCATCTCCACCAACCCCAAAGTATAAAAACGACATATTGAGTCTGCTCGATCTTCTTTAAGCATTGTCCACCCGCCAGTCTCACACCTGAGATGATGTGAGCTGGTTCTTAGCTGAGCTATCAGCATTTTTGCCTTCCATTTTATTTCAGCTCCCATATATACTTTTTGCTTGAGGTCACAGGTGGGATTGAATTTTTGGGGATTGGATCAACAACATTCTCTCTGATTTAATCACAAGAGTGAAACATCAACAAAAAATCATCCTAAGTCGGCCATTCTAAAGCACGTGTATGTAATTATTCCATGAATACAAAAAAAACAAGGCATAACGATGGGCAAGACTTGGTTAAAATGTAATGAGCAGAAAAGAAGACGACAGGAGGGAGTTGTATTTGTGTGTGAAAAGGGGAGTGAAATGAATAGTTGGAAAATACAGGTATAAAATGTATCTTCTATCATGTGTGTCAAAATGTCAAAATGAGCCTCTACCCCATGGGAAATTAGGATATGAATTCAATGGTCAAATCTCCTCTCCCATGTCGACATAGGATGCTTCCTCTAATGGTTCAATCTGACATTATTCTCCTCATATATAGTCAATCTTCCACACTTTCTCACATGCCGTCTTCTGACTCCACAGGATGGCCTATATCACCCATGCTGTTAATCACCCAAAAATTTACCTAACCCTTACCCTACAGGACCAATTTCCATGATATCAACATTGCTTTGGAATTTTCCTTTCAAAGTACCTCTTTAGCATAACTTGTTTTCAACATCATCGATTTCAAATTATCAAGCTGAAACCACAGTTTCAGATTTTCACATCGCTGCAACTCTGTGAGTAATAAGTATTGATACCTCTGCAACTTTATAGTTGGCAATCTAGTTGTTGAGGGTACGATGCAATGTCAAGTGTTATGTATTTCTACATGTTTTGGCCCCCTCACTAATTTTTCGTTGATATTTCCTCATCATGCAATTCATCTAAGCAACGCATCTCTGATCAAAGGAGAAATACAAAACATGACACCCATCTGCATTTGGCAAGTGTTCCAATGGACCATATAGATATATCACCTTGACCAAATATTCGATGTAATGAATACAATATTACATGTTATAAAATAGCACAGATATAAGTCACTTTAAAATAGTATACACATTGAAAACTTGAAAAAATGAAAATGTCTTTACTACAGGTGTTATTTATCATGCAACTATGTCTTTACTACAGGTGTTATTTATCATGCAAATATTTTTAAGGTAGAAAGTCTAAGAGCTCTCACTTTATTCAACACACATAAATATAGCTTTCCATAAACAGTATTCGTATGCATGTCACAAGATTCCTTAAAAAAACATGGCTCCTCAAAAAATTAATAAATAGGAACTCATAAAAATGAACAGTGTTGCAAATTTCAAGTGTGTTACACATTCCCACCCAGCATGCATAAAGAAACACAATTTTCAAGATCAAACAAATCAGCAGCTAATCTCACAAATAATAAATAGCTACATTAGAGCAGCAGCAAGGATAGCAAAGTCGCTCCAAGACTCACTTGCATTCAACAGATAGCACCCGACCTAACTCCCGCCGCACATTTCCAGGATGAGACAAGTGGATGTGTGCCACAGCCAAAAACCTAAACAAAACTCCACAGTATCAAAAAGTATAGAGCATGGGATACCGTGAAACAGGAAATAAAGGATGAAGCAACACGAGCGGTGAAGCTCAGCGGATGTCAGTCTGATCGTCTACAAGATCTGCATGATAAAAGTAAGTAATGAAAGAGAATAGAACCTGTGCATTTCAACGCTGAAAGTCAGGAAAGACAACTTTCCAGAATCTGAAAGCACCACAAGAAGATCTTTCCCATACATCTGCATAAAGAGGGCATAGGAGAAAACAAAAACTCTGTCAACTCAACCACATCCAAATAATATCATCAATTTGTCTTTGATAAATATGCACAAGGAAATGGTAAAACATTGCCTCCTAGGAACTATTAAATATCAGATAAACAAACCTGTGGCTGAGGTACACGGCAGTGCTCATTCCAAGGAAGTACAGAAAGATCTTTTATGGTGCCGAATACTGTCTGCTCACAAACTGATTGTACAATTCCATCTTCACTGATGACTACCAGCTCCAATGTAGTTTCCTAGAATCATTATGCATGCAATGTCACTAGACAAACCAACCTTTTCTCCGTCACTCATTGCTACCCAAATATTTCAAATTTTGTTGAAAGAAGCATCCAAATTTTGATCAAATCCAAATCTCAATGCATGATAGCTTCCAAATCCGGGAATTTAAGTGCTTCTCATTGAAGGTCGTCATGTGTGGAAGAATTTTCACAAAGACAGACTGATATTACAGACATAAAAGGGTGCAACATAAGGTCAGACACACTCAAAAATCGGAGCATGCATTTCCCTATTAAAAATAATAATGATCCTTGCATTTATGTTACACATGGGCAAGTAAGCTTTGCTGGTTGCTACATGGGTGTTCTTATTAAAGGCTTGTTGCAAGCTCAATCAAGCTTTCCAAGATATCAATGATGATTCAGTGCTTATTGCAACCATGTCGATCCTACCAATAAAGGATAAAGAGAACTGATGTATCAGTTAATCAAAAGAAGTGGCAGAAACCTAACCAAACCAATTGCAAGTGGCATTGACACACACAAAATGAATGACTTTTCAGAAAATGTCTTCTTGACTGCAATGAAGTACTTAGTACAGCCTGCACAGCTATACCAACCTTAGAGCTAAATCTATAAATGTAAGTAAAGGCAATGGCCCAAAATGAACCTAGTCAGTTCCAAAGCATAAACTCTGCAACACTTTTAGATTATTTCCAATATGCAATCAAGACAACAACATGGTAACTTCCCTGTGACAATTAAATAAGTTTGAATGCTGAATTAACTTACTTGTAATAATAATAAACATAGAGCACACCCCTCTCCATCCACCACCGATTTAAAAATAAATAATCACTGGAAAGATGAAATTCTAGGATAATCACAAATGGCCTACCCGATTGGCCAATCAGGCAACAGACTAAAGCAATAGCTAGCATAGTTAAAAAATCTAAGTAGCCGATACGTTTTGGATATGGGTACGGATATGGAGTATCCGGTACAAGAATACGGCAAAAAAAAAAATTGGCCCCGGATACAACCGTTATATATATATATATATATTCCAGCCTACTAAATAGGAATTAACCACATATTATGCATATGAAAAACAAAACAAGCTAAATAACCACAACAAACTACTCATACATTCATAATTTCATTTGTCCCTACCATTCATAACTTCATTTGTCCCTACATTTATGATTTCTCTCATACATCTATTTTTATCCATGTTTATGATGGCTTGTATTTAGTACCTTCTGTAGAATAATGTTGCTGTGAAAACTGTAATTTCTGCTGTAATGATATATTAAATTTAAACTGTACCTTCTGTAGAATAATGGTCCTGTGAAAACTGTAATTTCTGCTGTAATGATATATTAAATTTAAACTAGAAAAAAATAAAATTAAAAAAAACACAGTTTTGGGCCTGGAAACAGGTCCAGTTACAGCCAGGTACGTCAGACGTTACCTAGACCTGCCTGGCCGTATCCTGGCCGTTTCCGGGCACGTATCCGGGCCGTACCCATACTGGGTACATTTTGTACCGGTACCAGGTGCCCTAGGGGTGCCGTATCAGCTACTTAGTTAAAAATAAATATCAGGCTAGCATATTAGCCAGATTTATACCAGTCAAGAGACTAACCATTCTTTTTGCGTTTGGGGGGGGCTTAGTGTTAGGCTTGTAAGGCTGCAATTTGAATAGTTCACAAATCACGGGTACAGATATCTTAAATACATCTCTATCTGAAACACCAAAAGATATCAATCTGACGGCACTTATCTTGAATTTTTCACATACTACATTGATTAATAAGTCCATTCCCTTTGCTGTGAATTTCACACTAACTTGTGACAAATGGCTTCAATCTAGCTACACCACTATGTCGAGCTCGAAAAAAAATCTGGACGAAAAATGGGCTCCAAACCCCACCATATGGCCAAGACATTGTGTTTTTTCGATTGACTTCTCCAAGCAAAAAGAAAAAACTTCTACGTGACAGTCAAATTTAAGCTCAGACATTACCTGTTAACAACTTATGGACATTACAGTCCGCCGCCGCCACCCCCGGCTGCCATTGAAGAACACCTTTTGGCATAATAAGTTGGTCTGTCCTTTGATTTATGACTTAGTTTAGTGACCTAGTAATGAGGACTTAGAGTTTCTGTTAATGATAAGTTAATGGCCTAGTTATGGTAAGGTAACTTCACGAGGTATGGTTCTCTTGAAGGTAACCTTTGGTTGACTATTTACATTGAGACATCTCTATCATTTTGACTTCAAGTTTTATGCAACCAGATGGCTGTTATAATTCTGTAGAATATATGATGTGTGATTCTTCTTGTTGATTGCTGCTATATGCATGTGTGCTTACTCAAATACATTGGTAAACCCAACATCACAGCTAAGATCAGTATCTGTTAGTGTGAGTACCAGAAGCATTACTGGATCAGACTGAGAAGACACATATTAGCAAGAAAAGATTAAATGAGGGAAGGTACTAAGTGTTCGCAGATCAGTCCACTTGTGGAAAAGAATCACCCACAAGACTGTCACATCAGTCAAATACTAATTTGCCCACTAGAAGTAGATTTGATTTCTACACAGTTAGAACAGCTATTAGTTGAAGCATAAGATCCATTCAAAGGGTATGAGACAGTAACTGCCATGCTGGATTCGGCGCAATTTGTCAATACCGAGCAAAGAAAAGGCGGGGCAGAAAAAGGCAGAACAGAAAGTCAGGGATCAAAAAGCCAAAAGATGGAGCCAAAACACTCTTTGATCGCAGAACAATCAAGATTCGATAGAGATAAGGCACCAGACCCAATCGCTCATTGTCTGGATTGGGAAATTTTCTGGAAATAGAATGGGGTAAAGCACAACAAAGTTAAAACAGGTTTATCTGCAAATACAATTTAAGGTTCCACCACAGAAGGGTTTCACCGACTAACGAATGACTGTAAGAAAGGTTGGGAAACATTAAAATCTTAATTTTGTAAAGCGTTTCAAAAATGGTATATAAATGAACAGATCATCAATAAATTACAATCATTAAAACAAGGACCCAAAGCATCTATTAAGGATTATAGTCACAAAGTGCTAGATCTAGCACAAACATTATCTAAAGTCTAAACCATTAGGGGATGGATTCAAAAAACAATAATTTGTGAGAGGATTAAAAAAGGGACTCAGACAATGACGAAGAAGGGTCTTGGCTGCAAACATTAGCAAAAATGATGCAAGCAGAAAAACTAAGATGGAAGAAGATAGAAAAATCATGAATATGGAAAATCCATACAGAGAGATATCGAGAAGATTAATGCCCAGTAAAAATTTGTTCAATTGGCAATGTTGAAGATGCATGATATGAGGAAATGCTTATCTAACCTATAAGGGGAACAAAAAAAGATGACACATAATGTATGTTGGCACAAGAAATACCAGTCAGCAAAGCATATAGAAATGCATGAAATCAGAGATCACATACCAACAGTGGTAATGATGGTTCAAGAAATACCATAGCAAGGGATCAGAAAGGGTGACTTCTTATACCATAGTTTGCCTACTCATACTCAGCAAATACTCAGCAGACCCAAAAAAATAGGTCGGCAAATAATCGGCAACTTAAAAAATATTTAAATTTCTTTAAAACATAGGTTTTATACAAAATACAGTGTTTTCTATTACATTTGACTACTCGGCAAATATTCAGAAAATCACCAAAAACTCGCTGACGAGTTTAGGCAGAAAATAACCATTTCAAAGCACAATTCACGAGTAATCGGAAACTTGCAGAGCATTCAACAAGTATGCCAACTATGCATTATACAACCTATAAAATGTGACACATGGGGACATTTGGCAAGAGAATGTCCTAATAGTGCACAAACCTCACAGAAAACGTGATCAGAATGCAGTTCCAGAGATCAGTCAGACAAGGAGTGCCCAAACACAATCTACCAAAATGGTAGAAATAGATGTGGGGATCGTGAAGAATATACTATGGCTGTTACCAGAGAAGCCAAAGAAATATATATCAACAAAACAAAGAATGCAAGAAAGGGTGCAAGAAATAAAAGAAACAAATGCAGAAGTCGGAACAGCATGGGGACGACCACTAAATGGACAAGAACATATGAGGGGAAAACAAGTAGCAACAAAACAAGAGGAGTCAGATGAGGAATCAGACTTGGTAAACAACTCATCCTATGTACATGAAACAAAGGTTACAGCCCCAGCAAAAATGCTGACTGAAAGTGCAAAGCAATTCAGAAAAACAAAACAATGAGTAAGCGAGCAGAAAATACCAGAAAGTGAGGAAAGGAATATTTTATTGTAGAAAAGACAGTGAAAAATCAGCAAGGAGACTAATGATATGCTCTTTAGCAATAAGACCAGAGGAATCCGTTGAGGAATCAGACTTGTGTAAACAAACTCGTGCCATATCTACATGAAACAATGAATGTGGTCCCATCTAAACTGCTGACTAAATGTGCAATGCACTTAAGAAAAGAAAACGTATAATTGAGAGCAGAAAACACCAGAAAGCGACAAAGGGACATTTTGTTATGGAAAAGACGCAAAAACTCCCAAAACATATATCGATGGTATGTTCTAGAGCAATACATGCATTGATGGTGGCTCAGGGTAAATATTCTCCCAAAACAAGACTGGCGTCAATTAGGATCACCTAAATTGCTACTAGCAGGCTTTCACCTAAGAATCGCAAATCAAGCAAGACTTATATCAGAAGGTGTACTTCCACAGAAATATATTCTAATTGCCGTAAAACCAATGGAGACAACTTGTAGCACTTAAAATGGAAGATGTTTTGAAACACCATGATGATATATTAAGACGGCAGTGGCTAAGACATGTAAAGGCATTATACGATTGACATCAAGAAAATATTTCTATAAAAATTAGTGCAAAGAACTTGAAAATGGATACAATATTACAAAATTGCAGAGTTGCATGGATATGGGTACGGTATCAAATACAGATACGACTAGTTTTTAATGCCCCTAATATGGATATAGTTGGATACAGCATAATATATAATATTTAAAATACTAGAATAACTACATTATAGATTAATAATATATTAATAATAATTATCAAATTTAAATTATAAATGAACTTATACATTAGATTGAAATTATAGGCAAACTACACACTTCCAGCCAAGAAGGTAGGAAATTCGGTATTCAGTGGATTAAAAAATTTGCAGGTTGTGTACACCAGTGGAAAATAGACGAAATAGTAGGCCAAGAGAAACAAATCAGAAGAATTGCGTGATGATCAGAGCCAATGTGAAAGCTTGAAGTAAAAGAGTGAATCAATACTCACAACTCCATGTCCTCAATTGTTGCTACTAAAATGCATTATAGAAGATCATTTGCAGTTTTTAGCATCTTTTTAGCCTTTTGAAGGGGTTTTTTGCTTTTTGTTTTAATTGTTAAATCAGATACGGCTATAGTCTCCCAGCTTACCATATCTGGATGTATATAATACGGCACAATTACAGATTTGTATTTTGGATATGGTTGGGTACGGTATCCAGGCCATATCCGAGAAGCGCCCGAGCTGTATCCATATCCAGCAAGCGGATACGAGCGCCCTAGCAGTAGGAGCGGAGTATCTGGCAACAATGCAAAACTGATTAACGAAAAAGAATCAAGCATAACCTATTTTACCAAGGTTTGTCCCCCACCCTCCCGTACCTCCTGGATACGTAGCCGGTACAGATAAGTCCCGAGTACGTCCAAGTATGTATTGGGTACATTTTGATGTACCCGGGACGTACCTGCTTTTTTTATTATTTTATTTTAACTCACAAACTTCAGTTTTATTGAGGACTAGACTAGGAGGGCATGGCAACCACAAGGAAACCTGAAGATTGGTTAAAATCCCTCTAGTTTATTGAAGAGAAAAGATTCAAAGGATATCAAGAATGCTTGAGGTACTTATTTGGGATCATCGCAATTGGCCAAGGAAAGAAGCTATTCATAGAAATTTGGACATATATCTGAGCCTCTGTACAAGTTATTTATGAGACCAAATCTCAGGTGATCTTCAATACTAATAGAAAAAATTGGAACCGCAAACTGCATAGCTTAAAGTTTCAAAGAGCATCCTTTCCCAGAAACTACCAAGGCACGGCATTGACTCCTTCCCGTGTCCTTAAGGAGGATTAGAAGGT
Organism: Taxus chinensis; assembly: GCA_019776745.2. NCBI lineage: Eukaryota > Viridiplantae > Streptophyta > Pinopsida > Cupressales > Taxaceae > Taxus > Taxus chinensis. The sequence continues at coordinate 332,383,602 of CM034146.1, forward strand.
GATTTTGGATGATATGAATGCAAGAACCAACCATTGGACTGACCTCTTTAGTTATCATTGGCAGGTTAGAGTCAATCTCATTAAATAGGTCCTTTAGGAGCTCCCTATATACATTTTTCATGGCCACCATCACAACAAAATTAATCTCAAAGGAAATGGATGAAACACAAAGGAATACAATATTCGTATATCATAGAAAATGTAAAATCTTAAGTATATTGAATGTTTTAAACATTGATCATACTATATATTTCAAGTTTTGTATTTCTTATGGACTAAAAAATGAGTAAAATGAGTGTGTGTGATATATATGTGTGTGTGTGTACACACACACACACACACACACACACACACATATATATATATATTGATTTTTTAATATATGTACAGACGTATCCAAGACATATCGTACCCAAGGGTTTTTTAAAATCGACGTATCCGCATATCGAACCCGTACCCGTACCCGTATTTTGGAAACATAGAGCATAACAACTGACCTTGACTCAAAGAGACAATTTGAAGCCGACAAAGAAGTTCTGCATTAAGGCAACAACTTCAAATAGATTCAGTATCCCGTCCATTGGCGATTAAGTGATTATGAAATGTTGTGCTCAACTTATCATACAAAAATTGAAAAATGACCTGAAAAGGTAGTAACGGCCACAACGAACACCCAATGACCAATGACCGACATTGGTGAGAGACGCCAAACTACGACAAATAGCAACCAAGCCTCATGCTCAACTTACAACTGCAAAGGGCTTCTTTCAAATAAAATTTGAAAGACGAAGCATCAAGGGTGACGTTTATAAGTTGAGCACAAAATCTAGGAAATGTGTCGAAGATTGCTGATGGACAGAAGATATGGCCAACGATGGCATTTTATTATTTTACCGCAAAACTAGAGGAAAACCAAAATTATACTTGCTGTCATCAGCTTGCAAGCAATTTTATAACAGTATTTGTTCAGAACCAGGAGCAAATTCATCAATGGTTAGCCATGCTGCCAAAGGTGAAAGCAGAGACTAGTCTACCAGAAGGTGCCAAGAAACAACAACTAGGTATAAAAGACATAATTAAGGCAGTCAACAACAGGAGAAGCAGCAACACTTGCAGCAGAACCAAGAAGATTCATTGAAGATATGCCTACAGCCAAACTTTAAGGCGGCCAAGAAACTAGCTATTCTTTTTTTTGGGAGGGGGGTAGTGTTAGGCTTATGGTGCTGCAATTTGAATCGTTAATAAGCTGGTCGGTCCTTTAATTTAAAAATTAGTTAACTGTAGTACTGAAAACTAAGAGTTTAGGTTGATATTAAGTTAAAGCCTAAAGGCCTAGTTATGGTAAGGTACTTTCAAGAGAGGGAGTCTTTGGTTGAACATTTATATTGCGACATTTCTATAATTAGTTAATCATGTTTTATGCAATTACATAGCTGTTATATTCCTGTGACATATAGGCTGTGTGATTTTGCCAGTTAAGTGTTGTTATATGTGTGCATGTGCTTGCTGAAGTCCTGTCTACTTATATCAATCAATACTGCTGCTAAGCTTGGTTGTTTGGGCCTTAAATGGCTTTAGAAATGGACTAGTCACCACTAGAGAAAGGAGAGGTTGAAGACCTATGTAAAGGCAAATATGATCTGAAGTTGTTGGCATTCTTCTCCAAGGCAGTCAAAAATAGATCTTAGCCAAACTTATCTACCAGTTAAGTGATAGCCCCTGATTTTAGTTTGGAAGTCCAAATTTACTGCAATAAGAAATGGGAACTAAATGAAGATTGGTGGTTTGCCATAAAGGGTAAAGGAAACTAGAAACTTCAACTTGTTTGTTTTCCAAAGGAACATGCCATAATTAATTGTCAGTTGACAACAAGAAGCGGATTTCACTAAATATTAAATAAATAGTCCTCACCTTATTTCAACAAGAAACATTCATTTTCCATCTACAACAGAGAAAAGGCAACCCCGAAGCATGAGATGGTTTGAGTTTCCTTCTTAAAACCATAACAGAAGTCGCCTTATCCACTTCAGGAAAATGATTGGTTGAGGGGATGCAGCAATTATAATTGCCATATGTAGGCAATGTTGTGTTAGCCACATTACAAGTTGCTGAATATGGATTGCATAAGATTGTTCATCCAATTTTCAAAAAAAATATTTCACAACTGCCTTTACATTAAGAAGTTTGTGATTAATTCAATATGGACAGCAATGATTTTCAAGGTGATGCTAAACATCACCTGTGATATTCTTTTGTCTAAATATATATCTTGGTAGATCTAGAGTGCATTGATTATCATTATCTTTGATGTTTGTTATTCATCTCGTGGTAAATTAGTGACTTCTTGTGGACTTTTTGGAAATATGTAATATTAATTTAAACACCAGATCCTCATTTACTTGTATGGTGCTAGGTTCTGTTTTTAATCAGATATCACATGGCTTCATTCTTTCCAAACCAAAATTGTCAATGTTAACTCTTGTAGGAGCAACAACCATTTTGAAATTCGCCCATGAATTACAAGTTCATTTGTCAAAATCGACAGTGCCTTGTGATCTACAAAAATAACAAAGGGATTGGTTTCCAAACCAAAATCGAAAAAGCCGACTCTTGAAGGGGCAACAACCATTTTGATATCTTCCCATGAGTTACGAGTTTATTTATCAACAACAACAATTCCGCATGATCTACAAGAACCACACTAGGATTGGCCAACAAATAGTGTCTACCGTTTTGCACTAACTACACCATCCTTTGTGCAAACCATTCCATGGTTGCACGAATATTTTCCACTTTGGAAATAAGATTGCCTGCAAATGGAAGGGATGATTCAGCTTGTGGATTCCTTCTAGAGCCAGAGTACACCTTATAGTATAACTTGAGGCATTTACATGTACATAGATTTTTTTCCAGAATGGGAATGCCAATAAAGAGTGCACTCATCAGCATAATATTTAAGACCATAACCTATTTGATGTTTATGTAGTTTGGAACCCCATTCAAATAGAATCCCTCGCAATCCAAGGGATGTGACAATTCAGCCAAAAAACACAAATCTTCTACAGTATCCAACACTTTGAGAAAAAATTGGACTTATGTAACATCTTGTGGGGCTTCCAGCTCATTACTGGCCTTGACCTTATGAATATCATCATTTATACCAGATTTACAAAATACGTGACCCAACAATAACACATACAGCGCGATTAATATGCACTTTTTCGAGTTGAACGACCACCCAACTTGCCAATATAATCACACGTCCCATGTACAGAACAATTGTCCAAAATGGTCCTCAAATCTTTGGCAGACATCTCTTTTAGACAGTCAAGTACGTCCCGGGCTATGTTCATGGTTCAAGTTGGAGTTCCCGACACTGACTACAGTCAATTTATATGACTTGGGATCTATATTTAGCATCTGTGAGCGTTGTTAGAGCAGTGGGTTAGGCATTAGCATTCATTCCAGGAGGCCGTGGGTTCAATCTTTTCGAAGTAACACACTAGCAACTCAAGTCTCATTCACAAAAGGGATGGCCTATATATTTGAACCTCTAAGATTTGAGATTCATTTATAAGATTTGAGATTCATTTAGAAAGGTCAAACGTTAAATACAATTTCTGGATACACTGCGTAAGGAGGATTAATACCGACGTTTCGATTCCAGTACCGGAACCATCATCCGGGTGAAGCTATACTTCTAAAACTATTACTTCAGCCCAAATATTTGAAGCTGAGAAGAAGAAGAAGAAAAGCTGGAAGAGCACATACCTTGCCCAAAACCACATCAAGTGTGGAAGGAGAACGAATGTGGCCATAGACTGCCTGCAACACCACGCTGCCCTTGAGCACGCACTTTGCCAAGTAATACGAAGACTCTTGTTTGGATCCTGCTTCAGGTTCTGCTTCTGGTTCTTTCTCCTGGACAGCCATTTGTGATTATGCTGCTTCTTCTAACTCAATGGATTACAACTCATTCCACTCCAGCTCAACACAAAATCCACCCACAATTTGAATTTGAATTTGGATCATGCGCACATTCGTAGTTTAAATCATACGGGTTGCTTCAATTAATCCCACGAAAAAGAAAACCCAAAACTGGTAATAATTCACAGCTCCGAATGCAAAACTGAAAGCTCTGAAATAACTGGGAGCTGAGTGACAAAGTAAAAATTCAGAGATATGAGAAACGAAGGTTGCCCTAAACTTGAGGGGGGTGTCGCGGTGAAATTGGAACTGTTGTAATCCGGAATTCAGATTTTCAGAAAAGCAGCTTCATCCGGCAAGTGGAAATTGGAAAGGCCACGTGTATAAGTAGTTTGCGGATGATTAAATCCCTTTTTTAGATGACTTCGCAGGTTGCATTAGTTACTAAGAATGTTAGGGATTGAAGTTAGTCTATGATTTTGTTTTGATGTCAATAAACCAAATAAACTACCAACATTAAGGTTAATAGATCTGGATCTATTTTTCAAATGTAGTATTCTTGTCAAAAATTTGAAGGTTAGTATTGAAAAATAACCCATATTCAAAAATTGTCTGATATGCGTAAATTGATTTGATCTAATTTAAATCCTTAGTAGATGAAATCATATGAAAAAGTAAAATATGAACCAAAAAATCTATTGAATACTGTCACGGGTTCAGGGATTTCACTCCTTAGCCCATGCGGCACTGCGACGATCCGTGAGGATTCGCAGACTACGCCTTCTTCCTTTCCAGCGAGGACCTACACGAGTTAGTTCATTTGCAAACCAAATAATGCATGCACCATAAAATATAAATGCCAACCAAGATTGAGAAAAACAGAGCTCTGTATTAATTACAAAAGGGTGCTCCACGAGCTGGATTACAAAGGCTTCACAAGCCAAGAGTATTTACAAAGGAACTGGGTCGGACCTCAGCCGAAAATGCCCAGCGATGTACAAATGGACCTCTACACGGTCGTGGTGCCACAGAATCGCGCGTTGCACTAACTCTACAACTTTGGGAGCCAAAACAGGAAACTTCCCGGGAGGTCACCCATCCCAGTGCTACTCTCACACGGGCGCGCTTAACTATTTTTCCCAGGTTCGCAACCTGATTCCTGTGCCTGTTCTGATTCTGCAAAGTGATGGTTCACCAAGCCACCACTGATATAAATGACCCAGGGCCCACTGTAGCCCCAAATCTGAAGATACGGCTCAAGATCCACTGATCTCAAGACGGTTGACCCATTGCCCGCTGCACTCTGCACTGTTGACAGAAGTCGAAACCAAGCACGATCCTCACGCTCAATCCAACGCAATCATTCTGAGTTCTTATAGCATTTACCAGATTGCCTCCTCCACGAGCATACCTGGCATTTCACCTGCTTTGCACCATTTCGCATGCATAGCATTCATTTTCATTCGCTTTTACTGTCTTTCGCATTGTTCTTTCTTAACTCAGGGCGTAGGAGAGCTCAGATCGCTTTGTTCGCTTGGCGAGGGAGATATCTTCAATCATCCCCCTATACGCTCCCCCACCGTTTTCGGCGACGCCCTCGGCGCCGGTGCAGTCCCTCGACTTAACACGAGAGTAACTCCGTTATCCACTTTGGAGTTAAAATTTTATCTGGGGGTTCTTCCCTAAGAACTCCCAGATTTTGTCTTCGTCATTCCATAATGATTCGCCACGCTCCCAGGTGTCTGCATAAGAAGGTTGATCCTTCCAGTGTACAAGAAACTCTGTTCTAACCTTGGTGCCGATTCCTCTTCTGTGCATCTCCAGAATCCTGTCGACCACCTGCTCTGGCTTGTCCACGACATTTGCAGGAGCTCTTGTCGGCTGGTTCCGGGATGGATCCAACTTATCCTCGAGGTATGGGCGGAGCTGACTCACATGGAAGACGGGATGCACATGCATGTGACGGGGCAATGAAATCCGATAGGCGACTTTGCCGACGCGACCGATAATCACAAATGGTCTGTCCCATCGACGTGTGAGGGTTGCGCTCAGACCCCTCAGAGGCTTGAATTGTACCGGATCCATCCTCAACAACACTTTGTCGCCAACGTTGAATTCTACTGCCCTTCGGCTTTGATCTGCATATGCCCGCATGCGCTCTGCTGCTTTGCTCAGATTGTGCCTGGCAACGTCCACTCTGTCCTGCCATTCTGTGAGGTACTCAGCGGCCGTTGGGCAGTCACTAAGGTACCCATTCATCATTGTCTATGGTGACAACGGTTGTTGGCCCATTGCCAACTGGAACGGCGAGTATCCACTCGTCGATGTCTTCTGGAGATTGTAGCTGAACTGTGCTACATTCAGCAGCTTCGGCCAATTAGCTTGATCAGACTGCACATAGTGCTTCAGATAGTCCTCCAAGATAGCATTGATTCTCTCTGTCTGGCCGTCAGTCTCAGGATGGTGGCTTGTGCTCATCAGCAACTTGGTGCCCATTAGTTTAAACAATTCTTTCCAAAAGTTTTCCTGTGAACCGAGCATCCCTATCAGAAACGAATGCTCAACGGAACACCCCAATATTTCACCACATGGCCAAAGAAATATTCAGCTGCATCTTCTGCCCTACACGGTGCTGCACACGCTACGAAGTGGCGTACTTCGAGAACCTGTCGACAACCACCATTATACTAGTCTTTCCATCTGATTCTGGTAACTAAGTGATGAAATCCATACTCGCGCTTACCCACGGTCTGATTGGAATTGGCAATGGTTGTAGCGTCCCTGCTAGAGCTTTATATACGGGTTTGTCTTGCTGGCAGATAAGGCAAGAACAGACGTACTCGTCGGCGTCCTCCCTCATTTTTGGCCAGTAGAAACCTCTCTCTATAAGTGCTAGTGTTCTCTTCTGCCCTGGGGTGTCCTGCCCACACGGAGTCATGGCACTCTTGCAATAACTCCCTTCGCAATTTCCCCCACTTGGGAATGTAGATCCGACCCTGTGTAAAAACCAACAGTCCATCTCGGATCGAAAATTTCCTGGTCCTGTTCTCTCGGACCTGCTTGACCAACTCTGCTGCCTGGGGATCCTGTACCAAACCTTCCTTTATCTGATCCACCATCGCTTCTGCGAGAAGCACTCTGCTCTCACTGTGCATGGAAGCGGGACCCTCAGTCACGGCTGCAAGTTGTGCTTTTTCTACTGAGTGCGTCTGCAACGACGTTCTTCTTACCGGGATTGTAAGTGATTTCAAAATCAAACTCAGCAAGGAATTCCTGCCATCTAGCCTGCTTAGGGGTAAGCTTCGCCTGCGTCTTGAAGTATGTAGATGAGATGTTGTCCGTTTTCACAACAAACGGTGCCCCCAATAAATAGTGCCTCTAGCTTCTCAAGCAATGCACTATAGCAGTCATCTCTTTTTCGTGCACAGGGTAATTTCGTTCCCTGTCATTCAACTTCCGCGATTCATAGGCTACGGGGTGGCCCTCCTGCATAAGGACGCCCCCAATGGCATAGTCAGATGCATCTGTCTGCACCTCGAATGGCTTCCCATAGTTTGGAAGCGCAAGGACAGGCTGCGATGTGAGCTTTTGCTTCAACAGCTCAAATGCTTGTTGCTGTTTCTCCATCCAACGCCACTTTCTGCCCTTTTTGAGTAGATCTGTAAGCGGGGTAGCTAGCTTTGAAAAACCCTGCACAAACCTTCTATAATATGTCGCTAGGCCCATAAATTGTCTCACCTCGTGGACGTTACTTGGAGGTTCCCAATCCTCTATGGCCTTGAGCTTCTGTGGATCCGGTTTGATCAGTCCCTTTCCGACGATGTGCCCGAGGAAATTTACCTCTTCCTGAGCAAACTGGCACTTTTCCTTTTTGACATAGAGATCGTGCTCTCGCAACCGCTCGAACACTTCTGCAAGGTGAACCTTGTGATCCTCCAGAGTCTTGATGTATACTAAGATGTCATCCAGGTACACTACCACTGACTTATCCAGCAACGGACGGAACACGTCGTTCATTAGAGTACAAAAGGTCGCTGGGGCATTGCAAAGGCCGAACGACATCACCATGAACTCATACGACCCATACCTGGTCACACAGGCGGTCTTCTCTTCATCACCCTCTGCTATGCGGACTTGGTAATATCCCTGTTTCAAGTCCAACTTGGAAAAGTACCGCGCCCCTGCTAGGCGGTCGAAGCAATTTGCAATCAAGGGAACCGGATACCTGTTTTTCCTTATCAACCTGTTGAGAGCTCGGTAATCAACACATAGCCGAAGCTCTCCATCCTTTTTCTTCTGGAACAACACTGGTGTGCCGTAAGGTGACCTTGATGGTCTGATGTAGCCAGCTGACACTAACTCGCCAAGCTGTCTCTTTAATTCTATCATTTTCCGGGCCTGATACCCTGTATGGTGCTCTTGCCGGCGGCCTCGCCCTTGGCTCAAGCTCAATTTGATGGTCAATCGCCCTTCTCTGTGGTAGCTCCGGTGGTAAGGTCTTCGGCATGCGATCTTCAAATTCCTTAATGACATTCTCCACTACGGATGGGATGGGGGTGCGCATTCCCTCATCTTCGTCCCAACCTCCAAGGAGTGCAGCCAGATACATTGGCTCCTTGCCTTTCTTAGCTGCCTTTGTCATGCTCGCCGCGGATGCAAATTGCACTCGCTGTGTTTTTCGCGGACTGTCGTTTCTCAACGACCTTGACCATACATGGCTGCTTGCAATCCATGAGTACCAAGCAGTCCAGATGTGGAATCACTGCTACCTTAGCCTGACGCACAAAATGCTGCCCAAGGATCATCTCGAAGTCATCCATCTCGATGACATGGAGATCTACACTGCCGTGCCACTCTCCAACCTATAACGCAACTCCTCGAGCTACGCCTGAAATCTTCCTGGAGGGTGAGTTGATGGTTTTGAATAGTCTCGTCATCTTCTCATACTTGAGACCAATTTTCTCGGCCCTCTGTGGTGTAATGTAATTATGAGTGGCTCCAGTGTCCACTAATGTAGTAGTTATTTTCCCACCATGAGTGGCCTCCTACGAACATCAACGTGTTGTTATTCACGGCTGTAGCTGGCATTTCCTCAACCTCGTCTAGAGCGTTGAGCAGTTTACTCGCCCCCAACTCTTGAGAGGGAATAGACCTTTCTGAAACTTCTCCGTCTATAGAACTCACTCTCTGTCGTTCCGGACAATTAAATGCCCTGTGATTTTTCCCGCAAATGTAACAAATGATGACCAACTTCTCTGCTGTCTGGTCAGGGGGCGGATTCCGCACTGGCCCCTTTACTGAGTTCTGTGTTTTGACGCTCCACTTACTTAAGCCTGAAGAGGAGCTCCCTTTCCCTCTATCGTTTGATCTGCTGGAGTTCCTGGAGGCGGACTTGGAACGCGACCCCCTTGAAGACCCCCTACTCTGAGTCTGTTGCACTCTTGATCTATCTCTGCTTTGCTCATCACTTGCCTTGCTTGAGCCCTCTGACCTGTAATCAAGCAATCGGTCTGCGGCGGCTATGGCTGCTGACAATGTCTGCACATTCTATCTACGCAGCTCTGTTTGGGCCCACTGTTGTAGACCTTTCATAAACTGGAACAAGTGGTCTGCATCGGACATATCCTTGATTTCCAACATCAATGCCTGAAAAGACTTGATGTAGTCTTTGACTTTACCTGACTGCTTTAGATCCATTAGCTTCAATCTCGCCACCCACGCCGAGTTCCCCGGACGGAACTGGTCACGCAAAGCTGCCTTCAGCTCATCCCAAGTGTCAATTTGTGTTACAACTCGGCCTGCTTTCTTGTCGTCGGCACGAGTTCACCACCATAGCTTCGCACTACCTGTGAGGTATGTGGTGGCAGTTCTGACCTGGGCCTCATCATTGAGCCCTGTCATGTTGGATAAATACTCTTCAACATCCCAAAAGTAATTTTCCAAAATTTTATCATCACGATATCCATCGTAAGGTTTCGGTTCGCGAACCTTTAGTTTTTACAGAACTTCTGTGTCCCACTCGCAGCGAGGATGCTCTTCACAAGAGCGAGATCATCGCTTAGCCTATTCTGATTGGCGATGCTCTCCAAGAGCTGATCTCTCATATCGAACAGCTCTGCTTCCAAATTACTGATCCTAGGCCCCGGAGCAGTCTCTTCTAACTTTATAACTCGCGCTGCTGCATCCATGGCAATTGCCCTGGTGCGTATCCTTGTCTCACCCTGTTCACCTCCCTGACTTTCATTATCACTGTCAGCCATCTTGGATGAGGATATCTTACTGCAAAACTATACTGGACGGAATACAAGCTCTTGCTCTTGGTGGTGGTAATGCAAGAGTAACTCGTGGGTCAAGCTCTGATACCAGCTGTCACAGGTTCAAGGATTTCACTCCTTAGCCCATGTGGCACTGCGACGATCCGTGAGGATTCGCAGACTACGCCTTCTTCCTTTCCAGCGAGGACCTACACGAGTTAGCTCATTTGCAAACCAAATAATGCATGCACCATAAAATATAAATGCCAACCAAGATTGAGAAAACAGAGCTATGTATTAATTACAAAAGGGTGCTCCACGAGCTGGATTACAAAGGCTTCACAAGCCAAGAGTATTTACAAAGGAACTGGGTCGGACTCAACCGAAAATGCCCAGCGATGTACAAATGGACCTCTACACGGTCCTGGTGCCACAGAATCGCGCGTTGCACTAACTCTGCAACTTTGGGAGCCAAAACCGGAAACTTCCCCGGGAGGTCACCCATCCCAGTGCTACTCTCACACGGGCGTGCTTAACTATTTTTCCCAGGTCGCAACCTGATTCCTGTGCCTGTTTTGATTCTGCAAAGTGATGGTTCACCAAGCCACCACTGATATAAATGACCCAGGGCCCACTGTAGCCCCAAATCTGAAGATACGGCTCAAGATCCACTGATCTCAAGACGGTTGACCCGCTGCCCGCTGCACTCTGCACTACTAACAGAAGTCGAAACCAAGCACGATCCTCACACTCAATCCAACGCAATCATTCTGAGTTCTTATAGCATTTACCAGATTGCCTCCTCCACGGGCATACCTGGCATTTCACCTGCTTTGCACCATTTCGCATGCATAGCATTCATTTTCATTCGCTTTTACTGTCTTTCGCATTGTTCTTGCTTAACTCAGGGCGTAGGAGAGCTCAGATCACTTTGTTCGCTTGGCGGGGGAGATATCTTCAATCATCCTATAAATACACTCCTAATAAATAAATTATGATTTTGTTCAAAACAAAATGAAAATATCCTCTAATATCACAACCTCATCCCTCGATATTTTAAAACTGAAAATTTACTTTACAAGGCCAAGTGGGTAAGGGCTTGAACGGTGTTCAGTCCCACTTGAAAAGGAAAAATTCTAAACACCCTTTTTTTGTGTAGTGATTTGTAATGTCCTTTATTTTTCAATAAAAAGTTTTTGTTTTTTTTTTTTATTGGTAAATAGTTTTTTGAAAAGGACTATACCCTTGTACAACAAGGCTCAGAAGATAGAATTGGAGGATTGAGCACAAAAAAAGACCTCAGAGTCCAGATAGAACAATAATGACCAACTGCAGAAAGTTGTCTGCAAAGAAAAAAATCTACAACCAGCAACACATCAGCAAAAAGCCAACTGATGTATAGCGAACAAACAACAATGGCATATCAACACCATTGGAAAAGAAACACTCTGTGATCCGGCCACGAAAAATGTTATAATGTAACCCGGCCAAACATTAACAGAGAAGATCATCTAGGCGTAGAGCTTTCCTTTAGGGTGAAATTATTTTTCTTTTTGCTGACCGTTACCCAGCCTGAAGGAGACTCCACAAGTTGGAGGAGAAGACCAAAGAGGAGTATTTTCCTTAGTCACATATGTGCATTTTTCATGTTGCTAACAATTTGAGTTTCAGATAGAGGGGTTTTCAGGGCTGAATCTGATTCAGCTATGGTATCTGCTTTTGATTCAAGATCCTTTTTAGCCACAAAAATCAGGTGTTCTGGGAGTGCGTCTTTCCACCAGTTGTGCTTCTCATGTTGACTTTTTCCATCCCACAAGCAGTAGAGGTGTGTCCTAATCCAAAACACCTTCTACACCGAAAAGGTAGACCTTCGTAATCAAGAGTTTGTGACCAAGTTCTATTTTGCACTCTAAGGTCTATGGTAGTAGGAAGATTTTTATCAGTGTCAAGTTACACCAGGATCTGGGCATAGGTAGTATGGGTGTAATTAATTGTTTGAGAATCTATATAGTGTAGTACCCAAGGTATTGCCAATGGATGTCAGACAGTCATGACTCCAGAATTGGAGAGGTAAATGGGGCAGCCTGATCCAAATAGGTTTCCATGAGAATGATTTTGTGTGTGGGTTAAAGGATGGGAACCAAGGTTTCATGACCAAATATTTGGACTCGCAGGTCCAGAGCTTGGAAGCAATGATGTCTTTATCAGCTATTGAAGAGAAAACCATAATGAAAATGCCTTTAACACACGGATATAAGTCTATCTTACCAATTAAAGATGGAGTCCAATGCTTAGAGATCCACGCGTGAAGAACAGGAAGGCTGGGCCACAAACCCCCAAATCTACAGATCAGAGCATGCTCTTTGTAGTAAATCTCAGATGAAATGACATCTTCCCCTAATGTAATACACGGGGTGATGTCTGCAGGTTTCATAGAGGATTCCTTGCATTTTAAGACGTCTTTGAAGGAGGTTTCAAGAGGTCCACACCTAATCTCTTTATCCACCGTTGGAATAACAGGTAGAGCTCCTTGTTCCAGCGCACTACGAACAAAGCCTCTCCCAGGAACACCCCCAGATGGTGCAAAATGGCTAGGGTTTGCACAACCGTCCGGTGGCAGACGTACTATCGCAGCATTGGTAAAGGCGAGGTTGATCCACGACCAAGGAGAATCCCTTGAAGCCAGATTCAAACCCCCATTATCACCGTTTTCTGGCTAAGGAGCACCAGTCAGATCCTTGCGTGGATCACTAGCTACAGGGTTCGCAGGCTTGCGTGCAGCGAGGGAAAGGGCGCACGTAGAGACCATTTTTACAAGAACCCTAAGGTCTAGCCCTAATAAAAAGTTTTTGTTAATTGGCATAAGAAAATGCAAATAAATATAATTTTACATGGGAAAGATAAAGTATGCAGAACTTTTCCTAACTCAAAATAATCCTGCAATGCACCACGAGGTCCCTAATGAGCCTAGTGATTGTAGCTATCAATTGTTTGATACCCTAGATCTTTGTTTTTGTTAAAATGAATCTTAGCATCACACTCAAATATGAAGGCCTATAACAATCCAAGGATGATAGTTCTACATTCTAATTCAATTTTATGGAGATTTGGAACATTTATATATCAAAAGTAGTAATTAAAGAAGACAAATATTTGAGAAAAAAAAAATGTTTGTAATTATTATTTTATAAAATAGATTGGATAGCATGAGAAATCATATGTAAATGTCTCAAAGATGTAAATGTTGTATAATAAATTAAGGAATACCCCATCTTGTTGTTATGTCATATCTTTATTCAACAATTGGCATTTAAATGGGAGAGACAATTTACAAATTTTGAGTGTATATAGATGTTAAACACTAGTCAATCAACGCTAGTGCATTAGGAGTTTACACTCAACAATAAAGTAGAGCATTCAAGTCATTTCCATTGCTTAGGAAAAACATCGTGTAAGAGACCTGAATTGCTCAATTTTAATCAAATATGTTCCCTACTTCCATTAAAAATATCCAAATGCATCCTTTAAAGCTTTTCTTCTTCTTCTTTTTTTCATTTTTATTAAAACTTTGAGAGATTTATGAAAAAAGCCTAAGAGGGAACACTTTTTGAGACTCTTGATCCCTCATATTTCTAAATTAGGTGATTTACATGCATTTCCATAAATAATGTTCATTACATTTTTCACAATTATGGGTCAAGCGTATTGTGACACCTATACAAGACTTTGCCATGACATCTATCAAACCCACTTCCTAAAAAATGATGATTTTTACCTTCATTTCCTATAATTGTTTTTCTAGAAGAAATTATGTTGCATGGAGGGACTCTCTATAAGGTTGCCTTTTCATTTGTTCTTGTTAATATTAAATATTAGTTTCATATTACCTTGTTTTGGTTAGAGAGTGCAATATTACGATGTAGAAATATTAAAGGGATAATTTTAATACATATAAACTATATTTTAAAATTCATATTATAATAGATTTAGATGTGATAGAGTGCAAACAGAAAATTTCATTGCAAACAGAAAATTTAAATCAGGTGGTAGGAAATCAGTTAACATTTTAAGTTGTAATTTATAATCCATCAAGATTTTTATCTAAAGTATCCATAATATTGATTAATAAAGAAAATGTACTATTACCATTTACCAAACATTACCTAAAAATGAATCCAACCAAAAAGTGATTAGGTAAAAAAAATCATACAGAATTTCCCCTTTGTTGATTTATAGGTCCATCCAAGTTTTGAGGAAATTGTCTCGAAAAATTCACTTGAAATTTATTTTTGCAAAACATAGCAATTTCCATAAAATATTTCAAAAGTAAGTTTAAGCATATTTTATCGATACAATAAACACGCTTTATATTCATCTTTAATATCTTAGGTGTTGTAGGTGATTGACGGTTTTTAAAAAGTTCACTTATAAAGACTTATCAACCAATTAGAAATATTAATTTTTTTAAGGATACAAATATTATCCCATTTTGAATTATTTTGACAATGATATATTATTCCTTCTAGTGAAAATACACTATTGCTTCCCTAATAATTTTAAATTGTATATGTTATTTCAAAAAAACATTTTCACATCAAAATTTATTAATATTGATAAAAAAAGTAATGCTCGCTTTTTCTTGTGTTGGGCCCATGTTCATTCTTTATTCTTCTAAGTCATTGAGGCTTAGAATTCTTCATACATGTTTTATTCTTTAGAGGCGCACAAGAAATTGGGTAAAAACATGCATAGTTATAAGTTTAAGAGTGCGCAAGAAGAGGTGTTGTAAGAAGAAAGGAGGCAAACATGTGTGCAAGAAACGTAGTAAAGGTGTGTAGAAGAAACCATAAGGAGGAATGCACAAGAAGGGGTAAGGACAAAGGAGACAAGTGCAATGGAATAAGGATGATGTATGAGTCTAGAAGTGCACTTAACTTTAGTTCATGTCATCTGCATGGAAGCGGTAGATAAAGCTAAGAATAATAGCAAAGAATCGACATGCAACACATGTCTAAAAGTGGAAAGGGGCTAATATTGGCTAGCCGACTGGATCTAGTAGATAATTGATGTTGTAACTCAAAGGCTATTATTAACCCTTGTAAGACTAGTGAAGGAAACGTTTCCACTAGTATAAATACCCATGAAGGAGTCTAGTTAGATATACATAAACTGATATATAGATAGAGATATAGAGACAGGTGTGTGTAAGAGCTAGGAAAGAACTTGTATTGCACGATGAATATGAATATTATGGTTGATGTATGAATAATCTTGTTATAATGTTAACTGATAAACAAATATTATGACTAATTTATTTCATTCTTACTAACTACGATGGGACCCGGAAAATGTTCACACTTTGGGTGAGCATGCTCCTTGTCTGCCTAGGTGTGATATATCAATGCGATAGGAGGAAGAACCTATGTGCAACAAAATCTAATAAAGATATGCGCGTAGGGTAAATGGCACTAGATTCCAACATTTTGGTTCCATTTTCGGGACCTTCATTAAAATGTGAGGATGAAGTGGACAAAAGAGGCAACATTTAACATAGGGAACTATTGAAACTTGGCTACACACTGTGGAGGACGTCTTCGTAAAACATCATCTCGGTTGTAAAGATTGCTCTCCACAAAAGCGGGTCGAGGATATTCTTTATGACTCATTATAGGAGACATTTTTCTGTGAACTACCTCTACACTTACATGTATGGTTAGTTGCCTATTGTTTGGGAAAAAACAAGAATTTAGGTTAGAAGCATTCGTGGACCAATGTGTGCATAAGAAATTTAACTCAATACGACATGACTTGGACAAGTGTAGTCGATTACTTGTGGAAAGCCATGCTACAAAGCTATATTATTGAATATTTGGTTTCAACTTTCTCTTGTGCATACGAAACACAGTATAATTTCTTCTTAGAGTTGCGAGGATCATACTTACAAAATTATCGTTGGAAATTAAGAAAATGATAATTGATATGGGGATAGAAACCTTACCCATGGAAGGTTGCATGTTTCACAACATGTGTGGTGTAGGATATAGGAAGGACATGACAACATCAAAAATAAGTTATGGATACTCCAAATGAGTGTACCCTTAGGAGGAAGTGATTTCACGATCAAATCCTCAAAAGCAGTAGAAAGACAGCTAGCGTGGCTTCGTGATTCAATTCCAAGAATTATAGGAGATGACCAACAACATTGGTTGAGTCAGGGAGAGAGCAACCAGCCCAAGGAGCTCCAGGAAGGAATCATAGCGTGCCAGGATAATTTATGGGATCTATAGGATGATATAATGTCGATGGGATTGTGATACAACTATCCACACCTTTTCACACAATTGGGTCAACTAATACAGAGCAAGTTTTGATAGAAATTAATAACGACGAAGAAGTCAAGTAGGCGAAGTAGAAAGAGAATTTAGATAGCAGTTTACCATACGTGATACAGTCATTATAACCAACACCAAAGCAACAACCATTAAATCCTAATCTATAAAAATCACAATGATTTGGGATGGCAAACACCAATACAACAACATTAGTTATTACAAGGGTGCAAGGGAGTATAGCGACACAGCCAGTCGTTGGAAACAATCCTTGTATAGTAAATTAACGAAGACCAAATCTTATTATTGTGTTACATCTTTATTCAACAATTATCATTTAAATAGGAGGGACAATTTACAAATTTTGAGTGAATATAGGTGTTAAACACTGGTCAATCAATACCAACACACTGGGAGTTTACACTAGGCAATAAAGTAGAGCTCAATTTGAATCAAACATGTTTCCTACTTCCATAAAAAACATTGTGTAAGAGTCCTGAATTGCTCAATTTGAATCAAACATGTTTCCTACTTCCATAAAAAAATCTCCAAATGCATCCTTTGAAGCTTTTCTTCTATTTTTTTTTTCATTTTTATTAAAAATTTGAGAGATTCACGAAATCAAGCCTAACAAGGATCACTTTTTGAGACTCTTGATCCCTCATATTTCTAAATTAGGTGACTTATATTCATTTCCATAAATGATGTTCATTACATTTTTGTAATTTTTGTAAGTTCTTTTAGTCCTTAAATGATTTCCACAATTATGGGTCAAGAGTATTGTGACACATATACAAGACTTTGTCATGACATCTATCAAACCCACTTCCTTAAAAAATGACAATTTTTGCCTTCATTTCTTATAATTGGTTTTCTAGAAGAAATCATGTTGCATGGAGTGACTCTCTATAAGGTTGTCCTTCTATTTGTTCTTGTCAATATTAAATATTTTTTTAAATATTAAAGGGATAATTTTACTACATATAAACTATAGTTTAAAATTCATGTTATAATAGACTTACATGTTTGGGGTTTTTTAGTCCCCTCAAAACTAAATCTTTATTACCTATCTAAAAAAATAAAAAATAAAAGTAATAGACTTACATGTGATAGAATGCAAACATTTTAGGGGAAAATTTGTATTTTAAACTGTAACTTGAAATTGTGATGAAGTTTTACAAGAGTTTAAAAGTTGAAGAAATGTGCAAATAAAAGATCAAAATTTCATTGCAAACAAAAAATCTAAATCAAGTGGTAGGAAATTAGTTAGCATTTTAAGTTGTAATTTATAATCCATCAATATTTTTATCTAAATTATCCATAATATCGGTTGATAAAGAAAAAATACTATTACCATTTACCAAACATCACCTAAAAATGAATCCATCCAAAATTTGATGAGGTAATAAAATTCTTACAGAATTTCCCCTGTGTTGATCTATAGGTCCATCCAAGTTTTAAGGGAATTGTCTAGAAAATTTCACTTGAAATTTATTTTTGCAAAACATAGCAATTTCCATAAGCGTGTTTTAAATATGTGTTATTTAAAATATAAAACGTTTCAAAAGTAAGATTAAGCATATTTTATCAATATAATAAACACACTTTATATTCATCTTTAATATCTTAGGTGTTGTAGGTAATTGATGGTTTTAAAAAAGTTCACTTATAAAGACTTATCAACCAAGTAGAAATATTAATTTTTTTTTAAGGATAAAAATATTATCCCATTTTGAATTATTTTGACAATGATATATTATTCCTTCTAGTGAAAATACACTATTGTTTCCCCAATAACTTTAAATTGTATATGTTATTCCAAAAAAAAAATTTCACATCAAAATTTATTAATATCGATAAAAAATTAATGCTCGCTTTTTCTTGTGTTGGGCCCATGTTCATTCTTTATTCTTCTAAGTCATTGAGGCTTAGAATTCTTCATACATGTTTTATTCTTTAGAGGCGCACAAGAAATTGGGTAAAAACATGCATAGTTATAAGTCTAAGAGCGTGCAAGAAGAGGTCATAGAAGAAGAAAAGGATGTGAGCATGTGTGTAAGAAACATAGTAAAATTGGGTAAATGGAGGCACATTGCTGGAGAAGTACTTTGCAATAAGAAACTTCTCGGAGGAAACCAAAGCTATTTGGGGAGCATATCAACTTTCCACGAAGCATCTTCATGGTGGGATAGCCGTAAAGCTGATCTAAATATTGATGAAACCAACATCACTTGAGATCAATTTAAAGGCTATTTTAGACAATGTTGGCTGCCACAACTTTCCTATGATCAGAAAATGACAGAATTCCAGAACTTAGTTCAAGGAAAGCTAATTGTAATTGAGTACTGGGAGCGGTTTATGAAACTCCTCAAGTACGTACCGCAGTATAAAAATGACGAGAAGTTTAGAATATGGAAATTCATCATGGGACTAAATCCCATGATTGGAGGAGAGGTTGATGTTCACAGCCCAACCACTACGGAAGGGGTTGTTGAAAAATCCATAAGGCAAGAATAGAAATTAAAGGCTATTTCTGCTCATAAAGAGGAAGTGTGGTAGAAGATTCCAAACCCTTCTTCAACTTCTCTTGCACCTAAGAAGGGGCCATGGAAAAATTTTGGCAACAAAAATAAGTTTTCAATGGATAATAATAAGAAAACGACAATGAATAAGCCTGTTGGAAATGTAAGGGATAGTTTTGCCAAGAATTATAATAATGGGTAGAAGTCCTATGGAGGCCAACATGATAATTTTAAGGATGGAAGTAATTTTGAGCCTAAAAACGGACCTGTAGGAGGCTGCTATAATTGTTGCAAAGATCACTACGCAAATCAATGCCCTTTGAAGAAGGATGATCGTAATCAGCAGCATAAGATACATGCTGCAATAGCAGACAAACAAGCTGAAAGGCAAGTGACACCTATAGAAGTTCCTTGTAAGTTAATTGGCATACCTGTAACTATTCTTTTTGATACAGGAGCTACTGAATGTTTTATTTCTAGTAAACTCGCTTCTAAACTTAAAAGAAAAGTTGGAAAAATGGATAAATCTTGGACTGTACAGTATGGTAATAACTCTGTTCATACAGTTAATATGTGTCTTTTTGGGGCAGTCCTTGACTTACCTAACTTTTCCATGGAAGTTGACCTCGATGTTGCACCTTTGGGATCCTATAACATTGTCATCGGCGTTAATTGGTTAGCTGACCATAAAGCAAAAGTGGACTGCTTTGAAAAATATATAAGATGTTTAGATGATCTGTAGAAAACAGCAGAGATTCAAGGTGTAAAACAGGAAATTTCAGTTAGGAAACTGTCAGCTATGCAACTTAAAAAGGCTAAAAATAAAGGATGTACCTTATATGCAGTAAAGATATCTAAATCTGCAGAAGAAGACGGTGATTTCATGAAATGATACCCACTATTACAAAGTTTCAAAGATGTATTTCCGGAGGAATTACCAGGTTTACCACCCAAAAGGGAATTTGACTACCTTTGATTGTTATAAAATTCAAACCGTTCCGTACTCCACCAATAAATTTGCGGATACCATGGCCTACCTCACTTCTCAAATACCCACTTCGCCTGATAATTCAGACATCTTTGTTACCGTAAAACTCATATCGAGACCATCTTATCAACCTTGTTGTGTTAACCTCGTCCAAACTACCTCACTAAATACACAAGACCTTTGGTATAAACAGCTTGTAAACTACCTTTCCCTTTCTATATTGCCTCCTGATGTCACACGTAATGGACAACATGCCTTTCTCAAGAAGGCCTCTCGTTATGTCATCATGGGTGGCCTCCTCTATATACGCAGATTTGATGGTATCCTCTTACGATGCCTTACCAGCTATAAAATCCCCTATACCATTAAAGAAACTCATGATGGCATATGCGGAGGTCACTTCAGTGGCCTTGCTATTGCTAAGCACATTCTTCACCTAGGCTATTACTAGCTAAACCTGAATCATGATTGTTGTGACTATGTTAAACGTTGTGTCAAATGCCAAAAACATGCCAATCTTCATCACACACCTAGTCATACCATACAGTTTGTGCATGACCTTTGGCCCTTCTCTCAATGGGGTTTGGATCTTCTTGGAGAGATCAATCCTCACTCCTCCCTAAGACATCAATGGATCATCACCACTACCGAATATTACACCAAATGGTTTGAATCTGTACCCCTCGTCTCCACTAAAGCTGAGAAAATATGTGAGTTCATCAATCATTACATTATTTTTTTCTTCGGTGTTCCACATCGCCTTATTACTGATAATGGAAAACAATTCAAAAACAAATCTCTATAAAAAATTTGTGATGCCTTCAGTATCCAGCTTAGCTTCTCCTCACCATATTACCCACAAACCAATGGCCAAGTTGAATCCACCAACAAAACCATAAACAAAATTCTCATGAAATTGGTTAATGATACTAGAAAGGATTGGCATACGCACATTCCTTTCACTCTTTGGGCATACCGTACTAGTATTCGTACCTCCACCGCTGCCACTCCCTTTTCTATGGTCTATGGTACTGAGGTTGTTTTTCATCTCAAAATCTAGATCCCATCTCTTTGTATCTCCCTTCAAGATATGATCATTGATGATGACTTTCACCAAGACTGTTTAGCACAACTTCAGTTATTAGACGAACATCGTCTTCATGCTGTCGACCATCTCCAAGTCTACCAAAAATGCATCAAGCGTGCCTATGAAAAATGTGTCCATGAACACACCTTCAAGGTCAGTGATCTCGTCCTAAAGGAGAATCAACACGTAACCAAAGTAGAAAAAAGTAAACGGGGCAAATTTGCTCCTAATCGGCTTGGACCATACATTGTGACCCATGACTATGGATCATGTGCTTATCACTTGTCTTCACTTGATGGTAAGCCCAAACCTGAGCCCCTCAATGCCTTGCATCTTCGACCATTCTATTGTTGACTTCTATTCCTCCATCACTATTTATCTAGTTCATGCTCGTCCCTTGAGTGCCATTTACCTTTTCCACACCTCATCTCTAACGACTAAACAAGAAACATGTGATTTCCCGTCACCCTTTTGCCTTATCTTAAATGTGTGCACCACGGCTCTGCACATGGCATGATTCTTATGGATACTTTTTGTCTTCTTTTAGATGAGATCCCATGGTCATTCACCCTTGCCTTCTCAACAAGAACCAAATGCTTCGTTATAGTCTTGTCCATGACTTAAAATCCAAAAAAAAAATGAATCCCTCAGAAGGACATCTTCCAATATAAGGGATCAACTCCTTGAGTCAAACTTCCAATATAAAAGATGAATCCCTCAAAAGGACATCTTCCACCTTCAATTGTTGCTATAAGTAGACTGCTCCCTCGAAGGACAGCTATGAAAAGCTCACAACTCTCTACATAGTCTTTCCAAAAAGAGGACTATCTTCTCAAAACTCAAAATTCAGAAGCTTCCCGCATCGATCAACTTTGTGAAGACCTCAAGGAGACATATACTCATCCTGTATAGACTTCTTACATTAATCAATCTATCTAAAAGTCAAAATAAAAATAAAAATAAAAGTAACTTTTTTTGTCATGGACTTTCCTATTATGATCTAGGCTCTATTGCCCAAGGCATTTTACTTCCCATTTTATGACCCACTTACCTTCACCTCCTTACCCGTTGTCTTTTCACCTCATACTGCCTCAAGGGACATGCTGAATCTATGACATTTGGTGATTCTGTGACTAGTCTTCACCTTTAGAGTAATCAATCATGCAATGTCTTTAGGGTCTTACGTTCACTAGCCTATATGAAGATGTGTTTCAGATGTTTTGATCCTTTCCAATCAAGTGGCTTTCTTTCCCCCTCTTATCTTTTCTCTGCTTTATTACCTTTTGATCTTCCTATATAGGACTAGACCCTCGATACCTATCTTTTGGGATGTTCTTCTCATACCTCAATCGACCTAAAATCACCCATACCTATCTACCTATATTCCACCTAACCTAATTGACCTTGAGCTAATCATACCTATGGCCTAGAATCAACACTACCTATCGATCTAAAATCACCCTTACCTATCTACCTATATTCCACCTCACCTCATCGACCTTGACCTAATCATACCTATGCCCTCGAATCTAACCTCACAATCAACCTCATTACCTATTCTTCTATCTTCTCATATTCTTCCCTAGCTTATGGGAGAACTACATTGCCCTGAGGTCCCTTTTTGTTGGGACTATGTAGGTAGCACTTCCAGGGCATTGGGCCCTAGAAGGTTATCTCGGCCACTCTTTACCCTCACCATTTTCCTCACCTTTACCTGATTTCCTATTTATATCAAAAACCTCAACATCTAAACCATATACCACATAAATTTTACCACTTATATTATTTCACATTTTCATACATAACCAACATTTTCCAAATTTTACACCATCTCATGCATTTATATTACCATTTTTTATCAAAACACCGAAATTAAAATCCATGCCTAACCGACTTGACTCGATCCATGCCTAAACCAACCTAACTCAATCCATGCCTAAACTAACCTGAATCAACCATGCCTCACCAAGCTGACGTGATCCATGCCTAAACCGACCTGACTCAATCCATGCCTAAACCAACCTGACTCGACCCATGCCTAAATGGACCTAACTCAATCCATGCCTAACTTATATACTTTCCATCCATATCAAAATAACAAATCAAATCATTTACCCCACCCCACCTTTACCCAAACCATTTCCTTCATATTCCCGACCTTATCATTTACTACCTCTCTTTTCCTCCTTTGGGGACTCATTATTTTACCCCTACCCCGGCCTTACCCATGCCATGACATTTCTACCTGGACCCATAAAACTGTTTGTGACCTTTGAACCAATGTGCTCGCTATACCTTCCCGCACTGTGACCTGTGTTGATTGACCTAATTACCTTACCTTTCCTATTGTCGTGACCATTTATCCTAACCCTACCTTTGGTGTGTTGGAACATACCTAAACAGTCCTACACCTAACCTACGTTGTGCTTTCTAACCTTATCCTATACCTTGGATACCGGATTCACTTCAACCTTGTTTGGATAAACCTACCGACCTTAGACGATGTAGAGTTTGCAAGCTCTTCAACCTGGTCACATGTCACAGTTTATACGTGTGCGAGTGTTAAACTGCCACTACCTTTGACCTTTTCCTGTTTACTTGTTTACCTATATACCCAATTTGACCTTTACTCCTTTCCCTATTTTTCACTATTCTTCTTCACATCCATTTTTATCAAACCATTCACCGATGTGCTTTGCCACCTCATCAGTTCCTGGTTTGAGGGGGATCACCCTCATTCCCACTTGGGGTAACCACACTCTATTCTTGTCCACGTCGCTTACCAATACAAGCTACGCAACAAGAAGGGGCAAAATGTAGACACTAAAATCATGTCGTAATCACCTTAGTCCCCTACCGCAGCCTTATAACCACTTCCTCATCCTCAACACCTTAGCACCTACCCCCTATACCCCACATATTTTAATTTAATTACTTTAATTAAATTAATGCCATTTATCTCCATATACATTAATTAAATTATTTTAATTAAGTTAATGACCTTTTACCCATACACACATTAATTTAATTATTCACATTAAATTAATTCACCACCCTCACACACCTATTTAATAAAATTGCCTTTATTAAATACACCTCGCCTAACCACTCCCATCATTTGACCCATTAACCTAAACCCTTAACCAATGTCCTAAATAAAACCCAACATTACACCCTTCCCCTCACCTCACATTAAAAGTCTCCTAAAGTCAGTTTTTTCCCTGAGAAAAATAAGAGACCCTTATCAACTGGTGGAACAACTTCCCAGGAAAATTTTGAACAGCCCGAGATATCTCACCCAAACCGACGTCAGCTCACTCTAAATTGATGTTGGTTCCCCTAAACCGATGCTGGTTATGCCGGAATTAACCAAACATCCTATATAGACCCATCTAAACCTTTGTAATTAGGGTTGAAACTTCGGCATTGGATTTCCTTATCATGAATTTGATCTTTTCAGACGTAGCAACAAAGAAAGGATTACTTTATGATCATCCAAGACAACCAGGTTCACTGGGACAACAGTGTTGCCTCTTCTAACACCTTCTAACATAGTCATTCTTCCACTAGGCTTCAGATTAGTAGCTCACCAGAAAGTAAGTATTTCCCTCTCATCTATTTCAGTTTTTTATTAACGTCGGTATTACTCCTGACAAAAGATCTTATCCCTTTTACCATTTCTTCAATCCTCCTATCCAGTTTCAGCCACCCTCCTTACCCAACCATTGTAATACCTTTCCTAACCACCTACTTGACTACCTCACCAACCCCAAACCTTCGCAACATACCTATACCTCCTCTGTGATCACCCAATACCTTTTACTAACTCCATTCTTGCCTAAAAACCTTTAAAACCTAGACTGTACGAGTCCACCAGCCCCCGACCTAACCTCCGTCGGTTCTCCCTAACTGTTGCTGATTACATTCCAACCATCATCGGTTGTATAAAACCGTGGTCGGTCACGGTGTCGCCTGATCTCTGCCAAAATTACAACCTGTTTCTGACATATACCTACCTGAACACCTATTTGACCTTTAGCTATGTATCTAACCTAGCCTATTAGCTCAAATTCACCTATAACCAACCTACTTGACCTCTGGATCTCCTTCTAGCCTATCCTATTAGATTAGATCTATCCTATTGTGTTTTTATGAGATGCCTAAATCATATTAAACTACAGTAGGACAATATTTACTTTATTTCAGCATTAAATTGTTTTAAATAGTGGATTGACAGCCATCTAGGAAGTATCGTACTTCCAGGATCTAGCACATGCTAGGCATTCCACTGCATATATTGTTTAACTCTCTTTGGTGGTCTTGTTTTGATTCTTATACAGGTAGTTCCTCCTAGCCAAAGGAAGGTCTCACAATCACTTTGATTCAGGATTTAGATACATGCGCATACAACCTTCAACCATCTCAAAAATAGGTATTCCTCTTACCACCTTTACCTTATCTGTTACGTCAAATACTCCTTAGAAAACTAAGAAATCAGGTGAAACACTTCTAACCAGAAGTGTGTTGGCCTATCACCTAATAGGCTTTGAGGCACTCACCCCAGGCATGCATGGGTTTAGGGCCCCTCCTTTATGTGAGCTTTGTGAGAAGGTTTTTCCATTAATTGAGGATAATTTGAAGAAGTACATTTACTTATTTAAAAGAAAAGTTGAACGGGAAGCTTACATATCTAATAATTAATGCATTATAGAGACTAAATACCATTGTAATAAACATGATAAATCAGATCTGAGTCATGACAATCATATAACACAAGGGTTTACACCCTTAAGCATGATATACAGAATAAACCCTTAGATATATATTCATTTGGAATATTTGTCATAGCCACATTATAATCAAAAGATGTTGTCTCAGACCATACATATTAAATGACAGGGACTCATCTCCTACAGATCTTTCTTGTATGAGATCCTAGTTATACCCTTCCATCTAAACCCCTGTTATAGATCTTAGTGCCATTTAGAGGCTTATGATATCTCTCAAAACCCTTAGCACTAAGTTCTCTAAACCCTATCATTATTACAACACTTTGTTACTCAATATCTTACTCTTTATGCATTCTCTTCATTAGCTCTCCTTCTTCTCCTGTCCTCCTTTTCCTCTAGCCTGAGCATCTCTTTTTATAGAATCAACACCCACCACCATGCCTTTTCTCCTTATTAGAAGATGTGGCAAGTGTCGATGTGGTCCTCTGATTGTGAATTTCTATCCCTTTGTAAATCCTCCCCTCTCTGGAATGATGTCTTCTAGGAATATTCTCTACATGGAATATCCTTTTCTTGACCTCCAAGGTTCGAGGATGGCACCTTATCCACTCATCAAGCCTAGTCGGGTCCTCATATTTTTCCTCAAGTGCCCCTAGAATGCCATATATGATTAAGTCCTTTGAACCCTTGTTCTACCTTCCATGCACGCCATGGTTTCTCCCAAACCCTTCTTAAACGTGTTTTTCCTATATGTTTTTCCCTAAGTTCCCTTCTCCTTACTGGTCCTGCACGTGTGCACCCTTTGGTACTTAGCCAATATTTTAAGGCCTAACATTATTACATTATTTGAGAAAAGGTATTAATAGGGATGAAATGGGAAAATATTTATTTATGAATTTTACTAACAAAAAAATCAAGCAACGAGTATTTTATTTACATGATTAATTAAGAAATGAGAGAAAAATAAAGGGATGGATAACGAAGGTACCTAGGAAACAACATTCTAAGGCTGGTTTATGGTAATTTTGGTTGCGGATATTTTATAAAATTATAGCAGCTTCCTGTTGGGTCAAATCTCAATCAATCCCCCTAGTAGGATGATGTCTAGATGTGTTAAATGATTTGTGATTTTTGGTTGTGTGTGATAGAATGTGATATGCAACCGATTAACCCTTACTTAAACTATGTGACCAAGAAAGATGCAAAAGGTTATTTTTAAACCAAATCTAGATGTGATATTTCGATGAGGGCACACAGTGGAAAGAGAAAGTACGATCAAAAAAGAAGAAAAAAAGGAAAACGAAGAATACCTGGATAACACTTTTCCTTGTTATCTGATCTTTAAGTGAATAGAGATCCAAGGTGTCAAACCAAACATGAGAAAAAAGTGAAGCCTTATGTTGTAGTGTTAGTAGAAGACAGAAGAAGCAAAAAATATGCAAAGGATCACCTAAAGGGTGGTCCCACCAGAAGTGCCAAGAATGTTGTTGTAATTTTCTTGTTCGATTCAAATAATGAGTTAGCTACTAAATAAATCCAAATGACTCAAAATATGGAGGATTTATGGTACCTCAAATGTGTGATGTGGATGAACAGGAAAAAAATGACTGACGGATCCCTACAGTAAGCTAAACCTATAAATAAGAGTGTTTAAATAAAAAAAATTATTAGATAAGATATACGGGGGTTTCCTGACAAAGCTGGCTCTAAGAAGTGTTACCTTACTTTCCAAAATGTCAATACCCGTTTGATAAAAAGAAAGTGAAATAAAGGATGGATAAATAGATAGCATGTAGAAATAAAAATATTAATGAATCTGAAAAGTGACTAAGATAGATGTAATTATTAATTGGATTGATGAAAATGCAAATTAAAACATACCTGACTAGGTCGATGGTGACCTGAGTATGTGAAGTTTTGGATAACAAAGCAAAATATATAGATCTATTAGGATATGGATGCAAATTAAAGGTAGGATATGCCTTTAGATGTTGTGAGTGACCTGTAAAAAGGAACCACTAGTAGAAAACACCAAGAAATGGCAGAAAACAACAATAAGGGAGGGTTGGTTTGAAAATTGGGCCTGAGATTTTAGTGTAGCAAATATGCAAGATGTTGGCTTTCGTAAGATGATATGGAGACAAAATAGACATGGCCACTAGAGAATAATTTGAGAAAAAAAACTCAGAGATAGAAAAATGGGTCAATGGAAAGTTGATAGGGTCAACGGAGACTCTAATAGAGTAGGATGACGCTAAAGGAAAGTGGATGAAATGGATGACCTGCAAGCAACGACACTAGTAGAGAAAGATGATAATGGAGCCTCAGCTGTTGTTCAAACTGTAAGATATTAGGTCCAACAATATATAATAGAAATGATATAAGATAACAAAAAAGGAATGTAAAACCTCTCAAAGTCACACGAGTGATGAAAACAACCTTCTTAGGACCGTAAGAGGGTTGACATAATTGCAAGGATGCTCTGGTTTAAATATGGATTCTCATAATGAAAGACAATCAAGTGTTTTTACGCACATGTGTTCTTATGTGTGTTTTTTTGGGAAGGAATAACCCAGTCTTATAGTGTCATTGGTGACTGGGCTGGGTCACCATCGACTACAGGGAAAGTTTCTCTAGGGGGATGGATTTTGTGATTTGTCAATATTTGGGCATTTAATTATGGGAAAATAATTTTAAATATTGTAGGTGGGAAGGGTTTATTTAGGAGTGTATCATGGGTAGTTTTTTTTATTATTGGAAAATAGTTTTTTGAAAGGGACTATACCCTTGTGTACAAAAGAAGGCCTAGGAGCCAGAATAGGAATTAAAACTAGAAAAAGAAGGATCAGAATCCAAGTGTGACAATGAAGCCCAAAGTAGCCAAAAAATAGCTACCCCATCAAGACAAAATAGCAAAAACTCTACAAAAAAGCAGCAAAAAGACCGCAAAAAAATAGCAAAAAAACAAACAAGAGCAGCTAAAGCATCTACAACTATTTCTTGGCAAGCTTTGTCGATGCTGGCTTTGATGTTCTTCCAGGATTTGAACATTCCCAAAGTTTTCATGTGGGCAACGTCAGTCTTATCCAGCTGATCAATGGTCCTTTTGCTTTCCTTATCAGTGCCCCAAAGCGTTGCCGGAACTCCATTGAGATTGGAGACACTTCGAACATGCTGCTTAATGAACTCCTCAATCGCACTAAAATGGACATATTGTAATCATGCCGAGTTTTTGCCTTCCATAAACGAGAGTCTAAGGAGTTCAACTTTTTGTATATATCTTCAATCTCGATGTTATCAATAATCACTTCCTCCTCCTTCTTCCTCTTACCTTTCTGCTTTGCCAAGTTCTTAACCTCATCCTTCAACAGCTTTATATCAGCTTCTAAGGATTCCATCCTTTTTGTAGAGCTCTCCATATGCACATCCCGGGGACTAGCACTGCTAATATTCAGGAGGTCATGTGCAATTTCAATTTCATGAGGACCCTTCCCCACAGCAAGAGTATCGAGGTTAAGCCTTCTAGAGGACCTGGTGACCAGCCTGGCCGAGGTGGAAGCGAAGGGGGGGTAGGAGCAGTAGTAGGGGGAATGGAAGATGAAGCCTGGATGACCAGCAGGGGGTGACAGCAGCGGTGGCAGGGGTAGAGGGTGGAGAAACGGGGCTAGCAGTAGCAGAACCCGGTAGAGGGGGAAACTGAGCTAGGGGAGGAAGGGAGACCAGGATACCAGAAGAA
The DNA here is from genome assembly GCA_019776745.2 of Taxus chinensis. Taxonomy (NCBI): domain Eukaryota; kingdom Viridiplantae; phylum Streptophyta; class Pinopsida; order Cupressales; family Taxaceae; genus Taxus; species Taxus chinensis. The sequence continues at coordinate 332,413,175 of CM034146.1, forward strand.
GACAAAATTTATGCAGCAGCAAAATAAGCCCCTGGTGTAAAGGAACCACCCGGGTATGCTTTTGAAACTCCAAAATGGAGTGCTCAAGAGAGTTCAGCAAATAATGGGGGAAACAAACCATGCGATTCCTGCGGAAGTGGTTGAGAAAGATAAGGTGCTTAGCAGGTACGGTGACAAACCTCCCTTCCAAAGAAATGAATCGTATCATCATGCGAGTAACCTCATCATAAGGTGGAGGGATCGAGCTAACAAGCAGGCCCGCGGAAACATGGATCAAATTCTCAGATCCCTCCACAAATCTCCTCTCTTCAGCATCTCTGTCGACCCTTTTGTTAAAAAAATGGTAGCCCTCCATGCCAAGGCCGGTCGCTTCAGCAATAAGCTCCTCATTGACCAAGATCTTCTGCCCCCCATATTCCACAGTTCACTCCTTCCAATCCTTCGCAAAACGCACTGAGATGCTTTGATCATGGCCCTGAACCTTCTCCATGAAGTTGGTGATGCCACCCTTGCTGAGTATATTCCATAGCTCTACATTATCCTTCCAGTCCAGGTCCGCACTAGGCTCAATTTGGCAAGGGGGACCCCCCATCTTCACCGTGCTTAACTGTTTGCAACAAATTCCAAAATACTTGGGAGCGCTGAAGACAATCTAGTTTTTACTATTGTAATCCGCACAATGTTAAAAATGAGAGTCGTTTCTCTTCCCACGAACATCCGCGTGCCTGCTGATCTGAGCCTGTGAAAGTTCTCATGTGGGAATAATGGCCTTTTTGCTAGCCCACTCCCTATCATCAATTACATTATTACTGTCTTCGGTATCCGTGGAGCCTTGTATCCAAATTTTAGCACGCACAGTGCTATCAGCATGTGTGATTTTCATATCAATGTAACTCCACTTTAACTTCCCCATATACTTCACACTATCTTGATTATTCGACAAGATTTGCATAATCATAGTTTTTAAGTGAACACGTGTGGGAGTTTTATTGATACTGATCCACGCCCAATAATCATAACTCAACTCAAGAAATTGTGTGCGTATAGAAATCCGCATGAATGCTATTTTGAAGCTGTTTAGGGATGCTATTGTTATCCCAAACAATGTGATTAACATTAATGCCATAATTAGCCAGTGCATCTACCAATTTATTACCCTCCCGGTAAGTATGCATGATCCTGATGTTATTGAATGTTTGACAAATACTTATGGACTCTGAGATAAAATCCTTGATGCTCCAACTTGGAGATGAGCACTGTTTAAGGAGATTAATGATATTCAGGGAGTCCCCTTCAATAATGAGGTTCTGGATATTTTGAGTCTGGGCAATTCTCAGGCCCCATAAAGCAGATAATGCTTCGGAAAAATGATTGGTTTGAATTCCCATTTTCCCAGCATACGCAACAATCAGGCTACCTTTATGATCCCATATCGCTCCTCCCCCTACTACAATCCCAGGGTTCCCCTTAGAGGCCCCATCAAAGTTCAACTTAAACCAATTAAAATCAGGAGGATGCCATTTAATCAAAGATCTATCAATGCTATTCCTGGGATTGCTACGGCTATTGACGGTTCCAATCTGCCAGTTGGATAAGATATAATCTTCATTCTCTGGATATCTCTTGTTCTTGGGGGGTTTAAATCTAGCAATGTTCTCTTTGATACCATTAGAAATTTTACCAATACTAAGTTTATAGTTTTGCTTCTTATTTCTGAAGATAATATCATTTCTATCCTTCCATATCCTCCAGATTAAATGAGGGATAACTAGCTTCCAGATCCTTTTGACAACACAATGCCTAAAGGGTGGGTTCCATTGAGTCCATAGCTGATTAAGATCCTTCGGCACCACCCAGAGAGCTTCAAATTTAGAGAGGGAAAAACTCCATATTCTTGGTAGCATACTCACAATGAATGAACAGATGACTGATATCCTCAGAATATTTCTTACAAAGATGACACCTATTAGGCATTATAAATCCTCTTCTCATCAGGTTGTCAGTGGTAAGAATCCTGCCTCTGATAGCCAGCCAAAGGAAAAAATTTATTTTAGGAGTTAATTCAGTCATCCAAATCTTATTCCAATTGAACTCTGTTTGACTACTGTGGAAGAAATTATTATATCTAGTTTTGACAGAGTAATTCCCATTATTGGAATTATTCCATACCAGCTCATCCTTGGAATCTAGTTGACTTAAGGGAATAAGATCTAATTGATCTTGAAGGGAGGAAGTAATTTACATCAGATCATCTCTCTCCACAGAAAGTTTTTTCCAATTCTTGCTGGTGCCATTTCCCTCAATATAGTCCTTGATTTTAATGCCATACTTGCTTACAAGACTATCCTTAACAATCCCAAATCTATCCATGAGATTGCCATTAAACCAATTATCATCCCAAAAGTTTATGTCCCAACCATCCCCCACTTTCCATTTACTGCCCTGCTTAATGAAATTTCTGCTCTTAACCAGATTGTTCCAAAAGATGGAACCATAGGGGAGGTGCTCATCTTGCAGGAAAGAGTACATAGTTTGATGATTTAGGTATTTTTCTTTGATTAAATCAATCCAGGGTTGTTTCTCAGACAACATTCTCCAGCCCATTTTAGCAATGAGGGCCTCATTCATTTTCTCAATATCTTTTATACCCAGCCCTCCCATAAACTTCGGGGTGCAAACCTTATCCCAAGTAACTAAGTGAAATTTGAACTTCTCTTCCATGCCTTGCCATAAAATTTTTTTTCTGAATCCTTTCAATCTTATCTCTGAAGGAAGAGGGGATCTTGTAGAGCGACATGACATAAATGGGAAGATTTTGAAGAGTACTTTTGATGAGCAGGCACTTACCAGCACTAGATAAAATGGCTCCTTTCCAACCAGCCATTTTTTTTGGAATCTCTCTAATAAATCATCCCACACCTTGCTAGAGACTTTTCTAGTGCCGAGAGGAAGGCCCAAGTAAGTGGCTGGAAGCGCACTTATTTTACAACCCAGAATTTTAGCAATTTTAAGCTGCCTCTCCTCAGGAGTGTTGAAAAAGAAGATGGAGCTTTTATCATAATTGATCTCTTGCCTAGAAGTAGATTCGTAGAGCTGCAGTAAAGCCTTGGTAGCCTTTGCTTCAATGACTGATGCCAGAAGAAGGAGGATAGTATCATCCGCAAATTGCTGATGGGAGATAGCTTGACTGATGGAAGTGGGCTTAGAGCCATTTAAAATACCGTCATTAACTGCTTTGTCAATTGTTCTACTAAGGCTATCAGCCAAAAGAATGAAGAGCAAGGGGGAGATAGGGTCCCCTTGCCTAAGCCCTCTGCTGCTAGTGAAAAAACCCACAGGCTCACCATTAACCACCACTGAGAATCTAGCCGTAGAGATACAAGCCTTAATAATTTTTCTAAATTTGTCCGGAAACCAAATTTAGTTAAGACTTTGTCAAGGAATACCCAAGAGACCTTGTTAAAGGATTTATTCATATCAAGCTTGAGGGCCATATTTGCCTTTTTATTATTTTCCATAGAATGTATGGTCTCATGAACCATAATCACTCCGTCTTGTATAATCATGCCTTTGATAAAGCCACTCTGCTGCCTTGAGATTAGATCATTCATAATGAGTTGAAGCCTAGTAGTAATAATTTTGGTAAAAATTCTATAGATGGCATTCACAAGGTTGATAGGTCTGAAGTCTTTGAAGTCTTTAGCATCCATTTTTTTTGGGGCCAGCACAATGTGAGTGTTGTTTATCTCTTTCAAAATATTTCCCATTCTATAAAATTCATTCACCGCTCTGAGGAGATCCTCCGAACAGATTTCCCAAAATTTCTGGAAAAAATTTATGGAGAACCCATCCGGACCAGGAGCCTTGTCACCCTCTAAAGAAAATACAGCCTTTTGCAGCTCTTCAAGCATGACCGCTTTGGTGATATTTCTAAATTTCTGTTCCTCAATTTTATCTTGGGGAATGGCCTCCAACATAAAAGAAATAGCTTCATAATTGATGATATTCCTCTCCTCAAGAAGCTTTTTATAAAAATCAAGAACTTCTTTCTTGATGCTCTTGGGATCTTTTATGATATTTCTGTTACTTTTAGATACTTCTAAGATCCTATTACAGGCTCTGTTTTTCAAAGTGGTCATATGGAAGAACTTCGTACTCCTGTCTCCCTCTTTAAGCCAAATAGCTCTAGATTTAAGTCTCCATAAATATTCCTCTCTGCTGCAAATTGTATGCAACTCTAAAAGAATATTCTTTTCATTAGCTTCGTCTTCAGCCGATCTCCCCATAGTATCCATTTTGATTTCTAGATTCTAAAGTTTTTGTTTTAACTTCTTTTTTATTATCAAACACATTGCCAAAAATGCTTTTATTCCAGATTTTGACTTTCTTTTTGACATTCTTGAGCTTTTGTACCAATCTAAATTGAGCAGTGCCTTCACCATTCCATCCCCACCATTCTTTTATCTTGTCATAGGATATTGTCATGCTCCATCCACATCTTTTCAAATTTGAATGAGCTTCTGGTGGGTTTAGTCCAATTGAGAAAATTTAAAGCAATCGGATTGTGATCCGATCCAACTCCGGGCAAGGAAGAGAGGTGGAAGTCTTGACTGAGAATCCAGCTCGCTGAAATCAGTGCTCTATCCAATCTCACCTGGATAAACTCCTTTCCCAACCTTCTATTATTCCAAGTGTATTTATTTCCATGAAGATCCACATCTAAGAGATTATGTTCAGCAATAAAATCAGCAAAATCCTCCATACCTGTAGAAAAGCTGGAGATTCCTCCATACTTTTCACCTGGGTTTAGTGGAGAGTTGAAATCCCCCATAATAATCCAGTTAGTTGAACAATGTTGGTTCCTAAATGTTTTAAGGTCAGCCCAAAGTTTTCTTCTTCCACTAACCGTACTAGGGGCATATATGTTAGAAAGGATCCATTCACCATTATTCTCAATAGCAATAAATTTGATTGCAAGATGATTAGTACTAGCATTGAGAACCGTACCAGTATAGTTCCTTTTATCCCAAAGAGTAGCCAGTCCTCTAGAAGCTCCCTGGGAGTCAACAGCCGCCATTTCAGAGTTATCCCAGAAGCTCTTTTTATTAGTTTCTAGGGCCTTAGCTTTCATCTTCGTTTCCTTTAGAATCAAAATACTAGGATTACTAGAATCCCGTAACTCCTTGATGATTCTCTGTTTGGAGTTTCCATTTAGGCCTCTGATGTTCCAAGAAATAATATTCATTTGGAATGATTGGTAGTTGGAATTTCCTGATGGTTCAACTGACGCTGAATGCCATCTGCAATGTCTCTCTCAGTTCTCTTAGATCTAAGAGCCTTTTTAGAGGGCCTTCCTCTTTTTGTGCTTCCTCCAAAGTCAACTAGTCATCTTGCAGAAGATCTAGTTGTTCTGGATGTTGAGGTATCCCAGTTGTCTTTTTTCTTTTTCTTATCACTGTAGAGTGATTCTGGGATCATTTCAAATCCTTTCATTCTTTTTTTCTTTTTTGAAATGACCTTTGTGAATCCAGAATCTGGATCCTCATCATCTTTGATAGGCGTAACTTCTCCCTCTTCACGTTCTTTCTGAATCCTATCAGGTGTGTGTGTATCAGCTATTCTGGTGCTGTAGCAAGTAGGTGAAACCGCTGATCTGTTGCTGGAGCAAGGAGGTATATCTGCAGATGATTTACCATCTCCCCTAGGAGTGCTTTTCTGTAAAGAATCTTTAAAAACCATACTGTCCTTGTTCGATGTTTCCTTAATGATGCACAGATGATTATCTATCTCGGCTTCCTTACTGCTCTAAAATTGATCATTAGGGACTATATTAATCTTCACAGAGCCTTCTTGCTCATTCACCACCATGGATACCTTTACAGGATTTTCCAAGTCCTCTTTGTTAGGTGCATCAGGCAAAGCTACTGCTGAGATTTTGGGATGCCAGACCAGATGTTTCCTTATTTGAGTTCTAAAACCCCTTTTTTTCCCCTTTCTATTGAAATCCAACTCCTTCTGACTAGGGGCTTTGTCTTCATTCTGGTTATTTGTGTTAGGAATCCTACATTCCTTGCTCATAACTGAGCCCTCCACAGGCTGTTCAGCTTCCATTGTAGAGATCTTCTTCTTGGAACAACTTTTGTCAGAGTGTCCTATGTGATGACAATGTTTACATCTCAAATGAAAAGTTTCAAACTCAATTTTTTGAGTCCATATCCCATATCTAGATTTCAAGATGATGTGCTCTGGTAACTCCTGTTCCATTTCAGAAAAGATGAAAAAATGAGCAAAAGCAAGTCTGGATCTATTTCTCGTAGGCCCATCCAGACCGATAGGAGCACCTAAGGATTTAGCAATATTTAGCAGAATTTCATCATCCCAAAAATGCAATGGTAGTCTAGGTAGCCTACACCAGATTGGTATGGTGTTTATATTTTCAGTATTAGGGTCAAATCCATGATACCATTTTTTCAAAAAGAGGCCCATATTACCCAGCCACCAAGGTCCTCCCAGAAGCACCGATTCCAAATCCTCTTGCTGATTAAATTTTTCCAGAAAAAAACCTTTTGGCATGATGGTAATACTCAGGGCTCCCTTAGGTTTCCACTTTCTCAAAGCCCATTTTCTAATGAAATCAATATTAGGTCTAGAGCCAAGAAACTTACCAACAAGGGAGAGATTCACTTTGCTTAAAGCTCTATCAACACATCCATCTGGGACCCTCAGGCAGGTGGCACCCTCGTTGTCCTTTTCCCACGTGAATTGGCTAGTATATTATAGACCCACTTTGATGTTAGGGCTTTGAAGCATCTTATCCAAGCCAGAGGTGTGGATCCCAGCATTTCCCCTTTTTCATTTTGCAGATTTGCAACCGTCTAATTTTGGCCAGATGTCTACATCTCCTCAGCATTCTTAGGTTTAGCACGTAGACATTCTGTAGCCAAAATTGTAGAAACTACACTGACAGTACCTCCATTGCTTTCTCCTTCGCTCGTACTCGTGCTTGCAACCGTATGATTCTGGCCAGAGATCAGCCTCTCCTCAGCAATTTTAAGCTTAGTGCACAGACATTCTGCAGCCAGAACTGTAGAAACCGCACTGACAGTATCTCCATTGCCTTCTCCATCGCTCATGATCTCCATCGCTGATAGTATTTTAAGCTTGATAAAGATAGGTAGGATAAAAGCTATAAAAGTAAGGGGATGTAGATTTATGATAAAATCATCCAAAATTGAAATTTGGCTAGGGAAAGTTAGATAAGGATATTAATTAATTAATGGAGATTATTTAATTAGATCAATTAATAAAGATTAGATATGGTGGGATGATCAGTGGGCATTTAATTAAGTAAAAGGGGGTCTAGCTAATACAATGGTAAAATGTGCACATGTGAGAAAACAATGGTAGCGATACCAAATTTTGGTGTCTACATAATCTATTTTTAGCCTCATTATAAAATCATGCAACTATTAGTGCATGGATATTTTGATCATGCGCTCTATTTTGAGATGCATGGGCAGTGAGGGGAAAGTCCCCACCCCTACATATACTTTATGTTTTACACTATTTTGGTAGCACGAATTGTAATAGATTTATCCTACCCTGATATAAAAACACACATAACTTTCTACTTACTATGGTTATGCATTCAGCTTCTGTTACGTAATCTTTCTAGTTATTAATGGAGTATTGTAGATGGATTATGGAAATTGATGTATCTAATCATGGTGATTGTATGGTTAATCTATACTCATTTTTCATCTGATCTAATGTGATTTCTTATTATGGGTGTTTCTAATTTGAGGTCATGGATTTGATTCTTATGATGGAATATACACTTTGATTATGGTTATTATGAACATGCAAGCTAACATCCTAATATGACAGTACCAAAGAGGGACCTAGTAGCTCTGCATGCTTTAGGTGACCATTCAGATCTATCTGAATGAAGTGTCATCTCACCTAGGCAATTGAGGGGAAAAATAAGACTACATTTGGTGTTTCACAAAAGCAATGGTTAATGTTCCTTGAATGGTTGCAGTTGTATTAAACTAGTGGTTTTTCCTCCTTATGGGGTTTGTGCCTCACAATATTTGAAACATATCAATACAAGGAATTTTTTCCTTGGTTTTTCTTCCCCTTGAGGTTTTCCCACTTATATCTTCTGTCTTTTGTTGATTCTCTTGTTGATGTTTCATTGCATATATGGTATTTGATGGTGTGCACACATAAATGAATGGTTACGTGGTTTATGTTTTGAATAATAAATATAAAACTTGATTTCAATTTCATAATTACTCATTCACTCTCCTCTCACTCCATTGTGCTTTAAACAAAAGGTTTGCATCTTCTCATCCACTAGGACTTGCATGAGTAGGCTTTAGGGTGTTTCCTAGTTCATGTCACAACCAAGTGTTCTAACACAAAAACATGTATACACTAAAAACTTCCTCTACATGTTCAATATAGTATGATATACCTTCCTGACTATCTCTAAGGGCTCACACACTTTTTAAAGTTACTATCGTGCACTAATAGGCCACCAAGCACTAGAATTAGTTATAGTTTAGGCCTAAACCAAATAGATAAGCACCATACATTTGTTTTAAACCTTTTACAAAGGACCTAAAAACATTGAGACATCATTTCTCACTCACCTACATGCACTCATGGGCTCACATAGATTTTCACCTGATGATCATGCTTCATTTTAGGTATTTGAGCATCTAGACTAGGTCTAGATGAGAAACTACAAACAATTATCAAACATGTACCTACACTCTTAGACCCACATGAGATTATTAACACCCTCCAATAATTCTCTTCATGTTTCTACCATGTTTCTCAAGCCATCATTCAATCTCAAACCATCATATCAAGCCACCCAGGCTAACTAGGTATCCTAATTAGGCCTATTAGGCGAAGTCATTCTCATTATTTTCATCCTTGCAAATATGCCACACATTTTTTCCCATGAAAATATAAATCCAAGCATCCTCTATCTCTCTTATACCTCATACACCTTTTTCATTAATGGGCATTCACTTTTTACATCAATGAAAATAATAACTCACTCTTGCCAACAGTCGTCATTCAAAGCATGTTTACCAAATTTGATTTTTATATACTTTAATGGATTCCTTATTTATAGGATATGTTTTTATAATTTGTCACATGGTACATTTTACCTTCAGAAATTGGTATTTATAACGTAGTTTTATGGCCCTCTAGATAATTTGGGCATTTTTGCAAACTTGTAGAAAAATGTGAAAGACTATCATAGGACCCTCTTCAAGTCAAATAATCGATGGGAAAAACCAGTAGACACTATTATATGACTTTATGGAACTCTCTTTTGATTTTTGTTTTGAGAAATTTTGATCATGGTAAAAATGGTGTCTCTCTCTCTCTCTCTCTCTCTCTCGTTTGTTGTGTGTTGAGTGATAAAATCATGTGAATGGAAAACTATGAAATCATGAATTGTGCTATATTATGGGTATATGTCATCCATCATTTTTTCTAACTATGTGGTGGTTGTAGGTACTAGAATAAGGAGAAAGTGAATTGTTACTTATGTTTTTGTAATAATGTGCTATCCTGAAAAGAATTTAACTATATAGGATATATCAATGATATTATCTTAAATAGAAATGTTAATTACTATTTTTTGTGATGATTATGAAATAGTATCATATTGAGAAAGTGTACTATTTTCATAATTGGTCATATTTTTTTATGTTCATTTAATTAAATGAAGTGATTGTATCATGTTGCAATAGAAAATGATGTAAACAAATCCTATTTATATAGTATCTAAATCATTAAAAGAGGATGAACTTCGAAATCTTATTATTTAAAATTTTTCAGTACCATCATAATTATGGATGTTTCTTATACCAGTAAATTGAGGGTAATAATTGATAATGGTGTATTTTACCTTTTTGTTAATGATGTGTTGACCTAGGAAAACTTTAGTCTTAAAGAAAAATAGCTAGTATTTATGTTTTTCCATGTCGGGTGGAAAACAACAATCAAACTTACAGTATAAAAAATTAACCCTTGTGGTATGGAAATGTCCCCTTGAGCTTACCCTTATTTCCACAATGGGATCAAGCAACTATATCAACTTTTAACCATATATTTTCCCATCACTATATTGATATTAGGTTCTACGATACATCAAACAACGAGTCTTACTTATGTTTCATTGATTGTCTTGTAAAAGGTGAACATTATACCTTACCCATCATTAACTCATTACTCTTGGGAATGTACCTTTTTCCCTCATGGAAATTTTTTATTCTTTAAGTAAGAAACTAAAAGATATGTTATTAGTGCCAAGTTCTCTTTATGAAGAAACTCGTTGCAGAATTTCTAGGTCATGGGGGTAGAGGTTTTATCTTGGGTTGTAACAATGGAATATCTTGGGATTTTATGAAGGTTTTATGAGCTAAAGATGGTTGTACACTCTAGTATTGACTTATCATAGGGCATAGGTTCCTTTGGGTAAATGGAAATAAATTAATTCTAAGACCAATTAAGAAGTTTAATGGTTGGTGAACCATGTAATTTAACTCATAGCTATCGTTATTGAATGTTTAAGATGGTGGATTAGGAGTAAAGTGAAATTTGATACTCGTCCTTTTAACTCAATGCAAACCCTCACAACATTAACTCAGGTAAAATGTGTAGACACCCCAAAATTACATACATGTTCTTAGTTCACATCCTAGTTCATATCCTTCTTATGATTGATTAACTAAATTGATTAATCATGCACATTACACATCTTGGATTAATTAAGTTAGTCCACAACACCATATTAGCTAAGTTAATTATCATTTATTAAATAATTATTAATTAAATATCTTGCACATTATAGCTAATTAAATTAGTTACTTAATTGGGAAAATATGCCTATTTTCTTTGTCAAACGGCCACTTAGACTCCACTTCCTCATTCTAATTAACTACACTTGAAATACACTTCCCTAATAAACTTGAACTCCACTTCTAGATTCCTAGAAGTGTGTGAGAAATTGGATTGTACATGAAATTCAATTACTGGATGTAACTTTTTCCATTCCAAATGTATATTACCCCTTGAAATCTGTAACTCCCATACTCAGTCTACTTTCTATTCCCATGTAATTACAATTATGACCTAGATCTTAGTCAAAATTGCATCAACCTTTCATGGCTTTATCCTCAGCTATAAAATCAGACCATTTCCTTTGTAAACTCATCTTTGGAGCTTTGAGAAAATTACATCTAACTTCTGCCAATTTTACATCCACATCCTTGTGAAATATGACCATAGCATTTGCAGATCCCTTTGGAGATTCATATTAATAGCATCCAAAAATAAAATATAAATAAGATCAAACAAGTCTGAGTGCTTCTACGATCTTATTTGAGGTTTGCAAGATTATTAAAAAGAAGATATAGCGGTATTGTTTTCATTTAGCTTTTGTTTGTTTGTCAATTTTCCTTGTTTACAAAATGAACCATTCCATGTGTATCATGAATTTTTAAAAAAACAAGGTACCCTAGTTTGGGGACAGGTGGATTGAGAATCTTATACGTATCACGGGTGATGTAAACTAAGTTGTTAAATTACAAATTTAGTTTTAATAAATTTAAATTAAATAGTGTATCCTTAGTGTTAAGTGTTAAAATGAAAGAGGAATATGGGAATCTTTCCTCTCTTAGACATAATAGTCTCTATTTACATTAGATGCAACCATTATAAGTTAAGTGTTAAACGAACTAAAGGAAATGTAGTCAAGAGAAAAGGAGAATGTATGTTTCCATGTAACATTTTCTTCAAATATTTAAGGTTAAATGATGAAATATGATTATAATAAAGGTGTAGCCATGAAAATTTGGTATTGTGGAAGGTGCCTAAATGTGATGTTCATATTATGGTTTTGTTGTGGTTTTGTACTTGTTCATTTATAAAATTTTGGCATTGATGTGCATCTTGTGTCATCATATTGTTTGTTTATTCTTCATGTCGGTGTAGATGTCACATGTGATTTTCATAATTTCTTGTGAATCTAAGTGGTGTCATATAGTTGTATCAAGTAAATGATGAAAAAAAACCATGGTTTATTTTTTCTTGTGTTTTGGTCCCTCATGTGCGGGCGCTACATATACTTGTAAAATCTAGGATCCTAGGAATGACTGAAGGATAGATCCATTTATTTTTGTATGTGTTCACTAGATGAAGGTTTCTTAGAGGTAGAAATGTGTCCTCTACTATCGTGGTTTATATTCTTCCTCTACAATTTTCCTTGTATATGTATCTAGATGTATTTTCTATGAGTAGATTGTTGAAACTTTTGTACCTATATGTGAACTCTCTTTTTATTCAATACTTTTTTGACTTGTAATAGGTTATTTCATAATATGCATTGGACTAACCTCATCACACCCCCATTCACACAAAGAGTGTTGCAATACATACTAATATGCCAAAGTGGGATCGAACCACACATAGTTCTCCAAGTCTTAGGGTAGAGGGGAGGTTAGAAAATTACAAATAAATACGGATCCATTCAAACCTCAACACTGAGAAAAGACATTTGGATTTATTTTTAGTAAATGATGTGATCTACAGTAATAATGAATGAATATTTTTTAATTTTCATATATTTTTTAGAATTGACTCCAAGAGACAAATGTTTTAATGTTAGGATCAATACCTTCTTATAATGTGCTTGGATATGGATCCATATATTTTCCTAATAGGTTGGGGTGTGCATGTTTATATATATGACATATGTGAATTACTTCCCACTCAATCAACCCTAAGTCAAAAAATGTAACTTGTGCATTTAAAAATTTGAACATTCCAAGTACAATGAATAGATTTTTTGGTTAAAAATATCTTAGGCCCACAAACTTGTCCATATTTAGGATGGAATTTAATTTTACAAATGTAATGGATTTAAGAGAGTATGAAAATTTGTTATGTATAAGGTTCATTACTTCTTGAGGTGCTGAGTTGAGGAGCAAATCATGACCTAGTGCACTCAGAGTGTAGGATAGAGCTAGATGCTTAAAATTTAGTCAATAAATGTGTAAATGGAATAATGTTGAGATAAAGGAAAAAGGAATATTTTTATGTGCCACATGAACAAATTTTAGGTACTACAATGACATGTGCGATAAACCATCCCAAGTACATGAATATTCAATGTGAAACATACAATCTATTTTGAAAAGTTATATCTAACTTAGTGAATACCATCACATTTTCTACTTTGTGGCACTATGGCCATGATCTGTGTAAACTATGGGAAGAGCCCAATGTATACCCTCATTTTTAGATGAGGGATGTTAACTTATATCACTTAGCTAAAATAACAATTTTTTGGCTATAAAAAGTATAAAATCAAAGCATCCATATGTGAACCAAATATAGCATCAAAACCTGATGCAAGAGCATTCTGGGAGAATTTAGAGTGCATATTTTCAATTTTTGGATAAGTGTTGAAGTGAGCAGAAGGTTTATAAGATAAATCAAGGTGAAGTAGGAATGATAGAATATGTAGGTGATTATGTGAGCATGTGTGAATTTTTTTACACAATGGTATGTATTACAAAGTACATGGCAGAAGTGGTGCATGACATAATTATGAGGAATGTTGCAGATAATAGTGTGCAGTGTTTTTTTGAAAGTATGGGAGGGTAGGAATTTTTGTGAGGCATGAAGGTGACATGAAAATATTAAACAATGAGAAAAAGGAGTGCATGGATGTTTCAAACATAAATGCAAGGAAAGATTACATATAATATTAGAGGCACTACAAGCCACCAAATGACAAGAAGGTAAGTGGATACTAATTGAATGAGTATGTGGTAGACAAAGGAGACAAATTATCGATTGAGTAGGTGATATGGATGCTTATAGAATATTTTCCTAATTACTATATATAGGTCTTTCAATGTCATTAATGAACATTATGAGAAAGAAAGTAACAAAAGATTCTAGAAGGAATTTTGAAATGCAACCAAATTAGGAAGAGATGTCTGTAAAAGGAAAGGTTCATTCCACATTTTATAACTATTGAGTTGCTAAGAAATAATCTAAGGCACGGTCTAATCTAGAGTCAATGTGATCCAAGGGGGGTCCTTGAGTGTGAAAAACCTCGTTATACCAGTTTTAGAGATTTTTTAAGTGTTGTAATATCCCCATTAAAGGGAAGATCAATGTATATGTTGTTAAGGCTTTGAATGTAATAAAAAAAATTGTGTTTATTTCTATTGTGTTGAACTCTACAAATGGGAAGGAGCTTATGGGTCTAAGTAGCACCGTCATTAAATGGTATCAAAACATAGATACAAACCTATGAGAGGAATTTTGCAAGGAGTGAAAATATTTGTAGAACACTGACTATGAAGCAACTAGTTAAGAAGAAAAGATGCCACCAAGAAGGGTTGTCGATGGAGGTGCATAAAATGCATTAAACATAGTTATCATCGGGGTGATAGAACAAGTTATGAAATAGTTAAGGGGTGTAAGGAATAGTCTTAAGGTTATTGGGAAATATCAACGAAGACGTTTCATGGTATAATATGCTCAAAGCAGTGATGAAGGAGAAGAAATAGGCTCAAGAAATGAAAGAGTCATTGGAAGAAAAGAGCAAGAAAAATAATCCATAGATACTAGAGAAGTGTGAATCTTGAGATTTATCTAAAGAATGGGTCGAGGACCATGGGTGGATGTCCCATCATTCTATATAAGGTTAAACCCAAAAGAATTTATAGATTGGATCATAATTATGGAATAATACTTTGAGTTTGAAAATATAATTGGCCCACAACACGTTAAAGTAGCAAAAACAAAGTTTAAAAGACACATCATTGTGGTGGAAGGAAATACAAAATGAGTGATGAAGAAGAGAAAAATACAAGTTATATGGCTGGAATAGAATGGTCGTGAATATAAAGAGTGTTTTTTCCGTCTTATTATCAAATTGGTTTGTTTAAGAAATTATAAAACTTGAAGCTACAGAAGATGTTAATTAAATATTGCACTGAGGAGTTTCATTGGATCATGATAAGGTATGGGCATATTGAAGTTGATTTGGAGAAGGTCTTGATATATATAAATTCCCAAGATTTGACAACGAGAAGGTTAAGAGATATATAAATTGATTAAATTTTGGAATTGAAGAAAATAGAGGAGGAAATGTTGGCACACAAAATTCAGAGCACGTTCTGAAGAGGAAGCGTAATGTGCATGATAGAGGAGGAAATATTCATGTATACAACAAGTCAAAGGAAGATGACTGTGGTAGTGCGTAGACATGTACACAAGGTAGTGTGTAGGAAGAAGAGGAATATTATCCATCGAGGGGGCATAAAATAATTTTCCAAGACAAGGGAAGAGGATTCTCTAGAACATGTTTCAAGTGTGGAACAATTGGACATCACGCATTTGAGTTTCCAGGTGCACAAAGTAAAGAAGCTAGTAGCTATAAAAAAATATGGCATACATGTATTACATAGAGATGTGGAATCAATAGGATCCATAGAGCATTTTGAAGGACCAAAGTATAAAGAATATCTAATGAAAAGAAAACTTTTGTTGAAGACCATGAAAGAGAAAATGAGAAAGCGTAAAGGAAAAGTTTGTTCAAAATTATATGAAATTTGGGAGGAAAGTGTTAGGATATAATTATTATTATTGGAAGCATGGAAAATCTTATTTCTAATGAAATGGTGGAGAATTTAGGGAAGAAAAATATTTTGCATCCCAATCCCTAAAAAATTTCCATGGTTGTAGATGGGTAATTATTGCATATCGGTAATTATTGTAATGAAGTGTTTGAAAGAGGGTTTAAAACCCACAAGCGAGGATCACGAGGGACGACGTGCACATCAACATACGTGCGGATGACAACGTGAAGAGATCTCGGGAGGAGCGAGCATCAACCGAATGTGCATGCAAAGATTCAAAACATGGGCAGAACTTGGTTAATCTATAAAACTCTCTTCTATCTCATAGATCAAATGGGGTGTACATATAGGAGGTGTTAAGTAACCCCTAGTGGTGCAATCATGACAACTCGAGTAGAGAGGGGGAGTTACATTCCCATAATAAAAGTGTAACTCCCAATGACGCATATGCCGCACTGACGCATTGAAGCATAAGAGAATCTCATAATGACCCCTAAATGACACATGGACCTATGATCTCACCTAAGTGAGATAAATCACCTAATGATGTGGAAAATAACACACACCAACACCCCCCCTTCATCGTAACTTAGGATGAGGCAGTGAGTTAGAAATGAGAAATGGGTCTCGGCACAAAGCCTGATGAGGTGCCCATGTACAAGAAAAAGGTCCCAAGCAGTGAAGGAAAACCCAGTGGGAAAAACATCCACCACAAGAGAACAAAACACTATCTAATCTAAGAAAGATGCCAAATATGGGTCCCAACTCTAGAAAAGCCTGAAAAGGTAGCCATGTACAAAGAGGAAATCTCTCTGAAAGAAGAAGAAGAGAGAAAAAGAGGGAGACGAGAGGAATGCAGAAGATGCCATGGATGGATCTGAACGCTGCAACTCTAGGAGGTCTCCCAAAAAAATGTCGATGACAAGATCCTCTACCTCTAGACTGAAGAAGAGCCACCCACACTAAACTGTGTGCCTGCCCTTAGGAAGGACAGAAATGGTGTGTTGAAAGTCTGCCCACTTTGCAAAGGAAACTGAAGGTAGTAGCACGAAGAAATCTGAGTCTGGTCCATGAAAGTGTGACATAGGTCTAGCAAGTGAGTGCGAAGCAATCGAAGGTAATGTCACGAGTGCAAAAATATCATAGTATGAAGGATGAACACCTATAGAGAGGATGTCCAACTGATGTGAAGGCAACAAAACATCCTCCATAATAGAAAAGGGATCCACAAGCAAGGGTAAATCAATGAAGGTCTCCAGAAAAGTGGAAGTGGTAAGAGTCCCAGAAGGGGCACTCCCAACAATAGAGATGATGAACTCCTCTAAAATACCTGTAGATGGATGAGGGACCTATAGTGCATCACAAGTGGACTCTATGAAAAGACGACAAAGGTCGGGCACATACTCATCCCAATGAGGGGGGGCTCGACAAAAAGAAGAGCGATGTCAGATAGGTATGAATCATCCAATGAAGGTAAAGGAGTGAAGTGGGCCTCACACACTAGAAGTGGAAAGGAGGCTAGTGTAATGATAGTGTGAGACTGAGTATGAGACTACTCAATATCTGATGAGATGTGGGATGTGTCAACACTCTCTAGAATAGTGAGAGGAAGAGGAGAAGAGTCCCTTGTAGTACTCTCAACATCAGAACTGGGTGCATAATCCCCACCATTAGAAGTAGAGCCAAATGAGTCTATGTCAGTGGAAATGTCATCACATGAAGAAGAGGAGACAACTGAATCATTAGTAGCAAAAACGGTGGCAGTATATGAAGGGTCCCCATAGAAGGACTGAAGAATGCTCCAGACACAGTGAGGTGGATCTGAGTGTGCCACGTGAAACCAGAGAGATCTGGAGACATGCATCATCATGTGACCAAAGACATGGTCACAAGTGTCAAGAAAGTCCTCCAGATGATGATGATAAGTGGGTGCAGGAACTGGCCCAAGTAAGAAGGGTGAAAGACCCTCGTGAGCGAAGTAATGTTCCATATAAGTATGCCAAGCTGAATAGTTCCCTCTACCGGTGAGAAGTGGTGGAGGCTGTAAGGCGATCCTATGATGCTCAAGTCTGGAAAGAGCACTCTCCATGATGTGGAATCAAAAGTGCAAGGTGCACAAAAGCAAGACGTCGAACTCGGCCGATAATGCGTCTACGTGTGAAAACCCAAGAGTACTAGTCAACCCCTCAGATTGTGGCACTTAATAAAGTAGTGTGTTTACAAAACTGAAAATGCCATCATGTAAAGTGTGAGAAATCATGTAACTTTGACCAAGGAAGTGCTAAAAAACGAGCTATGAGTCAAAAGTTATAGCAAAAAAATGATTCCCGCAATTGACGGAAAATGCCAATAAAGCTGCAAACACATCAAAAAAATTCCTGAAATGGGTGGAAAGGGTGTCATGTGGGTGCTCATTGGAAATGGCATCAAATTTTAGGCAGGGTTTGTTTTTCTTGCGAGGGGAGATTAGCCTCCTGCCAACCTCGAACCTCGCCCTCCATCTTCAACATGCGAATGAAGGACATTAAAACAAGCAAAATAGAGCCTGAAAATTATTACAATGCCATACAAGGAATTTTTTGCCTCAAAACATTAAAAGGGGGGATTGTTTTAACCTGCCAAACAAGTTCTAAAAGGGAAGTGAGGGCCCATGCTAGGAATGTCAAGCCATTGACTGGATCTGCTTTGAAGACCCCAAAGTACCAAAAAACACCAAAAACGGCTTGAGCAGAGTTAAGGCCCAGCATGGAGCAGCTGGGAGGCGCCACAAGTCTGCACAAGGCCACGTGGTAGTAGGAGCTGGAGCTTGTGTGTGTTAGGGGCTGAGAGACCGATCAGGAGCAGCCATTTGAAGACCCCAAACCGCCAAAACATGCCAGGTATGGCTTAAACACAGTCAACCAAAACGTTTTTAGCAATGCTAGAGGCAGTGTGTGGCTAGCTAACCAAAAAAACATGTGAGTTCAAACAGCCAGAAACATAGAATCCAAAATGTTTTTCAATGCAGAGGTGCCTGAGTAACGGATGCAAGGAGCAGACCTCCACAGATGAGTAGAAGTCAAGAACATGTTCTCCGATGCAGAGGAGAAAACGCAGGTTGAAGGTGTTTGAAACTGGGAGTACCGACGCATAAGTTGCAGGTTGATCAGAAACAGCGAGCCAACACTCATGAAAGGTACGTAGAATCCAGTTTGAACCACGACCACGATGAGTGGCCACACCATGAACAAGTCAAAGTAGGAGAGTGCAAACTAGATGAAGGAGGACCAAGTTTAGCAAGTCTGGTCGTGCAATGCACTGAACATGGTGAGGCAGAAACATGTCCACAAAGTGCACTATGAGATTGAGTAATCATGGATATCAGGAGTTCAATACAGACCATGTAGGATCACCATTGAAACCTTCAACAATCTCACAGCATAGAAAGCACCATGCAGAATGCTACAACATAAGGAAGATGAGCCTTTTCTTTCATGTAAAATGAGCCAACGATAATACCCCAAAACATGCATGCAACACTGGAAACCCCAGCGAGCAAAGACACTAAACCTGAAAACTATGAAACCACCAACAATCACCTAGAACATGATCAGACCCATGTAAGAGGTATGGCCTTCAATATCCATGCAGGACACATGCAACGATCAGAATTTCCATTACGATATCACTGCCGAAAGCTGAAAAATGCACAAAAAATGCCAAGGAGTGCACGGATCCACAAGATCCACTCTGATACCATGAAAGAGGGTTTAAAACCCACAAGCAAGGATCACGAGGGACAACGTGCACATCAACGGACGTGTGAACGACAACATGAAGAGATCTTGGGAGGAGTGAGCATCAACTGAATGTGCATGCAAAGATTTAAAACACGGGAAAAACCTAGTTAAGCCATAAAACTCTCCTCTATCTCATAGATCCTAAGGGGTGTACATATAGGAGGTGTCGAGTAACCCCCAGTGCTGCAATCATGACAACTCGAGTAGAGAGGGGGAGTTACATTCCCAGAATAGAAGTGTAACTCCCAATGATGCATATGACGCACTGACGCACTGACACGCTGACACACCGACGTGTAAGAGAATCTCATAATGACCCCTAAATGAGATGTGGACCTACGATCTCACCTAAGTGACATGACTCACCTAATGATGTGGAAAATAACACACACCAACAGTGTTGTGTGATGTGATGTCAATGGATGTTTTCCATCTTTTTCTAGGAATAACATGGCAGTATGATGGGAATTTTTTCCTAGATGGGATAATGAATTTTATTCCCATTCAAAAAAAATTGAAGAAATTTTAACTTTTTGGCATTGAAGGAAAAATATGAAGATGAAGTATACAGTGGGGTTTGCGTAAAGTTATAATCATATCAGGGAAGGAATTCTTGCAAGAAGTGGAAGAGAAGAAATTGTGTTATGTACTTGTGCCAAAATAAGGGTGTGAGGATTATGCAAAGTAGATAAATTTGGAAGTGAGTGCGATGAGTATAAAATGAATTTATAGATAATGTGACATAATAATTTCCATAAGGATTGCTACTAGTATGTAGTATTATTCATCATATTCACTTGATACCAGTGTAATGGTTTTTAAAATAAAAACCCATACAGGATAATTCCAAAGTATAATTTAGAGGTGCAAAGACAAGTATAAGAGTTATTGTATAGAGGACTAGTGCATTAAATTTTACACCTTATGTAGTACATGTAGTGCTAGCACCAAAGGAGGGAGGATAATGACACATGGGTGTTGACTCCAAATCAATCAAAAATATCACAATCAAGTATAGGTCTACATTACCAAGGATGACAATCTAATGGATTACATTAGTGGCACACAACTGCTTTTAAAGATAGACTTGAAGATTGGTTACACAAAATTCACATCAGATAATGATATTAGTGGAATACATCATTCAAGAAAAATCAAGGATTGTACAAATGGTTGGTTATGCCATTTGGGTTTTAAAATTCCCCAAACACATTTTTGAGGTTGATGAATGAAGTGTTGAACCCATTCCTTGGAAACTTCATGATTGTATATCTCTATGATATATCGGTGTTCAGAAAAATAAGAGAAGACTATTTGGATCGTCTATGAAATTTGATGAAACACTTGTAAGAAGATAACTTGATGGTGAACATAAATAACTATAGTTTTATGTTCTAAGATTTGGTATATTTGGGATTCGTAATCTCACAAGATGTGTTATGAATGGACCTATAAAATATGCCCACAATAATTGAGTGTACATCACCCAGGAATGTGACCAAGGCACAAATTTTTCATGGGTTAGCAAGATACTATAGGAATTTCATTAAAAAATCATTGCACTGTGTATGGTAATCACATAGACTATGAAGGGATATTGTAAAGACTTTGTGTGGATAAAATAAGAAGATTATTGCTTCCATGAATTGAAGCAGAAGATTATAGCACAACCATTGTTAGAATTTCCAATATTTGACAAAGTTTTTTAACTTATTTGTGATGCAAGTGGAGCATCCATAGGCATAGTTTGAATCAAAAAGGGAAACCCATATCCTGCTTCAACAAAAAATTGAATAATGTCAAGATGAGATACACATTATATGATCAACAATTTAACACAATTGTATGAGCATTAAAGAAGTGGAGGCATTACTTATTTCTAAGTAAATTTATCTTGTACATGGATCATCGATCACTCTAGTTTATCAATAGTCAAGGAAATATAAACTAGAGGCACATGAAGTGGATAGGGTTCCTACAGATATATTCATTTTTTTAAGAATAAAAGTGGGAATTCTAACAAATTTCTAAATTACCCGAGAATAAGAGTGTTGTTATTGAAATAAATGAACAATTAATTAATGGGTGTTGACACCATGAAGGATTTATATATGTAAAATTAATACTTTAAAGAAGTGTGGAAGGTATGCATGATACCAACGCATGTGGATAGAACATCAGGGTTGGATTAATTTTTCCAAGAAGGTATGTTATTCAGAGGATAAAAAATATATATACTCATCAATGCACGAGAACTTCATTACAGAGAAGCATAGTGGAGGATTAGGAGGTCACATTAGAGGTTTAAAAAAATTGTGTAATTGGAGAAGCATTATTATTATCCAAAGATGAGAGAGGATGTGCACAAATATGTACAAAGATGTAAAACTTGTTAGTTTGCCAAAGGGTACAATAAAAACATGGGGTTATATCATCCATTACATGTACCAAGGATTTCATGAGATAATATTGGCATGTATTTCATGTTGGTATTACTAGGAACATAGAGAGGCAACGAATCCATTTTGTGGTCGTAAAAAAAAATTGAAAACGACACTTTTATAGTGTGCAAAAATACTAATGATGCAAAAAACTTCACAAATCTATTCATTAAAGAGATGGTGTGGTTACATGGATTTATATTGAGCATCATGTCAGATAGGGATTAAAAGTTCCTAGGTAATTTTTGGAGGACCTTCTAGAAGAGAATGGCCTCATACTGATGAAAAAACAAAATTTGTGAATAGGAGTTTAGAAAAATTATTGCACAACTTGGTATGAGATAAGATAGTAGTGTGATATGGTGATAATGAAATCCCAATTCACCAATAATGACTCAGTGAATAGTAGCACATGGAAGACTCCATTCAAAATATTTTATGGGAAAATTCCAAGGGGAGTCATGGAATTGCTTGAAGTAGTGGATAGTAGGATTGAAAAAGCATAGGACTATGTGGGATACATGCATAAGGTGCATGAGAAGGTACATGAGAATTTGGAGTAGAGTATCTAGAGTTACAAGGGGACTTGGGATCTAGGTGGGAGGCCTATCTAGAATTGTAAACTATGAATTGAAATGTTCAGAACAAGGAATTTGAATTTGAGGACCAAGTATTGGTGAAATTTTACAAGGATAGATTTCTAAAAGGGACATAGAATAAGAGTTAGTTGAAGAAGATTAGACCATGCAAACAGTCACACAAAATGAGACAAAATGAATAAAAGATAGAGTTATCAGAGGAGTTAGATATCTTGTTGATATTCAATTTTGATAGTTTGTATGAGTACCATGCCAAATAAATTAGTGTTCAAGAAGGAAAGGAAGAGTGCACAATAGAATCAGATGAGGGTATGCAAGAAAGTGGAGAATACCTATACTGGAGGAGGTATATACCAGAGAATAAAATGGAAGACGTTGAGGTAATATTGGACTCAAACGTAGTTAAAAAGACATGTAGAAATGAATGCAAGAAGTACATGGTGAAAAAGAAGAATCGCACAGAAGAGGATATGACATGGATGAGTTCAAAGGAGCTTGGTTAGCCAGACCATACTCTAGAAGACTTTAACTCATAAGATGGAGCTCAATTTTGTTTAACCTAAGGTGTTTGACTCAGGAGCATTCTAGGATAATTAAGAATGAGGAATTCAAAATTTTGGTGCAGTGTTGCAGTGAGTGCAAGTTTTATAAAGGCTAGCAAGGTGAAGGAGGCATGACATAATGTGTAGGTGATTGCATGAGTATGCGTAGATTTTTTACACAATTTTATGTATTGTGAAGTGCGCAGTAGAAATGGTGCATGAAATTATTACGAGAAAATTTGATTGCAATAGTGTGTAACGTTTTGTCAAAATTATGAGCATGTAGGAATTTTTGTGAGGTGTGAAAGTGGTGTGAAAATATTGCACAATGATAAAAAGGAATGCACATATATTTCAAATGTCATTACATGAAACTATGTAAGGAAAGATCGTGCAGAATATTTAAGGCATTTAGAAACATGCCAAAAAATGACAAGAAGGTAGGTAGAGACTAACAAGAAGAGTATGTGGCAGAAAAAGGGGACAAAACATCAATTGAGAAGGTGACATGGACACTTCTATAATATTTTATTAACTACCATAAGTAGGTAGTTTGACACCATTAATTAACTTTCTGAGTGAGAAAGGAAGAGAATATTTTGAAAGGAATTTCAAAGTGGAGCCAAAGTGGGAAGATATGCCTATAAAAGGTGAAGTTCATGCCACATTTTGTATTTTGTTTATTTGTTGAGTGTAGACATAAAATCATGCACATATTACTATGTTACTAATGCATCAAGTATGTTGTTATATGCATGGATCTTAAATAAGAAAAATATTCATTGGCAACACAATCCCTTGTCCATATACTTGTTTTGATTGATTTATGTTTTATTTCTCTCCTAAATCTGCCATTTTTGTACTCACTTCTGGTTAAGTCACAGGGATCTCTACCTATCATTATTTTCACATCTATCATCATTTATTCTATGACACCAGTTCCCAGGCGCCTCTGTCTATTCTGGGCACTCCTACCCTATTTATTATTTTTACTTATTTTGATATTTTTGGTCAGTCTTTCTAGTTTTCTTATACTTATCATGAGCTCATAGTCAGCCTTTTTTTTTTGAAAATATCATAATTCAAACAAGAGATCCATATATATACACAACATACACACTATTATTATGCTTTGAAATTCTAAAGGGAAATCACATCTACATACTATAATATCTATCAAAGGGCCGACATTTTTGGGCTGCATACACTAGATAATAAGGGGAAGTTTTAAATTCCATCTCAAACATTTACATACAAGATACTTACAACTCACTATCTTGGCATCATTGGTGTAAGGGAAACTTAAGGAAACGATTTCACATACACGCAAAAAGAACTAAAGGGAGTATTGAATGTAGTACAACACTTGGTCATAAGTTCACTCATCAGGTAATCGTCGGGGTTATTCTAACTTCACATATTGCATATTTCATTATAATTTGATCTTGAATAGGTATCTAGTGTTTGTTTTATACATTACATGTACCCTTGATAATCAAAGTGCTAATATTGAGTAACTAACAAGATTCAATAATGAAACCTTAGCGACATGGAAGAAATCATATTTTGACTGTTTGTATAGTCACAAGTTCCCTTATTCAGTCAGCACCACCTAGGCACCCATATCCTGATGTGGGAACCCCTATCTAGCCTCAATTTAGAGTTTCATAATTTTTTACAAGATTTTGTGACATAATTTCCACTCATATGAAATATAGAATTAGTCCCAACTACTTACATATCCCATAGGAATCAACTAATTCATATATTCCTCTCATTTTCTTATATTCTTACATTATTGGAGTGCTTAGTATTTGTACTTTAACGTATTTTATCATATTAGTTACTCTGTAATTAGATTTAATATGATTTTTAATTAAATCATTTGGTGAACCCATCGCTATTCGTACTCCTTTCCCTAGGATACTACAAACCCTCATGGATAAAAAGAGGTCCTCTTCTCCCAAGCATGTTATGGATTATACCTGTGTGTAATCTATTTTTATGATACCTCTACATCATATTAATTTCATGGTCTCTACAGAAATCCTCAATGTGATTCTTTGGTCCTACAAATACTTCTTTCTTTCCAAGACACCATTCCATTTGGACTCAATACCCCTAATATTTACATAGTCTCTCTTAACCAAAGTTTCGCTTCATGTTCTCCATATTCTTCTGTGGTCACCCATCCTACTACATCTTATTCTCCTCCTATTATAGCACATGATAATATTGATGTAGATGCTTTGCTTGATTATATTCTTACTTATGACCATATGGATACCAATAATTCTATTTCTCATGTTGAAAATGTAAATATGCATGATGTTATTTCTATTAGTAGTCAAGATGAATGTAAAGCTATATATCCTACTTTTCCTACTTCTAAAAATGATTCCAATGATTGCAATGATAAATATAATATCGATGCTCCAACAATATCCTTGTATGCGGATGATATTCTATATGAAATACTTTCTTGTGAAAATATGACTGATAGTGATGTGGATTATTCTTCTGATCATGAACATGTTAGTGATGATGTTAATTTTCTTAATACTATTGAATATGAACTTAATACCTCTCTTTCTTCTATTTATAAGGTTTTTTCTAATATTCCTCATAATAATTCTCCTACTACCACTAGAGAAACTCTTATTGAGTCTGCTGGACCTACATCTAACATTCCCATTGAATCTCCATGTTCCTCTAATCCTCTTCCACCTCCTCCTCCTTCCACATCCACTCCTCCTCAAGTTCCCACGATCACTCACAATGGCAAGTTTCACATGAATTCATATCTCTTATGCATATCATTGGTAATTTACAAGCTCAAGTTCATTCTCTTACCCTCAAGATTAAAGTCTATTATGCTTCCATTGACAATAATTCTCTTCCTCAAAATTCTATTCCAAATAAAATTCACAATTAGGATTTCCCTAGGGGTTTCATTATGCATACCTTTTAATGTTTTGATGGCACATACAATCCTTATTTGCATCTCAAGAATTATCATTTATACATGCCTTCTTATTTTAATGATTGATTGTTACTTAAATCTTTTCGTCGCAATTTTGTTGATCATGCTCTCTAATGTTATATGCATTTGATTAATGGGTATATTAATACTTACTATGATATGGAGGATTATTTTCTTAGACGTTTTATGTCTAACAATGGTCCTAAAGTTACATATGATCATTTTCCTAGTTTTCATCAAGGAAAGAAAGAATCAATTATAGATTACATTGTACACTTTAATTCTTGCAAGCATCAATTATTATTTCAACACATTAATCTGTAAATGTAATTTATCCTTTTTCATGGTTTGATTCGTTCTTTGAAAGAAAATATATTATATGATACATGTGAATCTTTTACTCTTTTTTGTTATAAATTTGTTGATTTAGAATAAGATTTAATTTCTGAACATATTATATCACCCCCTTCTACTTCTTTTACTACTTCATCTTCTACTACTTTTTCTCCTCTTCCATCTATTAAGCTCCCTCCACGATCACCATATCCTCCACCATGTAATAATTTTACTTCCCCTCCACCGTGTCAATATACACCTAAGTATTATCCACCTCCTACATGTGAACCATTACACTTTTCACATGTTGTTAAGCCTCATGATGTTTTACGTGCTTTATTTGTAAATCACTTAATTTTTTAGCCTTCTAATCAGCATCCTCCTCCTCACTAATTACATCATCAGCATGATTGTCCTTACTACAATTTCCACTACATCAATATCCATCATGATAATGAATGTTGTGATTTCCATGACAAATTACTACACTTAGAAGACAAAGGTTTCATTGCTTTCATCTCTCATTATCACGAGTGTTCTCTCTCTCTCTCTCATTCCACATAAACAAGCTTCCACTATTATTTACTTATCTCCTTCACTACCTCCTAAGGTTTCCATTCATCCACCTCCTAAGGTCATCATTCATCTATGTTCTCCACATATCACATATATGGCTCCATCATCTCACCCTCCTCACATTTCTATGGCATCCCGTAGGCTTCTTAAGTCATATGCATCTGTACTTCCTACAATTGCTCCTCCCATCATTGGCATTATTTCCTTCTACATCCAATTCGTCTCATATACTCACAATGTTGTTGCTTCACATGCTTCTACCATGCCACTTAGGCCTCTCCATCTCTAGTAGATGATATCCATTTGATCCACTCATTACCTTATTCCGTACTCTAGTTCCACGGTTCCTGCTTGATTGTTGAGGGTCTAAATCTTAAATGAAGCTCACATTGTTCTCTCTTCACACTCTGTGCTTCATGATCTATCTTTCTAGCATACACTCTCATACCATTTCCTGATGACGCACTCTTTTTCTATGGTTTATTATTGATTTTTAGGGTTCTTTTATAAATTAACTTCATTTCATACACATATCTTGGGGGGCATCAATCTTATCCCCTCCCCTCTTTATCATACTCATGTGCGATCACAATTTTTTTTTACATCTTTTCCTTGCACAACTAGAAAATGCATCATTATTCTATTCTTTCATCTCGTCTAAGTAACATTACTACTCCACATTATCTACTACATTACACCACATACATTTATTTCTACTCGTCACATACTATGTTCCTCATTCTCATTCAAATATAAAATCCTATTCTAATATTTACTTAGCTATTAATTCCACATCATAATACATTTCAACATGCAACAATAAAAAACAACCATTTCAACACTACACATCAAATAGAACAAATCAAGGTGCAAAAAATTGTCATCACATCATATACCAATGCACATCAACAATGCATATGACACTAATATCCATATATATATATACATATCGTCATAAATCATAAGTTATAATATACAATTGCTGGGGTAAATCCCCCATGCATCAATACAACATATACAATACATCATACATCATTCTCCCTATCACTATATATAATCGCAGGAGCTCTATAACTAGAGGCTTCACCACTCACTCTACACCGCTGATCTCAACCTCTATATATCTCTAACTGACTTTATAACACATTAATCTCATTCATCTACTCTACAAATCATCCACATAGCTCAACATATCTAGAAAAAACATCCTGAGATAGGGCCCCTCTTCCTATGACTTGTCTCACTCACTCAATCTCTACACAAGATTCATCGCGCTTACTCAATAACATGGTACATGTGGCTGCCACTATATCCACCGGCTCAAGCAAATGGGCATGTTCTCCCATAATAGCATTGACTCACTCTAACATACCTTCCCAATAATAACATCTGGAGACACATTTCATGTCAATGTGTGTATCGATGAATCTATAATAAATGACCGATAGGAATCAACTACAATCATAAACACCCACATGATTTACTACACACCTTTACAATATTTAAACAACCTCGCAACAACCAAATATCAATGAACAATACTTACACTCTGCTCATGTCGCTGCTACGTAATTTACATCGGGGGAAGGTGACTACCCCTCTACTCCTACTTCCAGATGACCCACCACATCTACCACTAATGGAAAAAGCAACACCCATCGATGTGTCACCCACCACTCATTATATTCCTAGGTATACCCTACATCATCCAATTGTATAGGCTCTATAGCCGCATCTTCCTCCCCTAGACTAGGATGTACTAGTTGTTCTCCTGTCAGGCCTATCCTCACCACTTACAATAAACCTCCGCTACCGCCAAAAAGTAGATCGTCATTATCACATCTAAACCTATATGAGCCTCCGGGGGCACTTATCCAAAGTCATACCGAATTGTCTAGGCATCCACTATCGTCATCACCATGGAATAACTCTATCACTATAATAAGAAACTGTGATCCTCTAACCACATGGTGTGTCGAATGCACCACAACTCTAAACCATCATCCAACCAACATCAATAGTCTCTATACAACCTCCATATAATGGCCCCTAGACCCATTTGATCAATCATCAAACTATAGGTGGTACGTATCCCCTAATCCTAGCAATGTGCTACAAGAAAACATGGTCGCCTACCCACCTCACTACAAATATATTGAGCCGCATTACTCCATTTTATTCCTCACTTACGCCATTCGGATCACAATTTCTCCTAACTTTGTACTATACACTTTGCATTATTCCATATCCAACTCTGGTACATACACCAATAAATACATATACATATCTTGTCAAAGTGGATAAATTCCCATTCACTATTACATCTTTTATAACCTTGTTTTTTGCTCATTATTTTTTATTCCACCCCTCACCATTTCACCGAACAGGGGGCATACAATCAAGATCACCTTATGATCCCAGGTTAACATAGCAATAGCAACTGGGCAACTAGTTTCACTCTTAGCACATAAACTATCATAGATGCTACTCTTATCTTATTCAAAAATGCTAAAAGGTACAAAATCATAATCCATTCTAAAATTTCATGACATTCTACATATTTGACAAAATCCATTCCCCAGATATTGACACTTACCAACTCATCGGTCATCTACGAAGCAAAAATCTCTTCACTGACTTTCTCAAATCTACTCAAGTACGCAATGCTCTAACACGCAACATCTTTTATCATCTCAGAAGTCCAAAATTCAATCGATCTTGAGTTCAAATGAAACTACTACTTTACTATCTCTCCCATATTGACTATACTATAGGGATTCCTACTTTTCACATTAATATAGGCACTATTTACAAGCATTATGACAACTAACTACATGAATCCATCAAAATTTCACTCATATATTGAGCCTCAGTTACACCCGTTATCTATCCTCATTTGGGGCAGTCGAGATTTCAATTTCCTTTTCTAGCACTACTCTTACATGTGGGTCCATCTTCACCTCTAGCACATGCACTAATAAATTTTTAAATGCAGAACTTGGTCAATATTACTATGGTCTTCTATATTATCTCTTATTCACAATTGGACCTTTTGAGGATCCTAGTCTTTAGGATGGAGATGCTAAAACTAAGACCTCTTTTCCCTTTCCCTAAGAATCTTCCTCTTGCATCAGGGATCAACTTTTTATCCCTCTCCATATTTAATGCAATAAATTGACACTCTTAGGAAGTTGATCACTCCCTATTTTCTTCAATCTCCTTATGTCAAACAAAGGTTCAATACTTCTATCCAACATTCAATCCAAATTCTCCAAATCATTTCAAAAATTTCTCCAAGTGCTCCTTATGACGGGTTTCTATCTCTACTTATGCCAAATGGGTCAAAATGTTGATCCATGGTTCGTCACGCTACAATTTCTTACATTCTACATGCACTTTGTAATCAATCGGCTTCAACAAGGACATTTCACTATCGGTCCCAAATGTTTCCTAACTTGGACCTCCATACAACACTATTCTGAATTTCAGAACAACATTAACTATAGAAGTGGGGGGAATGTAGACACAAAATCACACACGTATTACTATTTACTATGTCATCAAGTATGTTATTATATGCATGGATCTTAAGTAAGAAGAGTATTCATTGGTGACACAATCCCTTGGTCTCTATCTAATCTGTTTTGGTTAGAACTTTCTGAAGATACAGTCATACATGGAGATTAAAACTTTTGCATTCTTTCATTTATGTACTTGCTTCATATGGTGGCAAGACTCCTGAATCCTCACATTTTCAAACAAATCAGGTTAGGAATTGACCACTCCCTACCTCTTCAATCTCCTTTGGAAACCATTCAAAAATCTCCAAATTCTCTAAATAATTTAAACAATTTCTCTAAGTGCTCCTTATGATGGTTTGTTATCTCTACTTATGCCACATGGGTCAAAATGATGATCCATGGTTCTCTGCACTACAATTTCTCACATTTTATACATACACTTTGTAATATGGATTCTCTGCACTTCTCACATGTATGTTCCTTAACTTCCCTTACACTACTTGAATTTCATTCAAATAACATAAAGGGGAAGAAAATATAGACACAAAATCACACACATATTACTATTTTACTATGCCATCAAGTACGTTGTTATTAGTAAAACAAATTATTCATTGGTGACACAATCCCCTGTCTATCTACTTGATTTGATTGATTTCTATTATATTTTTCTCCTACATTTTTCATCACTATACTCACTTCTGATCAAGTCACAGGGATCATTGTCTTTCATTATTTTCACATATTTCATCATTTATTCTAGGACACCAGTGCCCTTTTTGGACACGAGCGCCCAAGCGCACATGTTTGTTCTGAGCACTCCTACCCTACTTATTCTATTTACTTTTTTACATTTTTGGTCGGCCTTTCTAGTTTTCTTATCCTTATCCTGATCTCATATTCTTCCCTTTTTGTCACTAATGTCAAAACTCAAATAAGGGATCCATATATATATACAACATACACACTATTATTCTAGTTGGATATTCTAAATGGTAATCACATCTACATACTATCACATCTATCAAAGGGACAACATTTTTAGTTGTATACACTGCATAGGAAGGGGAAATTCTAAATTCCTTCTCACACATTTGCATACAATTTAGTTATATTCATTATCTTAGTGTGATTGGCGCGAGGGAAACCTAATGACACTATTTCAAACACAAGCACAAAGAATTACAGGGATTTTGGAATGCAGTGCAACACTTAGTCATAAGCTCACTCATTGGGTGACCGTCAGGGTAAGTCTGAGTTCACATATTACATATTTTATTATGATTTGATGTGTTTGTGAGCTTGTACATATAGATATGGTTTTTTTAGGTTACAAGTATCCTCAGCAATCAAAGTGTGAATATTAAGAGACTAACAAGGTTCAATAGCAAAAACCTAGCGACGCAAAAGAAAGCAAATCTTGGTTGTTTTCATAGTCACCAGCGCCCTGGATCAGTCAGTAGTGCCCAGGTGCCCATGCCCTATTGTGGGATAAATGCCTTTTCCAACCTCAATGCAAATTTCTAGAATCATTGACGAGATCCCGTGACATCATTTCTAGCCAGATCCATTATAGACTTTGTACCGACTACTTGCAGATCACATGATAATCAGTTAAGTCATGTATCCCTCCTATTTGCTTATAGTTTTGATTTATTTGAGTGTTTAATATCTGTAATTTACTATATTTTATCATATTAGTTACTATGCAATTATATATAATATCATTTTTTTATAAAATCACTGAGAAAGATAAAGGATGAGAAATGAGCTTAGGCATGATCCAAGCCAAAGTTAGTGCAAGATAGAGGGAGTATTTGAGTGCAAAACCCACCCTTATGCCAGTTTTAGAGATTATTTAAGTGTTGTAATAACCCCATTAGAGGGAAGATCAATGTAGATGTCATGAAGGCTTTGAAGTTAATAGAAACATGTGTTTTTTTTCTATTTCTCTTGTGTTGAACTCTACAAATGAGAAAGATCTTATAGGTATGACCAACACCATTTTCAAAACTAAAAATGGTGATATAAGCAATTTGTTAAAGTCGTAATAGGAAGAATCTTGGCCCTGTCTGTTTGACTCTTTTCCTTATGCATCTAAAGGAACTTATACCCTAGTGGATGGTTTAACAACTATCATCCTCACCATTATGTTATAACCCTTACAATACATATTTTTCTTTATGTTAATTTTATGTATTTTTGCATTGTTTTCACAAACTCTTCACTATGATGATAACAAAATTCTTCCAAAAATACATTTAAAAATAAAATTTTCTTTTCACAATGTAATAAAACAAAGTAAGCAGTAAAGAAAATCAAATTATAATACATTACATAAATAACATTTCAAATAAAACAAATATTGAATTACTTACATAAAGGCACCTATAATGCATACAAATAATACATGTCCCTATAAAATAACCAAAAAAAGTCGTAATAAAATGAAGAAGACATTACACACCATTTGCCACATGCTTTGTAATATAAATATATAAAACAACTTAAATAATGTTTTCAATCTTAGTTTTTTGCAATAAAATTAACAATAAAGTATATTAATTAAAAACTCTTAATACTAGTTTTTTAAAATATGTCTCATTTTAAAACAAATTGAATCATAATTATGCATACCTCGTTATAGCCAAATAATACTCTTTGTACCTTACGTTCATCAAATTTTAGAACTATAAATTTTTTTAGATTTTTCATTACATACAACATCTTCAACTACTATATATACTATTTTTTCGCTAAAATACATCTAATCATGCATAATTTGACATATCATGATCTTGTTTGCCCTGTAAAATTTAAAGAAAATAGACATCGTGCTTGAAATCTAAATTCGGTAATGATAAATGGAATTAATTTTTAACTAAAAAAATACACCATGTCATCACTTAGACATGGTATATAGTCAAGAATCTACAAGGAGATCATTTCTAAGATTTAAAAACCTTTTGTATTTATTTTGACCATGCATGCCTAGAAAGAGTCTTACATCCTCACCTTTTATAGACTAGCAATCACACTCAAATGGTATAATGGACAAACTAAATGGGATTCTTCGAAGAAATAAACTTAAGGGAGTGAAACATTTCATGAAGAAGAGGGTTGATGAAGAAGGGGTTTTATAGAGAAGTCCAATAACAAGGAAAATGTTGTGGGGAACTTATGCAACACTCTTTTTTGTTATGACAAAACACATATGAGCCACATGCTAATTTTTTCAATTATTTTAATGGGAAAGTGTTGTGATGGACAGGTTGTTGAGGAAACA
Organism: Taxus chinensis; assembly: GCA_019776745.2. NCBI lineage: Eukaryota > Viridiplantae > Streptophyta > Pinopsida > Cupressales > Taxaceae > Taxus > Taxus chinensis. Next base: position 332,446,927 of record CM034146.1, read on the forward strand.
TACTTAGGATATATCTTAGATTAAAACAAGGTATGGTTGATCAATAGTGCCAATGTTAATAGTTGTTGTTTACAATGCCAACCCTTGTGATTTGTGGGTAGTTGGAATATACATAAATTTATGGGAATTCACAAGTGTATGTCTCAAGACACTTTTGAAATATGGACATGAAGTGGACTTGGAATTCCATGTTGATTTGATAACTACAAAATATCGCTAGTAATGTGGTTTTGTGTCATTTTTATAGACCATTGTCTTAGGCCATTCTCCACACTTTCTTAGGCAACAATAAATGTTAGTCACATAATTTTTTCTTGTAGATTTTTAGTATACACTACCTCCTCGAAATTCTAGGTTCTTAACACTTGTTAAATTTGAAGCATTTTCATGTACGTCTAGATCAAGAAAAGTTTTCAAGACTACCACACTTTCAATGGCTTCATCGTTTCTGGTAATGTTATTTTTAAGGTTTGAACACACGACCTAACACTGCTCTCATAGTGAATAACCCAATGGCATGGTCAAAAAATAGATGATGACATTAATTAGTCGTTAAGTGGAACCCATTGATGTCTTGTGTAGAGAGGTGGATTGGTTAGTCTCATTGTAAAATTTTCTTTTCCACCACCTATAGATAGGGAAACTTGCATATGATTGAATCCCAAACTCTACATATGTTAGATATAGAAACTTTACATTTAAGGTTCCTTATGTCAATGATTTCATGCACATTTACAATTAGGATTTTATACCACTTTTCAATGACCAATAACACAATACCTTAACCATCCTATTCATCAATGCTTGTAAGACACAATTATCAAGACTCCCGTTTGAAAAATCATGTCATTGTAATTAATGTTTTGTGAATTGGGAAAAGAGAAAAAAATATTTTTGTGCACTCATGGGCCCTACTTAAATTCTCTAATTAATCTAAGCTTATAAATAGTGAATGCTTCAATTTAAAGATTATAATTTGGCTGATTTGTTTTAATATTATAATTTGGTTGATTGGTTTGAAGATTATAATTCATTTTATGGGTTTGAAGATTATAATATAGTTTATTTATCATGGTGACCTTTTTAGAATTTGAGATTTCTTAGTTTGTTTTTTATTATGTGGGTCATGAATTAGGGAAGGGGAGATGTTATGTTAACATGTCCATCACCAAATTAAAATTAAAATGCAAGCATCGAAGAATTCATCTCATGTTTGAGTGGGAGCAATATAAAATATGTGACATTCATAGGCCCTTCTTCATCATCATCTATCATCTTCAACAAACTATGATTCCTTGCTCAAGTTTTCTCTTCATAATTTTGGGAATGTGAAATCAAGCATGCCCAAAATATACACTCTGATTATATCGGAGAGGAGGGAGCATCTATTGATGTCATTGCAATGATGCATATAACACGGGTGGGAGATTTGTGTGCACATTGGAGAGCATAACTATGGGAGGATTTACCCTACCTTTAACACCCCCATTTTTTCCATCATCAATCTCATTAAATTTAATATAATCAAGGTTTATATAAATTCCAAGGTGTCATGGGTAGAGTTTTGTGTAACTTTGGACCTATTGTACTTTTTCATTGTAGACAAGACTGCATGCTTTGGGTTCCTTATTGGATTCTACCCGATTATAGGCATGGGTGGCCATTTGAGTGGAGGTGGATATGGTTTTCTCTTTAGGAAATATGGCATATCCGTGAAGATTAAATGTGTGCCAAAGGTAAGGATGAAAAACTATTGACTCCTTCATTAGTCATGCATAGCATTTCCACTATCTAGACCATTTTTCCAAACCTTTTCCTTATAAATTCATAGTGATCCAAGTATAACAATATGATGCAAAGCCATGACACATCATCCCCATCCACATCTTCAATTTCATTGTCTAGAACACCATGTCTAGGTTTAGGACCAAGATTTATATTCAAAACATCAAGATCTGTAATCAAAATGATACACGAGCATCAAAGAGAGAGAAGCATCAAAGAGGAAAATTATCCTTCTTCTCACATGTGTTTTTGAGTTTTTTTAAGTGTCTTAGAGGTCTTGGAGAGGCATATTAGTCATTCTAATTTGATGAGAAGTCTAGAAAACTTGAATTTTCTTCATATTATGTTTTCCCTCCAAAATGGGATTTGAACTAGTAAAGCTTGTAAAGAGTGAAAATGTGACTTGTCAAGGCTTGTCAAGGAGTGGAAAGGAGGTTTAATGAGTGGAATGGTATCTAGGTGTGATGAACTAAGTCTTGGATTGAAGTATGAGTCATTAAAGTGTCTAAAATGATGTAATTTACATATATTGGCCATGTATGGGCAAAGGGGCTAAAAAAGAGGTAGGTAGAGTTATGAGAGAGACAGAGAGAGTCAAAGATCGAATGAAAGTTAGTTTGGAGGCATTCCTCAAGGGATGGGAGATTGGTAGGAATGAAGAAGGATGAAATTTTGTATAACATACTCAGTTAATATGAAAACTATGATTTTGCATGAGGACTGTGTATATGTTTATCTTTCTCAAGTTTTGGAATTTTACATTAAGAAGATCAATTATGGTGTGGAGATCCATTCCTATTAGTTTAAAAGGAGGGTGTTTGGAGTCTATTTCAGGAGATTTTAATAATCTTTGAGTGATGCATGCTCATTTTCTAGTATAAACCTAATGTATTGGACTCGGATCATCATTATGTCTATGTTTTGTAATGAATTATTTTATTTACTTGATATGTGACCTCATGCATGAAGAAATTTTAAGGATTAATCTTGTGATTCAAGGTAGTTGGAGTGATAATATAAGGATTTGAGGGCTTAGACCCTGCTACTCATTGTCGCATGTTTGAAAGCTTTAATGAATTGAACTATGCATTATTGACTATGTTTGAGTGAAAATGTTGATGTATTGAATCTTGAGGGATTTCTAGTATGTGTCTTCCTATGGGAACACAATTATAAAAGGTAATAATACACCATTTGAAGGAGAATAATCATCCTTCTTACTATGTTTTAACATTGATTCTTTTAATAGGATTTAGAACATTGTCCAACTATGTAACCCATTAGATCATTGGAGAAAGTGAAAACTTGATCAAGGTATTCATTTCACTGATAGCAAAGGTAGGTAGAATAAGGGAAAATAGGATTGTAGTAAAATTTTCAAGGCTTTAAGATCATTAAATTGCATGTTGTTGAGTTTTGAGTCTCTCGGCCTTAGATAGAGGTTTAGTTAGGGTTTTTGTCACAATTATGAGTTGATGTCTTTAAACATGAGATCTTGGTCTAAAATTTGGAAGAAACCCTTAACACCAATCCTTCTATCCTATTGTGAAGGAATTTTAATTTTACAATGGGTAAATTCTAAGAAAACCTTGATAGTCTAGAGGTTGGGGTTTGCTATAGTTAAAAGGCCTAATTGGAAGGCCAAGTTGTTAAGAAAAGGATTATTTCACTTGGAGAAATCTATGGACAGTTTGTGGATATATAGACAAGGATAATGGCTGGTCAAAAATCCCATGAAATTATTTAAAAAATTCTTGATTCAAAAGATATGCCTCGAAACCAATGCCCCAATGCCAACAGGGCTAGTAGGAGCTTGGGAGCAAGAAAAATCAATGTGGGGTTTTGGCAAGAAGGAAAAGAAGTTAGGATATAAAATTTGTACAACACCTCAGGGGGCATAAAGGGTGTGTGAAAATGTCTCTTCTTTTTTTGGGCTGCTTATAGATGTTTTTAACCATGAAACCACCAGAAGTTTGCCCTTAAGAACACAAGAAGGCAGTTTTGGGAAAGATAACAAAAGGTTGATGTTTTGATATTTTTGAATCAAGTTAGTGATTGGTTTGTCATTGGATTGAACTCATGAAATATGAGATATGGTAAGTTATGGTAGTTAAGGCCAATAGTCCTAAAATTCACTGTTTTGAACTAACCTATTGGTGAATTCTATAAGGATAAAGTTGGCAAAAAGAAAGAATTCATCAATTTACTTTTTTTTACTCAAAATATTAGATGTCATGGCATTGCATGGAGTTTTGAGAAAAATTATAGTGGTTGTTCAAGATATTCAAGGAGAAAAAGGTAAAATTTTTCTTATTTGACCCATATCATTGAAGTACAAGAACTTCAAAAACAGGAGGACTCTTCGATAAATAAAATTATGTAAAAAAACTTGGAATGAACCATGAGATTAATATTAATCAATGTTTTTTCAAATAAATATATTCAAGACATATACACTAGTGTATGTATATACATATGTGAACATAACTATGTATAAAATATATATGTGAAATAACAATAAATGGTCCTTATATCATTACACTCGTTAGGACACTATTTATGTGTTTCTTTCGTAGCCATAAATAATCTAACTTGCTTATGTAATAAGCCTCTCAACATTTGTGTAAACCTATGATTTTGGATTGGTGGCGCACAAGGATGATGCTTGAGCCATTTTATCACACTTCTAGTGCTTGTCCTGACCTTTAATGGAGATCTTTGTACATTCACATGCAAATCTATTTCCTAACGTGGAATATTATAATGATTGCATGCAACTTGAATGTGATCTTGTTAACCCAAGGATCTCACTAACATAAGGAAAAATAATGGGAATCTCCATGATCTTACTCTCATGTATGTCTGATAAAACCCAATTTATATCAACTTTATTGTTGGGCCCCAAAAATAAGCTAAGTACAAGAAGGCATGTCGGCGTGCAGGACCTAGTTGAAGAAGGGAGTGCGGGTTTAAGGCACGCAGGGAAGGGTTCTAGTAAGGTTTTGCAAAATACACGGTACACGTGCGCAATGAAAAATGGGTTTTGTACTTAGCCGTATTCAAAACCCCAGGAAACACACGAGAAAAGCATGACCCTTGCGGATAAGGTGCCAGCCTGGTGACTGTGGGATCAAGAAGGGAATATTCTAGGCATGTGATGGAAGGTTCTAGAAGAGCATCATCATACAAAGTGGAGAGCTCAGATCTGTGAAAGCATGCTCCCATGGAGGACCACTTCGACACTTGGCGAATGATATGTAACTTCTAGAAGACATGGCAGTGGGTGCTATGGTTATAAATACAAGCACCCAATAGAAAATGAACCATCTCCATATGTTGCTTGTTATTTCTCTTATCTGCATACAATAAGATGACAACTCTTTCTAAGTTCTTAAGAATGTTGTATAGTTATTTTTTATCCTACATTTGATTATCTATCCTAAGATGATGCATTATCATGAAACACACATAAAGGAGAGACTCGGTGCCTGCGCATGCCTCGGGTGAGTGCTCAGCACCTTCTGGGTGATAGGCCGGTGTGCATGGGATTAGACTATTGGTCTAAGGGTATAAAATATGACTACATTTTGGTTCCATTGTTGGGACCTATTTTTGGAGTTTTTGTGAGAAATGGCATGCATCTTTGGCCCTGTGATGTGTGATGACAGAGTGCCTGACCTATGTTGAAATATGGTTCAAGAGCACGAAGGATGAGTTTTCTCATAGATTCAACATTGGACATGAGTTCAATGTGCGTAGATAGGTAGAAGAGAAACTATACCATGAATTATATGAGACATTATTTTGCTACTTCCTATTAGAACTATATGAATGGCTTTCAACATACGCATCCAGATCAAGCTGGTATTATAGATCACGTGTGTGGACCCAAGATGGCTATCAAAGGCTGCAGGATGCATATCTGACTTGGAAGCGTGCTATTAATCAGTGGTGGAAGAGGGTGTTGACCAATTATACTTTAGAATATGCCATTTTTATGTATTCTTGCCCAAAAGTTATTGAGTTCTATTTTTTGAGAGAGCCTAGAGGATCATTTTTTACGTGTTATTCCTTTGGCTTTGAAGATTTTTGTCATTACTTTGAGTTTAGAAGCATTCCCCATGGCCAGTTAAGATTCTCTAAGTGTTGGTGGAAGAAGATGGAGGGCATTGCGAATGAAAAGGAAAGGAAGGAAAGATGAATCAAATATAACAAAGCTCGTGAAAGAGAGATGACTAGACAACGCAAGGTTACAAGTGTGATGGATCTATGGAGGTAGACGTTGTGGGAAGGAGTTGAGGTTCATATAGAGGATGTGAAACCTGAGTAGTCTGTGTTACCCTGTCTTGGAAAATGCAGGAGAGAATCCCCTTCAGCTTTTGATGAGAGTTTTCGCATAGAGAAAGAAGAGCCGTCGACGCACATCTAAACCCACCTGGTGACCAATCCCTGACACTTGGTTTTCCAGATCAAGGGAGAAGTATTGTTAACCTAGTTGGTATTGGTGGGAGTAACTGACCTATGCCCAGGAGATATAATTTCTCATTTGGAACATCCATGGATGCATAATCCATTCTTGTATTTAGAGGAATGTTTAGACAATGTGAAATTATGCAAGCTTTTGGTATTACATCTGGGAGTGGTATGAAACACACAACTGGTAGTGGGAAAATTTCACAGACCATCGACACGCAGTTCAGTGTGATGTTGGGAACCCTTGGCGTAACCACTTCAAGACCTTTGCAGACTGCATGAGGTGGATCTGGTGGGTCGAGAGGAATGGGACTTGGTGGATCTAGTGGATTTAGTGGGGGAGGAAACACCAGAGGGAACCAAGGCTCTAGATCAGAAGGATAAGGACCCCAACCACCTCCCTAAGTGTTTTTCAAGATGTCTTTTCACTTACCAGACTATAGGGATATTGAAGATGCTGCAGAGAATGTGCACAAGTGTGAGCTACTATGGCATGTAAAGGGGATCACTACCCCGGAGCGGAAGGCAAGCCAATTCGCAATAATTTTTTACTGGGGCACACATAGTTGGTATAGGAAGTATGACCCCCATTATATGGTGGTAGAATACAACGTGTTGAAGAACACCTTCGTAGCAAAGTTCCATATCCCAGAGTTTGAGCATATGAGCATCAACACCCTTAAGAAGATCCAGTAGGGAATGATAGAGAGTGTACACAAGTATGATGCACGTTTCAAGACTCTCTTTTCAAAGCTATCCTTTGAAATTCATCCTTCTCAAAATGCTCAATGTTTTTTCAGAGGATTGATAACACCATTTAAAAGGGATATATCACACAAGACTTTCACCGAACTATGCAAGGCAATGGAAATTTCCCTGCGCACTAAAGCTATTGGGAGCATTTTTTGAGATGTTTTTTGAGAGCCATGCTCTCCAGCCACCTCCCTAAGTGTTTTTTGAGATGTCTTTGCACTTTCCAGACTATAGGTGTATTGAAGATGCTATAGAGTATGTGCACAAGTGTGAATTAATATGGCCTGCAAAAGGGATCATTACCCCACATCGGAAGGAAAGTCGGTTTGTAACAACATTGCAAGGACATGCGCATAGTTGGTATAGGAAGTATGACTCCCATCAGATGGTGGTAGACTACATCATGTTGAAGAACGTCTTCCTAGTAGAATTCCATATCACTGAGTTTGAGAAGAAGAGCATCAATGCTTTGAAGGAGATCCAACAAGGAATGACAGAGAGTGTGTGGGAGTATGACACGTGTTTCAAGACTCTCTTGTCAAAACTATCCTATGACATTCATCCTTCTCAACATGCTTAATTATTTGTCGTAGGATTGATAACACCATTTAGAAGGGATCTATCACACAATACTTTCATAGACCCGTGCGAGGCATTGGATGTTTCCCTGTGTGCAGAAGCTATTAGGAGCATTAATACTAGTGTTAGTCCTTTTCTAAAGGCTCAAATTACTGCAATGGCTAAGTAGTAGGAGAATTTTTTTGCAAAATCAGCGCATGAGGTTTATAGTGGGCTTTTTTTCACAAACTATGAAGTGGAGGGACATGCAAAGGATAGCCACCCTCGGAAGTCGGTACACACTATAACGATAGACTGTGAGATCTGCCATGGGGACCATGATGCAAGTAGGTGCCCTCTACTACACCGTGTAATCCGTAGGAATGTATTTGTACCTCTACAACCCATAATACCAAGGATTGCAGACTAATTGATCAAATCCATGATGTTATTGATCTAGGTGTGCTCCAAAATATCTTTACAAGTATTAATAAGGATGATGACCGTCATTATAAAGGGCGTGCACATGGAGGGGCGCATGGAAGAGGTTTTCATAGAGGATTTTGTGGTTGTAGTAACTATGGTGGAGGACGGAGTGAGTTCGTGTGAGGAAAGTGTTATAATTGTGGATTTATAGAGCATTACAAATGCAAGTGTCCTGATATGTTATAATGCTCATGGTGCGGAAAGAAACACAAGTACGAAGAATGTCTAGAAATTTATGAGCATATGAACCAGCAGCAGTAGAAAGACAAGGGCACTAGGATGGTGAGCATTAAGAAGGCTGATTCACAATGGTTACCAAGAGTGGCACATGAGTCAGAGCTAGAACCTGTACTGGTGACGACACGAGCATAGGTTGCGTGTGCCAGGGAGATGCCAAGACCAAGGACACTAGTTTCAAGAGAGGAAGTAGCACATGTAAATTATTTGGACCTTGCCTATCAGAAATAAGTGTATCAAGAGACTATGGACGTGATTCAAAGTTTACAAGGGAGATACAATGTCTAAAGGAGTAATCGAGTTAGGTGGAGCAACTGAAGGATAATGAGGCTCCAAGGAATGACCTGGATGAGGTCAAGGAAGTATGTAAAATGTTAAGGTAAGAAAATCTTATTCCATTGTTGGGAAAATGGTTGAGAGAGAAGGTACCATGCGCCAGAGTAGAGTGTAAAATACAGATTTTGCATGCAAACCTTCCTCCTCATAATCTTGAATATGACAAAGAGATTACTTTGAATGTAGTTGTTGATGGGTGGATTCTAAGCAATATCCTCATCGACAAGGGAGTAGAGGTGAATGTTCTTACCTTAGATGTTTGGCATCAGATGGGAAGGCATGCATTGTAGCCATCTTCAAATGTGTTGTATATGGCGAACGAGATTAAGGAAATGCCCATTAGAGTCCTGAAGGATGTAGTTATCACCATTCAAGGGGTCGAGTTCACTAGAGGCTTTGAAGTCTTGGTGCTCGCTGAGTTAGAAAACTTTCCAGTGTTTATTGGGCACCCATGGTGTTATAAGAACAATGCCGACTTGCAGTTTAACAAAGGGTATATCAACTTTGATAACAAGGAAGAAAGGGTGATCATCCCTTTGATAGATGGGAATTTAGTGCCCTATAATAAGCCCTTAGGAGAAGAAGTCCTTGATAGAATATATGTGTGTTCCATCAGATATCCTGAGATAATTTACCCCATGGAGGGAGTTATCCAGTTTAAGGATGCTTAGTCCTTAATTATTACCACTAGTGTGGCATGCGACAATTTGGAAAATGGGATTTATGAGTTGATTGGGTGATAGTTAAAAAGACCTGTAACAAGGGTGAAAAAGGTGCACTTAGTCAAGTGCCTAAGAGGAAAGAAGTTGCCAAGTTACTCTAGAGGGGTATACCCTGAAATTTTCTTTTGAGAAATGGAAGCTCAGTGGAAAAATGAGGACGAGAGAAGAGGAATGCTTAGTTATAACCTACTCAGGACTATAGTGCATTGGTGGGATACACATTGGGAGAACCTCTTGTACTGGTGTGAGGCGAGGATTGTATTTTTTGTAGGGTTTTCTAGGAGCAACGTTCCCACAATCATACAAGACTACCATGGCAAAGGGACCACTTCATTTCATATCTAAGCATGCAAGGATTCCTAGATGGGTAGCACAGAAGCATTTCTACCTTCATTATGAGTACATAAGTTGTATTCCACCTTACAAGGATGTGCGTGCACTTGGTACATTCATTGGGATATGTGTCAGAGGGGTAATTGATAAGAGTTAGTGAATGATCTCATTCAAGTTTTTGAGTATAGGAGTACCAAACCATCAGTGGATAAGGTGTTACAAGTGATCAAGCACTTTACGATGGGAGATAGTGCTATGGTAGAGGATAGGATAATAGAATTACTAGGCGAGCCTTATTTAGAGACGTGCCTCAATGAAGCAGAATCAAAGGAAGTACAGCTTGAGCGTGCATGCATGGAAAAAGAAAAAGGAAAAATGTTCTATGTAATAGATGGAGAAGAAGTGGAGACTTTGGATGTTAACCATTCGGAGGGTACGCGTGAAGTCATAGACTGTGGTGATGAGCGAGCACATGCCTACCATGAGCCCTTGAAAAAAAATAAGGTTAACATTTGGATGGAGGTAGAACCTAAGGAAGCTATCATCGGTGACTATTGGTCAGAAAAAGAAATTTCAAAGATCATTGATCTGTTGTGTGAGTTCTAAGATTTGTTCCCTCGTGGGTACCATGAACTCAATGGCATCCACCATTCCTTGGGGGAGATGAAGATCAAGTTGAAGGAAGGTATGCACCCGATTCGGAAGAGGCCTTATCAGATGAATCCAAGTTTATGCGTATGGGTTAAGGAAGAAATAGACAAAATGATAGCATCTAGTATCATTGAGGAAGTGGAAGAGTCAGAATGGATAAGCCCAATGGTTATAATTATTAAGAAGGATGGTAAGATAAAAATCTATGTTGACTACAGGGATCTAAATGCAGTATTTGTCATCGATCCTTTCCCAACCCCCTTTATTGAAGAAATTTTGGAGGAAGTAGCCAGGCGCAAAGTCTACTCTTTCACGGATGGGTTCTCAAGGTACCACCAAGCCAAGATTTCAAAGGAAGACCCGAGAAAGACAACTTTCGCCACTAAATGGGGAATTTTTTCCTACAAGGTTATGCCTTTTGGATTGAAGAATGTGCCTGCTGTGTTCTCGCGCATTATGGTACAAGCCTTCCAGGACTTCATCCATAAGTTTCTTCAAGTTTACCCGGATGACTGGATTGTGTATGGACTCATGAAAGACCATTGTGACAACTTAAGACTAATGTCTGGGAGATGTCAGCAATTGAGGATATCCCTCAACATTAAGAGATGTGTCTTTACTACTCCATTTGGAACCCTGTTAGGACACATTGTATGCAAAGACGACTTACTAGTGGATCACTCCAAAGTTGTAGTTATTATAGGATTAGGGGATCCTACTAGTCAAAGCGTAGTGCATGGGTTCTTTGGACATATGGGGTATTACAGAAAGTTCATCAAGGGATATGCCAAAATCATCATGCCCTTAGAGGAATTTTTGAAACACAAAAGTACCTTTCATTGGGGAGAGGCGCAGTAGAAGGCATTTGACATTTTGAAGGATAGGCTTGTCACAACGCCCATATTACATTTTCCTTCTTGGGATAAGTATTTCTATGTGCATGTTGATGCCTCATAAATAAATATGGGAGCAGTGCTATCACAACCTAGTGAGGGAATTGTTGATCATCCCTTGTGCTTTGCAAATAGAAATTTCACACCAGCTGAGCATAATTACACAACTACTAAGTGCGAAGCATTGTCTATGATCTACGTGCTACATAAATTTAGGCAATATCTATTGGAAACACCATTTGTATTCTACACAGACCACATGACATTGAAATACTTAGTCAACAAACCCGTTTTGCAAGGGCATATAAGTCATTGGGTCCTTCTATTTCAAGGCTTTGGAAAGAAAATAGTTAGCAATACATGTTGCACCCTACATGTTGATTAGTGGAGACTTGTCTAAGTTAGGTTGTGATGAGGTTCTGTTCAGTTACATATTGGAGCAGGATTGCATGGAAATTATGGAGGAAGCGCATGACGGGATTGTAGGAGGACACTATACAACTAATGCTACCACGCAGAAGATTTTATTAACATGGATTTGGTGGGAAACCATCTACAAGGATTGTATTGAGTTTTGTAAGGTTTGTGACTATTGTCAGTGCCTTGGAAAACCTGGAAAGAGAGATGAAATGCCTTTATGACCAATATCTAGCACTGAACCATTTGAAAAATGTGCAATCAAATTTGTAGGGCCAATTGCGCCAACTGCGTGAAGCATTGGTTCGTGGTATATCATCACTTGCACTAATTACTTGACATGGTGGGCAGAGGAAACACCTACAAAGGACTGCACCGCAGTGGCAACTGCTAGATTTTTATGGGAGAACATAATCAACAGGTATGGTTTTCCTTTAAGTTTAACAAGTGATGAAGGTACACACTTTCTCAATGAAATTGTTAGGATTCTTTTAGCATAATTTATGGTGGCCCATCATAAGACTACCCCTTAACACCATCAAGAAAATGGAACTGTTGAGGAATTTAACAAGATACTAAGTCATATGTTAACTAAGATCTGTGACATTGGAAGACAGGATTGGGATAACAAAGTATCAACCATTTTATGGGCATACAAGACAACCTACACAAGGTTGAACAAGTCCATACCATTTTAATTGGTGTTTATCATGAAATTTGTTTTACTAGTAGAATTCATGTTACCATCATTGCATATAGCACGCATAGGAGGGTTAGCTGAAGAACAAGAGATGGAAGATAGAATTGATAAGTTGATGCAATCAGACGAAAGGTGATCACTTGCGAGATGGAGTCAGAAGATAGAAAAAGTAAGAAAAAAAGCATGACATGATCATCATATCAATAACAAGAAGTTTGAAGTTGGGAAGATGGTATTGTTATATGATTCCAAGTATCTGCACCATCCTGGGAAGTTGAAATTCCATTGGTCGGGTCCTTACATCATCTCGTACATTCTTGATTCAGGCACTTTCCAGTTATGAGCACTGGATAGGATGAGGTTACCAGGTCACTTCAATGGGAGTAGGCTGTAGCCCTATTATAAATAAGTCTTCATGGTGTTTGTAATAAGGCAGTGTTCCCAATTAGTCTATAATTTCCCTTTATGCATTTTCTTTTCTTGTGTTTCCCTTTTTTGTTACTTGTTCCTCTATTTGTTTTGTTTTGCACCTTGTGCACTGATAACCACATTATTTTTCCAAGGTTGTGTATATGCAGAGGATGGCACATCTGTTTTAGTGTGGGGTGGAGTGATGTGAAGTATATGCCCATAATACATGGTTGAACTGACAATAGAATTTTTGGTAAATGGCTCGATTGAAGGATAAAAAGTGTGTAAGGTTGAGTGTAGTGCCCCGCCTTGGGACAACGAAATCAAACTAGAAGTTACTAAAATTTTGGATTTTTTTTTAAAAGTGGCTAATAAATTACTAATGCACTACTTAACCCTTTCCATTAATAATTAATTCACAATAATTATGAATTTCCCCCAAGTTGCAAAAACACTAACCCAACACAACTTGATTATTTTATTCTACTAAGTATTAACTGGAATCACAAAATTTATTAAGTCTACACACCCTTTTTATTTTAATTAGTCTCCCCTTTTTAATTTTTTTTCCCACACACCCCCCCTTAATTAATTCTCATTCCCACTATATTTCTCATGACTAAAAGTGTGTAGGGTTTTATTTGAGCCCTAGGATTAAACAAATCTGGTCCCTAGATTTTGAGTTTACCCTAAAGTTTGCCCTAACATCTTTATCATTTTCTTTTCTTTTCATTTAAATTTCATTCTTGTTTCTCCTTGTGCAGGTTAGGGTGGAGGAGCCATATGGAGGCTTGATTTTCATGGATTGGAAGAGTGAAAACCATGCATTCAAAAAACGTTTTAGTTTTTGGATAAATATATATATTTTTATATTTTTTTTGAAAGGATGGGCATATTTACGGAAAATTTTTGGAAAAGGCTTTGTGTGAAGAAAAACAAGGGGAATGGAAAGGCTTGTGTGTCCAGGGAGGTAGGAGTGGGGTTGATGCATAGAGGGGGGGGCAGGCAATGGCGGCAGGGTTGGAGGTCAACGTGACATGGGATGGTCGCAGTGTAGTGAACGCAGGGGGTAGCGGCAAGTAGGGGGAGATGGCATCGCGTTCCAGCCGCGTGGCCAGTGGGGGGTTGGGACAGTACGTGTAGGGTTTCTGTGACAGGCATAGCAATGACGGCCACGAACGGGTGCGGGGAGGGGTTCGGCCCTCCCCCAAACCATGCTAAAAAAATTGTTTTTTGTTATATTTTTTTTCTTGTTTATAATATTTGTTTAGTTTTTGTTTAGTTATATATATATTATATAGATGTATTATATTTATTTATATTTGTATATATAACTATATCATTATTTTTAATGTAATTTATTATACACACAATGACATTGTACAAATATGTATTATGTATTTATATAATAAATAACACTGGAAAAATAATGATATAGTATAATATATCTATTTTATAATAAATAAAATATAATACATCTATACAAATACATACAATATATATATATATATCGTATATATATATATATATATATATATTTATATAACACTATGTATAGGTAAAAATTTGAAAACATAATCTATATTAAAATAGGATCACTAAGGAATCATAGGATGAAAAAGTATAACTAGATTAATGCTTGAAATAAATTTGCAACAATGTAAATTATTAAACAATTCTCCATAAGTTTTGAATAATAAGGTCTAGTTCTTTAAATCCTATTTTGAATCTAAAAAATACATGTAACTATATGAGTAAGAGGTGTTTAAAAACTTATGATCTAAGAGACAAAGATGTTTAAAAGTATGTGACACGAGAGAAGATGTACTTATTCAATATGATTGCATGATAAGAAGAGATTTGGAAATCATTTTACAACTTACATGAAGGAGAGGGAATGTTCCTTTTTTTTTCGTTTTTATTTTACAATATTTCTATTTCATTTTGCATTCAAGCATGTTACAACATTTTTCAAGAAATAATTTTATATCCCAGATAACACTACATCCAATGTTCTATTTTCTCTCCAAGTGAGGTGACAACAAGTTCATATAAAAGAGACTTTCATCTAACACAAGATTTATTATCAAGGAGTTCAAAACTCACTATACATTTTTTCTTCTAAGGTACATTCCTCAAACTACATTTCAAAAAAGAAAATACATACAATAGGAACAACTCAATGTACAAAACTTCTTTACAAGGATGAAAGAGGTTGCTCAACTAATCCTTACTCAAGTTTACAAGGAATTTTCAAATTACAAAAAGAAGGAGGAATTACAATAAAGAAGAAGTTTCCCACAAGCCATATCAAAAGGGTTACAATGAGGTAATGTCCACAATAGAAATGAAGATGAAAAATAGCTCAAACCATCACCCAACTTCCATCTTGAGATCTAACTTCAAATATCCTTCAAGAAATCCAAAGAAGGAGAAGAAGCTTATTTTACCACCCAACCATAGGCATCATTACATGCATTTCCCAAGGTTGGGATGCATGCTAGCCTCCCCCAAGCCTATGGGAAAGAGGACTACTACCCACAACTTTGCACAAGAGTGAGGGTGAAGAAATAATATTACATCCACATGAAACAAGACAAATATAAAAACAAGACTCCAAATTTCGCAAACATGAAAAAGAGGAGAAACCATGTTCTACCTCTAAAATGGGGAAGAGAAGAAAAGTTCTCCAAAAGTTGTAACCATCATTAGTTGTACAAAACCAAGATCTCCATACCCTCCTTATTTCTCCAAATTCATTCAATCCCTCCTTATTTATCCACCCTTTCACCAAATCCTTCTTGGAAGGATTTTCAAACCCCAAAGGGGTTTCCTCACCAAGAATGGGGAAGGAGGTTCAAGCCAAATGAACCACCTTCCCCACCTCAAACCATTTGAGGGGAGTAACTAAAATCCTACAAGGCTTTCCCATCAAGCCTATGAGGATTGAGAGGGGAAAATCCCTCTCTCTTCCCCCACAAACTCCAAAACTCCATCATGCCATATGATGGAGGGAGTAAAAACAAGTAAACAATAAATAAAATCCACATGCAACAACATTCCAAGTAAACAAAAACTAATATCTAGCATGACATAAAACCATACAATAAAGCTCAAGAAGCCTACCTCCAAAAATCTCTCCAAATTCAATCTCTTCCACTTCTTGACCCAAGCAAACTCTAGCTCCAAATCCACAAGCCTCCAAGCAAAAGCTCCAAAAAAAGTTCTCTTCTTTTCCCATGAGGGAGAATTTGAAGAGGAGCAAGAAAAAATCCTCACAAATGAGGGGGTGACATGTGTCACCCCTCTCTTCCTTCAAGGTCAAAGATGCCAAAGATAAAAGAGAGAAAGGATAAAATGACTTTTAGCCCTCTTCTCCCAAATTACCCAAAATGATAACAAAACAATCTTGTGCAACTTTTAACAAAGCACACTTATCCATACCCCTTACATGGATGTGACCAAAGGGGAGGCAAAATGGGAGGGAAAACTCCCTCTATGCCTTGGAATTAAGCCCCCCTACCTATTAGGTAGGGTCCAAGGGCCCATTTTCATGCTAAGGGAACTCCCAAACTAAAAAGGGGTCCCTAAAAATGCCTAAAATAACCCAATTTCGGGTTTGGCAAATTTGGGCACAAGGGTAGAGGGTGTGGGGCCCACCCAAGGGTTCACATGTGACCCTAAACCCTTTTTGATTAAGTACATCATTAAACAAATTCAAAACTTAATGTAAGTGGGGCCATTAATTCCCCAAAACAAGTTTACAACACAAACTAAACACCCTAAGCAAGATTAATAATACAAGACATATTACATTACAAATGAGGGTCACCCATGGTGCCCAAAACAATAAACTCTAATACTAAGGCCTCATGCAATAAACATGGCTAGGACTTAGCCCCGTGGGCTGCTTGTGCAAAATTGTGTAGCTGGCCTGAATCCCACGTTCTCCTATGACCTGTCACCTGCACACTCATTGCACACATTAAACGCACATGTCTGATAAAATGTGAATCAACTACTAAATAAGATATCAATGAATTCTAGACTAACATATCATCTTTCTGGAATCGAAAATGTGACAACGTGCACAATTATACACAATTCACCATAAGTTAGACATAATGATAAAGTGACATGTATCCATAGAATCCCAACATGCAACTAACTGAGTATCCATCAATATAATTACGGTCCAAAACAACATCATATCAATTAGTATCCATGACATCATAAGATAATGCAACAACATAGTAATCAAGCTAAATTAGCACTATACGCCTAAATCTCCATACATGTCTAATAAGATCAAATCTCCTAATGTAATGTCCAAAATATAACAAATCCCTGCCGAAACATGTCTATGAGTAAATGAACAACAAGTAACTGAGCTATAAAAATGTGGGCACTACATCCCCCTCTACTAAAATTAGACTTCCTCCTGGAAGTCACTGAAAGAGATAGGGATATCTAGCCCTCAAAGGTGTCACATCCTCCCAGGTAGTTGTTGTCTCATCGTATCGGTCCCACTGCACTCTAACCTGGTCCAAGTCTCGACCCCAAAGGGCCAACCTCCGGTGCTCCAGTATGCATACGGGCTCCAGTCTCCACTATCCTCCGTCCTCTACCTGTAATGCCGACCAATCCAAAACATGAGAAACATTTGGTACATATCTACGTAGTACAGAAACATGAAATACATCATGGGCCTGTGCAAGGCGTGGTGGCAAAGCTAGGTGGTAGGCAACTAGACCGATGACCTCTAAAATATCAAAAGGCCCCACAAAATGAGGTGATAGCTTAGAACCCTTTCCATAATGGATTGGGATCTTATGTGGACGAACTCTCAAGAAGACTTTGTCACCCACTGAGAAGTGACGATCAATCCTCTTGGTGTCTGCATACGCCTTCTGGCATGCTCTAGCCTGCTCAAGACACTGTCTAATCAGAACAACCTACTGCTCTAAATCCTTGTAGATAAGCTGGTCCCAGAATAATCCTGTCATCTAGTCTGTCCCAACTCAAAGGTGTCCTGCAAGGTTGTCCATACAAAGCCTGGTAAGGAGCCATACCAATGGAACTATGATAGCTGTTGTTGTAGGAAAACTCAACTAAATGAAAATAATCTTCCCACTTCTTCTGTTGGTCCATCACATACATCCTCAACATGTCCTCCAGTACCTGATTAACCCTCTCTGTTTGTCCATCTGTCTCTGGATGATAGGCTAAGCTGAAATTAATCTGAGTACCAAGAGTGGTCTGAAAGGAAGTCCAGAAAACTAAAGTGTAGATGGTATCCCTGTCATTGATGATGGTCTTCAGAATCCCATGCAACCTAACAATGTCCTCCATAAATACTTTGGCGATGGCCTGTGCATTATAGGTGACCTTGGTTGGTGAAAAGTGTGCAACCTTGGTCAACTTATCCATGGTGACCATAATGGCATCATGATGATAAGAAGACATAGGGAGTCCGACTATGAAATCCATGGAGATCACATCCCATTTCCACTTGGGAATATCATGAGGATGTAAAAGTCCTGCGGGATGAGAATGCTCTGCCTTGACCCTCTAACACTCAAGGCAACGTGCAAAAAAATCTGCTATGTCCCGTCGAAGACCTGGCCAATAATATAACTCCCTCAGATCAGCGTGCATTTTCTTCACTCCTGGATGTGCCGCATATGGGGCTCGATGAGCCTCTATAAGGATGAAGCTACGTAGATCACCTGACTTAGGCACGTAGATGTGCCTATGGAACCGAAGTAAACCATCTGTCTCTAAAATACACCTGAATATCTACCCTCTAATGAACCCTGTGACTCCAACATCTGTCTAGCTCCCTCATAAAACCTGTCCTCTGGAAGATGCTCAAGAATCCTGCCTCTCAAATCTGACTGCAGTGTCAATGAAGCAAGCACATGTCATCGTCTACTAAGTGCATCTGCAACAAAATTTTCCTTTCCTTTGATATACTATACCTCCATGTCATACTCACATAGGAACTCCATCCAACGCCATTGACGAGCGTTGAGGTTCGGCTGTGAGAAGATATGCTGTAAGCTATGATGATCTGTCCTCAAAATGAAAGGTCTACCCAAAAGGAAATGTTGCCAACGCACAAGTGCATGAACAACTGCTGCAAGCTCCAAGTCATGAGTAGGGTAATTAAGCTCGTAGTCCTTGAGCTTACGAGACTCAAAGGCAATAACCCGACACTCCTGCATAAGAACTACTCCCAAACCCTCTAGTGATGCATCAGTACAAACAACAAAATCCTCCGTAGGGTCTGGAACTGCTAAGATGGGCGCCATGGTTAACCTTTCCTTAAGCAACTGAAAGGCCTACTCACACTTTTCTGACCAATCAAACTTCTTCCCTTTTCTCTAAAGAGAAGTAATAGGGTGAGCAATCCTAGAAAAGTCTTGTACAAACCTGTGGTAATAACCTGCTAAACCCATAAAACTCCTCACCTCAGTAACTGATGTGGGTGTTGGCCAGTCCATGATAGCCTGTATCTTAGAGGGATCTACTGAGATACCCTCTCCTGATATGATATGACCCAAGTACTGAATCTCTGTCTGAAAGAAGCTACATTTTTCCAAGTTCCCATATAACTTCTGCTCTCTCAAAACCTGAAGTACCTGCCTCAAATGCTCCTCATGTTCCTCCTCGGAATGAGAATATATCAATATGTCATCAAGGAACACTAAGACAAAGCGATCCAGAAAGGTCCTGAATACTCCATTCATGAGGCTCATGAAGACAGCTGGGGCATTGGTCAAACCAAAAGGAACAATGGTGAACTCATAATGCCCATAACATGTGCGAAAAGTTGTCTTATGAATGTTTGCATCTGAAATGTGCAACTGATGGTACCCTGACTTGAGATCAATTTTGGAGAACACTCTCGCTCCCCGCATCTGATCAAACAAGTCATCAATCCTAGGGAGTGGATAATGGTTCTTTATTGTGACTTTGTTGAGCTTTCTGAAGTCTACACAAAGTCTGAGAGAACCATCCTTCTTTTTCACAAATATGACTGGCGCTCCCCAAGGAGATACACTAGGATGAATGAGACCCTTCTCTAACAACTCCTCTAACTGAATCTTGAGCTCATGAAGCTCTGGAGTCATCATCCGATAGGGTGCCCTAGAAATTGGTGTAGATCTAGGTACTAAATCAATGGTGAAATCCACCTCTCTGCGGGGTGGTAGCCCTAGAAGCTCACCTGGAAACACATCGACATACTCCCTCAAAACTGCATGATCATCTAAGGGTGAATGCTCTGGAGTGCTCTCTGATCGATCACTGATGGTGATAGTAAACAACTGACATCCCTTACGCATGCTCCGCTTGAGTTACTTAGCCGAGATCATACGCAAGGAGATAGGCCTCTGCATCCCTGATATCACAACTGCACTCCCAAGATCATCCTGACACTCAATGACCTTATTTCTGCAATCCACCTTAGCTCGATGAGCCTCGAGCCAATCCATACCCAAAACTACCTGATAGGATCCTAGAGGAATAACTCGGAGGTCAAGTGTAGTGGAGAAGGCTCCTAAATCAAGTACACAACTCTCCACATATGAGTCCACGAAAAGTTTGGCCCTAGAGGCCAACTCAACCTGCTAACTATCTGGTTGCCTAGCCACCACTAGCCCACACTGGTCCACTATAGAAGGAGATATAAAAGAATCTGAAGCACCTGAATCAAAAAGTACTGAGACAAAAATACCCCTGATAGTACATGTCATCTCAATGACTGTGGCCTGATGCTCAACCTGGCGGTTGTCAACCGCTACATATACATGATGGGCGCGTCCCACGTCACCCACCATCTGCTCAGATCTAGAGGCTCTCTGTGTATCCATGGTATTGGGTTTGTGCGGGAACATACGCACATAGTGATCAGGAGACCCACAAATAAAACATCCTCCTGTACCCCTCTGAGATGGGGTCCCTCCTGTACTCTGGTGCACTGATCCTGTCGGTCCAACCCTAGCAGACTGCTACGTGTGAGCTGGTTATACCTGCTGAGTACCCTATCTCCGATCCCTGGCTCCACCAAAACCTCCTCTAGTGCCACCTCTCTGAAAGCTCTGATTCTGTCTAGCCCTCTACTGCTAGTGGCCATGATGTTGCGTCTGTTGTTGTGGGTGCGGTGGAGCCCTCGTGGCTGCTGGTGGAGGCCAGAATCCTCCTCTAGGGGGTGGTGCTGTACCCCATGACCTCTGACTCTGAAAGGCCTGTATCCTATCTTGAAACTTGCTCTTGTTTCTATCTCGGTGCTCCTGTGCCTTGGTCCTGTTCTCCTCAGCTAAGTAGGCCTTCTCAATGGCCTTCTCAAGTGTGGGAGGAGATAACATCTAACTTCTCCTGCTATATCTGCATTAAGGCCTCAAATAAACCTGTTAACCTATAATTTCTCATCTTGCAGGTAATCCACATACTGCAGAAGATCCAGGAACCTACTCTCATACTGTGCTACTGTGCCAGATCCCTGTCGTAAGTCATGAAACTCATCGATCCTCTTCTGCATGAAATGCTCTGACATATAGCGAGCCCTGAATCACTCCTCGAACATCTCCCAGGTCACTGTCTCTCGAGTCAGATGGAGCTTCCGCTCCTCATTCCTCCACCAAATGCCTGCTGCGTCTCAGAGGAGGTGTATGGAAAACCTTGCCTTGACATTGCTCTCGTATGAGTGCAAGCCAAGGAGCCATGACTCAGCCCCAAATCCATCTATAGATATGGTGTAGGTAGGTGGCTGCAAGTGAAGAAGGTCTTTGATCACACTACCTGTATCCTGATCTTGGCGATGCAAACCAATAGGTGAGTGGGGTCGCCTATCCCCAAATGGTCCCTCAAGATTGTGTGAGCGGCTACGACGGTGTGAGGCTACCCTCTCATGATGAACGGAAGGGATACATGACCTCTCCCGCCTCGGGGTATCGTGTTCTGGTGGCTCTGAATGCGCATCCTCGCCTATCGGCTCCTCATCTCCTAACTAAATCTCTCCTCTCTTGCCTCCTGCAGTGGTGGAGAGACGCTGCTACACAATGATGATCAACTGTTGAAGAGCCTCTAAGATTTGAGGCCCTAACTCAGGTGCCGGTGGTTCAGGCGTAGGTGAACCACATCCCAAACCCCTAACCGAGCGTCATCTCATGGGTGCCATCCTGTGCACGAGGTGAGCGAAGAGGTTATTAAATTATAATTAAATGGTTGCAAAAAAAAAATAACCAATTATTTTATTTATTTATTTACTTTAATGTTATTACAAATATTGTTAACTAGTTGATTGATTACCCAGAGTGTCCGCATGTGCAAACCTCTGCTCTAATACCAAATGTAGTGCCCCGCCTCGGGACAATGAAATCAAACTAGAAGTTACTAAAATTTAGGTAATTTTTTTAAAAAAAGTGGCCAGTAAATTACTAACGCTCTACTTAACCCTTTCTGTTAATAATTAATTCACATTAATTATTAATTTCCCCAAAGTTGCAAAAACACGAACCCAACACAACTTAATTATTTTATCCTACTAAGTATTAACTGGAATCACAAAATTTACTAAGTCTACACACCCTTTTTATTTTAATTAGTCTCCCCTTTTTAATTTATTTTCCCACAAAACCCCCACCCTTATTTAATTCCCATTCCCACTATATTTCCCATGACTAAAAGTGTGTAGGGTTTTATTTGAGCCCTAAGACTAAAGAAATATGGTCCCTAGATTTTGAGTTTACCCTAAATTTTTCCCTAACATCTTTATCTTTTCCTTTCTTTTCATTTGAATTTCATTCTTGTTTTCTTGTGCAGGTTAGGGTGGAGGAGGAGCTATGGAGGCTTGATTCTCATAGATTGGAAGAGTGTTATCGATATCAACCAAACCAATATGGAAAAGTATATGTATATTTTTTAAAAATGTGTAACAGGTGTGGCCACATATTATTATTATTATTTTTAGATGGGGGAGGAGTTAATTCACAATTTTGGAGGGGGCGGCTGAGTTTTTTTTTTTGTGGGGGGGGGGAAGGCGTGAAAAGGGGGGGGGCGGCTGTGCAGGGTCTGGGAGGACGGTGGTGGATTCTAAGAGGAGGATGGGGGGGTAGCAGATGTGGGGAAGGAGGAAGTCGAGAGGTGCAGGAGTTGGGGGTGCAGTAGGGCAGTGGCAGCGTGGGAAGCAGTGGGGCAGAGGTGGCGTTGCGTAGGGTTGGGGGCAGCGATGTGGGGGTATGGCGGTGGTGTCCGCGTGGTGGTGGTGACTGCAGCAGTGGCTGTGGCGTGGGCGCAAAAGGAGGGGGGAGGGGTTTGTCCCTCCCCCGAACTGTTTAAAAATTTAATTTTTTTTTTGTTTATTTAAAACTTATAACATATATTATATATTTATATGTAATATATAATATATATAATATGATATATTATACTATATATATATATATATATATATATATATATTTCTTCTGAAAATTAATATTATAACATTTATATTATACATATATATACATATACATATACATATATATACACACACACACACATACACATATATATATACATATATATACATATACATATACATATACATATATATACATATACATACATATATACATATGTATATAAGTATATATGTATATGTATATATGTATATATTATATGTATATGTATATGTATATGTATATATATATGTATAATATAATATATTATGTAATGTATATATCTATATAATAAAATAAATGAATAATAAATCTAAGGATATTGTACTTAAAATAAAGTTTTAATATATAAATCTACAACACTTATTTCCAATGAGAACAAAAAGGTGATTACTAAGAAAATCTGCAATTAAATAAATTCAAATTTATTTCATTATGCTTTTGCCATATATCAAAATTTTAAATATTCCATGGAGAAAATCAACTTTCCTTTGAACACAAATAATCGGATTTCCAAAACCATATAATGGTATAAATATTTTTAAATCTAGTTTCACTTAGTATCTAAATCTACGATAATAATTTCTTCTAATATTAAAAATCAAACTTCATATAACAACTAGATTTCCTTTCCAATACAAGGCAAATTTAAGGTTTTCAGATTTGCACACAAGTAAGGTCTCCAATAAATAATATATTTTCATGGAAGAGACATGTTTTCAATGAACAACTTTTCATTCCAAAAAGGAGTTACTACATTTCATTTAAAAGAGACTCAAACTCAATGTACAATATGTTTTTCACAAAATACATAACTACTCAAGAAAACAAGTTACAAGCCTCTTGCAAGATTTGAAGGGAGATTACTCAAATAAATAATACTCAAGTTTACAAGAATACAAATTACAAAGTAAGGATTTTACATGGAGTACAAGTTTCCACAAGCCATATCCAAAAGGGATACAATGAGGTAATTTCCACAAAGAGAAAGAAGGTGCCAAGGGAACTTCAACTATCGCCAACTTCCATCTTGAGATCCAACTTCAAATGCCTTCAAGGAATCCACACAAGGAGAAGAAGCTTGTTTTACCACCCAACCATAGGCATCATTACATGCCTTCCCAAGGTTGGGATGCATGCTAGCCTCCCCCAAGCCCATGGGAAAGAGGAATACTATCCACAACTTTACACAAGAGTGAGGGTGAACAAACAACATTACATCCACATAAAAACAAGGCAAATATAAAAACAATACTCCAAGGTTTACAAAGATGAAAAGAGGAGAAACCATGTTCTACCTCTAAAATGGGGAAGATAAAAGAGGAGTTCTCCAAAAATTGTAACCAACATTAGTTGCACAAAACCAAGATCTCCATACCCTCCTTATTCCTCCAAATTCATTCAAGCCCTCCTTATTTCTCCACCCTTTCACCAATCCTTCTTGGAAGGATTTTCAAACCCCAAAGGGGTTTCCTTACCAAGAATGGGGAAGGAGGTTCAAGCCAAATGAACCACCTTCCCCACCTCAAACCATTTGAGGGGAGTAACTAAAATCCTACAAGGCTTTCCCATCAAGCCTATGAGGATTGAGAGGGAAAAATCCCTCTCTCTTCCCCCACAAACTCTAAAACTCCATCATGCCATATGATGGAGGGAGAAAAATCAAGTAAATAACAAATAAAATCCACAAGTAACAAATAAAATTTCCATGTAAACAAACTAATATCTAACCTGATATAAGACATACAATAAAGCTCAAGAAGCCTACCTCCAAAAAGCTCTCCAAATTCAATCTCTTCCACTTCTTGACCCAAGCAAACTCTAGCTCCAAAATCCACAAGCCTCCAAGCAAAAGCTCCCAAAAAAAAGTTCTCTTCTTTTCCCATGAGGGAGAATTTGAAGAGGAGCAAGAAAAAATCCTCACAAATGAGGGGGTGACATGTGTCACCCCTCTCTTCCTTCAAGGTCAAAGATGCCAAAGATAAAAGAGAGAAAGGATAAAATGAATTTCAGCCCTCTTCTCCCAAATTGCCCAAAATGATAACAAAACAATCTTGTGTAACTTTTAACAAAGCACACTTATCCATACCCCTTACATGGATGTGACCAAAGGGAGGTAAAAAGGGAGGGAAACTCCCTCTAAGCCTTGGAAATAAGCCCCCCTACCTATTAGGTAGGGTCCAAGGGCCCATTTTCATGCTAAGGGAACTCCCAAACTAAAAAGGGGTCCCTAAAAATGCCTAAAATAACCCAAGTTCGGGTTTTTCACACTTGGGCAAAAGGGTAGAGGGTTTGGGGCCCACCCAAGGGTTCACATGTGAACCTAATCCTTTTTTGAATAAGTACATCATTAAACAAATTCAAAACTTAATGTAAGTGGGGCCATTAATTCCCCAAAACAAGTTTACAACGCAAGCTAAACACCCTAAGCAAGATTAATAATACAAGACATATTACATTACAAATGAGGGTCACCCATGGTGCCCAAAACAATAAACTCTAATACTAAGGCCTCATGCAATAAACATGGCTAGGACTTAGCCCCGTGGGCTGCTTGTGCAAAATTGTGTAGTTGGCCTGAATCCCACGTTCTCCTATGACTCGTCCCCTGCACACTCATTGCACACATTAAATGCACATGTCTGATAAAATGTGAATCAACTACTCAATAAGATATCAATGAATTCTAAACTAGCATATCATCTTTCTGGAATCGAAAATGCGACAACATGCACAATTATACACAATTCACCATAAGTTAGACATAATGATAAAGTGACATATATCCATAGAATCCCAACATGCAACTAACTGAGTATCCATCAATATAATTACGGTCCAAAACAACATCATATCAATTAGTATCCATGACATCATAAGATAATGCAACAACATAGAAATCAAGCTAAATTAGCGCTATACACCTAAGTCTCCATACATGTCTACTAAGATCAAATCTCCTAATGTAATGTCCAAAATAACAAATCCCTGCCGAAACATGTATATGAGTAAATGAACAACAAGTAACTGAGCTATAAAAATTTGGGCACTACATTAAGAAGCACATAGAAGAGAAGGTGGATGAGAATGGTTGGTGTCAAGAAGGCTTTGTGGAAACCATCTATAAAAAGGATTAAGAGCGTAAGAACAACATGAGTTAGGAAAGGGAAAAAATCAGGTAAATCACAGAAGAAGTGCCTTCGGCGCTATAGACGTGCACGTAAGAGTCTTCGGTCGGGTTGGATTTTTACATGCCAGAAGGATGTAAAGGGTTTTTCATGCAGGATGTGGCACATGGGTAAAACTGCTTGAGGACGAGATTTAGCAAAAAGCCGCATTTAATGTCAAGCAGGGTGATAGGTGGTATAGCATTTAATGTTGGAAGGAAGCAAAAACTATAAATACAAGGTTGGGCAAGTCATTTTTTACCTTGCGATTACAAAGTGAAAGAATATCTTGCAAACCAGATCATCCAGAGAGAAATTTGTTTGAAGAAAGAAGAATTCAAGGAATTTGAGTGTGCATCTAGAGTAGATCTATGAACCAAAAGGAAGGAGTACATGGGCGTGGGGAAGGTTGTTTGAAGAGCGTCGTCTTGTGGAAGGATTTCCTGGTCAGGGTTTGGCAACCAGGACATGGAGAAAAAAAGGATTCATTTCAGGAGTTGAAGATTTGGAGTGGGATTTGGGATTGAGTAGAGTAGCAGATCAAAACAAGAGGAAGGATTATTTAAGTCCAGCTCGACTAGAAGAATGAAACTAAGGAAACCAACTATTTCATCTAAGAAAACAAAGGGAAAGCAAATTGTTGTCGTCACGAGCATCAATGAAGAATGGTACGCAGAAATGCAATACCCATATGGGGTACTGCTAGGAAAAGAATGGTAGTCACACTTACGAAAGATGGTCGTAAGGGATTATAACCATCACACGAGCACAATGGAGAAGGAAATGGTGCTAGATTTGGTCTGACCAACTAACAATAGGACGCCAGACGGAATGCCCATTTGCAACGATGAGGTGAAGGTCAAATTAGAGAAGGCCAAACTATTGCAATTATACGATTTTCCCTACTTTGGCAAGCCTAAGTGCCTTTATCAGTGGCTGATGTCGCTCGTACATGAGGATCATTTTTATTTCATGGGGCGCAAGATGCGCATCACACCACAATTGATATCCAAGTTCACAAGCCTCAATTGTGAAGGCGATAGCATTGATGATGATCTAAGTGAAAAAGAAGATATCAAGGATAATGTAGCCGTGTATGACTACAAAAAGGGGTCGTGATACTTTGACATCACCGACATACCACACCTAGTGATGAGGATGGTCACACACTTGGTCACCAAGCTCAATGATTAGGAATGATGGACACAAGTGAACAAGGCATGGTTGAATGTATACTGAAAGATATCATAAAGAACCATCTACAACTTGTTCGCTTTCATCGTGGATGAAATTATAAGTAGCGCATATGAGGGAGAGAAGATACTCTTTAGTAACTTCCTCCTCGCCATTGTGTTTTCAGAGATTGGAGTGCCCGATGGGCCAAAAAAATTGTTTGGGAATATCTAGAAGAGGATCCCTCACTCGTAAAGAGGTTTATGAAATATACCCGTGAAACCATGACAGCTGCTCACAAGGCGCGCCTGGAGAAGTGGTATAAGTGAATGTGTGATGCATTCAAGACTGAGCAGAGGATCCCAGAGTAGTTTCCCGTGCTCATGAGTGGAGAGGCAAAATTTTTAGTGTACCAACACTTCTGTATTAGCAGATTTATGTCAACATATGAGAATATGAGTCCACGATGAAAGATACCCTTCTCCTTCACTATGTTATACTTCCAAGCTAGCATTAATCAGTTCAAGGAGGCCAAGAGACTAAGTTTTGATCTTAGTGAGGTAGATGTAGACCACTGTAAGCTGGGTCAGAAGCTATTCTACCCAAATAAGCGCATATATGTGGAGAGTTACGTCTCCCATGAGATACAAATGATGAAGCCTTTAATGCATCCAATTGCAGGAAGAACTGCAACAATAGTGTATCTGCGCATAAGGACAAAATTTCAAAAGGACACTTATTTGGAGAATGATGTCTCCATTCCTGAAGACCCTATAGGAAGGAAGAAGGCTGCGTCTAGAAAGAGAGAAAGAGAAGAGGTGCAAAAGGCACCAAGTGTTTAAACCACACAAACGGTGAGTGTGCCGGAGATAAGCGCTAAGCCTAGTACTTACACATAGAGAAAGAAGTTTCCTATCAAGGTGAAGACCCCAAAAGAAGAGGCACCAGAGCACGAAGAGCCCCTCACCCATGAGGAATCACCAATAAAAATATCACCTATAAAGGAGAAAGAAAAAGAGGAATCTCCTGTACTGGGATCCCCAGTAAGGAAGAAGCAAAAGGTGATGGATGAGGTCGATTCAGAAGAGACAGAGAGTTGAGATGCCTTCATCGGTGACAAGGATGATGATGATGAACCAGAGGGAGGTGAAGACCATTAAGTCTATGAGGTACATAATTATGAGGAAGAAGGAGATGAGGATTATAACGAAGGAGATGAGGAGAAGGGGTATGAAGAAGAAGCTAAGACCCAAGGCAAGGGGGTAGGTGGGGAAGAAAATATGAAGGATAAAGGACCCTAAGCCTCACAAAGGAACAAATAGATGATGCTGCGGAGAAAGAAGTGGAAAAAATCATCAAGGACCTGGTAAAATATGAGGTTGAATGTAGTGAAAATGTGGTGATGAAGGAAGCTGAGGAGGAAAGCGTAGGAAAATAATATGGTAGCATGGGCAGAGATCCCAGTTTGGTTGTAAACTTCCCAAGGGGCGCACACACATGGATGAAAAGCATATAAGCAACATAAGTTCAAGGAATGGGCTACATCGATGACCCAAACAAGGTGTTGTGTGCGCATTTCCAGAGCACCATGCCAACGGAACAACTCTTAGCCATGGCTTCATTCGATGAGGAAGGTGCATACCCTCAGATGAGGAAAATTCTAACATGGGAATTTGAGTCCCACATTGATGAAAGTAAAAAAAACCAAAGGGATATAAACCCCTTGGTGAATGCTCAATGATTATCGGATGAGAAAATCTGCAACGTGCTCAACAAAGTCTCAGTTGAGGTTGAAGCAAGGCTCTTCGGGAGAAATGACAAGGTAAAGTTCCTAGAGGCAAAGTTAGAGAAAAGGGAGAAGGAGCTCCTGGAGAAAAAAAAGGACCTGAAGCAGGTGGAACTAGTCACCACTCAGTTAAGGCGTGAGTTAAAAGATG
Organism: Taxus chinensis; assembly: GCA_019776745.2. NCBI lineage: Eukaryota > Viridiplantae > Streptophyta > Pinopsida > Cupressales > Taxaceae > Taxus > Taxus chinensis. Next base: position 332,476,407 of record CM034146.1, read on the forward strand.
AGAAGGAAAGGGTGCGCGAGGCATACAAGAAGATAGAGATGATCACGGATGCCATTGTCTTAAAGCATCCAGACTTAACACTGCCTATGTAAAAGTATGGATCATCCTTGTAATTCTTAGAGGACTTAACCTGCATACTCATTACGGAGAGGCAGCCACTTACCCTAGAATTAGCAGAGGAGGCATTGGTGCGCAAATAAAAAAATAGATCAACGTTGTAGAAATTTTTTCTCAGTACAACAAAATCCTCACCGATGTAAAAGCCACCATGCAAGTTGTTGAGGATGCCTACGATAATTTCGTAGATAGGAATAGAGTGGCAAGTATCTTGGTTGCCACCCACGAAGTTGAACTCAAGGACTTCCAGGAAAATAACAAGGGGAATAAGGTTGAGCGAGACAAAATCTTAGCTGAAGTGGAAAAGAAATCAAAGGCCATTGAGACCTTGCGGGGCTCAATCAAGAGTCAGTTGAAGGAATTATACCCTCAAATCACTCAGAGGATGGACGCGCTCGAGGATTTGGGAAATTTTTTTGGAGGAGATCGTAGAGACAATGAGCGCTAAGGGAGAGGGGCTAAGTTTTAAAGAAGTGAGTGCCCTGATGGGGGATCTCTGTCAGCAAGCTCAGAGTGAGGTTGACACTTGGGAAAAGTTAGAAGCTGATGTAAGGAAGGATTTCCCTCTCCTCCTTTAGAAGTAAATAATTTCCCCACTCTTTCATTCTTTTTCCCCATTTCTTCATTCCTTATTCTTCCATCCCAACCATTTGTAAAGATCCGCCATTCTTTATTTATTTCTTGAAGAGTTTTTCTGAGGATGGAGAACAGGCATAGTGTGGGGTGATGTTGTGCCCCAAAATATTAGCAAAGTACAAGAAGGCACATGGGTGAACATGATCTAGTCAAAGAAGGGTGCGCAGGTTGAAGGTGCGCAAGGAAGGGTTCTAGAAGGGTTTTACAAAACACACCGCACACGTGTGCACAAGTAAAAATGGGTTTTTTTCTTAGCCATATTCGGTACCCCAAGCAACACATGAGAAAAGCACGACCCTTGTGGATAAGGTGCCATCCTGGTGACTGTGGGATCAACAAGGGAATATTTCAGGTATGCGATGGAAGGTTCTAGAAGAGAACCATCATACAGAGTGGAGAGCTCATATTTGTGAAGGCATGTTCCCATGGAGGACCACTTCGACACTTGACAGATGATCTGTAACTTCTGAAAGACATCGCGGTGGGTGCTAAGGTTATAAATAAAAGCACATGATAGAAGAAAGATATAGAAGGTGAAAGAGAGAAAAGAGGCGAAGCCCTGTGGAAATAGAATAGAGGGTGTTATGGTTAGGAATTAGGAGACCTTTGTGAGCAATAACACATTGAAGGGGATGGGTTTTCATTCTTCTTTGTAATATGATGAGCATAATATATGTTTGATGCATGATTTGGCTCTGTATAGTTATATGAGGATCTGTTATGACCTTAAGGGATGTAATGTGGGTTATTGACTCTGTTAGTATGAATATAATGCTCTTTTATAAATCATTTGTGTTTAGGAGTATAATACTTATGCATTTCCTTTCTATATGAACCATCTCCATATGCTACTTTTTATTTTTCTTATCTGCATACAATGAGATGACAACTCTTTCTAAGTTCTTAAGAATGTTGTATGGTTATTTTTTATCCTGCATTTGATTATTTGTCCTAAGATGATGCATTCTCACGAAACTCGCATAAAGGAGAGACTCGGTGCTTGCATGTGCCTCGGGTGAGTGCCTAGTGCCTGCTGGGTGATAGGTTGATGCGCATGGGATTAGACTATTGGTCTAAGGGTATAAAATATGACTACATTTACATATGCGACAAGAGGGTATGTCCTATGGACTTTTTTAAATTTTGAACAAGTGGCACTTAAAGACAACACATGTCTCGGCTTATTTCCGCATCTAAGTTCGATCCTCAATTGTTTAGGGGTTATCACAAACAAACGCTATAGACAAAGTCGTGTTTTGGCTACTCACTATCTTGTTGCTCAGATAATAATCTAATGTAAGAACAAACGCAAGGGCATCCACCTTCTACATCTGAAACATATACCGAATAACACTTATAATTGTTGTTGCCTATCTGTACTCAACAATAGAGTTTTCCCTATCCAATTGAACATTGGCTTATTGATGATAAATTCTATTCTATCTATTAAATAATAGTAAGCACTATTTATAATTTATTATAATATACATTAGCCCTGGCATTTAATAAATCACATGCATATTATTCTCTTTATCCATTTGCATTTATCTACAATAATGATTCTAGGACCGATCAGAATTTCGGGGGGAAGGAATGTCAAAATTAAAATATCATGTAGAGCCATGAACACCCACCATTTTTATGTTAAACAAACTTCCAACTTGGGCCAGCTTTTAACAGTTTGATGGGGTGCAAGTGTTAATGGAAAAACCATTTCCCAATTTTTTCCAAATTTCAAATTATGCAATTTATTTCATTTAATCTATGAACATATTTGGAATGATTATGAAGATGGTATAATTTGGCATGGAATGATTTAAATAGACTGTTAAACAAAAATGTAAAATATTTTTTTGCATGACAGTTAGCCACTACTTCCCAGTCAGTGGCCCTGGTTCAAGCGTATAATGGAACCCCTCCACATAAGAGGCCCTCGATAAGGGAACCCCTGAGAAATTACCCAATTAAATTACTGAAAAAAAATACAGGAAGATAATTGTAGTCTGGAGTTTGGGCATGTGCTTTGTAATACCCGTTTTTCAGTTACCAGATGATGTCTTCGCAACAAATTTGAGCTAATTCAAAGGTGGTGATCATTTGATACAAAAATAAACTCGCCACTATGGTTTATGTTCACCATTCTAAACCATGTGCTCCCAAGCTTTGCTAAAAAAATCATACGTGAAGTGTACGATGTGAACGCCGAAAGAGATAGAGCGAGAAAGTGAAATTAGATGAAATAGAAAAATGAAATAAGAAAAACAGTGTAGAAAATGGCATTTGGGGGTGGAACAACGCGTCTGAAAGGAAAGAGTAATCAAAGAGCCAATGTAAAAAAATACCATCTATAAAGAGCATAGCATGTTTGTAAATCTCAAAAAGGAGAAAACCCATGTTTCGGAATTGACTTTATGCGGCAGATAGAAATAATGTAGATGTAAGGGGAAGTTGAACACATGTTTCATGGGACACATCAAGGGCAATGGCAGGGAGACACAGAGCACACTTAGAATGTTCAAGTATTAATACCATGCAAAATAAAGATTGGTGTTTTTGTCCAACTATTAGGTTGATGATTGGAGTAGTGCAGCAATTACAGGAGAGTCAGTGGTGTTTAAAGGGGAAAATAAAAAAGGGAAAATTCAATATGTTCTAATTTTGGAACTTGTCCTCAATGACTATTCGTTGCATAAGTTTATAAAAACTATGTATCTAGTTGTAATGTCAAGTAGTTGGAGGGAATATATGGACAGACATGTTTCAATAATTAAGACCTTCCAACAACTGGTCACAGATGAATGCCTATGATTTCTTGGCTTCTGTGAATGATTTCTGAGACGACATCGACGTGAATGTAACCTTGTTGACTACACCTTGATGATCAATAGATGAACACAAAGACTAACATTTAATTGATAGAATAAATATTTCAACATTTGGCCCATCGCCTTTGTATGCATTGTGGATCTAAAAACCTTCTCATCTCTGGCCTGATGTAGCTTCAGACGGTCAGATGGCCAGAAGTTAATCAATCTAAATAATTTTCTTAACCATCAACACACTTGTTAAATAACATACAAAATAAAAGGTTTTATATAAAATATTATATCAATAAAGATAATTGTAAGGAATAACAAGATTATTTTAACAATATTTTGACCACCCGCAATCAAAACTTAGATTAGGGTTTGTTAAATACTTCGCAGCGGTGTTTTTGAGAAATTTCAGGCGGATTACAATGAGCGTAACACTTACCCCTACGATGCATCTACTTGTGTATATCCTACTGGAGGACTTGTGTTTCTTCGAAGAGAACGCTTGATGCGTTTGCAAGAGAGAGATATATGAATACGACATTTAAGAATTTAATTTGAGCGACAATGGCGATCTCCAAAGAAATTAAGATCCTAAATTGGCAAGCACTCAATGGAACAAATATAAATGCAAGTTCCCAATAAAATTGGGTTATATCCATAAGCATTATAAGTCCAAATTTCTCAATGAACACTATTGTTGTGAAACTACATAATTAATGACTTGCATCAATGTTTATATAAAAGAACATTTTGTATTTACTTATCCCATGTTTAAAATATGTGACTAATTTTAATAGATTTTTAAAAGAAAATCAAGTAGGGAATCCAATACTCTATCCAACATGACTTTTGCAATACACTCAGCAAAATTTTATCTACGATATAGTCGTAATAAGCCAAACAACTTCCCCAATAAACCAACCAGCTGTTGACTATACATATGCACACCTTTTTAAAAACAAACGCCTACACAGTGTCAACAAGTCAATATTTAAACTCTTGAGCATTCAACATTGGATCACATTTCCTGCTTGATGAAAGATGGGTGAAGGTATGCATGTCTTCTTTATTTTTGTCCAAGAATTCAAGCTTGATGAAAGATGTGCAATATTTATGGTTGTCTGAGAATTTTCTTGATTTTAGGGTTACCCCCTTCCAATCTGCCTAGTGGCAAACCTAGGAATATAACATTTGAATAGTATATAATATAAATGGAAACAATTACCTTCGTGGGCTTCCAGTTCCACAAAGGGGGTCTCATGAATGGTGCCTAGTCAAATTGTCTTTACAATTTTACATTTACTCATATACCTTTCCTTCTTTTCAACACTGAAGCAAGGTCTAAATGTTCTATTCTACTTGCTTTTAGTTTTCAGTTTTGAGAATTTCCCCACCAATTGTAAACCAGGTCTCTCTTCTAGACCCCCCTTCAGGGTTAAGAATGTAATTTATCTGAATGCTCTTTTTCAATTAACTTGTGGTATTGGGTTTGTCCCTATGAGCAGATGAATTCAGACACAGACGCAGTCAGAGATGAATTGGATTTTGAGTTTTTGGGAAACAAATCAGGACAACCATATACTGTCCAAACCAATGTATTTTCCCATGGCAAGGGTGACAGAGAGTAGAGAGTTAATCTCTGGTTTGATCCTTCTGCAGATTTTCACACCTACTCCATTCTATGGAACCACTATCATATAGTGTAAGCATAGTTTATGCTAACCCAATTCTAATTCCTTCCAGTTTATTAAATCATCATGTTGAATTGAGCATCATAATTACATGTACAGAATCTCTGTAGATGATGTACCAGCGAGAGTATTCAAGAACAATGAAGTCATGTTATTATTAGTGCGATCCTTTTATATATAAGCTTTCAACAAATCCTCACTATCTAACCTACACTGCTTGGTGAAATAAAAGGAACCAAAACACGAGTGCGATTATTGCACTGTACCTGTCCAACGGAAATTCTCAACAAAGCTCGCCTAACACAGGCATCAGTCTGTTCGGTCACATTCATCTGCATCCTCGTGAGCTCTCCAATTGTTTGTGGCTTCTTGGTTCTGGAAGGGATGTTGTGAGTCTTCTTTGAGGATGATCTCTAACCAAGGGCGCCCTTCTTCATCTTACTTGCAGCAGCTGAGGTCAATGACTTTTGCAGAGCAGGAGAAACATACAATGATCTGTCAAGCTTCTCTGTTGCCTTCTCTGATTGAGGTATGTATGTAAGGGTGGATTTTCCAGCAAAGGGACTACATGCTGCAATGAAGATCTCGTAAGCTATCTCTCTCAGATCACCTTCGGATAGTTGGCACCCTATTTCTCCAACTCTGCAAAAGTCATAAAATCATACAGTTACAAACGAATTACAGACGTCGAACCACCTGTCTCAGCCTTGTACAAACAATTGTCCTAAATGCAAGAAAAAACCACTTGGCTCAGATCTGCAGCAACAACAAGCAGCTGTCAGTCCAAACATCAAACATGTCCTGAAAATGTGGAGCCTCCAACTGTCAACTTCTACGAAACTCATGCCTGAAATTTTGTGATCCGTTGGATTTCAATGAATGCGGGAGGAGGAATGTGGTCGGTTAGATATCTGACTGTTGTCGGCCCCAGCAGGTGTAGTCTCACTACAAGAACGCCTTCGGCATAAAAATCTTATGCAATCTCATCGCAAAGCCCTTAAGGAAATGTTTGAGGTAGTTGGATCCATTATATTACCCAAATAATAAATAAATAATACTTTGAAAATAATTTTATTTGGCAACTGTCATTTATTTTCTGCAGACTCTGGGGGTTGTCTTTTACCTTTGGACTATGTTGCAAAAATCGCCAGGCTACCCTCCATTTCCTATAGGAAAATGTTCTGGAATTGAACAGCCTTGGATACAAACAAAAAACTACACGAAATGTTTCCCAATACAATAGTTTTTGTGGCATTTCCAAACCTAGGGGATTGTAAGGCTGGTAAGCAGACTGAAAATGAAATGGAAATGTGAAACCCAATTCTCATTTACAGGAAAATGTAATACAAAATACATATTTATCAACATGAAATGATTGATCAGTTTATCTTCAAGATCACTGTTCGGCTTCCAATATATCTACATAATGATAATATAAAATATTGTTACATTCCCCCTTAATCCAGAGGGGTAGCGGTAAAACCAATGTTTGTGTTGCTCATTTTTGCATCTTTTTCTGTGTATTTGGTACCTCATTTTCCTAATATTAAGCTCCTTCTCCTTGTTGGGTTTTGATCATCTTTCAACTTGGTGCCCCAAAACACATTTATCTTCAGACTATTTTGAAAAAGATTCCTCTACAAAAAGTATTGCCTAAATGATATCCTATTACCTTCTATAATCTTAGATTTCTCATCAACCAAGGTATTGACTCAGTGAAGACCTGAATTTATTGAATGAGAGTTTCAAATAGACACTAGTGAAAGATTAAAAGAAATACAACAAATAAATTATGACTGCTGCTTTATTTGTTGAGTGAAAATTGTGGTAGCATAAAATGGAGAATTGAAAAAAAATCAGCAAATAATTTTTTGTGCTAATTTATTTGTTGCACATGGAAATCATCATACCTCTCAACGGAGTAATGGAAAAATGTAGTAAAATTAATGATAACCCAGTTGTATTGTATTACAAAGACATATTAAGAAACAAGAGAGACATATGAATACAAAAAATTTCGAGCACAAATGTATATGGATTGTAACAACGTGCTATGAAAACCAACAACATACATATTAATATTAAAATTTATATGGACATATAACATTAGAAGTTGGGAGACTAACCACCAAGCGTAGTCTAACCTCACCACACACATGTTTTCTCCAGTTAGTTTGTTAATGCTTTGATGAAGAGTTCTGTAAGTTTCTTGAGTTTTCACTTTGTTGAAGGTGATTACATGTCATCCCGAAGTTGTGCGAACAAGAGCAACATTTATTGAAGGTCATTTCTAAGCAAACAAAGCACAAAAAAAGTTTCAAATTCAGACTGTGAAAGGGTCCAAGATTGTGTAGATCCAATTCAGGACTGTACAGATCCATGTTGGACCGTAAAGTAGATGAACAATCATGCCCCTGTTCAGTTTCCAATTCCAGAATCAACACTAAAGCATTTTCAATCTCTGATCTACTTGTTTCACCATCCTACATGAAAGTGCTCAACCAGATTTGCAGAGTCACAATAATAATATAACTTTTTAGTATATTTCATACAGAAAACTATACAATTAAATAGGTAGGTGCACTCCTATAAACTAGGAGATAGTTACAACAATTCACGCAAACTAACTCTCACAACAAACTATCTACGTGAGTTTTTGTAAGAACTCAAAAAATAACAATAATGTACACACTAATAAAATATATTTCCTAACATTCCCCCCCTTAGTGTGCACATGGGGAAAACCTACCTTTGTACTCGCACATACTTTCATGATTAGGTAATTTTTACTGCAAAATGATCACAAACCTGTCATATAGTTTTCAAACTGTTAACCACGAACCGAAAACTGTGGTTTTCAATTGGAGTACCACAAACCAAAAATGAAGGTTTTCAAGTGGTTTACCTACAACTATATCATGATGTGCCAAGTACTATTATCAACCCTCATCACATCTCATTGAAGGGAATAACATAGGAAATTCTACTGAATTCTGTTGCTCGTACACATATAAAATGTTGGCATAATAGAAATGGAACATTGGGATCATGTTCCCCCCATCAATGTGAAATTTCCACTTATTCAAACAGGAAAACTATAAACCAAAGCATACTAAAAATGGAACTCTGAACACAACAAAAAACACATCGCAAAAAATGAAAGTAAACTGCAAACACACATGTCACCAAACCTTTACGTGGCCCCGTTGTTGGCGACTGATGAGAGGTTATTGATTAACCTCCCACCTCTGTTTGCCTCCATCCTCCAATAGAATTCTACTAACTCAAAGAATTTGAATTTTGAGAATCAATAGTTGTCATTATGTCGAGTAACACCAAAAATGCGTCGGCAAGGCAAAAAAAAATTATATTTACAATATTTTGACAATTTGACTTTTACAAAGACACTAATTGTGGCAGCGATTTATTTCAACTCACAATAACTATTATGGACAAATAACAATAACCAAAAGCATTTATTACTTTTAAAAGACTATTGACTATTAAATTTGACTCTTTTGATGACAGTTTTAAGATTTATTAACTAACTTTTTGAATAGAGACTAAAAAAAACTATCGACTATAAAAACTTGAGACATAATAAACTATAATAAAACTTTGATGAGCCTTTAATGACTAAAGGCATAAAATGACACTTTACAACACAAATAAATGTTTAGACCTTTTTAACTATTGACGACTAAATGACTTAACCGTACATGACTATAAACTGTCAATAAAACCATACCCAATTTAATTTGAGAAAAATAACAAAAAAGACAGCTGATATTGATCAAATATTTGATCAAATTATACAACTAAACATTAAAAAAACCTAACAACTTTATAATGATGAGCACACCTTGTTGAATAGGTTACGGGCAAGTGGTATTGGACCAGAGTTTTGTTGATGGAGTGAGTTGAGTCTTCAAACAGTCAATGTAATGTGGCTTTGCTTTGAAAAAATAATGTCCACCAAACCATTGTTAACACATTTTGTTAACACAGAGTGTGAAACTAAAACTCAATACTTACTGGCAACTGTCCACCAAACCATTGTTAACACATTTTGATGAAGTTCACGGATTCTTGTTTTTTCGAGTACCTTGCATTGCCACCAATGTGAATTGACTTGAAATCATATAATCACCAAACTAGTTGAGTGTTCATGCATGTGATAGAGAGACTTTGGATCTGATATCACACCAGGATGAATAATACTCAACAGCCAGCTTTCCGATGTCAGACAGTGATAAGTGGAGACCTCACACGCCAAGTGCTTGAGACCAATTCACATGGAACATCCACGCTTTACACAATGTGACTGCTAATCTAATTGGATTGTAATACAACATTTAACCTGATTCAAAACTTTGGTTCTTCTATGATATAAATTAATCCACCGTTTTAATCATCCATGTCATAAGACTCTGTAAAAATTCCCTCAACACTGGAAAGGAAGTATGGCAATGGGATACATCTGCAGGCATACAACGAATAGGACAGAAGATAAGAAGGATTCAAGATAAAAATTACACCGATATTTAGACAGACCGCATAGAGATCATGAACCAGGAGGCATCAACTAGGGAGGACACGGATCATAAAGCAAAATGTTGATGGAAATCACAAAAATCCTTTGAATTTAGTTTAATCTCTACAAATCTAAAATCCTCTCATATCAATAAATTTCCATACACAAGGGCAACCATAAATACCAACAAATCTACCCCATACAATGCTCAAAATCCCATGCTGCTCTGATCCCTGATGAAAGTGCTCGACCAGATTTGCAGAGTCATAATAATAATATAATTTCTTAGTATATTTCATATGGAGAGACTTACAATTAAATAGGTGGGTGCACTCCTATCAATAAGGAGTTAGTTACAACAATGAGCCCAATCCAACTCCCACAACAAACTATCTACATGAGCTGTTTTAAAAACTCAACAAATAACAATAGTGTATGGACTAATAAAATATATTTCCTAACACTACACACCCATATCCTCCATGTTGTGACTTATATCTAGTTAAGTTTATTCCTCTTGTGTATTTGAGTAGTTACTCAAATCGTTTATCAATTGTTACAAGTATAAAAACATTACTTTGATTACTAATGGTTAATGTTGGAAGTTGATTGATCATAGTAGTCTACCTATTACAAACCCTTACATCCTTTTTATTGTGGTGTAGTCTAATAACATAGATTTAATTATGGTGTAAACATTTGGTGAATTGCACTCGTGATTGAATCTTGCACCTTGCTCCAAACCCTAGTTGCCATGGGGTTTCATCTCCACATTGTATATTCAAATCAAAACTTGTTTTTCATCTATCACATGCCCTAAATATGCTTTTCACAAACATCCCTAGGGTCTCGTGGAGGGTCCTTAATTTTAAGTCTCTTTTTAGGGCTTCCTAATTGCCAAATCACCTTTCAACACATATCTCAAGAATAACATAGCTATATTTTAAAAAAATTCACAGGTTTTTATTTATTCTCATATATTAAAATGAAAACCTATTTTTGTTTGGCATAACTTTTAGCACAATTTTTGGAAATTTAAATTTTCTATTTTTAATAATAAGGGGATAATCAAATAAATCTATTTTTTTTACAAATTCCTTGTTGGTTTTTATTTCGCATGATCAGATTCAAAAATAGCTATTTTGTTTCGTTAAATTCACGGTCTATTTTCATAAATGATCATTTTACTAATTTGATAACGACCAAATTTAGTTAAAACATCACTTTTAGGCATACCTTCATTACTAATTTTGGGATTACTCTGATTCATCTCCAACTATCAAATTATCGGGATCTATCTTCTCTACGTTTATGATCTATTATATGTTGGCCTTGTCTTACTCTTTTTTGTCTTCTCATGTGTCCATAACTCTTCTAAGCATAATTGCTCAAAAGGCCCTCATTGGCCATATCATATGAATTCTTCATCACTAGATGGTTATAGCATTGACAACATTTACAAGACTGTCTTGCAATTTATTCAAGCATTACAATGTCATTTTAAATAACAAATTCAAACTATGAGTACTAAGATCAAGTCTCTTAAGGTTGAGATAACACATCTAACGGATCCCTCAAATGTCCATGTCAATCATGTTTTTGTGCATCATGATCAATTTAGTGCTAAGGATAAAGGAACGAAATGTGATACCAATGATATTCTTGATACATGTGCTCATTCAAGTGAAGATAAAGTCTTTCATAGAAGCAATGATGTGTATGTTCCCAACGGTCAATCACAAATACTATGACAACCACGTCGGAAAACACCTATTTGATTTAACAAAAATATTCAACAACATGATGTTCTATATGAGTTACTTGGTCAACAATTAATCACTTTGTTTCCTAATCATTATTATACCTTTTATAGGCATGAAGAAATCATAGGTCAACCATTTTGCAATTATCATGGAATTAATAGAGCCTTAAAGTTTCCCCTTGTTCCAATCTTGCCATGGCTCTTGATTTTGGAATTTTTACTTTAAAAAAATTGTTTATTGAAAAATACCCAAATATTTATTTGTCTAAGCTCAATCCACAACAATATGACATATAGATTATAAATGAGATACAACTAGTGAAATGAAATCCCAAATGATGCATCAATTACAAATATAGGATAACTAATAAGAGTTGGACATCTAAGCCTTGCAATTTTGGTGAGATGGTTTCAAATGGGAACTCTCTTGTATAAGATATCCATGTTCAAATCCCCACTCTTGGGGAGGTGATCAAAACAATAGAGGAGAGATACTCAAAGCACATCAAGGTCGATTGTTGAATATTGAGTTCACGCATAAAGATTTGGGGGGCCATTTGTGTCCCCAACCAACCTGAGGCTAAATGATGACATAGATTTACTAAATAAAAAAAAAGATAGACTTCTAAAGTAATACTTTAGAGTGAATATGTTCCAATAGTAAATACAAGTTCTGATTCCACTTATAGCCAAAGAATGTCAGCAAATCATATCCAGTCACTCAAGTATATTTTTAAAAACACCAGAAAAATAAAGAGAGAGGGGCATGGGAGTGGTTCGCTACACTCACTCCTCACCTTCAAAAAGGTCTCTACAATTTTCAGAGGAGTAAATCTCATCCATCATTCTACATGTACAAAAAGTATTAGTATAAAATTGACAAATAATGTGACAATATCACATCTATCACTCTATACTTAAAATATCACCACAAGATTGAATGGTGAGAAAATTAAATTTCTTGTTCTATTCTACACTTTTATAATCTCACCACAAGTTTGAACAAAAAGGGATGAAATCACATGTATCATTCTAATCTTACAAAAAAATGCACTAAAAGATTCAACGAGAAAGAGACTAAATCATTACCATCTTACACTTACACAAAATCTCATTGTAAGATGGAACGATAAAGAGATTAAATAACATTTATAGTTCTACATTTACTCCAAAAAGTTCCACAAGATTAAATGATAAATGGATGAAATCATGTCTATCATTCAAAGATCATGAAATTGGAGGGCCAAAATGTGGACAAGAATTTGGAAAAAAGCAAAACATGTATGCGTTCTATATAATGCGATCACATTTTCAATTGTCAGGTTTGGGATTTACTGAAGCATAACGCGTAAGCGTTATGCCTACTATAAACAAAAAAAATAGGCCCAAGCCTCTATCATTTTATCTCCCTCAAATGCAAGTTTTAGAGCTTAACTGTGCCCTTGTGTTTTTTCATTCAGCTGGATCTCAAGCTCAAAGGATCATTTTTGGATCACCGGGAAGATCTGAATCGATTATGGTGCCATGGAAAAGAGGTAAGCACAATTATTTTCTCAAAATTGCATTGAAATATGATAATTATAGATTAAAATTTGAATTGAATACATATTTTTTATTGTTACAGTTAGAGGTCGAGGGAATCAACAACAACCAAACCATGTTATTCCTGTCATCCCTCCCAACACTCCCATAATTTCTCACCATCACTCGGGTAGTCAAGAAGATTTAGCAACCCACATAGTTGAAATTTTTTTTGAAATTGAGGATTTAATCAAAACAATGAGGGATTCACAATCTACAGACCCCCACCGCGCCTCTTTTGTAAACACATTAGAGGCATTACTTGTTCAAATTGTCATGGAAACGAGGAAAATTTATCATTAGACAACTTACAGAGAGGGTTGTAGGGTTTATTATTCAAACAAATTGTCATATGTGGATGTAGAGAACAAATAAATTTCAAAATACCTCATATGCGCCTTATTCACGGACCCCCGCACTAATTTTCCTGTTCCATTGTCATGTAAACGATTTCCCATCCATTGGTGCAATAATAATTTGATTAAAAATATTTTTTGGGACCAATGGTGGATGGTGTTTGATTTTCCACCTTGTAATAACAACGAGGTGCCACTATACTTTCTGAGGAGACTCTATTGCGAGTTTATCCTCAATGAGATCCCAAATTATTTTGATTTCTGAGATTTCCAAGGCCGAGGAAAAGGATCTACACAGGATCGACCAGGTGCACAATGTGCACCTATTCAGTAGGGTAGATTCCCCACATAGAAGCCCCCTCACCCTGAGATTGTCCCTCAAGTAGTGAAGGAGACAATAGAGATTGATACACTCCATGTGCTTCAAGGGCTATCTGCGAACCTTGTTTGAAATACGAGGGAGATTTCTGAGCCAGATGCTCATGGAGGTACACAAAGTATTCGCTCATGGAGTACTAACATGAGGCCACATATTTGATCGTCATGTGGTAGCATATGTTTGGGGCCCGAGGAGGACAATACTTTCATGCATACTGATTTGGTGCACCTAGTGCTAGGGGTGAACACGATAATTTCACTATGTTAGATGTCCTTTTGAGTGAGACATTTGGATTACATTCATCGGCATCACCTTCGCAGGTAAATTTTTTATGTTTTGTTATGTGTGTTACAAAAAGTTTGGAGTACTTGATTTACTTATATATGTTAAATTTTTGAAATAATTGTATTTATACATGTATATGCATTGATATTAGAGTGCACGAGAGGTGCATCTTCATCCTGACCACGGGCGGTGAGCACCATGCATACACATGCATTCACAGAGGTAATTTAGAATGTTAATTATGTAAAATTCTCACATATGTGTGTGTGTGTGTATATGTGTGTGTGTGTGTATATATATATATATATATATATATATATATATATATATATATATATATATATATTAGTTTTGAAGTCAAATATATGTATGTTCTTGTATGTCCATCTAACTCACATGATATACATGCTTGATAAAGATGTTGACTTCACTAGACACCCCACCATCTCTTCGACAAGTAGATAAAGGTGTTGCTGCTATGATTTTATCTGCACAACAACTCATTGAGGTATTCAAACAACACGTAAATTTTGTTAAATTTCTCATGTAATTCATATTATGTTAAATTACATGTTAGTAATGTCTTTCATTGTAGAGTTATTAAATTATGTTAATAATGTCCTTCATTGTGTATATGTAGGAGCTACCTATGATAGGTAGCATCCACCTACGATAGGTAGCAGCCCTTTTCATTTAATTCACAGGTGTGGCGAGGTAAAAACAATAGTTTTATATTGATAAAATTAGTTAAAATATTGTCATTATGTACATACATGTACTTAGTTCTATTTTCGCTAATTCTGATGTTAGATTTTCTGATCTTATGTGTATGTAGGGAACTTCAACCCCCTCCATTTTGACTTCGAGGGCATGGACTCCTCCATCTCATCATCTTCGTACCCCTGTTCGTACTGCAAGAGCTCCCAATGAATCATCTAAGCATGAGATGCAAATTCGGCATGATCAACAACTTGCGGTAAGTTTGTGTATTTATGTAAATACTTTCATTCTAGCATGGTCTTAAATACATGTTGAAAACATATATAAATTAAGTTTTGACAAAAAAACATTGTTTGCATTTATAGGCTCATCTATAGGTGAGTATTTAGCGGAAAAGGACTCGAAGCATGGCCTCGGATGATCCAAAGTAATCTCATGGATCTCCATCTTCATCTAAGGTAGGGCCTTCTTCGAGCAAAGCCAAGAGAGGGATATATTTTGATGAGTAGGAAATATATATGTCTTACATGAAATTGTTTTTGTATGCCTATGTGCATGGCATTGTATGTACGCTTATATGACATTTGAGCTTGATGGTATATAACCTATTTGGGCATTTTTGTATTTATTATGCACATTAAAATAATATTTGGAACTTGATAATTTTGTATGCGACCTTACATTTATGAGATTATTTTCGCATGAAACTAATATGATGTGCACCTGACAATATTTAAGACATTATGAATTATTTTTTCATTTATTGGTGATGTACATGTACTAGCATTTTCAATGTATAATATGCATCAAAATTTGGAAATCATCATTTATATAATGTATGTATATAAAGAGTTACCTAATCTCAATAATTATGCATTCAATTTATCAATATGTATATGTGTATTTACCTTACTTGTGCTTCTTCTTGCTCATGGTCTCTTTGTACTGTTCCTATCTTATCATGCACTTACTACATTCTTCCTAGTCTTCTCCCTTGTTGAAACACCCAAGAGTCGTCACAATTTTATGCCTTTTGTCTGATGATATTTTGAGAATGTCTCTCCATATACATTACTCCAATGCTTGAGAATGTCTCCAGATGCAATGACATTTTGAATCAGACACTAAATGATTCTTGATTGTGTAATCCTGTCCAATTCGTGTTATTACCTTTAAATATGTAGGCATTTAAAATTATTTGGAAATCACATCACACCCTTCACTAGGCTTGATGACTACCCCTATCCTTTTTAAGTCGCTTTTGAAAGAATCCATGGGTTTATCGTAGCATAAATTATCAATGAATGGAAGGTCATTAAGTCATAGGCTAGATGACTCCCATCCAAAACTAAACAAGAAATATTTACTAGGAAATTGATAACTCCCATGTATTCATAGACATACCCCTATCAAATTCATTCTTAAGCCAATCTAGTCATTCAGGGCTCTTAAGCGACTACACCCAGATGAGGTAGCCCGAAAGCACAGGGACTGTAGGGAACCAAAACGAAGCCTCCACTAGCGTTCACTAGGCCACCCCAATGTGTTGGTGTAGTTGGTTTGGTCCCACAAGATTCCATTTGCAAACTACAACCTCTAGCAGCCCTACAATGACCCAAACTGCACTATTTCACCCGTTTGCAAACAATAGCACAACGAGAGAACCAGATGGAGATGGAGAAAACCACGAGAGGCTTTTGTAGAGGGCCCCGATGTGGAGGTCTCATATCTGATGAGACATCTATAAGTGCCATGGAGTCTGAGAAATCACCTATCAAAGATATGGTGTGTTTGGGCCTCAGGGCTCTTAAGTGACTATGCTCGGACGAGGTAGCCCGAAATCACGGGGAGCGTAAGGAACCAAAATGAAGCCTCCACTAGCATTCACCTGGCCACCCCAACATGTTGGTGTAGTTGGTTTGGTCCCACAAGCTTCCATTTGTAAACTACAGCATCTGGAATCCCTACATTGACTCATACTACACTATTTCATGTGTTTGCAAACAATAGCACAACAAGAGAACCAAATGGAGATGGAGAAAACCATGAGAGGATTTTGTAGAGGGCCCCAATGTGGAGGTCTCAGATTTGATGAGACATATCTAGGTGCTACTCTATAAGGTGTCACTCTATGAAATCCTCCACATCAGGGCCCTCTATGAAATCCTTTCATGGTTTTCTCCATCTCCATCAGGTTCTCTCGCTGTGCTATTGTTTGCAAATGGGTGAAATAGTGCATTCTGAGACAGTGTAGGGCTGCCAGAGACTATAGTTTACAAACGAAAGCTCATGGGACCAAACCAACTATGCCAACATGTCGGGATGGCTAGGTGAATGCTAGTGGAGGATTCATTTTGGTTCCCTATGCTCCCCATACTTTCAGGCTACCTCGTCCGGGTGTAGTTGCTTAAAAGCCCTGAGGCCCAGACATGCCATATCGTCGACAGGTGATTTCTCAGACTCCGTGGCACTTAGAGACATCTTGTAAAATTTGAGACCTCCACATTAGGGCCCTCTACAACAGAATCCCGTGGTTTTCTCCATCTCCATCCGGTTCTCTCGCTATGTTATTGTTTGTAAACGCGCGAAATAATTGCAAAAGGAAGCTCGTGGGACCAAACCAACTACGCCAACACATTGGGGTGTCCTTATGAATGTTAGTAGAGGATTATTTTTGGTTCCTTACGCTCCCTGTGCTTTCGGGCTACCTCGTCTGGGCGTAGTCGTTTAAGAGCCCTTAGACCCAAACATGCCATATCTTCAACAAGTGATTTCTTGGACTCCGTGGAACCTAGAGATGTATCGTCAGATTTGAGACCTAAGTGTTGATTTCCTCTACAAAATCCTCTCAGGGTTTTCTCCATCTCCATCCGGTTCTCTCGATGTGCTATTGTTTGCAAATGCATGAAATAGTGTAGTCTGAGTCAGTGTAGGGCTGCCAGAGGCTGTAGTTTACAAACGGAAGCTCGTGGGACCGAGCCAACTATGTCAACACATTGGCTTGGCTAGGTGAAATCTAGTGGAGGCTTTTTTTTTGGTTTGATACACTCCTCGTGCTTTCGGGCTACCTCATCCAGGCGTAGTCCATTAAGAGCCCTGAGGCCCAAACATGCCATATCTTCGACAGGTGATTTCTCAGACTCTGTGGCACCTAGAGACATCTCATTAGATTCAAGAACTCCATGTCGAGGCCCTATACAAAATCCTCTCATGGTTTTCTCCATCACCATCTGGTTCTCTCGCTGTGTTATTCTTTGCAAACACGCGAAATAGTGTAGTCTGAGTCAGTGTAGGGTTGCAAGAGGCTGTAGTTTGCAAACGAAAGCTCGTGGGACTGAACCAACTATGCTAACTCATCAAGGTGGCTAAGTGAATGCTATTGGAGGATTTTTTTTGGTTCCCTATGCTCCCCGTGCTTTCAGGCTACCTCATCAGGGCGTAGTCCCTTAAGAGCACTGAGGCCCAGACACGCCATATCTTCAACGGGTGATTTCTCGGACTCCGTGACACCTAGAGATGTCTCGTTAGATCTGAGACCTCCATGTTAGGGCCCTCTACAAAATTATCTCATGGTTTTCTCCATCTCCATTTGGTTCTCTCGTTGTGCTATTGTTTGCAAACACGCAAAATAGTGCAGTCTGAGTCAGTTTAGGGTTGTCAGAGGTTGTAGTTTGCAAACAGAAGCTCGTGGAACCAAACCAAATATGCCAACACATCGGGGTGGCCAAGTGAATGCTATTAGAGGCTTCATTTTGGTTCCCTATGCTCCCCGTGCTTTCGGGATACCTCGTCCGGGCGTAGTCCCTTAAGAGCCCTGAGGCCCAAACACGCCATATCTTCTATGGGTGATTTCTCAGACTCCGTGGCACCTAGATACGTCTTGTCAGATCTGAGACCTCCATGCTGGGGTATTCTATGAAATACTCTCATGGTTTTCTCCATCTCCATTTGGTTGCCTTGATGTGCTATTGTTTGCAAATGTGTGAAATAGTGCAGTATGAGTTAGTGTAGGGCTGCCAGAGGCTGTAGTTTGCAAAGAGAATCTCGTGGGACCAAACCAACTACGCCAACACGTCGAGGTGGCTAGGTGAACACTTGTGGAGTATTTTTTTTGGTTCCCTACACTCCCCATGCTTTCGGGCTACCTCGTCCGGGCGTAGTCACTTAAGAGCCCTGAGGGCCAAACATGCCATATCTTCGACGAGTGATTTCTCAGACTCCATGGCACCTAGAGACGTCTCGTCAGATCTGAGACCTCCACATCAGGGCCCTATATGAAAACCTATTGCATTTTTCTCCATCTCCATTCAGAATGAGTCAGTGTAAGGTTATCCATTTCCAATCACCTGAATAATATAGTTGGTGAAATGAGAATTTTAATAAGATATTTTTACAATATAGGTGGTGAAATGAGAATTTATGTTTGTTGTTCCTTTCTAATATTTAATTTCTCTTAGCTTCACTTGGATTTGAGAATAATAAATTCTCTACTGACAGTACCAACCACGTGAAGGTGGAATCTTTTTTGGCACCACTAACCTACATAAACATGTTAGTAAACAATTAAATTGAATTTTAAATAATACAAAATTAAAAAAAATCATTTAAGTAAATATTCAAATTAAATTCATGAAGAACATACCTTTGCAAATTCAATCCAATGAACCACAAGGATCAACTCTAATCTTGACAGTAGTAAGAATTACTTCATGATCGGATTCACGAACCTTCCACAGATTTTTGTTTGATGGCCGACCTCAATATTTGATCAATTTAATATTTATTGCAAGGACCAAATGTGAATAGTGAAGTATCTTCCTATGTAATTCATAGTCTTCAAACAACCAAATGTTTGATTTTTTGATAGGTTATCGTCAAAGCCAAGTTCTAGTGACTCCCACTGACCCAGTGGGATACTCGAGGTATTCACCATCAATGACTGTGGAAGTCAATTTTTTCCCCTCTACACAATGAGATAAGAAGTAGTCTATTCCCTTTTCATTAAATTCCATCACAATAACTGCAAAAACATGCCCTATGTATCACAAAGTAAAACTGTTCAATCAATTTATAAATCCATTAAGAGTTGACCATTTAATAATTTATAAATCTAAAACATGCATGTACATATATGTATGTACCTTTTTGCACTAAATCAGAGACTTGGTCAAAGTCAGGTGATGTTGTCATTTGATCTGAAGACCCTGCAAGTTGGAATGCTCGTGGAACTTGATGTATGTTGAGTGGAATTATAGGTCTACAAGTCCATTCATCCACCCAATACTATGACTCACATTCATTCCAATCAAAATCAATGCATGATATACAAAAACATGTCATGCACCTAGTATAAATAGTCCAAACATTTGCATTTGAACTACAGAATGAGTGCATATCACTTGATCCTGAAACTATCATATAATCTTCAAATTTTGCTAGATGTTGTTCCTCTATCAACCAAAAA
The DNA here is from genome assembly GCA_019776745.2 of Taxus chinensis. Taxonomy (NCBI): domain Eukaryota; kingdom Viridiplantae; phylum Streptophyta; class Pinopsida; order Cupressales; family Taxaceae; genus Taxus; species Taxus chinensis. Next base: position 332,496,748 of record CM034146.1, read on the forward strand.
TATCTACGAACAGTTGATCTCTCTTGAGATTCTTTGCCCATATTCTTAACACACCAATCAACAATGTTTTTTACATCTGTAAATTTAGCACCATCCTTGAACTTTAACTCTTCTCTTGCAAGTGCTCTTTTCACATATGCTCCTACACCATCATGCTCTCCTTTTCCATGCCCTACCTTAATAAAGCTCTAGATATGTTATACATTTGTTTCTTTGTGCATCTTTCTTAGCCAATAAAACATCCATTCATTCTTGAATTGTGATGTGCAGTTATCTGACCAAATGTAATGTTGATTGAAACTAATGTTCCTCTCATTCAAGTTCACATAAAACACCTGGAAACACCCTTGTACAAATTCTATAGAATGTGTATGATCATCACTGATATAGAAATGATACTCTCTTAAAAAAATTTGTTCATGCTCAGTGCTTTCAGGAGAGTGCATGAATGTTATATGCATGAAAATAGAAACTTGCACTGAGTTATAATATTAAGACTGAACCTAATGTGTAATTATCTATGAAGTCAACTACTGAAACAATAGTACCAAGTGGGAATGTGTCCTTACTTAACTTGAATTGTTCATCCAACCATCGAGCTCTATGTGTCTGCTTTCCATACTCATAAAAAAATTCCTCTCTGAATTTGACCATACATTTTGATATAGGTAATTGTTTTCTTACAAGCTCACACCTCTTAGATTATTTTCCATCTTTTAATTGATATGCCACCAATTTATATTTGGTGAATTCAACCAATTCTTTTCATATTGAATATGTACTCTTCTCATGGATACACCTTTTCAGATTTGGCAAGCCACCACATACATTTTACGTTACATCCAAACATGCTTTGTTATAAAAAAATTGTCTTGTTGATTTTTCACAAAATATTGTTAGAATAAATTCCCTTGAAGATTTTTGTAGGACATTTATTCCACACTCTTGCAACATGATGTAAATATGCAAAACACGACGTATTTGACAAAAAAACATCACAATGCATTGAAAATTCAACATGATGCCTACAACAACAAGTGGTACGTGAGTGATTGATTTTCACTAAACGGGTTTGCTCATTTCAAAGAATCTTTGGCTAATGTTAATTTATGGATTTTAATTTTTAAACTTAGTGAACAATTCTGTTTGAGTCATATATAAGAAATGTTTTGCACACGATTCACGATTATGAGAACCTATTCTTCTTTTTACTGTATCTCTTCTATTCGGTGACACCTTTGTGTTCTCATTCCAAAATTTTTTAATTAATTCTTTTAAAATATCAGATGTATTCTTGTCTTTTCATGGAAGCCTTTTAGAGAAAGCCCAATAGTCAGTGTTATTGACTAGTTCTCAATACGTTTACGTCTCTCTATTGATTTCATTAGTGTTTTTCTGTTTAGCTTCAAAGCACTGCTTGTTTTTCTAATCAAGTGTTTATTAATTGTTTTATCACTTACTATACAATTAGTTAGTGCACGCCGTTAACATTACTATCTTTGGCGCATCTTTTGCCACCTAAAGTTTGGTATGCTTTATGTATGTTTTCAATAATTGACACATTTTGATCAACAACATTACATGTTCTTAACCCCATGGTCTTCATTATAGGTCTCATCTTATTAATTTCATCAATTAAACAAATATTTGACATCTTTGTGTGTCATTTAAATTTTTAAAGTAATTATCCCAAATTCCACTAGCTTTTCTTCTCACATTTCTTTCAGACATTTTGTTAGGCATTGGTTTTATAATGTTTTCATCAATTTCAATTAAGTGAATTGGTTTTCTTAGAGGTGAAGATTCGTTTAAAAGGTTACTTTCTTCATTCAGTGTTTTTATACAAATTTCGGGGTTAACATTTGGATTCTCAAGTAAGGGTTCAACAATTGGATTCATATCAATTTATTCATCCATACCAACATTATCATTCAATTCAATATCATTATTCATTGCAAAATCATTATTCTCTACATTTTCATTATATATTTCATCCCCATTTTCTAATACATTAGCTACATTTGATATAGTGGATGTACCTTGCCCTACTAAAAGTTTTTGCATTGTCTTCAATTTCTTTATTCTCTTCTCTTCCAATTACTCCGGTGTCTTGTTCTTGACTTTCCTCTTATCCTTAGCTTGACGTTTATCGCCCATGATTAGAAAAAATCAACTAGTGGGGTAGGGGAAAAAATGAACTACTAAAAAATTGTGCAAGAATGTAGAGAAAATTACAGATAAAATAGAATGTTTGCAAAATTCTCGTGAATTAGATGAAAGGGACGTTGGGGGGCCACAATATATAAAACAAAGAAAAACACGTACATGTTATGTAATGCATACGTGTTTTGCGTTTTCTCTTTTCCCAAGCCATGCCTCAAGGCTTGGGATCCGGTTTGGATCCCCAAGCCTGAGGCATGGACCTGTACAAACACAACAAACAAGGTGTTTTTGTAAGAAAATGTAAAAATGCCACTTCCTCTATGATAAATCAAAATAAAACAATCGCTCCATTTTAAAAAAATTATACCACGACGTAGAGCAGAGTTTCTTCTTTCTAAAAATATAATTTTTTAATTTTTTTGACTAATATAAGGTTTCCATATTATTTATTTTCTAACTATGCCTTTTTATAGCTATTTTTTGAAGTGTAAATATGTCTATCTTTCATTGTGTATCTTTTTTTTGGGTGACCGAAATTCAAAAAAATGATACTAGCCCAAACTAGGCATAATTCTATACATATTAAAAAAAAACTATTTTTTGATATTTTTTGAGGTAGTTAGGGGGGGGCACGGTGAGAGCTCCGTTATTTTTCAAAACATAAAATTTATGTATTAGAAAAATCATAAATAAAAAAATATTCGCTAATTTTTATTTAAAAAATGGAGTCCAAACTAAATGCACCTAGCTATCTTTCTACCAAAGGGTTTTCAAAAATACTAAATGGTGCTAAAAAAATGGTGGATGGCATGAAAGTCACTCTATTATGTTGTTTAACAAAAACATGAGCATATGTTGGTATTTTAGTTGTTTGAATCACTTAAACTTATCCGTTTTCAATAAAATTTAGTAGCTTAGAAACTAGAATCAAAATTCTACTATTGATATTTCTACAAAATATTCCAACTTTGAGTGTAACTATTTTGAAAAACTTGTACAAGTTGAAGTTTTCTTTTTCAAAAAAATGCGTCCACTTAAGACCCCATTTTGGCCCCCAACTTGGTGCACTTACCCAGCTACATTTTAAAATTCTTCACAGGTTTTTATTTATTCTAATATATTAAAACGAAAACCTATTTTTGTTTGGCATAAGTTTTAGCATAGTTTTTGGAAACTCAAAATTACTATTTTTAATAATAAGGGAATTTATTCTAATTAACTATTAAGTCTAGAATTAACAGAGCTGCCAAGAAGTAAAGGAGTTCTTCGTTGTAAATGCTTCTTTTCATCGTACTTTTTACTATTTTTTTGCTATTTTTTGGATCCTTTGTTGCAGCGTATGCTCTGTTTTGCTTTTCTTTAGTAACTCTCTTTCGGTTACTGTTGGCTTTAACATCTATTTTGGATGTTGATCCTTTTTTTGTGGAACCTCTTCATGTTTTATCTAGCTTTTAGGCCCTCTATGTAAACAGGGTATAGTCCCTTAAAAACTATTTACCAATAAAAAAAGGGTGATAATCAAATAAATCTATTTTTTTTTACAAATTCCTTGTCAGTTTTTACTTCGCCCGATCATATTCAAAAATACCTATTTTGTTTCATTAAATTCACAATCTATTTTCATAAATAATCATTTTACTAATTTGATAACGACCAAATTTAGTTAAAACATCACTTTTAGGCATACCTTCATTACTAATTTTGGGATTACTCTGATTCATCTCCAACTATCAAATTGTCAGGATCTATCTTCTCTACTTTTATGATCTATTATATGTCAGGCTTGTCTTACTATTTTTTTTCTTCTCATGTGTGCATAACTCTTCTAAGCATAATCACTCAAAAGGCCCTCGTTGGCCATATCATATAAATTCTTCATCACTAAATGGTTATAACATTGACAACATTTACAAGACTATCTTGCAATTTATTCAAGCATTACAATGTCATTTTAAATAACAAATTAAAACTATGAGTACTAAGATTAAGTATCTTAAGGTTGAGATAACACATCTAACGGATCCCTCAAATGCCCATGTCAATTATGTTTTTGTGCATCATGATTAATCTAGTTCTAAGGATAAAGGAACACAATGTGATTCCAATGATATGCATGATACATGTGCTCATTCAAGTGAAGATAAAGTCTTTTATAGAAGCAATGATGTGTATGTTCCCAAAGGTCAATTGTAATTACTATGACAACCACATCAGAAAGAACCTATTTGATTTAACAAAAATATTCAACAACATGATGTTCTATATGAGTTACTTGGTAAGCAATTAATAACTTTGTTACCTAATCATTATTATACCTTTTATAGGCATGAAGAAATCAAAGTTCAACCATTTTGCAATTATCATGGAATTAATAGAGCCTTAAAGTTTCGCCTTGTTTCAATCTTTCCATGGCTCTTAATTTTGGAATTTTTACTTAAAAACAATTGTTTATTGAAAAATACCCAAATATTTATTGTCCTTGAGCTCAATCCACAAAAATATGACATATAGATTCTAAATGAGATACAACTAGTGAAATGAGATATAATTAGTGAAATGAAATCCCAAATGATGCATCAATTACAAATATATGATAACTAATAAGAGTTGGACGTCTAAGCCTTGTAATTTTTGTGAGATGGTTTCAAATGGGAACTCTCTCGTATAATATATCCATGTTCAAATCCCCACTCTTGGGGAGGTGATCAAAACAATAGAGGAGAGATACTCGAAGCACATCAATGTCGATTGTTGAATGTTGAGTTCACGCATAAGGATTTGGGGGGACCATTTGTGTCCCCAACCAACCTAAGGCTAAATGATGACATAGATTTACCAAATTAAAAAAGGATAGACTTCTAAAGTAATGCTTTAGAGTGAATATGTTCCAATAGTAGATACAAGTGCTGATTCCACGTATAGCCAAAGAATGTCAACAAATCATAGCCGGTCACTCAAGTATATTTTTAAAAGCACCGGAAAAATAAAGAGAGAGGGGCATGGGAGTGGTTCACTACACTCACTCCTCTCCATAAAAAAGGTCTCTACAATTTTCATAGGAGTAAATCTCATCCATCATTCTACATGTACAAAAATTCTTAGTATAAAATTGACAAATAATGTGACAATATCACATCTATCACTCTATACTTAAAATCTCACAACAAGATTGAATGGTGAGAAAATTAAATTTCTTTTGCTATTCTACACTTTTATAATCTCACCACAAGGTTGAACAAAAAGGTATAAAATCACATGTATCATTCTAATCTTACAAAAAAATGCACCAAACGATTCAGCGAGAAAGAGACTAAATCATTACCATCTTACACTTACACACAATCTCATTGTAAGATGGAACGATAAAGGAATTAAATAACATTTTAGTTCTACATTTACTCCAAAATTTTCCACAAGATTAAATGATAAAGGGATGAAATCATGTCTATCATTTGACATTTACACAAAATCTCACCAAATGATTAAATGATAAAGGTTCCAAATCACATTTATCATTATACAATTACAAAAACTCTCACCAAAAGATTGACCAATAAAGAAACTTAATCATGTTGATCATCCTACATTTACTTAGAATATCACAACAAGATCAAACAATAGAGGGCCTAAATCGTGTCTATAATTCTACATTTACACAAAATATCACCTTATGATTAAACATTTAAGGGATTAAACCACATTTATCATTTTGTACTTACATTGATTCTCACTACAAGATTGATTGATAAATGGAATTTTTCACATATATCACCATAATATGAAATGATAAAGGGAGTAAATCACATTTATCATTCTATGCTTGCAAAAAATATCACCACAAGATTAAATGTAAAAGTACCAAATAAAGTCTATCATTTTACATTTACACAAAATCTCACCATAGGATTGGATGATAAAGAGACTAAAACACATTTTCCATGCTACACTTTTACATAAAAATATACCAAAAAGAATAAACAATGAAGGGACTAAGTTGTGTCTATCATTCTACACTAACACATAATATCACTATAAGATTAACTGATAAAGGGGGATAAACCATTTCTATCATTCTACACTTATTGTTGCATGCGAATTTTGGTGAAGGAGACGAAACAAGTAAGAGGTCAGGGTGTAGGAGGAATACCTATAAGTCGTAGGTCGAAGGTTGAATGTGCACGTTAATGAATTTTTTATCCAAGCTGATCGTGAAGATATTCCCTTTGGCTAGGAGGAATGACCTATAAGAAACACAAAAAGACCACAAAATGGCATTAATAATATAGGTTAGTGGACTTACTAGCAAGTGCTAGATCCACGAAACGTGGTGCTTTGTAGAAGGCTGTCAATCCACTTTTAAATATAAATTAATGCAACAAATATCATGAAATAATGAAATCCTAGTGTAGTTATATGAACTAGGTATCTCATGCAAATACTATAAGTAAATCTAATACAATAGGCAAAGCTATGATTAGATTTGAGGGTTTAGTGAGTTATTCTAGGTTTTACAGGTCTGATAGAGGTTTAATAAAGGGTCTGTGAATGATTGGGTGAGGTTTGAGATAATTTTGGTTGATCAGAAGGCTTGTTGATAAAAGAATATTCAATGACACAGAGACCAACGCTGGTGAGCTAACTGACGCCGGTTAGGAAGATGACTGATGATGATTAAGTAACCGACGTCAGTAGGGGCAATATGGTCCAAATCCCAAAAATGAGGCTTTGAGTCTCTTTTTGGCTGCACAGAGAGTGTAAGGGAACTAAGAAGGGTGGTAAGATCTATGTGGAGGTTTAGGAAGGTTAGTGGAGGTGTTAGGCTAAGGTAAATGATTTGATTTATGATATATTAGATAGTTGTGGGAGTGGTGGTTATACAGTAGAGAGTTTAATAGAAGAAAGAAGTAAATAAGGAATCTCACTATCAAAATAAGATCTTAATACAGAGAAACAAAACACTTATCTGAGTTTATATCTGCAGGTGTTGGTGAAGGTGGTGGTAGTTTGATGAAAATTCTGAGAAGAAGCGTAATCATGTCTAGTTCCATGGTAGTAGATCTTGTGTGCTCTGTTGTATGATCCAAGACCATGGAGGAGGAAGATGAGTGTTGAATGATGGTTTGGAATGCTCTAGTTTGTAGTCTATTCTTCTATGTGATCTAGAATACAAATGTAAAATGCATGTGTATGAAATCTATCCCCAAACCAACCCTGATGAAGAGTTGATAAAACGTATTTAACCTAACCGATGGCGGTTAGATGACTGATGCCAGTTGAGGAATAACTGGTGTCAATTAAATCGGGTAATCCTTGGTTTGCCAAAAATAGCCCGATCTTTACTATTTTTGGTGTGATTGATATCCTTAGTCCGGGTTTCAAGTGTTAGAGTTTGCCTAGATAACTATGAGTTATTCTAGGAGAGGTAGTAGGGTTAGTTCTAGGTTTAGACTAAGTCTTAGTTGATTAGTATTGGTATATAATTAGTCCTAGTTAATTAATAGATTGTGAATGGGTTTTTGAGTGAGGTGGATAGGTGAGTTGGCTATAGGTGAGGTGGATGGGTGAGGTAGTAAATTAATTTAATTATTGTAATTAAATTAATTAACATGTGTGTATTAGGGACATGAGTGGGTATAATATGAATTTATTTAATTGACAAGGGTTAAGGGAATTTATCATGATTTTCAATGTCTACACTGATATTTATACAAAATCTCATGGAAAAATTAAATGATAAAGGGTCTAAATCATGTTTACCATTCTAAACTTACATATAATGCCCCATGGAAAGATTGAATGTTAAAGGGTCTAAATCATGTTTACCAAAATGCATCACATTAAGATTGATTATTGAAGGGTCTGAATCATGTTTACCATTCTATACTTACACAAAATATTTCCATGAAGTTGATAGATGATAGGACCCAATCACATCTATCAATCTACACTTACACAAAATATTGCTACAAGATTGAAAAAAAGAGGGACTAAATCAGGATGAGACACTGTACCAAGCTAAGGTGGAGGTATCTGAGTTGTTAGAGGAACTAGGTAGATGTGTCATGTTGTCAAATTTTTCCCTTTTGGAAAAAATTGGACAATGGAGAGCCTATTAGGACCTAACCCTAAAAAAATCGTTCATGAGGTATTCTGGGACATTTTGGTCAAGGTGTCATACACGAGAGAATTCGAGACGAGGAATTGGCACAACTTAGGTGAGAGCTCTTGGGAGAGCTCAATTAAATGTAACTTGGTTAAGTCATGTTTCGAGGGAATGGCTCGCTAATAGAATCTAGGTATTTGAATGCAATGTATCGAGGCATGAGTAGATTATCAGGTGACTTGGGTTTGCAAGTGTGGCTCATAGGCGTGACACTCGTGACTAGATGCAAGGAAGTAGTACTTAGAATGGGATGATTTAATTGTAGTTGGATCGAGCTATGAAATCCCTTGAGAGTTAAGGTAATAAAACAAAGGAACTTCATGTGAATACGAGCACAAAGGACTAGCTTGCTAGTATAGAATGAATGTACCAACTCAGATAGGTAGAACTCTATGAACATGTAGAGCTTGAGTCAGGTCACAAGGTTCAATGATTTTACAAATGGAAGAAGTATTGAAAGGAATTAATCCTGAGAAATAATGAATTTGAGAGAGCTGAGATCAAGTAACTCAGTGACGAGGTGAGTTGGGTTGAAGAGATGACTCAGTTGAGTATGATGAAAGGGGAGTTTTGAAGGGTTGCACCATGGGACGATGAAAATTCCACTCAGAGGAGCTCAGATGAGCTAAGTTAAAAAGACAAGAATCTCAGTTGCTACAAGGTGTCAAATTACATTACCAGGTTGAAGGGAGTTTGGAAAATTCTTGCTTCATTACCAATCAGGTGGGAGAATAAAATGGCTAATCCCACACTTAGACATAACATGGGAATCTGGGAAGCCTAATGCCAAGTGGAAGTGCTACATTGGCAAACCATAATAATATTTCAGTGAGTTGGATAAATTCAAACCGATTTCTAGGTGAGGATTTCATGATGGAAAGCCATTGTAATAATTCCACGTAGAGAAGAGGTCCAAGATAGTCACTAAAAACTAGGCCAAGAAATTGGGGAATTTGGGGGGTTGTCCTACCATGACGTGTTGAACTATTCAAATTCCAAAATATGAGGTAGTTCATTTGAAGATTACTGGGTCAAGAGGAAGAAGATAATCCTCATACAAGATTTTCAAGATCGAGTTAGGTCATTTCAAAACTCAAAGGGAAAAAACAATTGCAGGTGATGTATAGAAAGCTGAGCTCTTGTATGGCTAGCTTGGTGATGATGCATTCAAGGAGGGAGATCTGTTCATGTTCAAAGAAATGGTGTAGGTTGTGTTTCCACTGAGGATAAATCATCAAAGAATCTTGATCATGAAATTGAACCGAGTCGATAGTAAATAAAGATGGAGTAGAGTAGATCAACTCAAATACTCAGAATGATAGATCAATCTCACAGGCATGAGAGTAACAATGTGGAAAGGGGGAGTCAGTGAGATCAAGAAAGAGCTCGCACATAGCCATGCTAGCTTCAGAATTAGGTGCTCCTATTTATTCAATGCATTTTTTGCCTCATAAATGAAGAACGAGTTGGATGGGAAAAGTTCATGTAAGGTTGGTCTATCCCAAAAATGAGCTTAGATGGAGTATCAATGAGTCAAGTCTACACAGAGGGAGATCGAAGTCAAAAATGAGGTTGGGGAGTTAGAATACATTGGCCTTGGCTAGGACCGATAAGATCCGAGTAGCTGGCTAGCTCAAGGCAACTAGGTAGAAAATTCATGGAGATCACGTCGAGTCAAGGAAATGGGGAATTTCAGGAATGTTTTGTTCACCATTTTGACAAGTGGACAAAGTGTTGCATAAACCCCACACTCCAAGAATCTCTATGGGAGTTTTAAGGGTCCCTAGTCATGGGGAAATTTAGGCTGAGTTGGGAAGGATTGGCTAGCTCAGGATGATGTATAAGATCAAGGCATTGGTTTAATAAGGTGAGTTAATCATGGTTGACTCATTGTTAGTGAGTCAGAACACTCAGATCTATGGCCGAGTCTTCTTCACTAACAATATGAATTTGATGTATGATTGATGGGTGAGCTGGTTTGTTGAATCCATGAGCTATGAAGGCTCAGTATAGTGATCTCAAAGATCAAACTTGTATCGATCATGGAAAGCTAGATCGAGATATTTCATAAGGCTCACATAAGTTGGGATATTAAATCAATATTTGATAATGTCAAGTCGGCTCGATGGAAAAAGGACTTCAAGGTTGAGCTTGATGATAGTGACCTAGATCAACTCGAGTCGAGCTTATAGAGGACCAATGTGCAACATGGTAAAAAGCTGAATGATAAGATAAGCCAAGGACGAGTCTTCGAGTAAGCTTGGTTCATATTCAAACAAGGATAATAACCATAAGATGGTTTTGGAAATTCAAACTCAAGACCAACTTGCAAGGTAGTTGCACAGTGGGGCTAGCTTAGAGTTTGGCTTGGTGAGCCATGAACAAGGCCAGGTATCACTCAAATAAGCTCGATGATTACATAGTGGAGTCATCTCGGTCATGACATACACGAGGCGTATGTTTAAAGGTCACTTAATCGAGCTAAGATGAATCATGGGAGATGTGACAAGAAGTGGATGATGCGGAAGAACTCACCTAAAGAGTCATATTGGTTCGGGGAAGTGGTGTCGAAATGTTGTGGGGATGAGGATATCTCAGGTGGTCAGATATTAAACACCACGCTTAGCGTAGGCACGATGAAAAGGGGTAAGTTCCATGGTGGTTAGATCGATTATGAATGTATGGTGAATAAAGACCAGGTTGCTTTGTCAAAGTACTCGCTCCGTGCTTTACTCTTCTTGGAGGTTAAGATAGCTTCTTCGGAGAAGCTCATTCAAGCTATAAAGAGAAGAATAAACCAATGTAAAACATGAATTTTTTGGCTCGACCGAGTCATCCATCAGGTGACTGTGATGCGGCGTGGGAGTTAGGAGGAAGGTGGAAACCTAGTCAAACATGGAATGTGGAGCTCAGGGTTAGGGGTGCGTAGAGTTGAATGTGAGGTGGGTTGTTTTCAAGGTGTTTGTTAGCATATCAAGTGTCGGTGATAGAATGAGGCGGATGTGTAAAATGAAGAGCTTTCCATGATAAATAGGAAGCTCGCCAGCTAGCTCGATGAGCTGGTTGACAAGCCATTTTTCCAAATAAAGAAAAACCCTCATTCGAGACCATACCAAAAGAATATGTTTTATTTTTATTAAAATATTTTAATAAAAATATTATTTTTGATTAAAAGTTGAAAAATTGAACATTTGGAGTTGTGAAGACATGATGGAATGTTGTAAGTGGTGTAATTATTGATGTAATTAATGAAGGTCGTTATGTGTCATTATTCATGCCCTCATTTTTAGGAGGGAATTTATGAATCCTTCTCTCCTCTCTCTCAAATTATTCTATAAATGTAAGTTGGAAGCTCATTCCAAGGGGTTCCAACAGGTCAAATAGGTTGGAAAGTTATACATCTTAGGCACGTGCAATTTTTCAAGAGTCCTCTCTCTTCTGTAAGTTTTCCTTGTGTGTTGAGAGAACTTTCAAGCCTACTCTTCAATACTGTAATGGAAACCATTACCTCTTCTAAATGTATGATAAACTATGCACGTTATTGATGCAGTAAAAGTGTGTGTTTTGTGACTAATCTCGGTCCTTTCATCATTCTATACTTCTTTGTTCCTTTTCTCATGCTAGCGGGTACACTATTCAAGTTCACGTTTCTATTATAGGTTCTTGGAGTTCTGTACTTATCGAGTGGTGGAGCATTACATGTAGTTGAGTTGTGGTGCTTATTCACCCTTCTCAAGTTCATTTTTCTTCACTGGAAGACTGATAACTTGTTTATCTGATTGAGTTTACCAAAGGGAATGCTTGCTTCCTAATCTGTGGTATTCTATACCCTCTCTAAGTTGTAGTAGGTGAATTTGACCTGTTGTGCACACATCCTCTTCAAATTAACCCTTCCTGAATCTGAAAACACCCTTTATTTGGTGGATCACCATCCTTAGTATAGTTTCATTTCTGTAATCCCTAAAACCCATGAAAATGTTAGCATATGACTAGATATCCATTTTATTACACTAGGAGTAGTACAACACTTAGTTTAGGAAGAGGAAGCCATACTTCTTCGGAGGTTCACGTCGAGCCCAAGTCCCATAGCTTGAGAGGTGATCTCATGTGTCCCAATCAAACCAAACATCCTGTTTACATTTTGACCATTCGAACAGTGTAATGATTTTGTGATAACAGGTCCACTAGATTAGTTTGAGCGATTTGATTGGTTTGGAGGTGAGGAAAAATTTTTCATATGGCGGAGCTAGGAGAAGGAGTAGGAGGACTAAAGTCATAGAGACCCAATGTGCCACTGTGGAGATGGCACCGATTAGAGGTAGGGGGAATTCCTAAACATTTATTTGATTTAAATTTTAGTTTAAAAATTAAGAAATTTAGGTGGGAATTTGATTTTTAAATTTGGGTTAAATTGAGGTGGGTAGGGGAAAATGTAGGTGAAGTAGTTTGGAAAATGAATTGGGGTGGGGTTTGGGTGGGGTGGGATAGGTCACTAGGTTTTTTTAATTAATTTTTAGCAATGGGGGATGGGGGTTTCTGTTTTAGCTGCCAAAAAAATGACCGATGTCAGTCATTGTTTAGCTGACATTGGTTCTGTTTGGCTGACATCGTTCAGTTAAAGGGTAACTGACATTGGTCAATGTGACTGATACCGGTTAAGGTGACCAATTTCAGTCACTATGAAAAGTTACTAGGTGAAAGAAGAGCTAGATGTGAAAACCAAACATGTGAGGCAAGGTTAGGTGGACACTAATGTAGGTAAAAGTAGGAAAAGTGGGTGTAGGTAGGGCATGATTGTGTAGGTGTGTGATAGGTAAATATGTCAAATGATCAAGGATAGCAGGCAAGTATCATAATGGAGACAATAGGTTTTTAGGTGAAATAAGTAAAGGGTCAGTATGGAAACTAGGTTAAGGGTAGGTATGATTAATGTGTATAGGTATGATTTGGTAAAAATGGCTAAGTATGAGGTTAGTTGAGGTGTGACAGATAGGTCATTTGAGAGGTTTGTGACTTGACATTATTGATTTGGATGATGTAAGTGAGAGATCAGTTGACTATGAGAGACCGTGTACCTCCCCTATTGGTATGAATGTGGTCTGACAAGATGCATAAGGATTAGGAGCACATAACAGATGTGTGGATCACTTTGATCAGGTGCTATAGGCGTATAGTTTGGGATCATATTTGTATGGTAACACTCATCGACAAATGGGAATCTATGACTGATACCTTTCATTTACCGATTGATGAGATGATTGACACATTGGAGGATGTGTATAGGATCCTATGACTTCCTATTGTTGGGGAGATAGTGTGTTCTTTTTTGACTGAGGCATCAGTGGAGCCAATAGTGGAAATATTTGGTGAGGCGATGGGCACATTAAGGTATCAAAGTGTGAGTCTGAGTTATGGGGAGATGTATGTGGCATATCCATAGGAGACCAAACTGTATGTTCTGATGATGGTGGTGGTAGGACGTTTCACTCTTCTGGATTCTAAGGGTGGTAGATTTCTATGAGAATTGATGGGGGTGCTACAGGACATGATCAAGGAGACAATATGTTTCGCTTGGGCACCAAATTTCCTAATTCAACTATATAGGGAGCTATGAGCGTATGGGAGGTACATGAGGTTTGGTATGTGTTGTACATATTGGTTACACTACTAGGCGTATGAGCACATCGTATGTGTACATCCAGTTAGGTTACCATGACATGATTGGTTCAGGGGTGGTTTTTATAGAGTGGCTTTCAAGAGATGGGTATAAGTCGGGGCACAACCGAGGGTGGATAGGGCCACATATGATGTTACCTACTATAGGTAGTTGTTGTATGGCCTATCAGTGGTGGATATTATGTGGGAGCCCTATGTGGATTTTCCTTTATATAGAGGCATGTATGAGGAGTTAGAGGATATTTAGTTACTAAGATGGATACAGGGGTGGCGTGCTGGTGAGCACATGATGACACCCGTGGATAGGATACGATGACAGTTCAAGTTGCAACAAGACATACCTCTATCTTTTCCACAATACCGTAGAGATGACGTTGAGAGACCTATGTCTCCACCATGGCTGACTAATCCCACAGGGAAGGAGGAGTAGGTGGTAGACCAAAAAATTGATGATGCGGGAAACACAGATGCATACCGGTAGTGGTGGGTAGCACAGCTACGGGCGACACCTCCTATACCCAGAAAACTAGATGTGGAAAATGTGATAATGTAAAGGGATCAATCATAGGGTCAAGTAGTAGCTTTATAGCTATAGTTGACACAATCACAGGCTTAGGTGATGACTCTACATGGGCAGGTAGGTTTTCTATAGGCACAAGTGGCTATACTATAGGCCCAACTAGTACAAGCACATGATGGGGGGATAGGTGGATGCATTGCAAGTGTAGGTTGCCACCCTTCAAGCATAGTTGGTGTAGGCATAGGCGGGGGATGGTGGAAAAATTGTAGTCTTACATGAATAGGTTGCTACCCTTGAAGCCTAGGTGGCCACTTTAGAGGCATAGATAGTAGTTGTATAGGCCCAAGTTTAGGTTTTGGTAAAGGTACAAGTTCTATAATAGGTACAGGGTTAGGTACAGGGATAGGGTGCACCATGGGCTATGGCCCTACCATAGGTTATAACCATGACTACATACACCGATGTTGTGTCAGAGGCTAGGTATTACTGGGATTGATTACTGGACTCTGATATATAGGCGATGTCAAATTCAAGTATAAGGCTCAATAGGCAGCAAGTGAGAGGACTCGTTCCTGTACTCACAGTTCTAACAGCACATGGGGTATAGGCACCATGGATAGGTTCAGGGTGAGGTTACTAGTTCATAGATGCCAAGACCATTCGTGGGTGGGGAGATGATTGTAGGGTAGAGGACCAAGCTAGTTAAGGGTGGAGATGAAAGTGAGGATGGGGGACCGATATGGTGTTGATACATGATGAGATGTATTTATTTTGATGTTTTGGTATATATACCGGACTACATGCCAAAGATGAGAGATTGTATATGAGAGTTTTGAGATATTGATACCTATTTATATCTATGTATATATGTATTGATATGCAGACACTCCCACTATATAGTTGATGATGAGTTTGACTGATGATGTACTTGTGTTTATTTTCATTACTTTTGTATTTGTGGAAATGAGGTGAGTTAGGCATGGTTGAGTCAGGTTGTCTAGGCATGGTGGATTCAGGTTTTCTAGGTGTGGTGGAGTCTATGTTTTTAGGAATGGTGGAGTCTAGGTCATTTAGGCATGGTGGAGTCTAAAATATCCATGATATTGATGTTATGAAAATATGACTTGGTTTACATGGTTTGGTTAAATTATGAAGTTATTGATATTATGGAAATGGTAGGCATTTTAGGCATGAGTTGATGTAAATTTTATGGATTTTAGATGTTATAAATGATGTGATGGTGATTGTAATTTCCAAAATATTGATTCTATGGAAATAAAATGAATGATGTGTATGGTTTGTGAAATCATTAAGTTTGAGGAAGGAGTGGTCGAGCTAACCTCGAAGGGCCCCATGTCCTAAGAGTACTGCCTACATATCCTTTACAAAAGGGGCTTCAAGCCGATGTAGTTCTCCCTTAAATTAGGGATGCATGAGATGGGGTTAGTGAAATGAATAGGTGAATTAGGTAATTAGGTTTGTAAGGTAAGATAATAATGGAATGTCATATAGGAAATAGGTAAAATGAATGAGTCTGGTTTTAGGTATATATGAAAATGTCGGGGTAGAGAGTGTTGATTTTAATAGGCTTGTCCTTCCAAAAATATCAACCCCTAAAAAGATGAAAAAGTGAAAGGGAGTATTTTCCCAAAAGTATCAAGAACCCTAAATGTTAACCCATAGAATTATTTGAACACAAGGCCATAGATGCACTTTAATTACGAAATTTCTATAGGTGAAAGAAGTTACATGATCACAACATGTAAAATACATGCTACGTCCCTTGAGTGGTGTTTAGGAGATTAGAAAAAGGTAAGTAAGGTGGAGAGGTTTGTTTAGCTTAACCCTATTGTGGGACAGTATGCCCACTTTACAAGATACCCAAAACCAAGCTAGGCTAGTCCATGACAAAAAACATTATTTTCTTAAATTTTCTTTTTCTTTCCTTTTTGACTGTATAAATTGATCGATGCGAGAAGTCTATAATGGGATATTTTAGGTTTCTCTTGAGGTCTTCATGAAGCTGATCAATGTGGGAAGATTCAAAGATAATTAATTTAATCCAACATTTAATATAGCTCTCCTTCGAGGGAGCAGTCTATTTATAGCAACGAGAAAGAACCATAGATGTCCATTTGTTTAGGAATTCATCTTTTTGTGGGAAGTTTGACTCAAGTATTTGTATATTCAGTATCCCATAGTTATTTTTGATCTTTTTCCTCAACTTGTTTTTTTTTTTTTGGGGGGGGGGTTGAAGTCATGGACAAGTTTTGAAAGGATTGTAGACATCTTTTATGAAGGCAAAACCATAGCATGAAAAATTTAGTTATGAAAATGGGAATTTTAAGTGACGAACAACCATGGGATTCCATCCTAAAAAGGGACAAAATTTTTCCATGAGAATCATGCCATGAGTATAGATGTGGTACTCATGTTTAAGAAAAGGTTGAAATAGTGACGCATAATCACACAATTCTAGTTTAATCATTGGTGCTTAAATAAGGTCGGTGGAGTAAAATGTTTGCTTAAAGGACAAGAGTATAAGTGAGATAAAGTGATGTAGTACTGTATTCAATAGTAGAAAGATCAAAGATGCAGGGAATTAATGGGCTCAGGTTCAGGTTTACCATTACATGAAGATAAACGATAAGTGTTGGATCCATAGGCGTGGGTAATAATGTAGGGTCCAAGCCAATTAGGAGAAAATTTTACCCGTTTTTCTTTGTATGCTTTAGCTACATGTTGATTTTTGTTTAGGACAAGTTTGCCAACCTTGAGAGTTCTTTCATGGACACATTTTTTGTAGGCCTATTTGATACATTTTTCGTAGATTTGAAGGTGATTGAGAGCATTTAAGCGACGTTCGTCTAGAAGCTCAAGTTGGGCCAAACGGTCTTGGAAATAATCATCATCATTGAGCATGTGTTTGAATGAGATGTGGAGAGATGGAATTTGGACTTTGAGAGGCAAGACTTACTTTGTACCATAGACTAAAGAAAAAGGTGTAGCCACGGTGGAAGTACGAATACTAGTGCGATAGACCCATAAGGAAAAATGAATGTGCGTGTGCCAATCCTTACCAATATCATTGACTACTTTCAAAAGAATCTTATTAAGAGCTATGTTAGTTGATTCTTCTTGGCCATTTGTTTGTGGGTAGTTAGGTGAAGAAAAACTGAGTTCAATGTCAAAGGCATCACATAGTTTCCGTAGGGTTTTGTTTTTGAATTGTTTTCCATTGTTAGTGATGAGACAATGAGGAACACCAAAGAAAAAAATGATGTGATGATTAATGAAATCACAAATTTTCTCGAAATTTTAAGAAATGAGAGGTGATGCTTTGTATACACCTATAATTTAGCTCGAGCAATTTAAATACTTAAATTGCGCTATTTATCCCCTTTCCATCAAATTGACGATATATCATCAATAATACTCCCTTTCTCTTCTATCACCATTAATTAGCTACATTATGCTACTTAATTAACCCTTCTATCCAACAAGTAAACCAGTTAATAGCCTTTCATTAATTAATTATCCCTTTTATTTAAAATAATTAATTATTATTAATTAATCAGCTTCCTCTTCCATTAAATCAATAAATAATCATTTATTTGATTGAATTCCTCCCATAGTCTAAATCGTGCTAGTTATTCCTCTAAAAAGCTTATATAAGATTGCACACCTATTAATTAATCACTTTGGTTAATTAATGAACCCCTCAATTCCCATTGGTCAGTAAAGGATAAATTAAACTCTCGTAAGGTTGACTCAACCCTCCATAAACCTTCCTTATCCACAACTAACCCAACCTCTCTGTTTATCCCACATGAAAAGGTATGTAGAGATTCTTCTATCCATTGGGATATATAAAGAGCCCTCCTCCTACCTTTCTAGTTACACCTACACACCTAAATGAGCATAGAGCCCAAGCTATAGCCATTTTCATCATCTTAGAGAATTCTCCATTAGAGGGGAGCTAGAGCATCATATATTTGTATTCAAGCATCCAGACTATTATTGTGAAGATAAATGGAGTTAATAAAGAAAGGCCTTGTAGTCATGACTTGATGAACCTTCATCCTTAAGCCTCTTGAATCAAGAAACAACTATCCACCTTTTGATAGCTAAATGATATAACTAGGTCTATTTCATTTATTTAAATTTCTAAAGAGTAGAGAAATAAATGTTAGCATGTTTAGCTTGAAGTTTGTTTTCAAGGTTTTAATACATATATATTGATGTTTATTAATTTTTTAGCTTTTAGCATAATGATACATAGTTTTTTATTTAGCTTTGTTTTAGGACTACTAGGTGTTAGTTCTAATTCTTTTGGCATAGCTAACAAATCCTTGCACACATATGACATGCACAATGAGACATATGTATGCAATGATTAGTTAGCTATGCCAAAATAATTAGAAATAACACCTAGTATTTCTAAAACAATGCTAAATCAAAACCTATGCACTATCATGCTAAGAGCTAAACAAGTAATAAACATCAACACCTAGGTATTAAAACCTTGAAAACAAACTACAAGTTAAACATGCTAACATTTACTACTCTACTCTTTAGAAAGCTAAATCAATGAAATGGACCTAGTTAGATCCTTTAAATATCAAAAGGTTGATAGTTATTTCTTGATACAAGAGGCTTGAGGATAGAGGTTCATCAAGTCATGGATATAAGGCATTTCTTGATTAACTCCATTGATCTTCACAAAAATATCTTGGATGCTTGAATACAAAGAGATGATGCTCTAGCTCCACTCTAATGGAGAACACTCTAAGATGATGAAAATGGCTATAGCTTGGGCTCTATGCTCATTTGGATGTGTAGGTGTGAATAGAAAGGTAGGAAGATGGATCCTTATATAACCCAATAGATAGAAGAATCTCTACATCCCTTTTTATGTGGGATAAAGAGAGAGGTTGGGTTAGTTGTGGATAATGAAGGTTTATGGAGGGTTGAGTCAACCTTAGGAGAGTTTAATTTGTACTTTAGTGACCCATGGGAATTGAGGGGGTTCATTAATTAACCAAAGTGATTAATTAATAGGTGTGCAAGCTTATAGAAGCTTTTTAGAGGAATAATTAACATGATTTATACTATGGGAGGAATTTAATCAAACAAATGATGATTTATTGATTTAATGGAAGAGGAAACTAATTAATTAATAGTAATTAATTAGTTTAGATAGAAGAGAATTAATTAATGGAAGGTTGTTAATTGGTTTATTTGTTAGATAGAAGTGTTAATTAACTAGTGTAATGTAGCTAATTAATGGCAATAGAAGAGAAAGTGAGAATTATTGATGACATGTTGTCAATTTGTGGGAAAATGGATAATTAGTGCAATTTAAGTATTTAAATTACTCGAGCTAAATTATAAGTGTCTACACCAATGTTAACCTTCTTGGTTTTTAGAGGTTTATGGTAGGCGCGCGCTTGCTCATCAACACTATCCATAACTTCGTGCTTACCTTCAATATGGTTAACATCCAAATTTTCCATCTATCACATAGACCAATTTCCCCTTTTCTTTCTCCATACATGTGTGCTCAAGTTGTGTCTCTTCTAATTCTTCCTCATTAAAGCATGCTTCTAAACCAGGTTCACCCAATAATTCTCGTATTCTATCCTCTACCATGGCACTGTCTCCCATCGAAAGGTCCTTAAAAACCTACAACACCCTATCCACCGATGATTTAATACTTTGATAATCAAAAGCTTGAATGAGGTCAGTCATTAACTCCTACTAATTTCCTAACGGAACATATGTGAGTGAATGTACCATGCACACATGTAGCCTTATAAGGTAGAGTATAACTTATGCACCCATAAAGAAGGTGGCAAAGTTTCCATGCCTTTCATCCAGGCCTTCTCACATGCTTAGACATGAAATGAGGCAGGTTCCTTCCCATGGTAGTCTTGTATGATAGTGGGTGTATTACTTCAGGAAAACCTAATAGAGAATATGAATCTTACTTCATGCCACTCTAGAAGGCTATTGTGATATGTCACCTACCAATGTGTTGCAGTCTTGAGAAAGTTATAGTTGAGCATCCTTCTTCTTTTGATCTCAATTTTAGACTAGGTCTCCATCTCTCATAAGAAAACATTAGGGTTAGTTCCTCCCAATAAATTACCAACTTCTTTCCTCCTAGGTGCTTAAGTGAGTGCACCTTTGTCACTCTTTTCACAGCACCTCTCAATTGCCTTCCGTCCAACTCATATGTTTTGTGTGCCCAATTTTCACATGCAACACTAGTTGTATCACTCATAGATTGAGAGTCTTCGAACTAAATAAATTCTTCTCACAAGAGCTGAGTATAGGGTGTAGAATTCCCATCGACCAAGGGGATGATAACCCGTTTTTCATTTTTCTCAAATCTTATGTACCCCTCATTGAACCGTAGGTTAGAATTATTCTTATAACATTAGGGGCACCCAAGTAATGTTGGAAAGTTGTCCGCCTCGGCTAGCGATAAGACTTCGAAATCTCCAGTGAATTTCACCCCTTAGATAGTGATAAGAACATCCTTTAAGACACCAATGGGCATCACCTTTGTCTTATTATACATATAGAATACATTCAAAGATGGCTATAATGGGGCCTTCCCATTTGATGTCATCTATCTAGAGTGAGAACATTTACTTCCATGCTCGTGTCAATAAGAATATTGCTCAGAAGCCACCCATTGACTACTACATTTAGGGTAATCTCCTTATCATAGTCAATGATGTGGGGAGTAGGGTTAGCATGTAAAACCTACCTCTCATGCTTGCTTTAACACATAGTAATTTAACCTGTAACCATTCCCCTAGAAAAGGAAGGATATTCTCCTACCTCAGCATTTTACATACTTCCCTGACCTTATCCAAATATTTTTGTGGAGCCTCAACGCTCTTCCTTTGTTCTAACTTCTGTGACTACTCCTTCAAGCACTGAATTTCTCCTTCTAGGCTCTGAATTACATCCATAGTCTCTTGATAAACCTCTATCTTATGAGTATGGTTAGGATAATTCCTATACACCAAATCTTCTCTATTAATTCGTAGTTTATATCTTGGTATCTCCATGGCATGCACAACCTCAACTTGTGTCGTTACCAACACAAGTTCTAGTTCTGACTCGTGTACCACCCCTGACATCCATTACGAGTCAAAATTTTTTATGCTTACCATTCTTGCACCTTTATCCTTCTGATGTTACTGGCTCATATGCTCAAATAGCTCCAAACACTCTTCGTACTTATGCTTCTTTCCACACCAAGATCATTATAATAGATTAAGACACTCGCACTTGTAGGGAACTCACTTCTTCCTCCTCTGCCATTGCCATGACCACTAAATCCTCCTCAAAAAATTCTTCCACGTGCCCCTCCATCCGCACACCCTTTATAGTGAAGTCCATCATCCTTGGATTTGTTAGCGAGGCTTTTTTGTTGCACACCAAAATCAATGACATCATGTATCTGGTGAATCAATCTACAATCCTTGCTATCACAAGTAGTAGAGGTGACAATATTACAATATCAAGACAAATTGTTACAGATCATGTGTCACAGTAGTGGAAAACTACTTGCATCATGATCTCTATGGAAAATATCACAGTCCACTGTCATGGCGCATACTAATCTTGAGGACAATTATCCTTTTTATGCCCTTCTATCTCACAAACTGTGCATCATAGGCCACTGTGAGTCTCATGCATCGTGTTTGCAGATAGCTTCTTCAGTTGATTTTCTACTGCAGCAACTTAAGCTTCAAGAAAATGGCTAACACCGGTATCCACGCTTCTAACATCCTCAATGCGCAAGGAAGATTTCAAGGCCTCGCACAAGTATGTGAAATTATTGTGTGAAAGCGCTCTCCTAAAAGGTGTTATCAACCCTCCAACAAACCACTGAGCATGTTGAGAAGGATGAACATAATAAGATAGTTTTGATAAGATAGTTTTGATAATAGAGTTTTACAATACACGTCATATCCCTGCACGCTCTCTACCATACCTTGTTGAATTTCCTTTAGTGCACTAATGCTCTTTTGTTCAAACTCAGGGATATGAAACTTAGCTAAGAAGGCATTCCAAAACACAGTGTAATATACCACTTTCTTATGGGGGTCATACTTCCAGTACCAACTATGCACACATCCTTATAACATTGTTGCAAACTAACTTACCTTCCGTTTTGATGTAGTGATCCCCTTCACATGCCATAGTATCTCACACTTGTGTACATTCTTTGTATCATTCTCAACACCTTTGTAGTCTAATAGATGCAAAGATATTTTTGAAAATACTTGCTGAGGTGGTTGAGGCCCATGTTCACCTAATCTAGAACATTGATTCCCTCTGATGTTTCCTCTACCACCAAATCAACTAGATCCACCAAGTCATGTTCCTCCTAATCTACCAGATCCTTTAGATCCACCAGGTCCACCAATTCCTCTAGCTCCTATTCCACCAAATCCACCTCCCATAGGACCTGAAGTATTCACACTCTATATCCTCACTATCACATTGAACTGTGCACCAATAATATGCGATATTGCACTACTGCCAGATGTGTGTCCCATTTGGCTTCAAGATGTGATACCGAAGCTTTGTGTATCCATACCTTGCCCAAATTTCATCCTATATAATATACCTCTAAACATAGGAAATGATTGTGCAGCCATAGATGTGCCAAATGAGAAGTTATATCTCATAGGTGCTGATTAGTCACTTCCACCAATTCCAACTGGGTTAGCAATACTTATCTCTAGATTTGGAATCGTAAGCACTAGGGGTTGGTCACTAGGTGGATTTAGATGTGCACCAATGGCTCTCCTTTTTCCAAGAGATGAGCTCTGATCAGAATCTTAAAGGGTATATCGCTCGTCTTGCCAAGATGTTGTAGCACATAATGCTCAAGCTCCACGTCCTTTACTTGAACTTCAATTCCTTCCCACAATGTCTACCTCCGTAAATCCATCACTCATGTAACTTCACGTTGTCTGGAAAACTCCCTTTCACATGCTTCACTATTCTTGAGTCATATTTCTTGCCTCTCCTTTTCAACTACAAGGTCTTCCATCTTCCTCTACCCTAGCTCCCTCGCCAAGAACTCAAAAGAAGATTAGTCTGCCATATGAAATGCTTCCAAAGTTAGTATTATGATCAAGATCTTTATAGCTAAGGGGATAACATAGAAAAATGATCCTCTAGGATCCCTTAACAACTCAAACTCAACAATCTCTAGACAAGAATAAGTAGAAATAGAATATTCTAGGGTATAACTGGTCATCACTCTTCTCCACCAATGATCAACATTACAATTCCAAGTCAGATCAAAATCCTAAAGCCTCTGATATTTATATTGATTCCACACGTGAGATCTATAGTACCAGCTAGATCTAGATACATACGTTGAAATCCATCCATACAACCCCACTGGAAAGAAACAAAAGAATGTCTTGTATAGCTCATGATACAAATGTTCTTCTACCCATTTGCGTGCATCAAACTTAGGTCCAGTACTAAATATCTAAGAAAAATCATCCTTCTTGATTCGAAACCATGCTTTGATACTGTCCAAGTTCAAGCACTCTATCATCATGCATCATTCTCACAACAGCTTCAAAAAGAGGTCTCGGAAACATAATCAAGATGTAGTCATTTTATCTACCTTGAATATTATCTTCTAACCCCATACGCGTCATCCTATCACCCAGGGGGTGCTGGGAACTCACTTGAGGCACACGAGGGCATGAAGCCCCTCCTTTATGGGAGCTTCATGAGAAGGTTTTACCATTTAATGAAGGATGATTTATAGAAGGAGACGTACATTTACTTAGTTAAAATAAAAGTTAAAGGGGAAGCTTACATATCCATACATTCAGGCATTACAGGTACTTAATAACAATGTAATAAGAATAATAAACCAAATATGAGTCATGATAATCATATAACATAAGGGTTTATACACTTAAACATGATATACAAATAAATCCTTATATATATTCACTTGGAATAGTTATGGTATCCATATTAGAATCAAAAGATGTCATCTCAGACCGTACATATCAAATGACAAGGACTCGACTCCTACATATCTTACCTGGTATAAGATTTTAGCTATGCCATCCCATTTAACCCATGTCATAGGTCCTAGTGCCATACAGAGGCTCATGACACCTCTCATAATCCTTAGCACTAAGTTCTCTAAACCCTAGCATTATTGTAACACTCCATTACTCAACATTTTACTCTCTATGCATTCTGTTTGTCCACTTGTGTCTTTTTTCTTGTGTTTTGTGTATTTTCCTTTCTTTGAGCATCATTTTTTATAAGATCAACACCCACTGCCATTACTTCTCTCTTGAATAGATCATGTTTCAAGTGTCGATGTGGTCCTCTAATGGTGAATGCTTATCCCTTTCTAAACCCTCCACTCTCTGTAATGATGTATTCTAGGATTAGTCCCTGCATGGAATATCCTTTTCTTGACCTCCAAGATTCTAGGCTAGCACTTTATACACTCATCATGCCTAGTTAGGTCCTCACGTTTTTTCTTAAGTGCCTTTAGAATAAAAAATATGGCTGAGTCCTTTGAACCTTTATTCTTCTTTCCGCGCACATCCTGGTTTCTCCTAAACCCTTGTTAAACCTATTTATCTTGTGTCCTTCTCATTGAGTGCCCTTCGTATCACTGGTCTCGTGCGCATGTGTGCCCTTTGGTACTTAGCCAATATTTCAAGGCCCAATAGAAAACCTCACTTTTGTGAACCTCCTCGCCACATCTTTGGAGATTTTCCCACTGAGATCTCCTTCCCCTTTTATTTCTTGGATGGGTTAGATTTTTTATGGTGAACCCATTGCATCCGTTCTGAGTTGAATCGACCTCCATGGATGATGTCATTCAACTTAGTACTAGTCAATTTCTCTGATTTCATGCCAAAAAACATATTAGACCCTCTAATTCATATTCCCACAAGCTCCTATGATGGGTTCCCAAAAATTTCATTGATGAAGGATCCTTGGGCTTAGGTCCCCTTAAATGCCATCTGGTTGACCTTATGTGCATATGTTAGGATCAGTTCATAGCTTATTCCATTAAGTGATTCATTCATTTAACCCAACTTTCTTTAATGTCATGTCTTTATGAGTAGAATGTCTATCTCAATGATTTGTCCCCACTTGATGAATCCTCACATAGCTCATGGAGTAATCTCCCTCGAATATTATATCTATTGCACCTTTCAAAATCATAGGTTAGTGTGACGAGCTCATCTTCCCATCATGGATTCATCCCAAATATCAGGCCATTATCCTCCACACGGATCTGACTTGATTTTCCCCACTATTGTGTGCCCAACCTAGTGATGTAATCTCCCTATGTTTCATGCCCCAAATTCTTCATTCACAAGCCTCTGAAATTCTCCATTTGCCTCCTTTGTTGCCACGTACTCCCCTGTATTTCTCTCAAGATGACCTAGCTTGACTGAGCCATATTCTGACTCGAATCACCGAGTAGATCACCGAGCTACTCGGTGAGTATATCACTGAGCTACTCAGTGATTCCTCTAAGTCTAACTTAAAATTTTTTCCCTCCAAACCTGATCCTTTAGAATTTTTTTTGAATTTTTGTGTGTTGGAGTCATGCTACAGACTAGATGCAAGGGGGTTTGTGGTTAGGCATGATTTTTTCTAATTTTTCTCATTTTGGTTTGCTGTAGGGTCTGCTTAGGTGCCTATGGTCTAATTAGGTATATGTTGGCTAATTTTTCCCAGGTGGGTAAAATTGTCAACAATACCCACCATAAAATTTTTAGGAGGGTTTCCCTTTGTACCTAATGTAATACACAAAGTGTTTTAAGAACTGTTTAAAAAATTGTTTCTAATCCAAACCTCTTCTAGGTCTCTTATTGTTATTCCCTCAAATATATTGCAATGTTACTTTCCCCAAGTGATTCTTGGATACAATACAATCAATATTATTTTATTGAATCTTGTTGATATATTTTTAACATCAGTAGAAATGATGTTTTCAGACTAGAATCCCAGTTCACAGTATGGTGATTATGATTATATAAATTCTAACATGACACCTCACATGTTGATTGTTTTGAAGCCATACCTAAATGACATCTTCCTATTGTATGTTTTTTTATCCCATATAGAAGGTCATCCATGTCTAAAATAAGTAAATAACTCTTATTGTTACTTACAGGGAAGTAAACAAATTTCATTTTCATCAGCAATATATCAATTCTAACAAATTGAAATAAACAACATTTTAGTTCATGGCTAACAGTTACAGATTGAGATTGTGGCTTGGATTAGACCACCTTTACATGTTTTTGGATCCATTGATGCAAGAGCTATTTCAAATAAACATTCATCAATTCATAATCTCTTTCTTAACGATAAAAATGTGAGCATAATGTATTTGAAATTAACATTAATCAATTCATAATCGATTTCATGTTGTGCTAGCTGAAAGCTTAAATGGATAAACATAGTGGTTTTTGTGGTGATATGGTAAGTACAATATCAATTATTCTTTGTTTTATAATTTGAACTTAGTTTTTGCTAGGCTATGCTTATATTCGTTGAACCACCCTTAAGCAGAAAATAGTCCTCAACTATTGATGATGATTTGAGACCACTAGGCTCTATCATCAATGGATGAACTACACTTAGCTGGACAATATTTAATGAGGCTATCTAAGTGCTACTTGACATACGTACGAGCTAGATTAAGCCATATGTAGTTTTTTTTATGTTGATGTTGAAGCCAAAACAATTTTAATTCAATGTAAGTAGTCATTGGGTAGTAGTGAATCAGTGAAAGATTGTAGACAATCTATAGTTGTAAATGAATGAGATATTGATGAATGTAAGGTTTTTTAGTCTAACCATTACTGTATTGAACGTGGATACATAGAGTCCGTGAATCTCTACACTTTGTTTGAAATTTTTATCGTAGCTTACAAATGGATTCCCTCAAACTTTTTCTTCTATTGTATGCCAAGCATATAAATGAAAACACAAAATTATACATTTTAGAAAATATTTAGCCTGGTCTTATACTACTATTTATAAGGTTATCAAGTGTAAAAAATACTAATTAATCTCACCTTTTGGCTATATTTTTCTATGTTTTATTTCATTTTTCCCACGTAATTTCAATCACCTATCAACCCATTTTATAACCTCCCCAATATTCTAGCACAAAATCATGGTGCCTTAGCCCGTAATGGGGCATCCTGAGGCACCCTAGCCCTCCCCAAGTGCCCCAGTCTATGTAAATCCTCTTCCCCTCCTCTTTAGGTCCTTTTTAGTAGTTGGTCATCTTTATCTTTTTCCCAGTCAGCCTTTTTGGGATTAATTACAAAATCAATCTTTAGAGCTCTATAAATATAAATATGTAAGACCATAATAAATGGTCCTAGTTCATAGAATCATGCTACTACTATCACTCTGTCTAGATTTAAAAACCTTGCATCAATTACATCCACATAGTGTCATGCATCAATGCTAGGATATTTTCATCACACAAACTTCATAGGGGGGATTCTATTATATTCCATGCACACATGCTACTTACATTTCATGGTTACTATTGTTCATTACTTTAGAAAGTGCGAGTGGCACAAGATCACTTAGGGAATGACATACTCACACACTAGAACTACATTAAGTTCTGAAATGTAGTGCAATGCTCAATGATAAGATCACTAGTTTGGCAGTTGAGGTCAATCCAACACATTCATTTACATATTTAATTTTTCTATGGTTTAATACTTCTCTTTGCATTGTAGGTCATTTTACAGATCATCCGGTGAATCCAATGTGACAGAAAGGAAGAATTTTGAACTAACTTGTGACCATACCAAAACCATGTTTTGAGCATTTATAGTGTTCAGAGCACCCAAATTACAGACCAGGGAACCCCGAGGCACCCCAGTACCCTCCCAGGAACCTCTGTTAGCTTAGATAATCTAGATCTGGTATTTGTAAGGTCCCTGAGTGTTCATATGCATTTCTATATTTTATTGCAAGATCTCTTACACTCTACGATAGTCTTCAGTTATCAGCTAAGCTAATTCTTTCCTTCCTCTTGCATATTAGGGTTTCATTTAACTTAGAATAATTTACTTGTATCTATTCTATACTACTTTATCTTATTTATCATAATGTTTTATTCCTCCTAATTAGATTAACATTAATACCCTCTACCCCATTAAGGTACTCTAGGAATTCTATTTTTGTTAATCATTTTGGTGAACCCTATGATTTCTTCATAACACCTTCTAGGATTTCTTGCCTCCCTTTCCCATGGCTTCACCTCATGAGAAATTTACTGAAGCCCATATTAAGGCTATTAATGATTATATTTCCAAACAACCCTAGGACTTAGATCTCCTTTTGCATGTGGCTCGTGAAGAAGCTACCAACTTGGATGAAATCAATTATTTTGTTTCTCCACAAACTTCTATAGCCATTCAATGCCATGCTTCTACACTTCCACCTACCTCTATTGTTCCAGTTTCAGTTCCTACTCTTAGCAACCACTACACACCTCCTTTGGTCTCTCCTTAATGGAAACCATCCTCTTTTGGAAATCAAGATCTAACCTCTTTATATCATGATCTCCAGGCTCAAATATTGCAAGTTGTAATAGGCCATTACATCTCCATCTTTACATTATACCTTGTTGTTGCATACGCCATTTTCACCTATTATCTCTACTTACCCTCTCCCTCCTAACTTTGTCTCCCCTAAATTTCCCATTTTTAATAGACATAGTGACCCACAGGAGCATCTTATTGCCTTTCATGTTGCTTGTCTTCATTTTATTGATGATCATCTACTCTTAGCCAAAATATTTTCTTGTAGTCTCCATGACTATTTCATACGCTAGTTCAATGATTTATTTGTTCATTCTGTAGTTTCCTTCACCCATGTAGTCGATGCTTTTCTCACACATTTCTCCATTAACATCGGTTCTAAGATTTCATATGCCCAACTAGAACAACTAAAACAGGAACACAATGAGCACCTTGCTAATTATGTTTTACCCTATAATAATAATCTTGCTAAAATGATGAATTCCATCACTGATTTTGAATTGCAAGATTTATTTATACAAAGTATTTTTTCACCCCTCTATAAGTGTTTTCTCTTCAAGACATTTTCCTCTTTTGATAAACTTTTCCATACTCTTAAGCTTTTTGAATCTAAACTTCTCTCTGTTGGAAAACTCAAGTATCAAGAAAAAACTTCATCCTCTACTCATTTTCAAAACAAGATGTCATTTAAACCTTCTACGTCTAAACCCATCGACACTAAACTCACTATTGATGCCATTATTTCTCCTAAAGAATCCCAATCCCAACCACCTAGTCGTACATTTACTAAACTTCCTATGCCACCACATATTATTTTAAAACAAATCCTCAACAAAACCCTCATTAC
Organism: Taxus chinensis; assembly: GCA_019776745.2. Taxonomy (NCBI): domain Eukaryota; kingdom Viridiplantae; phylum Streptophyta; class Pinopsida; order Cupressales; family Taxaceae; genus Taxus; species Taxus chinensis. Next base: position 332,526,741 of record CM034146.1, read on the forward strand.
CCTTTCCCCACCACTAGAATTAGGCCCATCACGACCTAAAGGGAAAAACTACAGTGAAAATTTTTGTTACGATTATCATCTTTTTGTGGGAAATTCTACCAATTGATGTCTCAAACATCACACAATTATCCAAGATCTTAATGACAATGACCAACTTAATTTTCCAGCACCTACTAGGTCTAATCCATCTACAGATAAGGGTAAAATCAAAATTTTTAATAATTATTCCTACTAACATGATAAAAAGACCATAGATTCTTCATCTAATCACACGTTCCATGCCTCTCCACCTCTAGATATAGCTTCCCTTGAATTTTTAGTCACTAATACTAAAACAACATTGCCCATCATCTATTTTTTTTCCAGTGACTACAACGTTATGTTTACATCTAATAATTTACATATACAAGTAGTTATTGGTTCCACCTCTATAAAAAATACTAATGTTGATCCATCTTCTCCTATTATCGCATGTTATTTGTCCTTCTTATGGTCTATTGGTTACCCTCCATCAAAAATAGATTATCCATTCCAATGACCCTTTGGTGTTATTAAGTTACATATCATTGTTGGTCCTCTCACCCTTCTTGTCCCTTACCTTGTCAGTCAAAAATTAAAAAGATGTGACTTACTTTTTGGCCTCAATTCAATTTTTAAATCCCAAGATATTATTTCTATGACCCACTTACACCCTAAATTTATTTACAATAATCAAGTTATTTCCATTAATGACATTCCTCCTTTACCTCCATTATCATCACCTCCTATTTCAACTATTAATACATCTCCTACTCCTACAATGTCTCCTGCATTTCCTATTAGGCCTACTTCACCTCTTCACTTATCTTCTCCACAACTATTTCCCTCTATTAGTCCCACTCATTAGCATAGCCATATTCCTAGGACCTCTACTATGCCCCGTCATCGATCACTACCTCACTTTATTCCAAGAATCTTATCATATTATTATTCCATGAAATCACCTCAATCTCCATCACCCACACATTTTACTGTATCACGGCATTTTTCTCATGTACATCCGTCACATGCTTATCACCTTCATTTTCTTGTGTAGTGTTTATCTATCATACTGTCATTCCTCAAGCATGGTCTTACACTCCCATCATCCTTGACAACGGTCAATGGACCTCCATCCTTCAACCTTATTGGTTAACCATTTATACATGATCATTTGAGGGGCATAACCATTACAAACCCCACCCACCTTAATCCATAGTTGCTCATCTTTTATCACTTGTTCATACTCTTCCCATGTCATAACACCCTCCTTACTAGATGATGCACTCTTGTGCTTTGATTCACACTAGACTATTGAGGGATTATAATTACACTAAAACACACACATTGCACTATAGACACTACATACTATACCATCCTACATTAAATATATATACACTATACAGTTTACATTTACTTCTACCATTATATTACACATATCATACATTTTCCTCTACACTATTTATCATTATCCATGAGGCTAGTTTTATCATTCCATCCTTACATTCTATAATTATGCTAGGTCACATTATACATGGGTCTAGCTTTACATTTTATCAGTACATATTCTATCTACACCCATCACCATAACTTACATAGCTTATATACACACATCATACATATTCTACTCGCTACACTAGATTCCATTACATATGGATCTAGTTCTATTTATCATCATTCCATATTCCATTTTCTATACATTGCTATCATTACATCATAAAAATTCCCTACATTGTATACTTCCCTTCATGCATTCATACATCTTATATATTTGACATGCTACACTAGAGGCCATTATATATGGGTCTAGTTATATTTATTATCATTGCATATTCCATTTCCATATATATTGCATATCCTATATACATTATAAATTATACAATACATTTCTCACATCACGTATTTACATCCCATATTCATCACTTGGTCATTTATACTATGTTATTTTTTTGTGTTGCACTCACCACCCTATGAAACACTCTAGTTCCTCGATCTATACTTGACTACCAAGGGTTTACCAATTAAATGGATCTTACATTCATCATGGGACATTCCATCCCATAATATACATCTCACATGAGTGACCTCACCTTAGGTTAAATAGTGACATATCAATTATAGTGGTATAACCTTAGGTTACATCACACTCTCTAATCATCTTCTAGTGACATACGCTTTAGGCTAAAACGTCACCCATTTCCACCTCCTTGATTTATAGTGATATATGCTTAGGGATAAATTATCACTTTCTATTCAACAAGTCATGGTATACACTTAAGGATATAGGGTTCATCCACATATTTTCATGTACCTCCTTTCCATCAACTCATCCAAAAATTCATGGTATACGCTTCACCTATAGGGTTCACGCACACCTTACTACATGTCAATCTCACCACCACTACATATAAACACTCATCACAGTGCGCTAGACACAACAAACACTACTTGACCATTTCATGATAATGAAATCTTGTTTATGGTTCATTCTTGACTATTATGGGGGAAAAATGAACCTCACTACATACACTTTCATCCACTTGGGGGGCACGCTACTCATATCATTCCATTTTTGCTTCCATTCCATTCATCCACAACATACTGTATTTTCTTGGGGGCATTAAATTTTTCTTACTATTTTTTTGCATGCTCACTTTACTACACATGTTAGAATTATTTCTTATAAACACACATGCACATTCACACCTTTGTTTAGTGTGATCACAGATACTTGGTTCTACATGTGGCATAGATGCTCACCTTCTACCCTTCCTATATTGGTCATTAGGGGCATCCACATTCAGCTTATTCAGGGTTTATTGTTTCATTTTGTACTTAACATCTTATAATATTTGTTCATACATGTTTTGAAATATTGGTTATCACTCTGACATGCTAATGGGTGTTCCACGTGCAACACTTGTTTTCAAGGACTACATGTCTCCATGACTACTTTTTTATTTCTACTTGTTTATGTAGACACCAAAAATATATGCCCCCCTCAAGCCCAAACATACACATGACCAAAGAAAACACATTTGTGATACCATGCTATATCACCCCCTTTTAATTAATCAATTTGTTTACGACCCATCATATCTCTGAAGATCTAAAATGGTTATTTAATTGAAATAAATAAATTACTTATTATCTGCTCTCACTTCACCCTCACACCTCATTGAGTTAAGTCGATCACCTCACCAACTACCTAAACCACTTCTAAAACCACTTCCTAAAAAGCACTAACCTATTTCCTAACTAACTAGCCTTCTAACTAGCCAAATCCTCCAAAATGAAAGTTTTGTTATCCTAACAAACCTAGCTCATGATTTTTTAGCCACCCTCCATCCTCATCACCTCAAAATACATTGTTTTGAGCTTAAAATGGAAGGAAATCATTTGATTTTCTAACCAAACTGGATTTCCTCGAAATCACCAGTGATTTTCCTGATCGCCAACAATCTATATATACTTGTTTGCACACCTCATTTGAAAACATGAATTCTAAAGCTTTATATGTTTATGTTGTTTCAATATTAGTTCATCAAGTATCTAGACACTTCAAAACAATATCATCTAATGTTACGATGCTAAAAAACGTCAGATTTATCATCAGATTACTTGTTTTCATCCTCCAACTGCCTTCATCCATTCATCCATCCACAAATACGTTCTGCAAGGTAAATCACTCATTTTGATTTATTTTAGATACCAGAAACATGTATATATTTGTTTATATATCATTGATATGTTCACTAGCATTGTGTTTTTTTGAATTAATGTCTTAATTTTGTAGTTTAAGATTTGTTTGTAAAAAATATCATGTTTCACAGTAATCGCTAGCGATTTCTCTGAATCATCAACAATTTCTCTGAATCATCAACGATTTCTCATTGATGATTCAGAGAAATTTCTATGAAACATGTATATATTTGTTTATATATCATTGATATGTTGAATAACATTATGTTTTGTTGAATTAATGTCTTAATTTAGTAGTTTAAGATCTGTTTGGAAAAAATCTCTTATTTCACAAGAATCGCTAGCAATTACCCCAATCGCCATCGATTTCTCTGAATCATCAGCAATTTCTCTGAATCATCAGAAATTTCTCTTGATCACTAGTAATTCTTGTATTTTCATGCTTTTCCATCATTCTCTACTAAAATCTAATCAAAATGCTTTTTTTTCTTGTTATCTACTGGTCTTCTGTCTAGCATGTTGTCTTCAGATGGCATTAGAAGGTTCTAGATTACCCACAACTAATTCCTTTCTTGTTGTCCACCATTTATTGTACTAGGAGAAATATAACTTGCTCCATTATCTTGAACTCTATGCGATCCAAACAACTCCATTTGATCGATTAAAGTCCATTTTTATTGCAACAAAACTCATCTATGAAGCCATTGATGCCTTTTGGGAGGCATATAATGAAGCACTAAGACTCCAGGAGGATCTCATTCAATACGAATTCCAATACGAGACCATTCTTGAACATCTGGAGGAGGATTACTATACTGCCTCTGAATCTAATTTTGTTAGCCACATTAGTATCTCTAGCTCAAAATCTACCTTCACCCGCTAATACAACACTCAAGAGGAAGATTCCTACTTCTTTGCTGAATATTACATCTTTGTTCCTGATTCCAACCTTAAAGAGGAAGAGGAAGAGATTGTTGATTCTATAGCCTCTAACACATTTGAGAATATATATACAAATCAGGAATATGATATATGGATGTAAATTATAAATCGGTGTTAATCATATATGTACTCAACTAAATAAGTGATAATCACATTTTACTATATCAATTTTGTAAGCATGACCCTAAGTACTAATAAAATTCCAAGTGTTTACTTTATGGGACCATGAAGTGAGGGGGTAGGTCTCAATATACACCCCCGTACCGATAACAGTACAAAGTTGTACCTCATGTACCTTCAGGTATATCGAGGACTCCGGCTTTAAACACACCTGAAACTAACTTTAGATAACCACTTCTTAGGACCCTCATTAACCATTTTACACATTTCACCTTTCATAATTAATTAAAATAAGAATAAAATAACACCATGTTTTCCTTTGCTTGCTAATTTCTAATCAACACATTTAGTCATTAATCATTTTACTATTCATTTTGTGTGTTTTTGTTTATTATGGTTCTCACTAGAAAACAAACATGTAACTAACTATCTAAAAATATGTATACCTCACTGCATGTATTTCAACTTTAAGCCCCACTTTACACTACACCACTTCCAATAAAAATTTCTTTTCCAATGCAACCATAAGCATTTCTTTATCATACAAATACATCCAATATATTTTCTGACACACAAACATGGAATGAAATAGGGTATGTCTACAATAACGAAATGGGAAAAAATTCCTTCCACTCTCCACAATAGAAACATGGAAAAATTATTTACACACCAGAATCAACACATTTTTTTTCTCCCAATGCATATGAACTCCCTTTTTACAATGGGGGTGATCTTGTTTTTGAAGAAATGTTAGACTCAAGTCCTACTACTCTTAATTCTTACATGGTAACGATGAATGTTTAGATGTAACCATTCATACCACAATCTATTTCACACAATTACAACCCTTTACCCGCCATCGTACAAATCATTTATTAGAACCAAGAAATTGTAGTTCAACAGTTGTTCCTCAATAATTTAGGTCAATCTGAAACACCACACATTAGTAAATCCTAGAACATTACTAACTGTACCAATCCATTAGACACACCAGGAGAGAAAATTTCTATAAGTCAACTCGAAACATCCGATGTCTTCCCAGAATCTATCTGTGATCTCCATATGATCTCTTCACAAAATATGTCCACTCAACAATTCACATTTTCACCATGTCCTTCTACAAGATCCAAACCTCCCCCAAATAGTACTATTTCTTCCACAATGGCTCTTTCAGTTTCCTCTCAGAAAGTAACTTCATCATTGATTTCTATTCCTCTCTCTACTCTTATCTCATCCCAACAGACTACTTTTCCCATCCAAAACATTACCATGTCTATTCCTTTAATAACACCATTTCCATTTCTAGTACACATCCAATTTCACAATACATGCCACAACCATTGATCTTTGTGCCACAATCCATACCTCTACAAGGTAGTCCACTATACCATATTCCATAAAAAACTATCCCAAAGTAGGAACCATCTTTTTTCATCTCTTCTACACCCCTGAATAGACATCTAAATATTCACAGTCTCTCACACAAAAATTAGTCCCATTACAATAGTAGTACACCCAAACTAAACAATATATTGCTTCACAAAAAGGTTTCTTATCTCAAAAAAATTTCCTATCATAACAAATCCCCCAACAATAACATGTCCATCAATAGTACCTACCTCAACAAATTTACCTTCAATACAATACCCCACAATAAAAATTTCGCAACAAAATCACTCTTATCAACATAATTTATCTTATCAGCAAAATATCTCACAACCCAAAACTCCCTACTAACACAACTTTCCACAAAAACACCAAACATAATCTCCCCAGTCTTCATATCAACCTATCCCATCCTTAAACCAACAGACTCAAGAAAAGCCTCTCCAGGATCTCCTAAGCCACATATCTAGTTTAGAAGCTTCCTTATCCTTTCCCAAAACATACTCTCTCATATGAGAAAATTTCCAACAAACCATTCATCATTCGGTACCATGTAAGCCATATCCCCCGCACTAGGATTTTCCTAAGTTTATCAATTTCTATAGAAAAGAAGACCCCCAATAACATATTCACGATTTTCACCATGCATTGTATTTGATATCTCAGAACCAAGATTTGATGTTGAGAACATTTCCCATGTTCCTCATTGGTCCAGCTTTAGATTGGCATAATAGTATCCCACAACATTCTTTAGTTTCCTTTGCATAACTTTCCCATCTCTTCTTAGACCATTTATTTATAAACATAGCTTGCAAAATCACTACTAATGATTTATATGCCATTAGAAAATTTGAAGATGAATTCATCACTGATTTTTTAGCCCATTGGAGAGGTCTCACTAATTAGTTATCTTTTACATTACCTTAGATATAATTGATCGAGATTTTCTATTGCACCTGTGCTAAACATATTTCATCTACTCTACAAGTTAAAACATTACACACCTTTGATGATGAATTTACCATGGCCCATAAATTAGAATTAAGATCTCTAGAAGATAGTCAAGTGAAGCTTTGCCCAAAAAAACTAAAAATGAAGTTTCCATCTAAATCAACGCCCAATCCACATAAATCCAAAATAGCTGCCAATGTCGTCATAGTCAAATTCATTCCTAAAGAAAATCCCATTACTGAACATTTTTTTCAACAACGTAATTACACACATATAACATAAACTTATAGTGTGGTTTTTGACAATTTACTTACTTCTAACATTATATCACTTACACCCATCCAACCTATTGACATATCAGTATCAAATTCCATTTGGTATCATGATAATTATTATTGAAAATTCCATAGAGTTAATGGTCATGACATAGAAAGGTGTCGTACATTCCATAATGTCCTTTGGGACTTAATTGATAAGGGTGACCTCCACTTCGATAATCCAAATATTCAAACAAACCTTCTTGAATCATCCCTCATGATCTGAATCACCACAAGCTAATTTCGTCTAGAACATTGGCCCAATAACAAAAATTGAACCCATTTCTTCATCCGCTTTATTTCCTAGTGAAATAAAATCCACAGAATCCTTTCTAGAGGCTAATGAGCATGCAATCACTATTATAAAACTCTCCCCTTATCCAATTAACATACAAACTACTCCCATATCCTTGTCAGTTGATTTGATGCCTACTGAATTGATACCAACACTAGATAAACCCATGGTCATTGAAATTCCACTTACTACTAGACTCCTTCCCATAATTTTACTTGACATTGTTTCAGGATCCATGCCTACATAAACAAATACTACTACAACTACACCTACTCCTATATTTTCAAACATAAAAATGATACCATTAGAAACATTTTTAGCTCAGTCACCCCCATCTAAATCCACAAATAATCTTATTCATCAACAACCTAAAAAAATCAATAATCCTAAAAATCATGTGGACTATATTAATTGTATTATTCGAGCCCCTCTCTCTTCATTAACATTAATGTCAAAAAATACATTGAGTTCATCCAAGACTTTGAAGGGACAAAATAAAAAAGATTTTGTCCAAGTCTTTAAAAATCCTCATTATGATGAAATTTATTGTTTCCGTTGTCCTCCACCACCTCTTCATCCAAGGGTCATACTTTCTTTTGACAAGCCCTTTGTCATGACAAAACCGATACCCGTAAGATCTCTCGAACAAAATGTTTTCTAAAATCTTAATCAAGGACCCTCAAATGATCCCTCTTTCCTTATACCCATTAATCACCCCCATTATTATAGGGGAAAACCCATTCATCATGTTCCTATGGTGAGTCATTACACTACATCCACTATCTCACAATGGATAGTTACATCTGACCCTTGTCCATTTATCCCCATACAATCCAAGTATCCTTTTCACCCACCACCTATACAAGACCCATGTCACCCATTTTTTGGAACAACTATGAGAGCACTGTGACTATTGAGTAAACTTTAGCAACCAGTTTCATCTGACCCCATCAGAAATCAATCCCTAGTGGCATTCGTACCAAAAGGGAGGTATGCTACCATTTTGGATAATCTATTACTAGAATCACTAATCACATTACCCCCTCTGAAGTTGTCAAATCATCAAGGGTGGAAAACTACCTTCTTTGATTTTGATACCTTTTGTGATTATCAGAAAACCTAGGGTCACACCATAAAAGATTGTAAATCCTTCCATCATAAAATTTAGAAGATCGGTATTTCACTCTTTCTCCCATCCCATCCAACTCCACCTTCAACGTGAACACCATCAATTGAGTCTACTTCTAAATCCTTCGACCATCAAATCAATGTTGTGCACATCACCACATGCTCACAAAATTATGACAACAAATATTTTGAATTTGAAGAAGAAAAATACACTATCGTTATATTTCCACCACCAGGATCATCAACATTATCTGATAAAACCAAGGTCTCAATTTAATTAGCTCCCAAAGGTCTTAATCAATCATCATCACCTAAAGAAAAATTTTTGATAAAAAATTGCCCCTCTTTCTCTCACCAAATTATAGAAAATAGTCTGCTAAACAATTACACCAATCCCCTGTCAAAATGTCACTCTATGAACTCATTCAGACATCACCATTTTACAAACAAGCCATGATAGAAGCACTTCAATATATTACTATCTCATCCAATGACTCAACCCCTCTTGCAAATTTTGTAGGTGCTCTGAAAGCATCCACCGCAATTTCTTTCGAAACATTTGAAATACCCACTCTTAGACCAAAATACCATGACCTACCACTTTTTATCACTACTCAAGTCAATGATATCTCTATCAAAAGAGTCATGATTAATAGCGGTGCCACTATCAACATTATATCTTCTCTAGATTTTTAACAACTTAGATTACCCAACATGGTTTTCACTCAAACCCCAGTCCTATTGTGTTCATTTAATGACACAATCACACCCACACTAGGCACTATCATTTTACCACTTAAATTTGGTGTTAAAAACCTACCACAACTCTTCTACATTATAGAAGGAGAGTTATAATATAATATGTTATTAGGATGTCCTTGGATACACACCATGTGTTGCATTCCTTCTACTCTCCATCAATGCTTTAAGTATGAACATGAAGGGTGGACTTACACAATCCCCACTTACCTGAATCCATTTGTTGACTATTATATGATGTATCATCCAAATGATGTATTAGTACCTAAATCCATCTCTGAGTCTTCTGATCAAGCATCCACTAGCACATCAGTACCTTCTTCTAAACTACCAGATGATTCCTCTATTACAGAAGCTGTGAAACATCTCACTCTTGGGGAATATCACCTTCTTATGCTTAACTCTATTCCATCACCAAAAATGTATGGTTGCCCTGATAAATAACCCATGTACAATCCTGATGTGGGAGATATTATCTCTTATGGGCCCTCATACCTTACAAAAAATCTTTTTTACTATAGGTTTGATAAACCACCATCCCAATCAATCAAAATATGCCATGTAACACCATTTAAATCAAACCTCAAATCCCTTGATAATCCCAAATTTTCCCGTATGTACCTTCACCGTTGTGCATGGAAAGGCTTTGACCTTGGGTGTTATGAACAAGGAATACATGATCAACCCATCTTACACACCCTCAATCCATATGAGAATAATGGACTAGGTTATAGAAATTTTACCCCTAAAACTGTCGAAGCTCCTTCATCCGAGCAAGAAACCGCCATACCCATTTCTAGATCAGAATGGTCATCACCCACTAAATTTAAGAATTCCATAGACACAGATGAAATTGTATCTATCCCACCCAAATTTTTTTAGTCAACACTATATCCTTAGGACCACTCACATATCAATTAGGAGGCTCCATCAAATCATTACCACTTGTTTCACCAGACATGGTTGAGGAATATTTACCTACCGTAGATATCCTTCAGTGTCAGGATGATCAAGAAATTATCTCTCACATGGGAGCTAAAGAATGCTTCCTTAAGAAAAAATTTACTATCGATACTTCAACACTTCTAAATGAATCTACTATCGATGTTAACTTGGGAACCTTGCAAGACTCTTGCATAGTCAAAGTCTCAATCCATAAGAATTACATGACTTCACCTCATTTTTAATGAAATATCATCAAGCCTTTTCCTTGGTCATATAGTGATATTCTCGGAATTGACCCCAACATTATTGTACATAACATCGTCACATATCCTAATGTCAAACCAGTCAAACAAAAACTCCACAAAATGCACCCCCGTATAGCTATCGTTGTTAAGGAAGAGTTGCAACATCTTCTATCTGCCAACTTCATCATACCCATTGATTATCCACAATGGGTCTCTAACATTGTCCTCGTAACCAAAGCTTCAGGAAAAATTCACATTTGCACAGATTTCAGGGATCTCAACCTCACATTTCTGAAGGATGATTTCCCTCTTCCAAACATAGATCACCTCATCGACTTAACCATCGGCCACAAAATGCTATCCCTCATGGATGATTTTTCTGGTTATAATCAAATCATCATTGTACTTGATGATCAACACAAAACATCTTTAATTACCCCTTAGGGAGCCTTTTTCTATCATGTCATGTCCTTTGGACTAAAAAAATTGGGGCAACATATCAACATGATATGACATACATCTACCATGAACTTATCCATAAAATTATTGAGGATTATGTTGACAACCTCCTTGGAAAGTCTAAATCTCAAAAAAACCATCTCAAAGTCCTAGAATTGATCTTCACCCACCTTATTCAATTTTGCCTCCGTCTCAATCCTGTAAAATGTGTTTTTGGTGTTCTTACTGGAAAATTTTTGGGGTTTATCATATCTATCCATGGAATTGAAGTTGACCCCGTAAAATTTTGGGAAATCATCAAAATTCTCCCACCCACTAATCTTAAGCAACTACATAGCCTTCAAGGAAAATTGTAGTCCATTCAATGATTTATATCACAACTCTCTAATCATTTCCAACCCTATCATCACCTACTTCGCAAATATGTTAAGTTTCATTGGGACTCAGATTGTCAACATGCATTTGATCAAATTAAACAATATTTATTTTGACACCACCTATCCTCACTCCACCACACAAAGGGGAGCCATATTGCTTATACATATCCACTTCTGAGCATGCCCTAGGGGCCATGCTTTCCCACCGTGATATTTAAGGTCATGATCAGGTCTTATATTACATCATCCACACACTTCATGAATATGAGACACATTATATAGAGGCTGAAAAACTATGTTGTGCATTGTATTTCACCACCTCCAAGTTACGAAACTATCTTTTAAACCACAAAACATACGATGTCACTTTTTTTAACCTGCTTAAATCCATGCATGCCAAACCTTATCACAATGATTGTATAACTCAATGGCTTGTGCTAATGACTGAATTTGACTTGGAAATTATACCACAAAAGTCCATTAAAGGTCAAACCATTTCTGATCAACTCATTGAAGTACCTCTTCCAGATAACAAAACCACCTCATGAATGCTTTCCCGATGAATCCATTAATAACATTGATGAATCAGATGGTTATGCATTGGATTTCATTTCTGTCAAAATTACCCTTTTCTTTGATGGCACTAAATGCCAAGAAGGAAAAGGATTCGGCATAGTCATCATACTGATTTAGGACATTCCCATTCCATTATCATTTAAAATCAATTTTGAGTGCACTAATAATATGGCAGAGTATGAAGCTTTAATCATGGGTTTGCAGACCGCTATTCTTTTAGGTGTCCAAGTCCTGGAAATCTATGGAGATTCACAACTTGTCATCAGCCAAGTCAAAGGGGAATTCCAATGTAAAAATGAAATACTTAAAAAATATAAAGTTTTTGTTGATTTTCTCCTTGGCATGTTCGATCGTTATACCATTCAATCCATCCCACGATCCTATAATAGATTCACAGACACTATGGCTTCCTTAGGATCCCTTATGCCTTTCAAAATAGAGAAATCAAAGGATAAAACTAAGATGTCTGTAGTCATCCACGGCTTAGATCATCCTTCACATCAAAATGAGCTAACTTGCTACCTTCCATCCACAACATCAATGTAAATTCATCAGATCTATGGTACACTCAAATATTTGATTACCTCACAGAATCTAAAGTGCCCCCAGACCTATCACAAGGCACTAAACACTCTTTTCTTCAATGTGTCACTCACTTCATTATCATAGTAGTTATCCTTTATAAATGTAGCTTTGATGGTATACTATTACGTTGTCTTAAATCACATGAATCAATTAAAGTAATTGAATAAGTCCACAATGTTATTTTTGGTGGACCATTTCATTGGAAATGCTATTACTAAGCGTATAATACGGCTAGGGTATTACTTACCTATAATCACCAAGGAATATTGTACATACATAAAGAAGTGTGTCAAATGTTAGCTCTAATATGATGTTATCCACATTCTCAGTCAAAAATTACAACCTTCTCAAGACTTATGGCCTTTCTCTCAATGGGGATTGGACCTCATTGGTGCAATCAATCCAAAATCATCTCAACAACATCATTCAATTATCACCGCAACTGAATACTTCACTAAATGGGTTGAATCTATTCCTTTGACTTCAAAAAAATTTGGGCCTATCATTAATTTTATATATCAAAATATCATTTGTCATTTTAGTATCCCACACAAGCTTGTCATGGAAAATGGAAAGTCCTTCAAAAATAAGGAGGTTAAGAAGCTCTGTAATACATTCAACATTAAACTAAGCTTCTCATCACCATATTACTGATAAGTAAATGGATAGGTTGAAGCTTCCAAAAAAATAATGAACAAAATTCTTATGAAAACTGTAAATGACGAAGGTAGGAATTTACATACTTAGATCCCATTCGCTATGTGGGATTATTGAACTAGTATCCGTACACCTACTGGCGCCACACCCTACTCACTCATTTATAGATTTGAAGCCATCATACCCCTAGAAATTCAAATTCCATCACTCTGCGTGTCTCTAAAATACTTCATTTCTGATGAAGAGTATCACCAAAATCACCTAGCACAACTTGAGTTATTAGATGAAAAGCGTTTAACATCTCTTGAACATCACCAGGTTTATCAACAATGCATTAGTAGAGCATATAAAAAGTATGTCAAGGAGTGTGAATTTAAAATTGGTGACCTTTTACTTAAGAAAAATTAAAATGTAACTATATTGGAACAAAGTAAATGTGGAAAGTTTTCCCTCAACAGGATTGGTCCATATATTATCACTCATAAGTATGGGTTAGGAGCATATCGTCTCACTTCTCTTGAAGGGGAACCTGAGGCAGAACCCCTATATTATTTGCACTTGTGGTCTTTATTATGTTAAATGATTGATTATCATGACAATATTTTTTGATTGAACATTCCCCATTTACCACAAAATCTCAGATTCCATTCCATAATTTATTTTTTTCACGGTTACATGGGGCATATGGATGTAGGTCTTCTATAAAGTTATCCCCTCCTTAATAAATAGTTTATTAGGGTATTTCCCTCATCTTAGGAAAAGTAAATTATGTATATATGGATGCTTCTTACTAAAATTCAAAAGGAGATAGATTTCTCCCTAGAAGGACAACTATTTAAATGTTATATTGTAAAAAATAAAAATAAAAGTAGATTGATCCCTCAAAGGATACCCATGGAAGTACCACAAAGGATGGCCATTAAAATCAAATAAAAAGTGTAGAGCATACCCTCTAAGGATGACTATATATATATATGTATGTATGTATGTATGTATGTATGTATGTATGTATGTATGTATATATATGTATGTATGTATGTATTCATGTATACATGTATGCATGTATGTATGTATGTATGTATGTATATATGTATGGCTTCCTACATTGATCATCCTACAAAATATAAAATCCAGGAAAGATTCCCACACTAATCAACTTTCCCATGAGAAAGATTCCCTCCTTGATCAGTTTGCTTCAAAAATATTATTATGAAATTTGGGGCACTGATTCCTTATAATCTCTTCAAAAAGGAGAACCTTCCTCCCCTACAAAGGCATACATCCATATGTTTCTTTTGTTCCTATTATTGTCACAAGACACATTTTCTTCCAAATCCATTAACTTGTATAAATTGTCCAATGGAAATATCATTTAACATTTTGAAAGGCTATAAGTGTAAATGTTATCAAGACCCCTAATAGTGTGCTAAAAAACTCAGTGGGGTGTTCTTTCCACCTTTTTCTTCATTATTATTTTGGTTACATTTTAGATTTTAAACATGGTCACAATTTATTTTCAAATCATAATAAAAAATCTTGAAACATATATGCAACAAATATAGATATAAAGAGAAATCAAGAAATAAATAGACATCATCATCATCATAGAATCCTATATAAAAATTATCATATAATCCATAAGAAATTATATAAGCCTATCTATACAGAATCAACATCACTATAAATATATATCAAAGTCTCATCAATGTCTCATACATGTAATCAGCCTCCATGAGCCTACACTATCACACAGTAAAATCTACATCTCCTAATATAGTACTAGCACCAACCTCTCCTCTAGGGGTAGGCATGCCCCATCCTGCACCACCTCTATCATCACCTCCTCCTCTCTCTGGCCTCCAAGGAAGATGACCTACACTCGTCGTGCTATCGTCAGGTCTCACCTCTGCTACACCACCACCTTGGGTGAATAAGTAATCAATGTAAAAGGTAGCATCAGGGTACTTATTGATCACCATGTCCACATAATAATCTTTCTCTGCGTGTACAACCTTATAGTGTGCCATGGAAATCATGTCGGGCATTGAGGATGCCCCTCTCTTTCAGGCCATGGCTGATAACTCTGCACCATATATGGAAGGTCCGATAATCCCTAAGGCCTTCTTAAGTGTATCTCTCTATCTCTTGTACTTTTCCCTATCAATAGAGAAAAGTACAAGTTGTGCTTATAAGCCATCCTACTCTTTAATCAAACTATTACACTCGTCGATGAGCATGTCCCGAACACAAATAAGATCATCTTTATCATGCCAAGTGACATCTCTCTCAACTGTCATTATTGTAACTATTGCAACTACACCATCACCCCCTCAAATCTATCCTCCTCTACCTTCAGCTCCTACACTCCTCCCTCTGACCAGAGCATACAACATGAAAAACTACATGTGCAACCCTCTCCACTACCCTGGTCCTCTTAAAATCTCTCAAAGAATGAGCCCACCATGCACCAAAATCTATAGTAACCCTCAGCATTTTCAAGGGGAACCAACTCACCATCCTCATCAAGAACTGTAGCCCCCACCTGATCAAAAATAGCTACAATTCCTACCACATTGGCCTACGGGGTCTCCGTATCTCCATCCTCCTACCTGTAAGCAACCGGATCCTCAGGTATGTACTAAATCAAGCCAAAATGCCACCTGATCTGACTGAATCTCATCATCTCCTCCCCTCGAATCTCTTTCCCTATACCCAAACGTCTTGTTGTAATCTCTGTAAGCCATGTGTGAACTCAAGACAATAAGGGAATCCAAAATATGGCTGCCAGATCATGTCTCCAACCTGCAACCTTGATATCAAGTCTCGATAGTGGGTAGGCCCCTTGGCCTTCCTGTCCCTTCCAAGACTAGCACTCCACCTCATAAAACTCGGGTGCCTCACGTCAATGGCACCTGAAACCCTAGTGGGTGAGAAATAGAAATATGTTCGTGGGCCCAACATTGTAACAAAATACCAATGTCAATTTCATATTACTTATGGGTTGTCCAAGCCCACAACTCTCTGTATGTCTATGCTAGTAAAGTAGGGGCCCACTCAAATAGAGTATGATGTGTCATCATCTCTCCAACCACCCCTGACATCATCCATGGAAATTTTCCTCCTCCTAAATCTGGCAGTGTAA
The DNA here is from genome assembly GCA_019776745.2 of Taxus chinensis. Lineage (NCBI taxonomy): Eukaryota > Viridiplantae > Streptophyta > Pinopsida > Cupressales > Taxaceae > Taxus > Taxus chinensis. The sequence continues at coordinate 332,543,345 of CM034146.1, forward strand.
AACAAGAGATTCCCATCATCATCATGGTCATACGAGGAAAACCATCTCTCCCAACATCATATAAAGCTTGATAATCAAAGGCGCCTGATGCATATTGCACATCCTGAGAGTCATCTCCATATAATCTCTACATGGTATCATCCCTCTTTATATTGGAAATATAATAAATGGGTTGAACCCTCACTGAAAACCTCGTAATCCGATGAACATTCTCTAAGGTGATTCTTATCTCTTTAGTAGGCAACCAAAAAGTGTTGGTGGAAAGATTCCACCTCTTTAGAAAAGAAAGAATAAGACTGTGGTATCTGTGAATCCACCTATAATACCTCTTCCCTCCAAAACCAACTACTTCTAAATGTACCCAATAATCATCAACCAAATCCTCCCTGACCTCATATAACATCAAAGGGACACATTCTCTAATAGTAAGCTTTGCATCCACCTGTGCAAAACAAAAATGCACAAAAAAAGCATTAGTATCGATCATAATGATATAATCAATGAAATAAAGTTTTATGTAAACTAAAATTAGCAAAATCATAAAAAAAAAAATGATTTTTAAACAAACATTGAATCACTAGGCAATCTACATGAATCACCAATGATCTACATGAATCACCGATGATCTACACAAATCACCATATAAATTCGCTGAATTTCCGGTGATTCCTGATAAATATCCATACCACCCTAAAGCCATGTCTAAAAAAATTTAATTATCAAAAATTACAAAGAAAACTAAACAATATTGAAGTTTAAAACCTACCTCTACTTGCACGGGCTTCCTCTTCCTACTCACAGTCTCCATCTCCCTTAATTATTCAATCAAACTTTGTTCCAAACAAGTTTTTTTTGCAATAGCCTTAAAACAAAATAATAATAAAAACATAAAATGATGAGTTATATAACCCATTTTCCACGCAATCCAATCCCTAGTGATTGGCTAAATCATCGGCGATTGACCTCAATCACTAGCAATTCTTTTTGATGGATCTTCATCCACATTTATCCTATAAAAATGCACCATGTGTCAGTTACCACACAAGTATGCCATGTTTTCAAAGGACTTTAGCCTATGAAACTATTAAACAAACCAACACATTCAAAATTTGGGAACTACCATATATCCATGGGAGACGATCCCTTTGGCCCCCTTCAGTTGGTATTTCTCCACTTCTTAAAACACTACAGGTGGTGAGAATCATACATCCGTAGGAATTGAGCCCTTTGGCCATCCTGACAATTAATTCCCCAGCATTTCATCTTACACCCTCTCCAATTGGGGCAAGCCATTTTGAAAAAAAAATACACTGGTGCTCATTGTATATCACTATAGTGAATTCACCCATGATGACATATCTATTCCAAATTGTTTTTGTCTATCAATTTGTCAAAAAGCACAAGACAAAAAGGAGAAAATATAGACACTAAAAATGTATTCCCCCCTCAAGCCCAAACATACTCATGACCAAAGATAACACATTTGTGACACCCCACTATATCACCCCCTTTAATTAATTATTTTTTTTACAACCCATCATATCTCTGAAGATCTAAAATGGTTATTTAATTAAAATAAATAAATTACCTATTATCTGCTCACACCTCACCCTCACACCTCATTGAGTTAACTCAGACACCTCACTAACTACCTAAACCGCTTCCTAAAAAGCACTAACCTATTTCCTAACTAACTAGCCAAATCCTCCAAAAAAAGTTCTCTCATCCTAACAAACTTAGCTCATGATTTTTTAACCATCCCTCTTCATCAAATAATACCATTTTGAGCTGAGAAAATGGAAGGAAATCATTTTATTTTCTAACCAAACTAGATTTCCCTGAAATCACTGGTGATTTTCCCGATTGTCGACGATCTATATATACTTGTTTGTAGACCTCATTTGATAACACAAATTCTCAAGCTTTTTAGGTTTACATTGTTTCAATCCGAATTCATCAGGTATCCAGGCACTTCACAAACAATATCATCTAATGTCATGTTGCTCAACAAATATCAAATTTATCATCAAATTTCTTGTTTTCATCCTCCAACTATACTTTCTTTCTATTCTTCCATCCACTAATACATTCTGTAAGATAAATCACTCATTTTGATTTATTTTAGATACCATAAATAGGTATATCTTTACTTATATATCATTGATATGTTGAATAACATTTTGTTTTGTTGAATTAATGTCTTAATTCAGTAGTTTAATATCTGTTTGTAAAATTTTTCAGATTTCACATTAATCTCTAGTGATTACCCCAATCACCAGTGATTTCTCTAAATTGTCAACGATTTCTATGAACCACTAGTAATTACTATATTTTCATGTTTTTCCTCCATTTTTTGTTAAAATATAATCAAAATGATTTATTTTCCTGTTATCTACTGATATTCTGTCTCGCATGATGTCTTCAGATGGCATTAAGAGGTTCTAAATTTCCCACAGTTAATTCCTTCCCTATTGTCCGCCATCCATTGTACTGGGAGAAATATAATTTGTTCCACAATTTTGAAATTTGTATGATCTAGAAAATTCCATTTGATCACTTGGAGGCCATTTTTGTTACAACACAGTGCATCCAGGAAGTCACTGATGCCTTTTGGGAGGCATATGATGAAACAATAAGACTCCAAGAGGATATTGTTCAATATGAATGCCAATACAAGACTGTTATTGAACATCTGGAGGAGGATTATTATACTACCTTTGAATCCAATTGTATTAGCCACATCAACACCTCTTTTTCATAATCTACCTTCGCTTGTCAGTACAACACCTAGGAGGAAGATTCATACTTCTTCGTTGAAGATTACATCTCTATTCCCAATTTTGACCTTACTAAGGAAAAGGAAGTGACTATTGATTCTCTAGCCTCTAACACATCTGAGAATCTATATACAAATCAATAATTTGATTTATAGATGTAAATTATAAATCTTTGTTAATCATATATGTACTTAAGTAAATAAGTGAGAATCATATTTTACTATATCACTTTTGTAAGCATGACCCTAAGTACTAATTAAAATTCAAGTGTTTTCTTTATACCGTAACATCATCATGGTGTGATTCACATCTTTATTTATAGGAAGTGGTTTACAGGTAAGGAAACCTTCTGATCCCTTGTTTTAAAATGGTGTGAAAAAAAACATAATCAACATCTGCGAGTACCCCAGAAACCCTACCTACTGAGGTCAAACTTGGTCATTGCCTCTTGTATCCATTAAGACAACCAAGGTGAGAACCATGTAATGTATTTTACATTGTTTTGTATTATCTGCAGGATTTTCCCTTTTCTTGTGTGCACACTTATCTATTATTTATGACCATGATGGCCTTGAGTGTCTTACAACATCATGAGTGATGTCCCATGTTTAAAACTCATTTTGTGTGATCTACTTGTCTTCTTACATGTTGAAAATATGGCACTTGGTAGTTTTTATATTGTCTACCTATTCTACACTTTTCTTATTACATGCATGTGTTTTAGACTAACACTTGTTTTGACTAACTATCCCCATTTGTGTGTGCCTTGGTGTCTACCAAGTGCTTGCCTTTATCCTTGCAAGGTAGAGTTCTATAGGTCAGAGTGACATTGGGTCCTTTTTGGGGGCTATATTCTCCTTTTACAAACATCACATATGCCCCCAAAGAGGGGGGTATCATTGAGTGTTTTCTACTAAAACAATGTATTTACTCTGGTTCAGACACAACAAGTAAGTTTGGGCCAGTCTACGAACTCCATACATAGTGGCTTTAATAGGAAATGACGTCCTTTGGTAAATTTTTAGAGTAGTTACAGGCTTGGGGGTTACGGTGGGTGTGCCTCTCTACACTTATTCATCTAGTGGCATCAGATTCCCTAAAAAACTAGGACAATACATAGATCTCTTCAAACATTTCAGCAGAAGTGGTTAAAGTTTGGAGGATACAACATGGTTCCTCCCTACACTTCTTCAGCCACGGTGGCATGAGATCACCCAAAAAACTCACAGCATTAAAAGATATCCTTCTATACCCTTCTTCTCAACATGGATTATGTGCACATGTTCCATTTACACTTTCTATTTCAGAATATTTTACATTTGTGTATTTTACACATACACGTGTATTTTACACAACATTTTTACATACAAAAATATTTGACTACTTGAGCATTTTCTTCCTGCAGGTCCAACCGTATGAGAAATAAGCAGTTAAATTGGGGGTAATAACAACAATGAAAATGATGGTGCCAACAACAACACAAAACTATAGGCACATGCCTTTACTAACCATGCAAGTACACTACACACAATATTAGTTACACACACGTTCCACCCTAAGATCACTCTCATCACTTTTTAATGCACATTTTTTGTCTTTAGAATCCACTCTCCTCCACTTTTTTTTTTGTCATTCCACGCTTAATTCTAGTCCATTGACATGTCTTCTTGTACACTCTACATGGATATCAGGTACACATATCTATTTACCTTATGTTATCGAGTGTTCAAATCACCAACATAAAGTGCGGGGAAAATGTAGACACAAAATTATGCACTTTAGAAAATAATTAACTCATTCCTATACTACTATTTAGAAGTTTCTCAAGTGTACAAAGTACTAATTAATCCCATCTTTTGGCCATCTTTTTCTTAAGTTTTATTTCATCTTTCCTGCGTAATTTCTATCACCTATCAATCCATTTTACAACTTCCTTGACATTCTAGCCCGAAATAAGGTTTCCCTAACTTGTAGTGGGGCAACCTAAGGTACGCTTGTCCCACCCCGGGTGCCCTGGTCTATGAAAATACTCTTCCACTTCTCTTTGGGTCATTTCTAGTTGTTGGTCATCTTTATATTTTTCACATTCGGCCTTGTTGGGATTAATTGTGAAATCAAGATGCATAGATCTATAAATATAAATCTATAAGACCATAATAAGGGTCATAAGTCATAGCATTACACTATTACTATCATTCCATCTAGAGTTGCATCCATTGCATCACTTGCATCCACATAGTGCCATGCATCAAGGCTAGGATATTTGCATTACACATACTTCATAGGGGCAGGGATTCTATTATATTACATGCACAAATACTACTTACATTTTTATATTTACTATTGCTTGCTACTTCACAAAGTGTAAGTGGCATGAGAGCACCTAGGACATGACATAAAATCACATAAACACACTAGAATTACATCTACACCTGAAATGTAGTGCAACATGAAGTGATAAGAACACTAGTTTGGTGGCTGAGGTTAGTCTAACCCATTCATTTACATCTTTTATTTTTCTAGGGTTTGATACTTCTCTTTGCATTGCAGGTCATTATATAGATCGTCCGAAGAATCCAATGCAATAGATAAGAAGAATTCATATCAAACTTGTAACCATACTAGAACAAGGTTTTAAGAATTTACTATGTTTAGAGTGCCTAGATTATAGAGTAAGGCACCTTAGGGTACCCCAATACCCTTATAGATGCATATGTTAGCTTAGATAGTCCAGATCTAGTCGTCACAGGGTCCATGAGTGTTTGTCTACACTTCCATATTTTATTTCCAGATCTGTGAAACTTTGTGATAGTCTTCAGTTATCATCTAAGATGATTCCTTCCTTCCTCTTGCATCTTAGGGATTCATTTCACTTAGAATAATTTACTTGCATCTATTCCATACTACTTTAGCTTGTTTATCACAGAGGTTTAATATTCCTAATTAGATTAACATTAATACCCTTGTCGAGCATGTTTTTACCTATGGTTTACATTATTTTCAAGGGGGTAACAACCTAACTCAACCTCAGTATGGGGGGGGTTTCATGGATACCCGCGATGTGAATTATGTGATATTGCACTCCATGAATAAAGTGAAAAAGGCTTCTTCCCTGTAAGTAAGCCTATAAATTAAAAAATTTAAAAAAGATAATGTTAGTAAAATAGATAGGTAGGTTATCTAGCAAAATCCAGTCCGCAAAATCCCAAAGACATCCTTTGACATATATCAACCTACTTAAGAAACAATTAAGTGATTTATTGATAATAATAATATGGTGATACAATAAAGTGAAAGTATGACCAACTAGTGCCACTTATTTAAGTGGAAATATACATAAGAGGATAATGATAAGATTAGATCCAAAGATTGGATTCTTGATCTGTATATAAATTTTTAGAGAAGTTGGACCCTATAGGAACAACTAGGTCTTCCTCCTTGGTAAAATAAGACTCGGGCTCAAAAGTTAAATCCTCTGCAAAGAAGTCATACACTTCTTTGTGGGTGTCATAAAGATGTGTAAGAGTCATTTCTGTTTCAGGGAAACTGATATAACTGTTGGTGTCAAACTCTGATGTAGTGTGGTAGTCCTCTGGTATGTGTAAACTAGCTTTATAGTTGTAATAATATTGTTCAAGGTCTTCTTGGAGCCTTCAAGCTTCTTAATACACATCCCAAAATGCCTTAGTTTCCTCGTGAATACGCTAGGTTGATGCAAAAATATATTCTAAGTGATCAAAGGGGGTGGACTGAATTACAGAAATTTCTTTGTTGTGAAGCAGCTCATACTTCTCTTAGTAAAGAAGATGATGAATAATGGGAAAATAATCAAAGCCAAGAACATGGTAATTGTTACCTCCTAAATCCATCTAAAGTCACCATGCTCAGAAAAAGTTATATAATGATAGAGACAAACAAGAAAGGTTAGGTAGACTGTGAGAAAAATGCAAAAGAATAATATTGCACATGAATTGCCAATGATTGGGTCAATCATAGGTGATTAGTGTGGATTTTAATAGTCTACAAAAACATAGATAAAAACATAATTAAAATATGATTTAAAGTAATTCTCAGAGCATACATGACATGAAAAGTAAGAGATGAACAATTTTTCCTATAATTAGTGTCTAAAATAGAAAAAATGAAACAATTAACTTGCGTAACTAGTTGATTTAGTTGGCCGATGGATGAGGATGATTTGACGATGGAAACAAATGATACGATGATCAACTTAGTAATTTTTTAGCAGCATAATTGTGATGAATATTGGTCAAAGATAGTTGATCTATGAGATTCCTGGATAAGAGAAAAAGCTACATGTAAAACATAAAAATTTTCCCCCAAAAGAGGCAAGGAAACAAATATATATAGATCACCGCAAATCACCACCGATTTTAGGAATTTTAGTTAGGTGTCCAAAACGAGTGATTTTCCTTCGATTTATAACTTGATTTTGGAGGATTTTGAAGTACTTAGGATAAGATATGTGAGTGATTTGAGCTAAAATAAATTATTTAGGATGAGGGTGGGGGAATTTTAATAATAATTTTTAGTTATGGTTAGTTAAGTGTGGAGAGGCGGTTAGGGATAAGCTAGGGGTAGTCTAGTGATATTTTTGGAACATTAGTAAACTAGTTATTTGTAACTAGTGGAGGTGTCCAAGTTAGCATGTTGAGGTGTGATGTAATTTATTTAATTTAAATTTAAATAATTAATTAATTAGACTTAAGAATATGGTGTTGTGCATATTAAATTAATCTAATTAAAGGAGACCAATGGGTGATTTTAATGTTGTAGAGTGTCATAAGTGGGTCGTTTTTTGTTCGTAAATGATCTCGAGACATGGAATGTAGATTTTCAGTGTCTACATTTGCCCCCTTTTTTCTATAATTTTTTTGTAAATTTTTAGATAAAAACTATGAAAAAGGGTGTGTTAGCATGGGTGATTCTACTGTAGCACAATATTATGAGCACTGGTGTGTCTTGTTTCAAAAGGATTGCCCCAATCAACGATTGTACAAAGTTAGGTACTGGAGAATCAATTGACAGGGTGGACAAAGAGCTCGATGCCTGTGGACATATGACTCTTACCAGGTAAAGTTGGCAAACAGGAAAACCATGTGATGGGGGCCAAAGAGCTCGTTGCCCATAGACGAATGGTAAATCCTTTATTTTGACTACGTTGTCTTGGTGAAAGGTTTTGAAGGCTAAGGATTTTTAGAAACATGGCACACTTGTGTGAGGAGTAAGAATGATATAGTTTTAGGAAATTTAGACAAAAATTCCCAAAGCAAACCAATCGCGGACAATTCTAGCAAATCGTTGGTGATTGAGGAAATTTTTGGTGATTGCATTATGTGAAAAAGGGGTTAAATAACCCAAAATTATTTTGTTTTTACCACATTTGTGACTATTCATTGAAAGTGACCATGTCAGAGTGAGTGTGAAAATCATGTTTTTGTGATGAAAGAGTGTGGAAAATGGTATCCTCGAGCTGGAAGAGAAAGCCCGTGTTAGCTGAGGTATGTTTTTAACCCAATTCATTTTCATATTTGTGATTTTTATGAGTCGAGGTCATAAGGGAGCGTGGATACCCATATTTACTATAACAAGGATCACCGATGATTCATCCAATCACTATCAATTGAGGTAAATCACCGATGATTCACAGTTATAAAAACAATTTGTATTTGTGAAGGAAAGGTTTAGATTTTTGGTGAATTTTTTTATTTAAGATTTGTTTTTTATGCATGATAAATGTTGGTGTTGATGTTTGTAAAGTGATCCAAATTTTGTTTTTCAACTTCATTGTAATAGTATCAACATTTGTTTTGTTTTGTAGTTGGATGCGAAGTCTACTATCTGGGACCATATCCCTTTGATGTTAGATGAGGTCTGAGAGGAATTATCTGATGATGATTGGGAGCATTTAGAGAAACTAGGATTTTCTGGCATGATGTTTTACAAGTGGATCCATAGATACAACAGATTGATATTGGCATTGCTAGAGAGGTGGAACCCTTCCAAATAATTTTTAGCTTTCTATAGGGGAGATTACCATCACCTTGGAGGATGTTCATCAAATTACTAGGCTCCCAGTTAGGGTCAAGATATTTATTGTATCTCAGAAGAGGAGATGGAAAATATGATGTAGAGGTTGTATGGGGGAGATGCCTGGGATGTCAGATACTCATCAAGAGATTTTTATTACTAGGCACTATATGATGCTGAGAGAGGAATTTGTCTGAGGATGACCATGATGATGTTGGGTATTTCATGTTTCACATTTCTAGATTCACGAGGTGGTCAGTTTTCGTGGATGATGAAAAGTGTAGTTGAAGATATGATGGAGCATCGTATAGTTTTTGAGTGGGATCCTACCTTATTGGCTTAGAATTTAAGAGAGCTATGGGCTTGGACTACCCACAAGAATTATGGGATTAATTTTGGGTTTTTTTACAATGTTGGGCACATGAGCACATTGTTATTTCTCATCCATTAGGGTTTCCTAGTGTCATTAATGTGAGGCACCCTAGTTTTATTAGATGGATTTAGAGCCTTGGTTAGGTGAGTAAGGCCAAAGGGCCTATTTATTACAGAGACTTAGTATTAGGTTTATATGTAGGTGATGTGATCTGAAGGGTATATGGATATTTTCATGATTGTAATGAGTTTTCTCAGGACTTATTCTGTCTATAATATGATATCTAGATTTAGCATCACAGAGCCGGGGAGGATGTGTTGTTACATTTCATTCAGGTTAGGCAACATTTTTTCCTTGTTCAGAGTATACCCAATGATATGGTTCAATATAGATGGTAGGATGGGGACATTGAGACCCCGAAAGCTATTGTGATGAGGTCTAAATTCATTGATGAGTAGTTGGGTGGCATGGGTCTAGATGAGGATGGATAGATGGTTACGATTGATGATGTGGGGTTGAACCCATATTTTGTTCTATGGTGTGCCTAATCATTGAGTAATTTGAGAGGACAAGGGCAGTATAGTTAGTAAGATGACTGTGTTCTCAAGTGGCAAGAGGAGCATAAGAGCCAGATCCAGAGGAGGAGAGAGGTAAGGGTGATGATGCTATAACCGCATTTGTTGTAATAGTGATAGTTTATAAGGTCATAGTGGAGATGGAGAGAGATGTCACTCAGAGAGAGCGTGATGATCTTGTGGGAGTTTGTGACATGCTCATTGTGGAGAAAGATTATCTGATTGTAAAGCGTGATGGCTTACATGCATAGCTTGTACATGTCTCTTTTGATAGAGACAAGTATAAGGGATGGATATATACATTGAGGAAGGCCTTAGGGATCATAGGGAATTCTATTTCTGGTGTAGAATTATCCATGATGGATCAATTTAGTAGGAAGAGAGGGGCATCTATAGTACCTCCACTTGGTATAATATTTATGGCACATTACAAGGTTGTTTGAGTAGAGAGGGACTATTAAATGGATATGATCATCAAGAACTATCATGATGCCACTTTGTACGTTAATCATCACTACTTAGGGAGTCCCTATAATATTAGTGAGGCCTAGTGTGAGTGTGGCAAGCATGGGTCAGCTACCTTAGAGGTTGGAGAGAGTAAAGGGTGGAGTTGGAGGTGAGTCTGATGTGACTGATGCCTGTAGCGATGGAGAGGGTGGTGCCAACACAATATTAGGAGGTATGTATTTTACCACTTTATTTATATATGATGTTGTAGGGTCATAGAAGCACATTTTGTATATTCAGACATTTTTGATGTACATTGGACTTTGATATATATATATATACATGATGATGAGAGTTCATGATTTATTTTAGTCTTTTGTTTTGATATGTATATGTCATATGTATTAAATGTGTTGAGACTTCAGATGATACTAGAATGTTTTGATTAACTATGTTTGATGTTTAACTAAATGTGACCAAAACTAAATAAAATGGAGTAAAAGTGGAAAGAATGACCCACTAAAAAATTAATGTGAATAATGGATTTAAAAAATATACTTGCACTTGTAGCCTTTCGAAATGTTAGATAATACTATCAATGGAAAATTTATGCAAAACACAATGGATTTGGGTGGAAAGTGGGTTTTCTAGGATAATGGAATGAAAATAGGACCTTATGGGTGTATGCCTTAAAAGAAACAATAACTAGATTGTACCAAGCCAAGAACTCATATGTTAATCAAACACCATGATCAATAAGATAAAAACAATTCACCATAATAAATTTAATAAAACCTTTACAAAGAAATGAGCAAAAATATGATAGATTATTATGGAACTCAATTAAATATAATGAGAATGGTCCTTGCTGATATAGGAAAGGAATAATAATCTAAGAGCCAGTCAAGGTTGTAGATCAAACCATAAATCAAGGAAATAACTAGTCATTAAAGAACTAGTAAAGACCATAGATTTAGGAGAGAACTAGACATCAAGGATCTAGTCAATACCATAGATCAAGGAAATAACTATACATAACAACTAGATAATATCCCTCTAATATCTAAATAAATAAAAAAAAATATCCACACACATAAGTGGGTGAGGACAAATACAATAAAGGTAAATAAAGTACCTAGGTGAACATGAGCTAAGGTAAATACCTTCTCTAACACCCCCTCTCAAGTGAATCTAGGGGCCAAAATAGAAGTGGCATGTCTAAAATATGAGTCCTGAAAACTAGGCATGATGAGGTATTCATGTAAAATATATCCATGAAGAAATATTGAACCTAAAGAAGGAAAGAATCCTGTTAGAATGAAAGAGAAAGAAGAAGAAGGAAGATGTTCTCATGAACACACCCCTAAGAATAAATTCTGAAACCCCAAGCATGTCATGTAACTCAAGGTAGTGAGGTGATGCAAAAGGCATCATAAAGATGTCTACAACCTGTTATTGAGTTGGAATGTACTCCAAGAAAAGAAATCTATCCTGAATGTGCTAACAAATGAAATGAATGTGTATCTCAATATGCTTGGTCCAATGGTGCTCAAATGGGTTGTAAGAAATGTGAATTTTACTTTTTTTGTCACACCAAATTATAATCGGCGAATCTAATGGGAATCTAATCTCTTTCAATTATTGTCAAAGCCAAAGAAACTGTAGACTCACTGTAACTACTACCTTATACTTTGACTCTAAAGATGAAAGTGCAATAGCATGTCACTTTTTACACGCCCAAAAAACTGGAGAAGAACCAAGACCAAAAATATATCTAGAAGTGGAATGCCTATCATCAATAGAACCTTCCCAATCTGAATCTGTATATCCAACCAACTGAGTAGAACCCCTAGTGTAGTGTAGGCCAAAGTGGGAAGTTCCCTACAAATAGTGCAAAATCCTTTTAGCATCTTGTCAGTGACTACTAGGAGGAGAATGTGCAGACTGAGATACAAGCCCTACTACAAATGAAATATTAGGGAGAGTATGTGTCAAGTACATGAGACTCCTAACCAACTGCCTATACAATGTAGGATCACAAAGTGGTGTGGTACATGTGGAAGTAAGAGTAACTCTAGACTAAAAAGGAGATGAAATTGGATTCTAATCAACCATATCAAAGCACTAAATAAGATCATGGGGGAAATTTTTCTGAATCAAATGAATCCCTAAATCTATTTGAGAATATGAAAACCAAGGAAATAATGCAATAACCCAAGATCTATCATGTCAAACTATGTAGAAAGAGCTCTCTGAATAGTTTGAATGTGTGAAGAAGAACTACTAGTAAGTAAAAAATCATCAACATACAAGACACACATCACAATATCCTCACCAACATGATGTAGATATACTGTATGATCAAAGTGGAAATGAACAAAACTAGTAGATAGAATAAAATAATCCATCTTCTAATACCAAGCCTGAGGGGCTTGTTTGAGACCATAGAGAGACCTTTGAAGTCTAAAAATAAGATAATAATCCTGAACAAATCCAACAAGATGCTCCATGTATATTTCCTCTTGTATATCTCCATATAAGAAGGCACTCTTCACATCCATTTGGTATATGGGCCACCCCTGTGATGCATCAATAACAAGTAAAGGAATACAAATCCATCTTGGAAATGAGTGAAAAAATATTAGAGTAATCAATACCTTCAACTTGTGAAAAACCCTTTACAAAAAGACGAGCCTTATACTTGTCAATGGACCCATCAACTGCGTATTCAGTTTGGTATACCAACTTACACCAAACCACCTTTCTTCCTTTAGGAAGAGATACCAAACCCCAAGTATGATTCTTCATCAAAGACGAATACTCAGCTACCATCATATCATCTCACTCATGTATCCCATGATCCTTTGAAAAGGATTGTGGATCCTCAGAAACTATCTGACACAAAAGTATAGAACCTGTAAAATGTTTGTGATGAGGCCTAACAGGTGTAAGATTCTGTATGAAAGGTGTTTCCTTAGAAATTGTAATACGAGCCCACTTAGGCATAATGAAAAAATTAGTGGGAATAAGATTGTCAATGACATTTATGACCTCCTCATAAACCTCCTCAAAGAAATTATCCTCGAGATGATATGAAGAAGGAGGCATGGAAGAAGATGAAGAATCATGAGGAGTGAAAAGATCATCAAAATGAATATGTGTTTGAAAAATAACGTCATGAGTATAAGGATATAAAATTTGATAAACTCTCATGTCCTCACAATACCCTACAAAGATAAAGGGTTTTCTCTTCTTATCTAAAGATTTCCTTTTCTTCTTTGGAAAAAAGGCCCAAGAATGGCTCCTAAAGACACAAAAAATCAGACATCTATCTTAGTGTTGGACCAAGCTTCCTCTGGAGTCCAATCCTCAAGTATTCTATGTGGTGTGTGATTTTGAATATAGTTAGCACAATTAACTGCTTCTGCCTAGTAGATAAGAGGTAAATCTCTAAAATGCATCATAGAGTTAGCCATTTCCATGAAATTTCTATTCTTTAATTATGATAATCCATTATATTGTGGAGTATGAGGAAAAAAATGTTGGTGAATAATGCCTTGAGTTGCCAAAATACCAGAAAACTCATTGCTGACGTACTCCCCCCATTATCAATGTGAAGGCTCTTTATGTAACTAGAAGATTGTTTCTCAACCAAAGCCTTGAATACTTTGAAGTGTGAAAAAACCTCACTTTTTTACTTGAGAAAATAAACCAAAGTCTGCCTTAATAAATTATCAATAAAGGTAAGTGCATACTTAGCTCCATTGAAAGAGGGGATAGGAAAAACCATTAAGTCACAATGCACAAGCTCAAGTGGTGAAGAAACTCTCTTGGAAATATTATTAGTGAATGGATCTTGGTGTTGTTTCCCTAATGCATAGCCGAAGAAAACTCCCTTAAGACAAAAAACTTTAGGAAGACCATCTACCATACTATGAGTGCTCAACTCCTTTAAATATCTGTAATTGAGATGTCCAAATATTTCATGCCAAATATTACTCTCTAAATCTTCATGAGAAAATAATCATGTCCCTATAGAGTAAGTGTCATCAAAACCCTCAAATTGATATAGTCTAGAACTATGATCAAAAATACCTTGAGCAACAAGGGAATGAGGCTCCAAAAAAGTTTGTACTTCTACCCCATGTGGTGTAAAAGTCACTATTTTTCCTTGACCAGAATGACAAATTTGATATACAGAAAGAAAATTTGTGGTAATGTTAGGAACATACAGTGCATCTTGGATACTGCCACCATCAAGGTGTATATCACCTTTTCCCTCAACAGAAAGAAAGGAATAATCTCCAACCTCAAATTTGGAAGTAAAACTCAAACCTAGAGAAATAAAAGACTCCTTAGAATAATTCATGTGATGAGAAGCACTAGAATCTATAACCCAATTGTCTACAAGTGGTGACTAAGATCTCCCAATAACATTAAGTGTTTTGCCATGCTGATTAGAAGGAGGTGGAGTGGAGATATAAATTTTGTGTTTCTTGATTGCATCCTCTAAGGCTTGCATTCACTTATAACACCTATGTTCTTCATGACCACTACCCTCACAAAAAGAGCATAAAAGGCTAGACTTATTCTTGGATTTAGAAGTATCATTTCGTTTAGAGTTGTTTTCTTTGGGTTTAGGATCACTTTGAGATGGAGAAGGGGTGAATTTGGTTTTACCTTTTGGTTTTCCCTTACCCTTAGGATTAGATACAACTAATTCCTTTTGAGAGGTGGAAGACTCAAGGTGAGACAATTTGGATTCTTCCCTACTAAGTCTTTCACAAAATGTTTCTAAGTCAGGAATTTTGAATGTTTCACCTAAGGCATCCATGCTTTAGAAAAAGGTATAAAAAAATATTAAAATGGTCCTCTAAACTTTTATAGAATCAAGTAAATTGTTGTAAACACTCTTAAGAGAGGTGATCAATTTCTTATCTCTTCCACTCCAAATAAATTCAACTGTGTCAACAAATGAAAAAACAATTGAACTTAGTAATAAAGTCTATAATTGTTGGAAAATATTCAGGATTAAGAGAGGTGATCTCAATTTCAAGTTGCATGGCTCTCATATGATCCACCTAAAAAATACAAAAGAAATGAAAGAAATAAATCCTCTAATTTCTCCCATATTTTTGGAAGGAGAGTCACATTTTTCTCAAAACCAATGAAGACACAAAATATTATCACTTAGTTGCCATAAGTTCATATCAAAGCACCATACACTCATCAAATTTGCACTAAGGTACTGAAATTTCTCATATTCTCTAGTGAACTTTTCTGAGTTTTCTTTCTGAAGAAAGTTAAATCCCATAATACTTTTCACTTAATTATTGTTTCCATTCTTGGTTTCCATGTGTGGTAATTATGTTTGTTGTTAATGGCTCAACATGATCTAATAAGAACTCATCAAACAAGTAGATAAAGATTTGCTAGAATAACATCCTGCAAAAAAAAATCACCAATGAAATAAATGAGAAATAGGAAAGGAATAACAATTTATGAACCAATCAAGGTCCAAGATCAAGCCATAAATTAAGCAATGCAAC
This sequence comes from Taxus chinensis, assembly GCA_019776745.2. Taxonomy (NCBI): domain Eukaryota; kingdom Viridiplantae; phylum Streptophyta; class Pinopsida; order Cupressales; family Taxaceae; genus Taxus; species Taxus chinensis. The sequence continues at coordinate 332,559,117 of CM034146.1, forward strand.
AAGAGAACTAGACCCCCATATATTTTGGATAATACTTTATAATGAGTGTGTGTTACAATATGACACTTTATATGCCTTTATATTCTTTAAAATTAGAATCAAAATAAATATTTGAAGCAATGGAAAGAGCATAAGTTGATCAAAAACAAGATCTTTTGCAAAAAATGACACTCAAAATTGAGTTACTGATCAAAAGATACAAACTTTTCAATATTATGCTCTACTATTTATTTTAGTTGCCACTAAAATAGATAAAAAATTTCTTGCCTTCACCACACAAATAAAATTAAAGGGGTCTAGAGATAAGCACCTACTAGTAGGAATCACAAGATTAAGCCCTCATATGACCATACCATATGACCAAGGGCTACTAGTATCTAGGATCAGTCTACTTCAATCTTTATTTTTCCGGATAGTATGAATTTAATAGTTTTCCTTTACAAGGTCACTGATTTTACTTTATTTGCATTCTTTGAAATGATTATTATATGCTCTAATAATGCGTTGTTGATAAATTCTTGATTATGTTCACGAGATGTTAATAGGAAATGGAATGATAACATTTTTTCATCTAATAATTCCAATTTAATAGTCTAGGTGATTTTTTTCAGGATCCCCATCAGTACTCTTCATTTAGGGATAAAATCCTTTAGAGATACGCAAAGTGATGGTATTTGAATTTTAAGGGGTACAATGGCTTTAGATCCATAAATAAGTGAATAAGGGTACAATGGCTTGTAGATCCATAATGCTAGTAGGTGTGCAAAATTTAGTTCAATAAGCCCATGGGGAAAATAGGATTTTAGTGTGCTAGTTTCTGCTTGCATCATTTACAGTTTTCATGAGAATTTTGGTAGGTGTTTTTTTGGAGGCTTCAGCTTGTCCATTTTCTTGAGGGTAGTATGGTGATGAGAAGCTAAGTTTGATGTTTAATGTATCAAAAAGCTTTATAAATTCCTTATTTTTGAAGGATTTTCCATTTTCTTTGATACACTTATGCGGGATGCCAAAACAACATACGATGTTTTGATATATGAAATTGATGAAAGGTATGGATTTTTTTGAGGTCAAAAGAATAAATTCAACCCATTTAGTGAAGTATTTGGTTGCAGTGATGATTGAGAAATTTTTTTGGGATGAATTTAGATTGATTGAGCCAATGGGGTCTAACCCCCATTGAGAGAAAGGCGATAAGTTTTGAGAGGGTTGTAATTATTGAATAGGAATGTGAATGAGATCAGAATAAAGTTAGTATTTAACACACTTATTTACATATGAACAAAATTATTTGGTGATTGTAGGCTAGTAATACCCTAGCCATATGATGTGTTTAGTAATGGAGTTGCCACTAAAGTCACCACCAAAAATTCCATTATCGAATTCTTTAATTGCTTTGGTTGATTCATGTGTTTTAAGACACCGCAATAATATACCATCAAAAATGCATTTGTAAAGGATACCTCATATGATAAAAAAGCAAGTAACACGTTGAAGGAATGATTGTTTAGTGCCTTGTGACATATCTAGTGAGAGTTTGGAATCGGTGAAATAGTCATATATCTAAGTGTACAATAGATCTGATGGATTTTCGTCAATGATGTTAATGGAAGTTAGCTCATTTTTATGTGAAGGGTGATCCAAGCATTGAACAACTAAAAACATCTTGGTTTTATCCTTTGATTTTTATGTTTCAAAGGGAACAAGGGATCCCATGGACACCATAGTATCTTCAAATCTATTGAAATATATTGGGATGACTTGGATAGTGTAGTGATCAAATGCACCAAGGAGAAAAGTGACAACAACTTTATAATTTTGAAGTATTTCATTTTACATTGATATACTCCATTGAACTGATTGATGATGAGTTATGAATCTCCGTAGCTTTCTAGGATTTGAACACATAAGAGAATAGTGGTTTGTAAGCCCATGATTAAGGCTTCATACACTGCCATGTTATTGGTACACATAAAATTGAGTTTGAATTATAAAGGGATAGGATTATTGCACAGTGGTGTAATGAGGACACTGGTGCCTCTACCTTCTTGACATTTATCACCGTTAAAGAAGAGGTAAATTTTAATGGGGACGAAGTCTAATTCATAGTTGTCAAATTTAGTGATGTTGTTAATGGATTTGTTAGGAAATTATTCATGAGGTGGTTGATTTTTTGGAAGAGGTGCTTCAGTGAGTTGATCGGCAATGGGCTGAACTTTAATGGATTATTGTGATATAGATAAAATTCATTCATTAGAATAATCCATTGAGTTATGATATGATTACAATAAGGTTTAGAATGTATGGATTTAAGAGGATTGAAACTTGTGACTATGTATGTTTTTTAATTAAAGAGATAATGTCGAAGTTTGGAGGTGGAAAAATACAATGCACAACATAATTTTTGGCTTCAGTATAGCATGTCTCATATTCATGAAGTATCTGACTAATGTAATACACGACTTGTTCATGACCTTTCCTATCATGGTGATCAAGCATGGTTCATAGGGTATGATTCGAAGTGGATATGTATAAATAAAAAGGTTCCCCTTCATGAGGTAGAGTAAGGATGGGTGGTGATAACAAATACTACTTAATTTGATCAAAGGCCTTTTAGCAATCAAAATCCCAATGAAATTCAACATCTTTACAGAGTAGATGATGAAATAGTTAGAAACGATTAGAGAGTTATGATATGAAGTGTTGAATGGACTGTAATTTTCTTGGAAGGCTACATGTAATGGTTAAGATTATAATTCAAAGGCATTTTGATGATTTCTCTAAAGCGGGATCGACTTTGATTCGATGAATATATATGATGAATCCTAATTTTTTTTTGGTGAGAACACCAAAAATACACTTTGTAGGATTAACATGAAGGCAAAATTGGATAGGACGAGTGAATATTGATTCAAGAACATTCAGATTATGTTTTCGTGATTTGTATTTTCCAAGGAGGTCATCAACATAATCCTCAAAACTTTTATGGATAAGGTCATGCAATATGTATGCCATGGAAAATTTATATGGCTACCCTTAATTTTTAAGTCCAAATGGCATGACCCAGTAGTAGAAGGATCCCTAAGGGGTGATGAAATAAGTTTTTTGTTGATTGTTGGGTGTGATGAGAATTTTATTATAACTAGAAAAACCATCCATAAGGGAAAGTATTTGATGCCCTGCGGTCAGGTCAACGAGCAAATCTATGTTCAAGAGGGAGAAATTATCTTTTAGATAGGAAATATTGAGATCCCTAAAGTCTGTGCAGATGGGTATTTTTCCTGAGGATTTATTTACATGGACAACATTGGAAACCCATTGTGGATAGTCAATGGGTATGATCAACTTAGTGGTTAAAAGAATTTTCAGGTCTTCCTTAAAAAGGAGAGCTATATAGGGATACATATTGTGGAGTTTTTATTTGATTAGATTGGCGTCGGGGTATGTTACTATGTTATGTAAAACAACATTGGGATCAATCCTAGGCATATCACTATATGACCAAGAAAAGGATTTATAATATTTTGTTAAGAATTCTGTGAAATCATATAATTATTGTAGGTTCAAAGATTGACTAACCTTAACTATACAGGGATCTTGTGGGGTGCCTAAGTTACAATAAATGGCGGATTCATTAAGATGGGTTGGTGTATCAGATGGTAAATATTTTTTAAGAAAATGATCCTCAACTCCCATGTGAGAAATAATATCATAGTTGTCCTAACAATAAAGGATATCTAAGATGATTAAATCTTCCTCAACCATTTTTTCCAAATAAGTGGTAATGATTTAGTGGATTGACTATATTGATAATTGAGTGGTCCTAAGGATATATAAGTGACTCTTAGGTGGGATGGTGTAGTCATTTTTACACCCACCAAGAACAAGGGATCCTCATGCATGCCGTCCTTTCACTCAATGGGTGCTGGACGCTCATCAAGGCACACGAGAGGGAGCCAAGTCTCTCTTTTATGTGAATCTAGTGGAAGGCATAGTTCTTTATGACTTAGTGATTAACAGACATGAAGAAGCTATAGAGCTTAGGATGGCTTCTTATTCGTTCAGTCATAACAGAAACAAAAATGCAATAGAAATAACAGAACCAAGAGTTGTAAATCCACTAATATACTTAACCATTCAAGTGAGGTCCATGATTATGCAAGATTAAAATCAGAGTAAAAACATGCAGATAATACAGAAGGAGATCTTAATGTAAACATGATGGTAACCTTATCATATTCATTCATAGGCTAAAAAGTTACCCAGAGAGGCAAACCGTAGTCATGTGCCATGTCTGGATTCATACATGTATTCTCACAAAACAAAAATTTCATTCCCCAATCCCCATTACATTTTCTGGATCCTCTGCATTACCCAATCTCATAGTTCTTCCATTAATTTTGTAGAGCTCTGATACTTCTCCCTTTGTTCTTTGCCAAGGGTACATGTATAAATGGAGACTCCTCTACAGCCTCATATCTGGCCCCAAGTGTCAAGGTGTGGGTCACCCCAGGCACATGCCTCTCCATGTAATGATTGTCTTTTTGGATCTTTCTATCGTAAGGTATATTACCTCTAGGACACCTTATCATAGGTTGGAACCTTATCCAAATGGAACACGTTCTTCATGTGTCCTGCCCAAAAGGCCAAAAATGGCTAATTCCTGAATTGTTCTTACGTGGCGCGTAGCCTAGGTTCTCCAAGAAGCCTTTTGAATACTGCCTTACACACCTTCACTTGCATGCTTCCTTCGGCCATGCGCGCCTACATGCCCTTAAGATTTGGAAGCTATAATAGGGGCCCAACAGATGGGTATAGTTTAATTTGTATTCATAGGTTTAATACAATCTATTGGAGGTGAAGATTTTGGTTTAGAAATAGATATGGATGTATCTTGCTCAGATGCAATGACCTTAGTTATTTTGGGGTTAAATATTTTATAACCTAAACCACTCTTCTCATAAGGTTTGAGAGTGTGTAGGATAGATTGGTCATGTGTTCCTTTTTCATAATGCCCAAGGCCAAATCCCTTCCATGTTCAAGAATGGAGGTACATGCGGGCAAAGTTCGTATTGTCAAGGGATTTAAAATTTAATGTGAATGGAATGGAATGATGTGGATTATCTAGATGGGATGGTGGAATGTCGAGTCCACCATAACTAAGATTTGTTTTGAGGTATGTTGGTCCATAAGAGATAACATTTCCTATATTGGGGTCATACATGGGTTGTTTATTAGGGAGATAATATGTTTTTGGTGAAGGGATGGAATTGATCATGAGGAGACGATATTCCCAAGAGTGAGATGTTTCATAGCCTCACTGAAAGAGTAATCATTTGATAACTTGGAAGAAATTATTGATGTTCTAGTAGATGCTTAATCTGATGACTCAGATGTGGATTTAGGTACCAATACATCATTTTGATGATACATCATGTAGCAATCATCAAAAGTATTTGGATCAGTGGGGAGAATGTAAGTCTAACCTTCATCTTCATATTTAAGATACTGATGGAGGGTGGAAGGAACACAACACATGGTGCATATCTAAGGGTTTCCTAATAACATATTGTAATGAAACTTCCCTTCTATGATATAGAATAATTATGGTAGGGTTTTAACACCAAACTTTGAGTGGTAGGATGATAGACAACCAAAACATGCCTAGTGTGGGTGCGATAATGTCATTAAAATAGTATTTTTTTATTATTTATTTACTAGTCAGATTTTAATTTATGGACTAGACACACTTGTATGCTTTGAGCAAGTGTGGGTGTGAAATGTGTTAGGTAACTTAAGTTGGTAAAAGGAAAGAGAGGATATGATATTGATTTCCCCACTATTGTCAATCATGACTCTTTTGATAGAGATATCATTGATCTAGGAAGTGATGAAGGGTGGAAAGTCATGATCTTCCAGTCTAAGAGAAGGAATTTCAGATGATTTGAATGGTATAGAAGGTGGATGATTTAAGAGTACCCATAAAGTTTACAAATGAAACTAAGTCATGATTTGGTAAAGTGATGGATTGGAGAGATTCTATCATGACCTACTTATGATTAGGAGATGTTTGGACAAGCTCATAAAGTAACATCTAGAATGGAGATTGGTGTAACTTTTTGACCCCCACCTTTTTTATTGCAGTGGAAGGTGGTGTTGTTGTTTGTATAGAAATTTTGGATTTTGAGGATGACATTTGATTAAATTATTTTGGAGCTAAGTAAATGGACACCTTTGAATTATTAAGTGGAGTTGATAGCTCAAGAGGTGGAGGTATGGCGATTGAATCCTTACCTTTCTAAAGCTCAAGTGATGTTTTATCGTAATCTTGTAAGTTAGTGGTGATGTGCATGACATCAACTTGACGAACTAATTTTTTAGGGGTGGATTCTTTAGGTGATGTCAATATTAATGTTGATGTTGTATTTGATTAAGGAAGGAAGAGTGAATTGGCAATATTTTGAACTTTCTAATGAAATGATCTACAATCCTCTATGGAATGGCTTTGTGTTCCATGGTAATCCGATAAAAAATTAAATGCATACCAAACATGTTTCCATCCATGATGATTTGACATATTAGGAGGAGGTGAGGCAAGTTGTTTAACAAGGGGTTGTTTATTTGTTTATTGTGGAGGCTTCCTAGCTATTACAATAGATGGAGGATGGGTATTTTTTTTGGGTGGCGGTTATGGAGAATAACAAGATTATGTAGAAGATGGAGGGAAATGGTCTATTGTGGATGACCACTACGAAATGATAGATGTAGAATATGGACTTATGGTGGGATCTTGATGAATATGAACTAGTATGAGGGAGGAAAGACCATACATGGGATTTTGATCTAGAGGGATAGAGTGAGGACCCTTAAAATATTGAGTTGTGTTCTATTTATAATGTCAATTAGGCCTTAGCTTTGTTGTGACAAGAGGGTCTCCAAAATTAGGCATGTTTCTTGGATGAAAATAGGGATGAAAAGGTTTAAGACCATGAAAATGATAGGTTTCATCATAATGAGTAATTCTAAACACCTGAATGATGCCCTATTTGTTAGGACCTTTTGAGGTTTTGGAGGAACTAAGTGTATTTGTAGAAGTTGATGCTAATGAGGGAAGAGGGATTTGGATGATGCAATTAATGTAATATATATATAGTTTCTGGGTTTCAAATCATTTGTGTTTATGGGTTGAGAATGACTATAATCCCTGGTTGGCTTAGGTGGAGGTGGTTGCACAAAGAATTTTTGCAAAGGTAACATAGTTATATTTGCAAACCTAGATGAAGGTGTAGGTGTGGTTGTCTTAGAGGATTTAGGTATGGATTTAGAAGTGGTGTGTGAAAAAGGTATAGGAATGGCTTCAATAACAAGTGGTGGGTCCAAAAATTTGAGGTTATCAGATTCTGGTGTTGATTCTACAGGTGTTGATTTTCTAAGTGACAAGGATGCCGAAAGAGTTTGAATGTTTGTTTCAATAGAAGAAGGATTTGTAATCAAAATTTTAGGCTCATTAACTGTTGATATTGATTCTACGGATTTTATTTTATTAGGAGATAATGTGGACTAAGGGATAGGCTCAATTTTAGTTATTACATTAATGATGTTGATAACATTGGTTTATGGTTTATCAGATGATGAAGGATTATTTGGGAAGGTTTGTTTAAATATGTTGAGACCTTGAATTTAGGGTGCATTTGTATTGTCTAAGTGAAGGTCGCCTTTGTCAATCAAGTCTTGAAGAACATTGCGGAATGTGTGACATCTTTAAATATCATGACCATTGACCATATGATATTTACAATAATCATTATCTCAATAATAAATGGGTTTTATATTGATATATCGATGGGAAGAATGAGTGGAAGTGATATTATGTTGGAGGAAATGATTTTTTCAAAAAAATCACTATAAGTTTTTGCTATAGGTGTATAGTTTGTTATTGGCAGATGTATTTAGTAGTAGGATTTTATTTAGGGGTGGATTTGACCATGACAATGTTGACAGTTGTATTCGACTTGTCTTAGGTTGGATGTTGACTTGGGTGGAAACTTGAATTTTTGTTTCTTAGCATGAAGCTTTACCCAACCATCCTCTAGAGCTCGTAATTCTAGTTTATAGGCCATGGTAATAGGATTGTTGAAAGTTTGGAATGATTGAATTTGTAAAGTGGAAAAAATATGTTTGGCACATGCACAACAAAATATTTTGATTAAATCCATCTATGGTATTGTAAAATATATTTGATTAGTGAAACTCCTCCAACAAGTGACGAAATTAGTGATAGATTTGTCCTTAAATTACCTAATGGCATATAGATCATTGATGGTGATTTTACGGGATATGTTTATGGATAACTAGTCTAAGAAATGTTGTGTGAGTTGTGCGATAGAAAATAGTGAGTGTTGTGGAATAGTATTATACCAATCTAAGATTGGGTCAACAAGGGACATGGGAAATTTTCTCAACATTAAGTCTTGATCATGGGCTATTAGATAACATGTATGGTGAAAGGTGTGGATGTGTTATTGGGGATATTCCTTGTTGTAGGAATTAATAAACTTAGGAAGCTCCCAGTGTCGTGGATATAGTTTATATGCTATAGAGAGATGAATGGGCTCATTACAAATCTGATTGTAAGAGAACACATTCTGGGATGAGGATGAAGAAATTTCTCGACTGGATATGCGGCTTAGAAGATCCTGTAGAGGTTTAGTTTGTGTTTATTGTTGTGGGGATGAGCTAGGTTGATATGGAAATTGGTTGGGTTGTGAGTATGTTTGATACTGTTGTGAAGTTTTTTGTTAATAGGGGGTGTTCTATTGAGGGGTGTTTTATTGATATGGAACACTATGTTGGTAAGGTTTATTCTGTTGCAGGATATGGTATTGTGGAGTTTTTTTGTTGAGGTATGTACTGCTAAGGTATGTGTTATTGATATGAGACATTTTGTTAGGGAATATTTTGATGATAAAGGATGTTTTGTTGTGGGATGTTTTGATGGGAAAAGGATCCTTGTTTCAAAGTGATAGGCTATGAGGTTTAAACATACTAGTACTTTAATGACATTGATGTTTGTGTAAGAGGTTGTGAATATGTAGGTGATTGTTGGAAAGGCATGGCCAAAGTAGCAAAGGAAAATACCTACTATGAAACACTTTTTTTATGGGATACTGTGTTGTGAGATGTTTTGTAGGGGTGTGGATTGTGGCATAGAGATCGATATTTGGAAAGGTTGTGGCATGTATTGTGAAACATGACGTGTGCTAACAATGGAATGAATATTAACCAATGTGGTTTTATGGGAATATACATAGAATGTTCTGGATGGGGTTAGTAACGTGTTGAGAAGACATAATTGTAGAAAGGGCCATGAAACCCAATGGAGAGGTTTATACCTATAAAGAGGTTGGGGAGTAGATGCAGTAGTGGTATTACTTGAAGGTGTGGATCCGATAGAAGGATTTGGTGAAGATATGGGTTACTGATTAAATGTGTTGTTGAGAAATCATTTGAAGATCATAAAAAAGAGCTGAGGAGATGTTGACGAGAATTTTTTTTTTATTCTTTGTTTCAAATGGGTTATTGGAGCTAGTAGAGATTTGGGTTGATTCTTGTTTGGTGGTTTGGGTTGATTTGATGTGTAGGGATATAACTGTTGGATAAAAAGGTCTTGGTTTTGATCAATGAGTTGTGTAATGGTAGATGAAGGGATGTAAGTGTGTCTAACAGATTAGGGTGTGATTGGTTACATTTGGACATTCCTCACTGCTAAGTAAGCATTGAGATCATTGGGATTTGATTCTAGAATTTCTTCAAAAATAGGGTCACCCCAATTGTAGAATAGAGGTTCAGATGTTCGAAGGTGGTAATGACATTGACAAAAAGAGGGAACTGGTTGTGGAAGTGGAGGAAGGAAACAATGATACTTTCCTAACTTAGAGGGGAAGCGTGAGATTTATTTTTGGGAAGTTTTCATTTAAAGAACAAATACAAAAGGACTTGGTGGAGGAAGGGAAATTTTTATTCTATAGCCAGTTTAAGTGACTTCTCAAGTGATTGAAACATAAAATCCACAAATTTTACCTTCCTATTATGTTAAAAATGTGCAAGAAGAAAAAATTATGTCCATAGATCAATTTGTAGCATCACTCCAGGCTGAAGTACCTCCTCAATTTATTGGTAACCCTATCCAAGGGTTGTGGAAGTGAATCCAATTTATAGCCCAAGTGATATGTTCTCATATTTTCAATAGGATACAAAAACTCATAAATATCCTCCTAAAGTGAGTGTTTACAATAAATGTATCCCTCTATGGGAAGCCTCATCACATCTGCAATGGACTCTATCTAAATAATAAATTTATTCTTTCCCACTTTGACTCTTTCTTTCTTCCAAGTTGTCAACACACCGCAAGTTACTCAAACAGAGTGACTAGATAGTCTTTCCATAAACAACGTAACATCACCATCATACAAAATATTCCATACTTCTAGGTCAGCCTTGACCTCTTCATAGAAATAAGGCTTAACGTGTTTTTTTGTGCCACCCATAGTGAATATGGGTATTGTGATAATGATTGCCAAAAGCCCGATACAAACAATACTTAAATAGAGATAACGAGCACCATCATTCCAATCTTCAACTCGTGTCTCCAAGATTTATAATTGAATTTTTTCCTAATTAGTAATAATCACTAATTTATCTATCCATCACATGAACACAATCTACGAATGTCATAAATAGCCAAAAAATCCATAAATGTCGTATCCTCTTACTTTCGTCAACATAACCTAACAAAATTTATTTTAATAATCATAGTTACTTTTTGGGGAACTATAACATTAATTATTTAATTTCTTGCAATTACTTCATTTAGTGGATGTTTTAGGTTTGAGTGTTAGTGATATTAGATTTATTTACTTAAATATATATTATAAACAAAGAATCTGCAAGAAAATAGAGCAAGGTGAAATAACTAACATTGCTAGACATGATTTATTATTGTATAGATTATTAAACAACAAATCAGAAAGCAATATCTTATTGGAATTTCTTTATTGACACATCTATTTGTTACATGTAGGTTCTCCAAAGTTTTCATACTACACATGGAAATGAATAGGGTAAGCACATGGATGTTACAATCAACACTTCTACTTGGAATTTGTTTTCAAGATTTGGTAAGGTGATTACACAAAACACTGTTTGACTAGAATGAGACAGGGACAATGTTGTTTCAAAAAAAATCATCACCATGACTCCTCTCTATCTTGGGGTATGCATTTATTAATGGAGAGAAGTGTGTGTAGTTAAGACCAAGATAAACATAAATGTAGATACAATTATAGGTATATGAAAAGAATAATATGCTTATTACGTTTGTGTTCTCTTACAGGTACAATTATAGGTAGAATTACAAGTACATGACAAGAATAATATGCTTTTTCATGTTGACATGAAAAATCAGAAATGTAGGCCCAATATTAATCTTGTGATGAACTTCCACCTATTTGGAAAGACATAAATATAGTCCCAGTATTAATATTTTAACTAGCCTTGTGGATTTTAAAAGTTATTCTTATATTGAACCCTTACACGACTTCAGACTGGTGTGAGTATATTTATTAACTTGAATCAAGATTGTTTTGTTCTAGGTACAGTCGGAAGTTGTTTGTTTATATTATTTTGATCTTAGTTTTTCTTTCATTTAACAAGTTAGTAAATGACATTTTGAACTTAGCGTTTACTACCTTAGTGGGCGAATGTAATTGAAGAATATAATTTTTCAAGATAAAGAGTCACTATCATTTAACAAGATAAATAAATATGTATTGAGTTTAGTTTCCACCAGTATCTCTAGTGTTAATCTTCTGTTGGAGGATTGAACTGATATAACAAAAAAAAGGTATAGTAGTTTGGGATTGAAGTGAAAATTTTAACTATTTTGTAACTTTGTTACTACTCTAATAGAAGTGTGACTAGACTCGTCAATGTTAAAAGTTCTTCTTATCAGAAATATTGAAAGATTTGTTATTTACTACAAAATACCTTTTGTTGAACTTCTAGTATGTTGTTGTTTGAATGAAAAATATTGAACATGTTTCTAAAATAGTTTGATGTCTTTCAAACTTCTTGGATCAATTGTTTTTACAAAAATGCTTTTCCAACATGCATTCATGGAGATCAATGACTACAATGCTTAAGTATAACACCTGACATATTATTTATTAGACAAAACATATTCATTGTCAGAACATATGTTGTCTTGCAAAGGATTTTTGGAGGAAAAATTGGAATAAACATTTACTTCCCAAGGTCAATAAGTTGAAGTCTGGCTACCCTAAATGGTATTTAATAGTAAATATTGGATGACGAAAATTGTGTTTATTTGAAATATTTGTTAATTACTACAAATAAATTTTTATGTTGTAGTTATAATATTTAATAAACCTTGTTAATATTAATTTTTTTAATGAAATTTTAAAATCAACAAGATAGAGCGGTAGGATCATGCGTCAGGGTTTGGAGATGTGCTAGTTGTGCGATTGTTTGAAAAAATTTCTATATTTTTTTGCATTACATCCTTTACATTGCTAATAATAACCACTTAAAAAAAATTTAAAACGTAGAATATACCAATAATTAATGTATAAATTATTCACATACGGTATGCCGACATCCACAAAACGCTAAAAAATATAATGCCCCTATGTAATGATTTTGAATGCATAATATATATATATATATATATATATATATATATATATATATATATATATATATTGCAAGTATCTAGTTTAAATGTTGCACATATTGTAAATACCCACATTAAAGTTCAAATAGAAAAAAAACAAAAACTTAAACTATGCATCAAATGTATAATTCCTTGTAAAAACATAGAACGATCTAGAATCATTTTATGCTTGAAAATATTGCAATAATAAAGGTGGAATTTTTATATACATAATATAATGGATTTTGTAGGTGTAATAAAAAAAACCACCACAATTTTACAAGTTTACAGCCGAAATATTTTTCAAATCAGTACTAACTAGAATATATATATATATCTTTTGTATATGTTATTTTGGATTTTCCACTTGCCCAAGCATGCAAATACATATTCATTTTTGGATAAACATTAAATGAAGTCAATACTCTCTTAACATTTTTTTCTAAATCTCATAGCTTAATTAAAGATTAGATGAATGAATTTCTTAGAATTTTTATTTTTATTAAATTAAATAAATCAATGTTGAAAAAATGCCTCATATTTTCCAGATCAATACTAAATAGTGAATAAATAAAAATATAAATAATTTTTGTAGATTAAAAAACTATTTAAATAAAATATAAACATTAGAAAGTTGAAAAGTTATAGAAGTTTTTTATTTTGATTGGTGGATTGATGAGAAATTATTTGTTTGAATGAAAGGTTTAGAATTTCTGCAGGAGGCAGATGCTAATAATGTAAGATGTTTTGAGCTTAGTGCCTACTAAGGCAACCTGATTGTTCCACAATATAATATTTTGACCTTATGGATGGCTAGCATTTAACAACTAAAAGATTAATATTTTTATCTTAATGGTTGCTAGCTTATGCGACACTATAGTAATTGGTTATTATTGATTGATATGATTTAACGTAATAGAGTAAGATATTGTCATCATAGAGTTTGTTAGGTTATGCCACAACAACACATTTCAATGTACAACGAATAAGTCCATTTTTTCGTAAAAGGGTGAATATGGGGTTTTGAAAGGACCCATATCCTTTTACAAAAATTCCCTTAAGGTAGAATATGACATTGAAGCATAGAAGAGAGAAATCCCGTAGGAAACAAAAGACAAAAATCTAGATAGGCATGACCCAAACATAGAAAATATACATTTCTTGAATAGTTTTAAGGATAGCCAATACTTCTATAGTAGAAAAAGTGGTGTTTCTGTTAAATATAATAATCAACATATTAGAGTTTCCTTGTTCCTTAAATTATTCTTTCACAAATCTGTATTCGTTCTTTTATCCTCCAAAATTTGTTTGGTTCTCCTACTCTTGCATTACCATACTTTTTGCAAATAGGTCTCTATAATCCAACACCAACACATTCAATGGAAACTAATTCTTAACATGAATTTCTTCTAATATATTTTCATTGACAATGTCAACGATGTCATAGCCATTATATTTTGATAATTTTGTCCAGTACAGGACTATCTATGGACAATATTAATGCCATCAAAATAATATCTATTTTATCAAATACATCTACTCATCGATTCCTGAGTACCACCATGACCATAAATCTATTTTGATATTCACTTTTTTACAACGAAAATTGATCCACCATCCATACCATCAGGATTTTTTTTCAAAACACAGCAGAATGAGTTCTTGGTAGGTTTTCTATGTTTTTAAAAATTATGCAAATATTCCTCTCATGTTTCTTCAGATTAATTTGCATCATTTTTCTGTCAAGATGTGCTCCATTCCATCCTTATTTCACTTCTCTAACAAATTTTTACTATATTACAAAAATATTTATTTGATAAAAAACTACCTTCTACAAAATATTGAATAACAAACTTACTTCTGTTTAATTATCTAAAAATCCCTACATGAATATAAGCCCTAATCAGCTATGGAAAATTTTACATTAAAAAAAATGTTGTAATTTTGGATGGGTTGAAGGTGAGAATGCATACCTATTTTTGGCATGGAAAGGAAATAAATACGTTTCAAAAAATTGAGCACAAAATTTTTGACGATTACCCTGGTGAGATTTTTATATTGATGAATAAGCATATGCATTGACGAAAAGAATAGAAAGGCAAATGTTAAATATATAAACTCAAAAACTATCAATTAATAGTGATATATAACTAACAAATCAAACCGCCAATTTCATTGGCAGGTGAATTTAATAGGGAGCGTGTATGATTTGACATTGCTTTATATTAAATGGATAATTGATGGATGACAACATTTACATGCTCCAAAAGGCGCACATATTTCGAATGGCGTTAAATGGAAAATTTTACATAGCTCATTTTAATGGTTAATTAATGTAGAGGCAACTTCAATATTAATTAGCATTTTGCCTTAAAAAATGGTTATCATTAATATTGCATTTGGTATTGTAAAAAATCAAAGTAAAAATTTAATATTATAATTTTTTTACTGTAAATAAAATCCCTTATATAATTGGGGTAAAATAAAGCCATTAATTCTTGTGTTTGCACTTTGACGTGTGAATCTTGGCACCCTTTTAGACACTTAAAAATACTTGCAAATATTTGTAATAAATTTCACATGTGAATTGCATATTTAATATTTAATTTTCAATTATTAATATAGATTTATATATAAATTATAAAAAATTACATCAATATATATTAAAAATAATTAAATTTATATAAAATAATTGGTATAAATAAACATTGTTTGTATTTTTGAAAGGCAATGTTGAAAAATTAATGTTACCCAAAAAATGTTTGACAGGGCCCCCTCCCCATATCTATATATATAGTCCTCTCCGCCTAGTATAATGTTAATAATAGTTAATATTTCAAAATGATATTCCTTTTGTTCAATAAAAAAAAAAAAACAATGTTGAATATTCTAGTAGATAATGCTGAAGTAGCTACTTTTGAAGTCTTCGGAACTCTGCCATAATGAATAATATTTTAAATTTATTTATCTAGTTCGATGTGAAGGATGTGTATATACTTAGCAATACTATATAGTTTTTTATGAAGGAAATAAACTTTAATCTTTAATAAAAGATTTAACTCCCTCAATTATTTCAATTGAAATAAGTAATGACTCACCCAAGTTATCGCACTTAGCTATGTGAATCATAACTCACACTTAGCTTTGTGAATCAAGACTCGTTCTTATTTGTGTGAATCAGTACTCACACTTATAACTGTGATTTTATATTGGCAGTTAGAAGTGTGAGTTGAGATTGGAACTTAGAAATGTGAGTCGAAACTAGCACTAAGAAGTGCGAGTAGAGACTCGCACTTTGAAGTGCAAAAATTCACACTTAAAAGTATGATTCATAATAAGTGTGACTCGAGGTTCACAATTAGATGTGCGACCAATCACACTTGTAAGTGTGATCACTCACTTATACAATACTTTCAAAATTTATAATAGACAATTACAATTTTTTTTAACTATGCTTAATATATACTAGTATTTTTTATATAATATAAAAATTGATGGTCATATTTTAAGCATGCAAATCACACATGCCAATTTTATAAAATATTTGAAATTATGTTACATCTAATATTATGAAAAACATATAAACAACCATCAAATTTAATACCATTCGAGTCACATGTGCTAGTTCTGTGAAATATTTGAAAGTATGTTACGCCTAAAATCACAAAAAATGTCTAAAAATTTGTCAAAGTTAACAATATTTGAGTCACACGTGCCAATTCTATGAAATATTTGAATGTATATTATGTCTAAAATAATGAAAAATTTCTATATAGCCATCAAATTTAACACCAATCAAGGAATTTCATAGATAGGATTTTTAACATCAACGTTTATTGTTTTGAATAAGGTATGCATAAAGAGTCATTTATGTATGATGATATTAACATTGATATGTGGCGTAAATGATAAAAATCACTTACGCATTATCTTGAAGTTAACGGCTGCTTGGCATATGTAATTTAGCAACAACTGGGCTTATTGAAGATAGCATCTGTGAGGCTTTGTAAGATAGCGGTTATTTGGATTATGTGGGGGATTAAAATAATAAAAAAATAGAAATATAAAAATAGTGAAGCTAAAATCCAAATATTTGGATTTATGAATTGGATTACAAGAGTGGTGAAATTGGAATCCAATAATAGCACTATTGGAATCCAATATTAGTCAAATTGAAATCCAATAATAGCAAGATTAGAATCCAATAATAGTGAGATTAGAACTAGAATAAGTCCAATAATGATAATATTGGAATTCAATATTAATACTAATGGATTCTGATAATATTAATAATGGAATCCAGTATAGACATAATGAAATCCAACATATGCAAAAATGGAGATGGATTTCTTCCTATACTTGAAATACTTGAGTCTCAATTCACTGGAATATGTCTCGATTTATTGAAATCAGCATTACTTATTTACAATAATTTTGTTTGTTATCACCTTCTTCACCCAAATCTATAATTTTTACAACATATATCATGCATCCTTTGTTCTTAGCCTTCCTAATATGTATTGTTGTGATTTTCCTAACTGTAAAACCTCTTTTTACTCCCTAAATTTCTACTATTTTATACATGTTACCAAGGAACTTAATTCAATTTTCTAGTAATTCTCTACTTTCCTTATGTTAAGTTAACCATTTTATACCTATGAATATGTCATATGAGCCTAGAGGAGCTGAATATAGGTCAACTTCAATAGTAAATCTAGGTAATTTGAGAGTTGCACCAAACACGCATTGTTTAACAGTGTGGATAACGTTGTTTCCATACTAAATAGACCATGATTATTTCATATAACTAGGTTTTATTTTCATTTTAGATGTAAATTTTGTTGAAACAAAAATTTAGTAGCACCAGTACTAATTAAAATGGTTACAAGTAATCCATACAACTTACGTGCAACTTTGACTGGTGTAGCTTGTTTTTCAGCTTGTTTGTCTGTCACTACAGCATCAATATGATGTTGTTCGTTTCCATTTCTCTTCCTTTGAGGGAATTTATTGGTATAATTATCTAGACCAAAAATATATTAGCCCCCAAAAGGTCCTTTCCTTTCATATTTATTTTCATTGTTGGCTATATTTTTTCGGCCTGTTCTTTTTTGTTTCTTATAGCATTTTTAACTGTTGTGTTTTTCTTTCCATTTTGATTATTATTATTTTGTTACTATTAAAATTCTTCCAAGTAACCTTTTTAGGTGCCAAAGAGGATGGTGCACTAATATATTTCTTTTTATTTTCCTCTGTGTTTGTAGAAATAGCCTACAATTTTTCTTCTTGTCTGATTTTATTTTCGAAGCTAGCTTCCATAGTTGATGGCCCATAGACATCAACTTCACCTCCTATCATCAGGTTTAAACCCATAAAACATTTCCTAATATGAATTTTTTCATATGTTTTATATTGAAGCACATACTTGAGAAGTTTCGTAAACCTCTCCTAATACTCAGTCATTGTCATTTTTCCTTGTGCTAGTGTCTAATTTTCAAACATCTTTTGATCATAATAAAGCTAGGGTAACCAATGTTGTTTTAAGTATGACTTAACCTTATCTCAATTCAAATTTTATTCATTCTCTTCCAACTCAACCTTCCGACTATCCTACCATGAAGATGCATCATTAGAGAGTTGATAGGCTCCCCAAACTGCCTCAGTTTCTTCAGAGAAGTTCCTTATTATAAAGTACTCCATTTCATTGAACCAATTTTCATCTCCATCACTCAAGGTAGTACAATCAAACTTCAATGGGATGATCCTTTTGATATCATTTGATAGTTCAGCTACAAAATATGCCATCTTATTATCACATGGGTTAACTTGATTAACATTCATATTTGCGTTAACATTATATTTAGTAACATTGTTATTTGTTACATTAGGATCTGTAGCATAGTTTTTTTCCAGCATTAAGATGTTCATGTGATGATTCTTCACCATCACTGATGAGTTGTTTAATGCCATTTGTAAACAACTCTTCTCTAATTTTTTGAACCATTTGTATCCTTGCACTTGTATTCCCATGTTATACTACTAAGACATTTCATTATAAGATGAACTTATGGCATGAATATTAATTAATATATTTATTACTAGTTGACTTATTTTTTGGTATTGTGAGCACACACTTATTATCTTGATCACAATAAGGTGTTTAAATTATGCTTTGTATGATTCTAAGCTTATTTTCAAGAAAATTGTTATATGTAGAAACTCACATGAAACCGAAGGATCCATATACAATAACCTATCCACACTCAAAGGAATCATCTACAACTAAGGGATCATTTGTAAAAACTCACATACAACCAAAGGAATTGTCTGTAGTAAAGTGTCTGCAGCCAAAAGAGGTCACACACATGAAATAAGATGTGATCTTGAGAATCTCATGGAACGTAGACATCACATTTGAGTTTACAAGTGTTAATGGAAGAATAAATAAAAATTACAACATGAGAACTAGGAGATGGATCAACTCCAACATCTAATTGTGTGACACAACTTAACAAAGAACTAACTGATTAAATTCATGATTTAGGAACTGATTGATCAAATTGATCAGTTGTTTAAGTTATGTGATTGACATGTAAACACCTACTGATTAGATTTGATACATGCATCGAGTCTCTGGATTATGTGGTTGAGATATTTTACTTGATCTATTAGAACTTATAAATCAAAATCTATTTTCTCGCACTTTTTCTATATGGAGATATATAAGAAGGAAAAGGTTAATGCTAAAAATAGGAGGACGAGATCTAAAATAAAGAGAATATATAGATAAAGTAATTGTTTTATTCCCAATTGTAATCTTCATGTAAATACAATAAAAGTCATAGTTCTATTCTTTAGCTATAGTCACCGGCCTTAGGAGGGATTAATACCCAAGTTAGGGCCCACTTGCGGTTTGCTTACCCCTCCATCATTTTTTGATTTTATTTATTACATGATTAGATTAGTGGAAACTCAATTCTTTATCTGCATTTTGAGTTTACATGTTCTATCTTAGATATAATATTTGCTTCCAATCTAAACATAGTTTTTTTCCAAGCATTATTATTTCCCAAATTCTAGTTACAGAAATTTACATCTTTACCTCCTAAATACTTGTAACTGTGCATACAACACTGGCACTATTGAAATTCTACCTCCCTTGGTTTGATAATTAAATGTCTAAAGATTAATGAAAAAATTACTAATTACTACAAGTTAATTTGCACCACTATTTTTAGCATCATTTCTAGGGATACTACCAAGTTATAAGGTTTTTGAGAGGTTTTTAATTTCTTAAAGAACTTTAGCTTTTAGGAAATTCACCTCTAACTAGCCCCCCCACAAAGTTCTATTGATTGAGTTGAACTAGTTAATGCATGCATCGTCTAAGGAATGCCCATGGTATATTTTTACATAATTCATAAGTAGCACATATATCTTCATATAATTTTAAGGATTTTGAAGAAGACATACTTTCCTTTGTATAAGGTTTTTTATTAGAAGATCCCTTCTCAAGTAAAAGTTTTGAAGCTGCTCATGGGTAGCTTGATATGGCAGAAGAACTAGACCAAAATTATCTAAATGGGAGAAATATATTTGAGTTTCCCATTACCAATAATGATGAAGTTGTTGCTATGAAGAATATTTTTCCCTCATCCTTGCCCAACTTTCATGGATCCATGACCGAACACCTAGACACCTTTCTATTTGAGTTTGAGATTTTATACAGGAATTATAATTATACTATTGATGCACATAAATTAAATCTATTTCCTGCTACACTCAAGGATGTAGCCTTAATATGGCTCATGGGTTTAGGAAGAATATTCATAACCACTAGGGCACAAATGAAGGATAAGTTTCTCACTAAGTATCAATAATACTACATGTTAATTAGCAGAGGATGTGATGAAATCTACAAAATGGTATAGAAAGAGGATGAGCCATTGAAAGAATACCTAGAAATATTCTTGATCTGCGTTCAAATGATAAGACACAAAATAATACCTCCTGAATCTCTTAAATTACTCTTTTTGAAGGGACTCGGTGAGGAGGACATGGATTCTCTAGATCTTATAGGAGTATGAGAAAATTCAAAAGCTAATATAAAAGAAATTTTTCAATCCTACAAGAATTACTCAAGAGCTACTATGAAGAGGATGATAAATGTAAGATCAAGAGGTGGATCAGGTACTAAAACAATTGGGAACATATACAAGTCATATATTTTCAATGTTCAAGAACACGAATTAGGAGATTTTGAATGACATAGACACTCAATTAGATGCTTTGCATGCTAAGAAGAAAAGGGAAGATGTAGAGGAAACACTCACATAGGTACTCCATGCATACAGAAGAAATAAATCTGACTACAAAAGTAGAGGATTGGATAGCATTAGACAAGAAAGGGAGGCTTCACCTAAATTAAAGATTTTGGAGACAGAGGATGGACAAGTTTTTAATACTACTAAAA
Organism: Taxus chinensis; assembly: GCA_019776745.2. Classification (NCBI taxonomy): domain Eukaryota; kingdom Viridiplantae; phylum Streptophyta; class Pinopsida; order Cupressales; family Taxaceae; genus Taxus; species Taxus chinensis. The sequence continues at coordinate 332,580,317 of CM034146.1, forward strand.
GAAATCCATGACCGCTAAGGTAAGAGGGTATCTCACAAGATGATGTGCCATAATATCAAAAAAATTCTAATAATCCATATATGTAACCCACACCTTGGGCTAATCCTCAAGGTTAGCCTCCATACCCTAGCCAATATAAAAAATAGTTATAACCTCAATTTTTAGACCAACAAAAAGGGAAAAAACACCCTCAATCATGAAAAAAACCTTGGAGAGGAGGGAAGAAATGGAATAACCCACTACCTAATCACTAACAATATTTAGCAACCTCCTTATCCACAACACCAAGGTCTGATGCCAAACCCCCAAGCAGGACCTCAACCAAAATCAACTCAAATAATAGTTCAACCAACACCTAACACCAATATTAAATTTTCTCAAACAACCTATTCCACTAAACCAACTCAATACCCTACCTATTCCGTTGATGTCAACAATATATATCTTTGTTCAGAAAGAACACTTCCTCCACCAAGGACACCCACTATTACTGAGATTGTGGATGACCCACAGTTGTTCTAGACCAATCCACAACAAAGCTAAAAGAAGTTGCAAGTTGATCTGAGACAACCTGAGTAGAATTATAACAAGGGTAAAGCATAGGCTAATGAGCCACCATTTCCTAAAATATTACAAGAAAAGAATTTTTATTTTAAATCATAATCTGATTATGATTTTTTCAACTAACTGAGAGATATTTGTGTCAAAATTCCATTGATTCAAGCCATCAAGGATGTGCTCATCTACAAAAAGTTAGTCAAGGACCTATGCATAAAAAATCCAAGAAGGAAGAGAAAAGAATCCATCCATTATATAAGTTATTGGACATCTAGCTGATATTATGCTTGGAAATTCATTTTTTCCCAAGTACATAGATTCAATAACTCCTTTAGTAAATGTTAAAATTAATGAAAAAATAATAAAGAACAATCTAATTGACTTGAGGTAAACTATTAATGTCATGAAAAATAATATCATGGATGATTTAAAATTATAAAGACTAAGGCCAACAACTACAGTCTTATAGCTTGTAGATAGATTGACAGTGAAACCTAAATCTGAGTACTTGAGGAAATAGTTATGGTGGTATAATATTGGGAGTACCCTATTGAATTTATTGTTCTTTAACCAAAAGAAAGCTTAGGAGGATATCAAATAATTCTAGGAAGGCTATGCTTGATCACTACTAATGAATTCATAGGTTACAGGTCTAGGAATATGATTATTTCTAATAGAAGTGGTTCTAAAAATCTTATGCTTTATCCTTCTGCAAAACCATTAAATGAAGAAGATAAAACCATTTGGGTTGAGGAACCAAAAGAAGATCAAAGCTCTTTGTAGCAGCTCATGATGCTAGAAAATTCATGTATAATTGATGGACAAGAAGAAGATGTTGTTCTTTCCAACGTCTTACAGAACAACTATGGAAGGAGTGAAGAAGTAGATAATAGATTACGATGTCTAAGTTTTCATGTGAACCAATTCTAACCACATTAAATCAATATGGATGTTCTATGTAAGAATTGTATTGATACAACCTAGAATTTACCAGATAACACCCTAGACACACTGACACATCACTCAACCTAGACTGAGCATTCACCCAAAGCATGAAAGGTACGAGGTCCCTCTTTAGGGTTGCTAAAGTAGGATGTTAGCATGATGAAGGAAGAAACATATAGATCCAAAAATAATCCATCATTATACAATGCATGCTACATTCAGATTTATGAAAGAACAAGATTAAACAATAATCATGATTGAATCAAGAACATGCACTAATCAATTACACACAAGAACAACACTTAGGTTCGGCCAATATCTTCCATCTATTAATAAACATAGATTGTATCCTTACAATAATGGATAATCAATATCAATGCAGACTATGGATCTGAATGTAATAATAAATCATATGCGCATATCTCTATACCTTCATACATCCATCTCTCCACCACACATATCATACTACTATGTTATTCTTATCATATATATAGGGTGGAGACTTTCCCTTAACCACTTATCTATTTTGGAAATAGGCTACATGCTATTAATAGCCACGTGCCATTTATAGGCATAGCCACACATGCAAGTGTGATATCTTTAGACTAATTATAGTTAACTAAAGTGACAATCCTATTTTTATCTCGTCTCCATGTGAAAAACTTTGATCCGATCCTCTAAAGATAGACAATGCATGACGCGCATGTCTCTACATCATTGGTGTGTTCCGCATGCCATCTTCTAAAAATAGGATAAATGCTCAAAATGCTAAGGAGAATAATTCTGAACTTGTCCTCTGTGCGTGTGTTCTTCCTATCCCTCCAGTGCCCTTGCATGGATTTATCCTCTGCGTGGAATTCTTGTGTGATCTGTAATAAGTATTCTCTGATCAAAATTATCCACACTAATCTATTTTCATCCCGACAATGGGTATACCAAAGAAAATAAGGATGTGAGGATCTTCCTAGAGGAATGGAAAGAATAATAATGAAAGAATGTAGATAAATAACACCATTTTTATGAGGCTATGAGGCAGACCTCCTTTGTATCACTTTGAAGTATCTACTCTAGATACTCCTCCTTTATTTCATCCTCCAAGGCTTTCCATTCAACGAGTGCTTGTTATACTTTTTATGGAATGTCCATAGCAAAGAACTCAAATTCATCCCTTACAATTTCCCCTTTTTCATTTTATAGAACCAACACAACACTAGACATTCAGGCCATTCTTCCTTCTAGAAGATCCATCTAGCATACGCAACTTAGCTTCCCAAGCTCTTAAAGAACTGAGTCTTTGCAATCTTGTGCTGCTATCAGGGCCTCGCGCTTCTATTTAACCATTGATAATCTTTCTTCACAGCCCAATGTCTCATCCTTCATTAATTTTTGGAAATCATTATTTTCTTCTAGGGTCTTTATGCTGATAAGCACCTCTGGAGATATGCATATGTTCAAATCCTAGTTCGCTTTCTTCAATAGTTCTTGTAGCGCTTGCAGGATCCCTTCATAGGATGCAATCTTTAGCATCATTGAGGCTTTCTCTCATTATTCCTCTTACTCTAACTTCCTTGGTGCTATCATGCACATAAGTTCATCTTCAAGCACTAGGTCCACCAACTTTCCTACATAATGTATCACTGAGGGAAATGTCTATGGTACCTTGGTCTCCAAGTGTGGCCTAGCTCTGATGATATTGTCTCCAATCTCCTCTGTGATGTTGATAAATACTTCATTCTTATTTTATGCAAAGTACCTCTCTTGTGTTATGCATGCTATCTCCACATCCTTTGTCTTTATCTCTTCATGCAGCACTCTGATTATTATTGCTTTGTCCATGTTTCTTCTAGCAACTTCAGTAGAAACCTTCACTAATGTGTTGCTAACCTACTCATCTGACATGACAGTAGGCTTTACTGTCACATGTCTAGATTGGGGTGCCTTGTTCAACCGTCTCGAAAAGCATGAATCTTCACATACATTAAATTTAGGCTCATCCATGTGGGTGTGCATTGACCATGATAGTTGTTTTTGAGTGCGCACAGTTGCCATATCCTCATCCATTAGCTCCCAGCTAAATAAGTGCTTTGTTGCACTATCGTGCTCTAGAAACGGGCGCAAACAATTTTACCTACATCCTCTACATACCCCATGACTAGTGGACTGTGCTCTCCACTCATCCTATTAGATCTGACCCCAGAATTTTAGCTTCAAGGTTAGGATCTTGTCCCATTACATATTGAGCAGTCACATGCATGGATCCGACGTTTTCCTTTTCTTTTTTTTCTCCATTGTTGGGCCCCTAGAATATTGACTAAGTACAAAAGGAACGTAGGCGCGCTATAGTGCCCACTTCCCTTTGACACCTTTTGATACTGATCTTGATACTATTGATTACATTATGGACATTATTATGGTTTTGATTTAGTATGATGTTAGATGTTGGACCATGGATTATTATTGATTTTGATTTAATTATGATGCATGATGATTATTAGAGACACTTCAGATGTGGAGGATGACGTACTATTTGACATGGATATATTATGAATGTTTTTCGGACATGTGATTTTTGGATTTTGTGAATAGACCTAGAAAATGGAAATTATATGATGATGATATAGTTGTTGATATAAATTGTAAGTGGTATTGTTGATTGCCTTGATGTTGTTGTGATTGATATGTATAGATGATTTTGTGATTGTATTTATATCACGTTGGATGTTCTAATATGGCCATGAGGTCAAAGGAGGTATTTGTGTTTTTTAGGTTAAAATATAACAACAAACATCAGGGGAATGGAGACCAACCACATTGGAATTCTAGATGAATTCAACAAGGTCACCATGGCAACATGTTTTGTTTGTCTGTGCATTTTTTTTAGTGTTAGGGATTCCCATAGGGGGATCACCTTTGAATGTGACCAAGGGGTTTTGTGTATTTTAGTAATGTGGTTCCTTTTTATTATTGTTTGTATGTATTTTATTAGTGATGTGTCCCTTTCTTTTATTTAATTAAATTGTGGTAGATTAATGTGAGAAAACATATGGTTAAAATTTAATTGATTAAATTGGTACATAAGGAAGTAATCATTAAATTTGTTGACCATTGTGTTAAATGTTGTAAGGTTTATGTAAGTAAGGTTGTAAGTGATGTGTAAGTATGTGTAAGAGTTGTGTAACTCAGATTTTGGAGTATGAAACATGCCACCTTCTTAGAAATTCGAATTTGTCCTTGGAGGCTGCTTTTAGAAGCTTGTGGGACAAGTAAAACTTGTCCCATACCTCTTAATGTTATTTACCAACCATACCTATGGTTGGAGGGTTGATTTTATACCCTTTTAATGAATTTTTTTATTAATCAAGTTGCATGTTTTAATTGCACTCTTCTTACATTTTATTAAATTCAGTCCTATGGGTGTGGGATTTTTGGAGTGTGTAAGTTTATTTTTAGTTTATTCACCCACCTCTTTATTGTGCATTGGAGAATGAATTTGACTTATGTTAGAGTTGAGGATGTGTGATGTAGCATCCTACATGGATCCACCTCATCCTCTTCTCTACCCTCCTCTATAAAATTAGAACTCTTTGCTTGGTTTTGGGTTGTTGAAAAATTTTGCATACTTCCTTGGGGTGAATTTTCTTGTTGATTGGAGCTCTTGCTTTTGGAAGGAGATTGGAGAACTTTGCATGCTTGTTGGTTGCTGATTTTGGGGTTGTATATTTAAATTTGAAATCTTGCTATTTTGGAACAAATCTACCATGGAGAGGTAGGAGCTTAGCTCTTCATTTATGCTATTATTTCTTTTTGTGTTTTTGCGAATGGTGAATGTTTTGTGTGCTTTTTGGTTGTTTGGGTAGACTACCATATGAATGGTGTAGGAGAAGGCTATGTGGAATTCATATGGGGGGCATAAGGAATTCCAGTGGCATCATAATTCTTGTGGAGGGAGTTTGGGATTGGGATCCACCATGGAAAAGACATAGCTTGCATTTCTTACTTTGTGGGGGGCATAAGGAAATATGTGGTGGCCATAAAGAGGGATTGTGGGGGGCATAAGGATATATAGGTGATGATTTATATTGGTGGTTTTTTACAGGTGGTTTCCTATTTCCCATTGGGAGGCATAAGAAGCTTCCCCCTTAACTCTCTCTTCATTTGCTTGTATGATGAATCCTGAGTTTTGTCTTAATGTTTCAATGTAGTTGTAAACTGTTGTTTTGTTTTGGACTATGTTGTTAAATTTAAATATGCATGTTGAAAGAGTATTGTTTGTATGTTTTGTGGAATCCTGTTGTTGCCATGATTTGAAATACACCTTCTATTGCATTTTTATTGGGGATTAGGGGCCAATGAAGAAGGATGGATTCTCCTCTTCATTGGATGTCTTGGTTGGGTGGAGAGAATTGCCTTTCCCCCACTTTTGTTGTGTTCAAATTGGAAGAAAATGGAACTTTGCATGTTGTTGTTTTGGAGCATAGGAGAAAGACAGTTTGACAGTCCCTTGTGAAATAAATTATTTTGTAACCTTTCCCACTTTGAAGTGGATGAAATTGTAACTTTTTTGGAAATGGAAAGATGTTGTATGGAATATGAAATTTGTAAAGTGAAATAAAAAAAGAGACAGAATCTGTTTTACTTTCAAAGAATGTGAAAGAAAATGTAATATTCTGTTATGTAATTAATAAATTATTTTGAAAGGAATAAAACAAAGAAGTTGTAAAATTGTATTTGGAAATCAATGAATGAATGAATTTTTTTTCCCAAATTACATTGTTAAATTGAAAATATTTATATCAATGTTTTGAAATCTCTGGTTGAAAGAAAGGAATACGTATGAAAGGAATTGTATTACTTGTTCTTTTGAAAATAAGACAAAATTGGAATCATACTTTGCATTTTAGCTATTAAATGGTTTGTTTATATCAAATAATTGTATTAGACTATAATAGAAATGAAATCTCCATATATGGAAGATGAAATTGATAAACATATCCTCTAGAAATTGATCTCTGTTGTAAATTTAAAACTAGCAAATAATTTATATAAATGAACAGTTCGAACTTGCAAACAATAATCAATATTGAAACATTAAAATTTAGTATGTTATGATATCAATGAACTCAATTTGACAAAAAAAATTAAAGAAATAATTTAAAACATTGCAAAATCGGGCCCAAACCTTTTGTAGTCTTTTTTCTGTCAAATGTTGGAAAATTCGAATTGGAAATCATTCAAGAAAAATTACCCTCCAAATGCATCCTAAATCCTTCTTAGAATAATTCTCCATGTATGTTTGGCATGTTGAGTGAAGGAGGAGATAAAATTGAACAAAATTTATAAGTTAAAATTTACCAGTTTGCTTTTAAAAATCCTGCATGCCATTTTCTTAAAATTGACTAGTTAAACTTAATCAAAATCTAAAACTTATGATTCCTGTACAAAGCGTTCATCAAGAGATTTCGAAAAAGTCATTTTTTCCCAAAACCAAGATCTTTATATCAAAATTTATGGCCTTATGAAGTTTTCTTCATGCTGGCATTAAAATTTTGGAAAAAAAATTCCTTGGCAGGCCCACGGCCCGAATTTTTCCTTAAAACACTTAATAAATTTTTTGAGAAATTTTTTAACATTTTCCCCACTGCCCTGTCGGCCTGCACCCAATCAGAGGCTGCCATGTGGCCTCACGAGGAAATGGTAGAGACACGTCACCATTTTCTTCCTTGGTACTTTCTAAAAAAAATTGGAAATTTTTCTTAATTTCCTCCACCAGCCCACAATCCTGCATGCAATCGGGTAATGCCACGTGGCACAGACGGAGGGGCGGAACACTTGAAACCTTATCCTTTTTGAGAAAATTTTTTCTTTGAGAAAATTTCCTATAATTACCTCCGTGGCCTTGCACTCCTACCCCTGCTTTGGAAAAAAAATCTATTCTCGTGGATGCACGCGGGTCCGCGCATCAATCTTATCTCTTTTCCCCTTCCCTTTGGTAAATTCTCCCGAAACTTTTCTGCCGCCTCACCCTTCCCTCATTTTCTTTCCCACTTTGGCTTTGAGCTGCAACATGTGTCCCTGGCGGACCCGCATTGGGGCACGGGTATGCAAAAGTGGATTCCCCCCCCCCTACGCAAGGAAAACTTTCAACAAACTCCCCACGACCCACCAATCACGCCCCTTTTGGGAGAAAATTTTCATTCCTGGGCCTGCAGGCCCGCTATTGGGGGAAAATTTTCACCCCAAGGCCCACAGGCCCATAACTTGAGTTTTATAAGGATTTATGAGAAATTATTTATATCATTGGAAAGGTGAGGAAATTTCCTATCCAATAGAAATGATTTAGGGAAATTTTTAATGTGTTAAGTGTGAGAAAAATCAATGTTGGAAACTATAAGCCTGTTAGAGAGTGGGTATGGTGAGGAATTTACCCTCTAAACCTAATTGAAACTTCTAACTCTAATTTTTGGACCTTGTGACCTTTGATAATTATTAATAAAAGAAAATTATACTCTAGTAGATTAGAGTTATTCTGTAACTTTTTAGTGACAATTGTTGCCTTGTAACCTGGTAGTAGACTCCTTTAAACAAAAAAAACTATTCCATAATTTTCCTAACTAATCCTAGGTTGTTTCTTGAGTCTTAAGTGGGTTGTTTTAGTGGGCATCTCACTTGGTATCAAAGAAGTGGTTCAAAATCTTGGACCATTGGGAACACTAGAAAACTTAGGAAATGAAACTTAAACCTAGCACACTTTTAAATCAAGAAAACAAATTAGTATAGAAATTGCATCTTTTAGTAAACATGGAAATTGAATAAAACTTAGAAAAATGAACTAACTCTTGCCTTGGTTTATACAGGAGGCACAAATGGGATGAGGGGACTTTTCACATAGACCCAGACTTACCACCACCAGATTAGGGTGTAGTAGCCATCCTACCCTAGATTTTTTAGACTCTTCAGGATGTTAATGCCACTTTACGCGGAGGAGTAGTAGGAGGGCATGCAACGGGACATGATATGGAGCCATCTATTGGTGCTTAGGTATCTCCTCGACCTAGCGAGGAGAATAGAGGAGAGAACTCCCATGGAAAGTTAGCCAGGGTAGAGTCACCATAGAGGGGACAGGGTGATCGAGTTTCAAAGCATAGAGAGAGGTCTCAGAGCCCTAGGCTTAGGGATGAGAATGCAGAGAGACCTAGAGGCTGTCAAACCATAGTTGTAGATCACATCAAGGAGATCCTAAAGCTTCGACCCTCACATTATTCTTGTGACATAGATGGATTTTAGGCAGAGGCCTGACTAGTGATCTTGAGTGGTTGCTTCAAGATTTGTCCTTGTTCTAGCAACATGAAATCTCGTGTTGCGATCCATCTAATGAGGGATGGAGCAGGAGTATGGTGGAGGACAAAGGAGAAAAATCTCCATGTTGATTCTGATACAGTTACCTAGGAGCTCTTTGAGGAGAATTTCTAGAGTATATATTTTTCACAAAGGTTCATACAACAGTAGATAGATGAGTTGCATGACCTCTGACAAACATCTCTTTCAGTAGTAGAGTATGAGAGTAAGTTTTTAGATCTACTCCAGTATGTTGAGTACATGTAGGATGAGCCGGTGCAAATTCACAGGTTCATTTGGGGCCTGAGTCTAGACATTGGAGGTGTAGTGCAGATCCATTGTCCATAGACATTAGCCGAGGTCGTCGAGAAGGCCTATTTAGCAGAGGATACTCAGGGGAAGACCTAGCAGGATAGAGACCGAGTCTGGAACTGCATACAATAGATGTAGGACAATAGATCGAGGGGGTCAGTACCTCTTCCTCGTGGTGGACAGGGTTCAACATAATCATCCTTTAGACCATAGCAGTAGAATCAGTAGTCCTACCCATCTTATAGACCTCCACAGAGAGTTGATGCATAGAGAGGTCAGAGTATGGGGCCTCCTCCTAGGGGTGTCATCAGGACACAGGGTGGACCTAGAGCTCAGTTAGTGGGAGCTTTCCAGTAGAGACCTTAGTAGACTGTAGCTATATCATTAAGATCCACACCATAGATTTCCACAGCACCTAGTGGAGGTGCTACTCATTGGGGAGGATCAGGTGGTTGTTTTGGTTGTGGTGTTACTGGATATTTTTGGAGAGACTACCCACAAAACCCTAATAACAAGGGTAAGACAGATCTCAAAGCATACTATTGGTGACATGGGATGTAGCCACGGGATTTATGTAGTGGTTGAGAACCACCAAGTTGAGCATCAGAGTATAGCCATTGAGACTATAGGTAGCATTGGTGGTATTCCTACCATTATATTGTTTAATTTTGGTTCTTCTAATTCTTTCATTACACCATTTTTAATAGAGCGATGCAGTCTAGTGACAATTAGATTAGGTCATAGTTGGGATGTTGAGATGGCTTATGGAGCCAAGATCTCTATAGAATCCTTAGTTAAGGAGTGTGTAGTGGATTTGGGACCTTTCACCACTACCTTAAATATCTGTATCCTTCCTTTGGGCTCGTATGGATTGGTTATCTGCACATAGGGCCAGGATGGATTGTTACCACAAGACTATATCTTGTGAAGATTATTTGGGAGTTGAATCAATGATTTCAGGTGTTAGGAGACTCGTTTTTATTCACAACATCTCCACTATGCAGCTTTAGTAGTGTTTGTGATGGGGTTGTTAGATGTATGTTGTTACAGTTACTGATAGATTAGAGGATGGGTCTAGTGGACCATCGCTAGATGATCACCCCATTTTGAGAGAATCTATAGATGTCTTTCTAGGGGAGCTACCAGGGTTACCACCCCCATGTGAGATATATTTTCATATAGATCTTGTTCTGGGAGTAGAGCCTATCTCATGATCACCTTATCGGATGACCACCCTAGATCTCTGTGAGCTCAAGTTACAACTTGAGGGCCTTTGGAGAAAGGCCTTATCCATCCTAGTGTATCCCCTTGGGGTGCACTAGTGATATTTGTGAAGAAGAAGGATGGATCCTTACGGTTGTGTATTGATTACCACCAGTTGAATGAGATAACAATCAAGAATTGTTATCCCCTTCCACGTATTGATGACTTGTTTGATCAGATGAAGGGAGCCACAGTTTTCTCTAGATTGATCTTAAGTCAGGCTATCATCAGTTGAGAATTTTTGAGGTGGACATTCATAAGACCACCTTTCATATAAGATATGGGCATTATAAACTCACAGTGGTGCCTTTTGGTTTGACTAATTCCCCCATAATATTTATGAGATTGATGAATGGGGTATTTAGGACCTTCTTAGATCACTTCATGCTCATCTTCCTTGATGACATTTTTATTTACTCACATATGCGTGAGGAGCATGAGGGGCACCTTTGCTAGGTTATTCAATGTCTTTGGGAGTAGCAGATTTACAATAACTTGGAGAAGTGTGCATTCTTTCAGATGGAGGTGCAATATTTTGGTCACATCATTTCTGGGGAAGGTATCATAGTCGATCCTTCCAAGATTAGAGCCATTATGGATTGGTAAGAACTCAGTACTATGACTAAGGTACGTAGCTTCATGGGATTAGCAGGGTACTACCGAAGATTTGTTCAGGACTTCTCTTAGATTACACACCCCATCACTTCCCTTCAGAGGAAAGGGAAGAATTTTTTTTTGTTGGACAAATATGAGCAAGCCTTTAGGACATTGAAGGAATGTCTCACTACAACACCTATTCTTGCAGTGCCAGATCCTCAGGGTGAGTTTTTCATTTACACGGATGCTTCATTGGTAGGCCTTAAAGGTGTGTTGATGCAAGAGGGTAGAGTAGTGGCTTTTGATTCTCGCAAACTCAAAGATTATGAGCTTGATTATCCAACTCATGATCTTGAGCTTACGGTAGTTTTGCACGCCTTGGTTCTATGGAGACACTTTCTTCTTGGTCAAAGATTCACACTCAGGAAAAATCACTTGAGTCTTCACCACCTCTTCACGTAGCCCAATCTTCACCACTGATTTAATTAAAAAAATGATGGACAAAATGCAAAATCTGGAGGCTTCTGTTTCAGGAAGTTATAGCGCCCTGACATACGAGCAATTTTTTCGGGAGCCTATCCACCCTTCTGTCCCCCTTCATTCATATCCTCCTCAATGGGAATTACTAAAATTTACTCGTTTTAATAGTAAGGAGGATCCTCAACAACACTTGCGCTCATTTAGACATGCCTGCTATCTAATTGCTCATGACGATGCCTTACTACTCCGTACCTTTCCCATGTCCTTATCAGGACCCGCCTTGGAGTGGTACAGTGCTTTAACCTAGCACTCAATCTTCTCTTTTAACCAACTAGCCCAATCTTTCTTGGATCATTTCTCCATTAACATTACCAAGAAAGTATCTATCACCGACCTCTATGCCATCCGACAAAAGACGAATCTATCGCAGATTTTGTTGGACGATGGCGGGGCCTTATCAACCAACTTACATATGCCTTTCCTCAGGCCGAACTTATCAAACTTTTTACGTGGGCCTGCGCTAAGCACATCTCTTGTACCCTCCAAATTCAAAATTTCCACACATTTGATGAAGCCTTTACTATGGCTTGAAAACTAGAGATTCGAGCCTTAGAGGAAGAGAAATTGCGGTTGCGCAACAAAAACTCCAATTTCTGAACCCAAGATTCCACCAACAAACCTAACACCACCAATCCTCACACATCGACTGCTTCGAAATCTAAAGGATCTGTGCACGCGGTGATGGTCAAATCCCAACCACCATCTAACACCCCGCCAAAAACCACCTATAAGTATAAAGCGGAGCCCATCAACTACACTCCCCTGGGAGAAACTTATGGTGTCATCTTGGAAAAATTGCTCAAAGCTGGAGCTATCACCTTGCCTCCTATTAAACCTCACTCTGGGTTTGATTTCACTCGCGCTATACCTTCTTGGTACAAATAAAATGACTTCTGTAAATTTCACCACGTAAAGGGACACAACCACGAAAACTACAAGATGTTGAAAAACATAGTGCAGGAAATGGTTGATGCAGGGGATATAACCCTCAATAATCCTAATGCCCCTACTAACAGAAATTTGAAAATATTCAACAAACCATTCCATAATCATTCTCCTAACAGTAACATAAACCAAGATATCTTAGCTGAGGAGAGTGTTCATGAGATCCATGCAGTCTTCGAATCCCAGCCAAAAGCCTCTATCGAAAAAAATCTGAATCAAACTTCTTCACTAACACAGGAACCCGAACCCCCTTCCTCACCATCAAGACAAGATGAAATCCTTGCCGTTCCTTTATCCTTTAGGGAATTAACCACCCAGAGTTCTCTTCTTACAGATGAACCTTCTTACACCACATCCTTGTAAGACTGTGAGTGGATGTTATCTAACTTATCTATTTCCCAAACGTCTCCTTCTACCATTCTTGCTATAGAAGAGAAAGGCTCACCACTTCTTTTTTCATCCTTAGATGAGAAACCTCTTGCACCGACATCACCACATTATTTAAACATGACGGATCCTCTCAAACACGCCCTCCTACCTATTAGTTCTTCATCACCTAAATCTTTTCAGTGACCGGTTGACCTTTTAACGCCCATTGATACATTGCCTCATTTACCCCCTGTATCACACCCACAGTGGACCAGAATCACAACCCACCTTTCTTCCATACAAAAGTTCCTATTCACACGTGAGGGTTTTCATCCCTCATAAGATAGACGAGTCCTATGGGAACGTTTGAGTACCCCATATTCTACTCGAATGCAGATGACTGATCCAGACACCTTTACCATATACCCGAAGTGTTTACAGAAGCTTAAAATGCCTATGTCCTCATCTCTACCAAATACCTCATCCACCTCTATTAGCCTAACCAAATATTCCCCTACGATTGGGACCTCACCAATACCTAGTCTAACATACCCACCTAAGCGGCTAGATTTATCTAAAAATAAAGCTATCCATCCACTTAGGAGACAGACTCAATCTCCTCAACCTATGTCTCTATCACAACTAAAACCATCGTCGTCACACCTACCTTCCATATTGGGACCTCATCCCTCCACCTTGCATCAATATATCATACCTCCTGTGTTTTATTTAAAATGACCTACATCTTCTGCACTTATATAGAGATCCAAGGGTATATCAACACCGTCACCCCGCGTATCCTGTCCACCTATCAACCCTAAACAAAATCCATCATGAAAAGATTTGTTTGCGTCAATCCTATTTCTCCGTGGTTGTTTTCTGATACCACATCATCTGTGGCCTCATCATCTAACCAGCTAAACATAGCTTTTGCGCTAAAGAAGCCACATTCAGTTAAAACCCATTATCAAAACCCCTTGGCTAAACCACCACCCATACAAATCAACCATACCCTGTCATTACCAGAATCTACCCAGTCAATAGCCTCATCTTCCTCTAACTTTGACCCACTCAAAGGGTCTTACACCAAAATCCTTACTATGTTGGTGGAGAATACAACCATTTCCCTACCCCCACTTAGACCTTATGATCCATCTAAACCTCGACCTATAGGTTATGATGAGTCTAAAATATGCACTTACCACCGCACACCAGGACATGACATAGAGGGATGCAAAGTGTTGAAAACCATACTTCGTCAGTCACCTCTCTCAGATAGAAAAGTTAAGAAAGACAACTTACGAAGGGAGAGACCTTTAGCTTCAATTCCCTCTCCTATGCCACCTGTCCCCGCCTCACCAAAATCTATCATTATTAAAACTCCACCTCTCGAAGACCATGACTTATCCATACCATCTTCCTCCTCTCGTATTCACAAGATCAATATGATTAGTGTTGCTACTCGAGGGCAGAAAAATAATGGAAAAGCAAAAGAAAGCACACCTGCGGCCTCTCTTTCTCCATCCACCATCCTGATCACACCACCACCTAAAGTGGTTATTCGTGGACCCGCCTACCCCGTCTCTAATGGAGTTTCCCACCAAACCATGATCAAACAGCTTCACCAATCACCTGTAAAAATGACACTGTATGATCTCATTCAGACTTCTGAATCTCATCAACAAGCTCTCGTTGAAATCCTTCAAGGGATAGAGGTCTTACCTAATAAAACCTTTCCTGTTACCTCCATTCTCACACCCAATCACGTTGATTCACTCACCAAACAACCTATCTCCCCAACCACTTCTGTCTCTGTACATCAAGCCGCGGTTGTCAGTTTCTCCGAAGACGAAATTATCGACTTTGGTGCTGAAGATCCTGACCCTGCTCTTTTCATCTCAGCTTATGTCCGGGACATTCGGGTGCGTCATGTTATGATTGATGGGGGTGCTAGTCTAAACATCATCTCTTCAAAAGCCTTCCAACAAATGAATATCCCTTCTAGTTACATGTGTGCTAACCCCATCATGTTGTGGTCATTCAATGATGCTATTACTTCTACCTTAGGTACTGTGATCCTTAACATTCATGTAGGACCATGTACTTTACCGGAACTCTTCTATGTCCTTGAGGGAGAGTTCCAATACAATATGTTGTTAGGCCGCCCTTGGATCTGGGCTATGGGATGCGTTCCCTCCACCTTACATAGATGCATAAAATTTGAGTACGAGGGGAAGTCCTACACCGTAAAAGCTGATCCTCCCCCCTTCAAAACCTGTAATATGTTATATCGCCCTAATGATGTGCTTGTACTAGTCAAGACACCCATTCACCCAACCCAACCATCCACTTCAACCGCCCCTAAACCTTCAACCAATGAAACCACCGTCACAAATACCACTTCCTTTCCCGTAGATAACATCCCAACCTCCGACCCCTTAATAGATGTTTTTCAACACCTTACGTTGGGGGAGTACCGCCTATATAACGTTAGTTCTTTCCATACCCCACAGGAGTACGGACAGTTACATGTGCATCCTACCTACGACCGTCGCGTGGGGGAGGTAGTCTCTTACGGACCACCTAATTTCCGCACCAACCTAACGTATGGGGGTGTCAATGCATCCTCTGTTACCCCTGAACCTCCTCTTGGGGTGGTTCCCTTCCAATCCGATTTTTAATACTTGACAAATTGTCATTTTTCCCTCACCTTCTTGACTCGCTGTGCTTAGAAAGGCTTTGGTTTTGGTCTTTATGAACAAGGCTGACATACAATCATTCCCATGACTACACGCAAACACAATGATTGTAGTGGTCTCAGATTTCCTGAAACACTTACACCGGAGAAACCTCGTGTCATTTGTCTCCTAGAAGATGACGATGTCACCCCTACTGAACCATCATCACCCATTTTTCCATCGTCACCCACAGAGTCGATAGATCCTAAATCTATCCCTCCTAACTTTTTTTTCATAAATGCTATCTTCCTAGGTCCTCTCACTTATCAACATGATAATGAGGACCCATCTTCTCTTCCCCTTCTGTATCCAGACATGATCAAAGAGGATTCACCTTTAATTAATGTTGTTGAGTGCCAAGATGACGACTCCATCCTCACTTACCTTGGTGCGGACGACTCCTATATTCAACGCGCCTTACCATCTGAAACTCAAACCATGTTGAATGAGTCGACTATAGAAATCAACATCCACACAGAGGAGGATCCTCACATTGTGAAGATCAGACAATCCCTTAACACATCAGAACAAGCCGCCTTTACTACCTTTCTTCGTACCCGTAACCAAGCTTTCGCTTGGTCCTACGCTGACATGCCAGGAATTGATCCTGACATTGCTATCCATAACATTACCCTAAAACCTGATTCTAAACCAGTCAAACAAAAATTGAGAAAAAAGCATCCACGCATTGCCCTCTTGGTCAAAGAAGAGCTTCAACAACTTCTTTTTGTTTCCTTCATCTTGCCTATTGACTATCCTCAATGGATTTCTAACATTGTACCTGTCACTAAAGTGACGGGGGGACTTCAGATATGCACGGATTTCTGAGACCTTAACCTCACTTGCCCCAAGGATGACTTCCCCCTCCCAAGTATTGATCAACTTGTTGATCTCACTGCGGGCCATGAGATGCTTTCTCTCATGGATGGCTTTTCGGGATACAATCAAATTTTGGTAGCCCCAGCCGATCAACATAAAACTACCTTTATCACTCCTTGGGGAACCTTCTGTTATCATGTCATGCCGTTTGGCCTTAAAAATGCTGGTGTGACCTATCAGCGGGCTATGACTTACATTTTTCATGACATTATACACACTATTCTTGAAGATTATGTTGATGATCTTCTTGGCAAATCTAAACATCGCAGTGAACATCTCAATGTTTTAACCATTATTTTTGATCACCTGTTACAATATTCTGTCCGGATTCAACCAAAGAAATGTGTCTTTGGTGTCCTTTTGGGAAAACTTCTTGGTTTTATCATCTCTTTGCATGGCATTGAGGTCGATCCATCTAAAGTCAAAGCTATCCTAGAAATTCCCCCACCCAAAAACCTCAAACAATTACGTAGTTTGCAAGGTAAACTTCAATCTATCCGGCGTTTCATTTCCCAACTCTCAGATCGATGTCAACCTTTCCATCACCTTCTTAAAAAGGAAATTACCTTTTAATGGAGCGAAGAGTGTCACCAAGCCTTTGAAGCTCTCAAAGCCTATCTCTTGCAGCCACCCGTGCTTATCCCACCTCAGGATGATCGCCCTTTCTACCTTTACCTTTCTGCCACTAACCATGCTATATGAGCCATGCTCGCACATCGGGACTCGGCACATCGAGAACAAGCCGTTTATTATATAATTCGTACTCTCGTGGATTATGAGACTAGGTATACACATGTAGAAAAATTGTGCCTAGCCCTATCATTCATAGCCACCAAACTTCGAAACTACCTCCTGAATCATAAAACTTTTGTCATCACCAACACGGACCCCATTCATTATATGTACACCAAACCACATCTAAACCAATGCATCGACTGATGGCTTATGCTCCTTGCTGACCTCGACCTTGAATTTATACATCAGAAGTCAATCAAAGGACAAACTATTGCGGACCAACTCGCGGAGGCCCCTTTACCTGGGGAACAATTTACCAATCTTTATTTCCCCGACGAACTCATCGCCACTCTTTCACTCAGGGAGGAGTCCTATCTAATGACCCTCTTCTTCGATGAATCCAAATGCCAGCGCAACGGCAGAGCTGACGTTATTCTCATTCCTCTTGATACGGAGCCTATGCCTCTTTCATTCCAACTTGATTTCCCCTGCACTAATAATACAGCGGAATACGAGGCCCTTGTTTTGGGTCTCTAGGTTGCGTTACACTTAGGTGTCAAATCTATTAATATTTTCGGTGACTCTCAATTAGTAGTCAATCAAGTTATGGGCATCTACCAATGTAAAAATGAGGAACTTCAAAAGTACAAACATTACGTGGATTCACTTTTAACCTCATTTACTTGTTATTCTATCCAAACCATTCCTTGCTCCACTAACAAATTTGCGGATACTATGGCTTGCTTAGCCTCGCAAATTCCTGCCTCACCAACTGACTCTGACATATTCATATTGGTCCAACAACTCTTTGCCCCATCTTACTCAGCCCCGGATGTTTGTATGATAAATAATATGTCTGCTAATTCGCAGGATACCTGGTATCACCAATTTCACGACTACCTTACAACCTATGTTCTCCCACCTGACCTTACTAGTAATGGAAAATGTGATTTTCTTAAAAGTGTTTCTCGTTATGTCGTCATGGGGGGACTCCTCTATAAATGTGGCTTTGATGGCATCCTCCTTCGATGTCTAACTGGCGCGGAGATCACCTATACCATCCAACAAGTTCATGACAGTATTTGTGGTGGACATTTTAGTGGCCTTGCCGTGGCTAAACGAATCCTTCACCTAGGTTATTATTGGTCTACTCTTAATAACAAATGCTACGAATATGTTAAGCATCGTGTTATGTGTCAACAACATGCCAACCCTCAACATACTCCTAGCCATCCGCTACAGGTCGCATGAGATCTTTGGCCTTTCTCACAATGGGGTTTAGACCTTATTGCTGAGATTCATCCGCCCTTTTCGCAACGTCACCGTTGGATAATCATAGCAACATAATATTACACTAAATGAGTGGAAGCCATTCCACTCATTTCAACCAAAAAAGAAAAAATCGTCGAATTCATTAACCATCACATTATTTGCCATTTTGGTGTTCCTCATCGCCTGATAACAGATAATGGAAAATCTTTCAAAAATAAGTTGTTACAAGAACTTTGTGACAACTTTGGTATCAAACTTAGTTTCTCATCACCTTACTATCTATAGGCCAATGGTCAAGCTGAATCTTCTAATAAAACCCTAACCAAAATCCTCATGAAAGTTGTTAATGATTTTGGAAGAAATTGGCCTGAGCACATCCCTTTTGCTCTCTGGGCTTATCGGACTAGCATTCGTACCTCTACTAATGCCACCCCACTTTCTTTGGTATATGGTACCGAGGCTGTCTTGCCTCTCGAAATACAAATACCCTCCCTCAGAATATCTCTTCAGGATATTCTCACCAACGATGATTTACGCCAAGAGCAGTTAGCCCAATTAGAGCTTCTTGACGAGCGTCGTCTTACGGGTCTTGACCACCTTCAAATCTATCAAAAATGTATCAAGTGTGCTTATGATAAGTGACTTCATGAGCGTACCTTTAAGGTTGGTGATCTTTTCCTCAAAGAGAATCAACATGTAACCAAACTAGAAAAGAACAAATGTGGAAAATTTTCTCCTAATTGGATTGGGCCTTACATTATCACTCACACTTATGGATCAGGCACTTATCGTTTAGCTTTGCTTAATGGTAAACCTGAGCCTAAGCCCCTTAATGCCTTGCATCTTCGACCATTCTACTGTTGAATTCAGTGTTATATCACTTCTTATCTACCTTACGCTCGTCCCTTGAGCTCATTTACCACCGCATACACTTTGTTTCCTACATCTCAAAATCAAATCAAGCTCACATGGTTTGATTATCACCTCCCCTAAAAGATGCCTTCCCCTTTTTAGTCTAGTCCATGACTTCAAAGTATTAAAATGACACATTCTTAATTAAACAATTATGGGACTTTTTTGAGTCAAACTTCCTACAAAACTAGATGCTTTATGCCCAACGGACATCTAGACCTCTAAATTTTATATAGACTACTCCCTCGAAGGACAACTATATGCCAAACTATAGCTGCTATTTTATATAGACTGCTCCCCTGAAGGACAGCTATACACAAACGCCGCATCTGCTACTATAAATAGAATGCTCCCTTGAAGGAAAACTATACATAGTCAGCCTTTATAAGAAACTTCTCGCATTGATCAGCTTCGTGAAGACCTCAAGAGTAACAAAATACCTATCCCTTGTAGATTTCCCACATCTATCAGTCTATATTCAGCAAAATAGAAGCCGCATTCAAAAGCACTTTTGAGTCATGGACTTGTCTATTTAGGTTTGGTTCTCTTTCGTCAGAATAATCACCTTGTAACAAGCTCTCTGCACCCCTGCCTATATCAACCACCTCACCTCACCATTTTTCAAATGCAACAAAACTCAAGGGACATGACGTATATCTGATATATTGTGATTATACAACTCTTTTCACCTATCAACTTCTCGCGTATGCAAGGTACCTAGGGATTCAAGCTCATCCTATGTTAATATGTGGTTTATTTAGCTCTTCTCAACTATGGGACACTTTTGCCTCTTTTTCTCGACTCTAGGATTATGTGTTGACCTTAATCAGGATACAGTTCCCTACTATTTGGGTAAGCTAACTTTCGCTTTACCGATACCTACATCAACATCGCCCATACCTTACAACACCAACAACATTACGCTATCAATATCAATATTCTTATCAACCAACAAATTACCTAACCATACCCAAATTACCTGAATTCACCTCTCCCTAGTCCTAAGGGAGAACTACATCGGTTTGAGGCCCTTCGTTGCTTTGTGCAATGGGCTATGTAGGCAGAACTTTAGGAGACATGGGGTCTCCCAAGGTTAGCTCGACCATTCCCTACCATACCCTATCATGTGTTGTAAATATAAATATTTTTGTGTATTTCTCTTTTGACAAAATTTATCTTTATCATTTTTCAAAACAAACCAAAACAACATTCAAAACACAACCATTCATAGTATTATCATCTCTCAAAACAACATACATATTTCATTTTTAGATGTTAAACAAATACATCTTCTCTATCATCGACTCGCAAGTCAGCATCCTTATTTATTCTTATATTCCTACGAAATTCACTTAGACCCTTGCGCCTCCTCCCGAATCAGGTGGTGATCGTGATCATCAACACCCTTCACTTGGCCTCTCCATCCTCAAAGGTACCACTACTATTGGTTCCTCCCACTGATTCGCCAACATCTCCTATAACATACGAATACGTCCTCTTGTGTGGAGGAATCTTACCTCCAGTCTCTCTACTCGTAATTGTCAAACCTCTAACCATCCCATTGTCTCATTCACATATGTTTGAAGCTGGTGAACCAAATCTTGTAGATGATCTCTCTCCGTTATAATCATAGCTATGTTAGGGTGCTCACGTGCACCTTGCAGCTCTGCTACCCACCATACTCTATAGGCCTCTGTTGTTCCCGTATCCATTACCCTACAATCGGCTGCTATCTCTTCTGGCCCTTCTGGAGGTGTCAGTCGGGGAGGTGAGAATGTTGCCTCAGTTTCAATCCTCATGTATGGTCTATATGTCATAGGTATATACTGAATGAACCCAAATTGTCACTGTACGCGATTTAGAGGAACCCTCTCGTACTCACCCAGCCTGTGTCCTGTGATCCACCTCAAGCGCTCTACACCCCTCAACTCCTCAGCTATGTTCTCTGTCACCATATAGTTCCCGTAAGGCCTCCAACAAATATTCGTAATCGGCACCATCTCCCATACCTGTCTATAATACTTGATGTCATTTATCACAGCCTGGGATCTCGCCTCTTGTTCTGTCTGGACCAATCGTTTGAATCCCAACCTCTGCACTCCTATCTCTCCCGACTCGATGGGTCGGCCTATTGGACGCACACAAACAATGTGCTCATAGTCCCAACAATGTACTAAGTACGAAAAATCCAGTGTCGTCCTGTGTTTTCACCTGTAAGCCCATAAACCCCTATATAACTCTACCAGATATGGGGGGTGCCCATGCAAAAGTCACACTCATTTCTATGATTTCCCAAATAACACTCATCAATACTTTTGAAAATATTCCACCCTCTGCCCTCGGTAATGCATAATACCCCACCGCTATCATTAATAACAATTCCAACCTTGTTTCCTCAGGGTGTGTTGCATACATTATACCATAAGTGAATGTTAAACCTCGCTGTGTCAAATCTCATGCAGTATGGACCAAATATTGCTGTTATCGCTGCCTACGCCGCACTAGGCAACACCTGATATACTATTCTTCCTGTAATTGGGAGTCTCAGAATACGGAACACATCTTCCAACGTCACTGTCATCTCCCCTATTGGTAAAATAGAAGGTATTCTTTTCTGGATTCCATCTCTCACTCAACGCCTACAACATAGCATGGTTATGTGCGATTCGTGAATAATAGCAAATTCCACTTAACCCCAAACGATTTATCAATGCCCATTCAGCTGGTGTTACATCTGCTCGGATTCTTAACAACAACGCTGGCACCGTATCATTCATCCTTACCCCTGCTTCTGCCTGTATACATCAAAACGACACACAATTATTACATAAAACAAATCCACTACAAGTTCTTTTTCTCAAATTCTGGAAACTCCTACAGTAACCAATATCGGTTATAGAGAACCGATACCGGTTTACTAATCGATACTAGTTTTCTCTAACCGATACCGGTCACTTTTAAAAATATACATCCTGCTTAAAAACATACACCTACGATAATTATTTTACCCATTTACTCCTCTCTATATCTAAAAACATACGTGAATACCCTGCTTCCCTACCCCATAACACTCACTCTATCCCAAAACCTTGCCTATCACATTTTATTTCTCATCTCTACCCTCTTATCTTCTCTCATGTTATTTATCAAAACATGCAAGAATTAAAATACAACCAAACAGTTTACCTCTCGGTATGCAGCAGCTTGGGGTGGAACTTGTCTTCCCCCTCGTCCTTGCCTGCTGCATGCTTCTCCTTGTTCCAGCCATGTTCACCACCCTCTTCCAATATAATTTTCCTTTCTAACTTCTTAATCTTAGCCCACACTCACTTCACCTGTCTTTTTTCTCCTTATCACTCAATTCTTCTCTACAATTACCTATATCAGTCGTCAAACAGCATCACATTCATGTATTTAGCTTGTTGCATGACTCTAAAAATAAGAACGCTAAAAATAAGAACTTAAGTTGCTACCCAAGCTTTTCTATTCTTAGAAAAGTCTCATTTTGGTATAACCGGTATCAGTTACATAACCGATATCGGTCAACAAACTACCGGTGTCGGTTACATCACCGATATCGGTCACTTGCCTCCTTTTTCTTAAACTTGGATCTTTTCTTTTTTTTTTTGCCAAATTTTTGTTGTTGCGCCTGCTACTTTTACCTGCATAACTATACCATTATCACTATTTTTCATTAGAATCACATCAACACGTATATATATATATATATATATATCATCATCATCACAAATTCATCAATATCATCTATCTACAATAAAACAACCATCAACAAAATATGGACAACATTTCAACAAAATACATCAAAACCATCAATACATGCACTATTTGGATCAACTTCATCATCTACATATATTCCATTTTCAAAACCCATCGACAACATACATAAAACATTTTAAAACACAACATAAGGATCAAAATCATCATCTCTATATATATCAATATTTCAAATATACAACTTGCCCTGCATAGAGGCCTCTGTGATCTCCAAATAATACAAAGCCGGCACGAACGCCAAAATAACTATCACAATCTCGACTCGGCTCGCAAGCCAGTCTCTCATATCAAAAATATACTCGGTTCGCAGGCCGGGTATCACATATATAACCCGTACTCAGCTCACATGCTGGTATATACAACAAGAATGAATAAATGAATCATATGTGGGCACGCAGGCCTCTATATAAATAACCGGTTCGCATACCGGTGCCTATATCTAATATACAAACAAAACATCCATCTCCACTCCAGGGATGGCTCAGCTCTCCCCACCGCCCTCAACTCCTCTCCCTGCGGGTCCCTGCGCTGGCTCAACTCTCCCCACAGCCCTCAGCTCCTCTCCCTGTGGGTCCCTGCGTTGGCTCCCACCTCCTCCCTGTCAACGACCCACTGGATGTAGCTGCACCACCCTGGGATCTCTGACTCCTACAGGTCTCCGCTCTGTGCACCGCATACGGCTGATAGTCAGCCCCGGTACCATCAAGGACATCCTGATAGTACCAGGCCTCCGCTCTCGCCTCCATATAACGGGCCTGTGCCACCATAGCTGCTGGGGCTAGTCCCTCGAGTCCTAATAACAATGGCCCTTATCCTACTAGTACACCCTGTGCCTGTGGCTGTGCCGGTGCTGGTGGCAGTACCTGTGCCTGTGGTTGTGACGGTGGCGAGTACCTGTACCTATGGCTGTGCCGGTGCCACTAGTGGTGCCTGTGGTGGTGCCTGTGCCGGTGCCTGTGGCTGTGCCTGTACCTGCGCCTGGGCCAACTGCCCCTGTAATACACCTATCTATGCCTGTGCAGCAGCAAGCTGCCCCTGTAATAACTGCACATGTCCTAGGAGGTGGTCCCTCTTTGCAGTAACAACTACCAAATCTGGCTGTGTAGGCTGTACTATCGTTGTTGCTCTCTGACCAGCCCACCAAACCAAGAATGAACTTGTACACTTGGTGTCATCCACTGTATCATCTGCTAGCCTCTCTGCTACCCAATCTAGGTCAATGGGCTGCGGTGTAGGCAGTGGGGCCTCTACATCATCCCTTCGGTACTGAAGGGAAGGGAGGTGGCTCATCCTGTCGTAGCCCTAACTGACGTTGTACCCTCTCCAAGGGTATCCGCTCATACTCTCTTGGCCTCCATCTTGCTATCCATAATGTATACTGGATCTAGCACATCTATGATCGGGCTCCTCCTCAGGGCTGATGGCATATGTAAGGCCTCCATACAATATATAATGTGGTGAGGCCCTCTAGTATATGATGGTAGTAAGCTACATCCCATCCGGCGAGCACCGCTCGTGGCTGGCCCACGACCCCAAACCACCTCTGAAAAGCCATATCTGTATATCACCTGTGGCCCTGGCTGCTGAGGCAGCCCTACTGGTCAAATACATATGATGTGCTCATATGCCTAGCAATGTAACAAAAATGTGGAACAAATCCTGAATCACCTCATCCGGCAATAGTCCCACAACTCTTTGTATAACTGCACCAGGTATACTGGTGCCCAAGCATAACACGTATGCTCCTCCACCATCTCGTGTAGCAACCCCCATCAGCGCCACGTGGAAAGCGGCCTCCCTCTGAGTCTGGGAGGGTGAAGCATGTGATGCCTATCATCATCAATACGGCAAGCCGTGTCTCATGTCTGTGGGCACGATACATGTCCCCATAGGCAATGCTCGCGCTGTGATAAGTCAATAGCGCGGCTGCATTACCAAATACCTGTAGAATACTATCCATGGCTGTCTCTACATCTACCTGGAATACTGCCTCCCCATACGATCGGCAGTCTAAGGATGCGATACACATCCTCCAAGCGTAATAGTCATCTCTTCCAGTTGGGAGATGGAAAACATTAGTCGCCGGATCCCATCTCTCGATGAAGGCAGCCATAAAACTGTGATCCCTATTTATAGCCCTATATCGCTGGACTCCGCCGAGTCCCACCTCGTGCTATGATGGCCCACTGCGCTGCGGACATGTGTGGCTGCATCCGTCTCAATAGTGGGGGCATCCTATCCCGCATAGTCAGCTACTAACGTGCCTGCACAAATAACCCACTTCATTAGACCTACCCTTTCAAACAACAACCTACTTTAACCTTCTATACCCCCTTTTACCCACCCGACCACACAACCGACTCTATAACACACACCTATTCCCACCCTATTTTACCATAAAACCTTTACGATATCACCCTTGCCTTATCTCGCACCCTACCAATCACTCAGCTCTACTCTCGCCATTTACCTATGCACCCTACCAATTTAACACCTCCTCATTCATGTCCAACACCTAATCTATCCTAACCACACCAACCACACTAACCACCCCACTTTTCCCCCCCCTCCCACCAATCAACCTTCCTATTAACCTCTACCCCTTCCCTCTTCACCCCCACAAACACAAAACCCAAACCACTAATAATAAAACACCCAAACAACAACCCAAACAATAAACACAACTCCGAAACAATAAACACAACACCCAAACAACAACCAACACGCAAAACCACACCAAAACCAACCAACAACCTAAATAATCCTAACTCAGGACCGGTACTGGTCACCCATGACCGCCACCAGTCCTCTCTCCATCATCTCTCCACCGATGCCGGTTGACAGACGACCGACACCAGTCAACCACGCAACCCACCACGCCCGAAACAATTCGTGACTGATGACGGTCGCTTAGTGACCGACATTGGTCACTGTAAAATCACGGAGCCAAACCCGACGTGGCCCCTCCAAACCCATTTTTGGCCTATTTACTCCCCTATTTACCCATTAAAAAACCCTAAAAACCTACCCACCCTACCGTTTTAGCGTAACTAACCTACCTATCCTCTCCATTTTTCCAAACAACTTCCATTTATTCATTCTTTTATTAAAACATTGAATTCCTACCCAAACCCCCAAATCTCACTTAAAAACATCAAATTCACATAATGAGAGGTTTCAAACCTACCGGTACAACTACACGTTGTCGTGGTGGGATAGGTGGTGGTGGTCCAGCTGGTCCAGCACCTCCTACTTCTCTTGGCTGTGCCATTGCTATAAATCCCCTCTGCTGGGTCCTCCACCAATCAAATAACTGCCTCCTACTCGCTAGGGCCTACCAACCACTCACTTCTCTACTCAAATAGTGCCACCTCAGCTAACAAATCCAACAATCTCACTAATAGACCTCAGACAACTAAAATTAATTTTCAAATTGACAATATGACAATGATAGGCCATATTTTTTATTTTTATAGGTTTTTTCTACCTATAACCGATATCGGTTATCTATAATGCCCTAAAGAACCGGTATCGGTCATATAACCGATACCGGTCATCAGAGAATCGATATCGGTTTAATCCCACCTTTCCCCTAATTTCTGAACTTATTTACTAATCTCCCTTTCTCACCACATCGCCAATATCCCCCTTCGCTGAACACCCTTTGTTGACTTCATTGGCCCACTTCACGGCCGTAACCAATAATTTGGCTCGACCCCAGGCCGTAACCAACTAATTTGGCCCGACCCAAGGCCACAACCAACCAATTTGGCCTGACCCAAGGCCGTAACCAACCATTTGGCTCGACCTAAGGCCGCAACCAACCAATTTGGCCTGACCCAAGGCCATAACCAACCATTTGGCCCGACCCAAGGCTGTAACCAACCATTTGGCCCGACCCAAGGCCGTACACCCAACCATTTGGCCTGTCTCACAGGCCGTAACCAATAATTTGGCCCGACCCAAGGCCGTAACCAATCGATTTGGCCCGATCCAAGACCGCACCCAATCATTTGGCCCGACCCAAGGACGTAACCAACCCATTTGGCCTGACCTAAGGCCCACCACCAGCCAATCTAGCCCGATCCTAAGGCCGGACCAATTAAAAACCGTCACCCAAAACCAAAAAATTACAATTCTATCCACCCATCATTTAGCTTTTTGTTCAATCAAGCTCACCTGTTCGTGTTTTAGCATGATTAGGGTCCTTGACTTGATTAGTCGACCAACTTTTCCTAGACCAAGACCGTAACATTTATCTCAACCAAACCAACCATTTGGTACTGCCGAACATGCCTCAACGTTCCTGTACCTTACCCGTTATATCCCCTGGAGCTACTTCCTATGCCTTGGATACCAGGATTATATCACCCTTGTTTGGATAAACTATCGACCTTTGCCTATGAATTTCTTGTTTGCTCTTCAAATCATGTACCTTGGTCACACTACTGCATTTCAACGTGCGTCTGATTCGTTGGACTTACCCCACCATCTTAACATCATCTAAACACCATTTACCCTTTATCAACCCTATCCCTGATTACACGCTACCTCAATCTGCGATAGATTTGAGGGGGATTACCTATACCCTTAACAAGGGTAACCACTTCTTATTATTGTCAGTGTAACGTTACAAGACAAGATACACGACAACAAGGGGCTAATGTAGACACCAAATTTGTGTCTTACGACCTCTCGTACCACGCATCTCATTTTGTAACCTAACCTCATCACCTAAACCTTACAAAATTATTTATTAATTACCTTATAATTAATAAATCCACATCGCCATACGTGCCACCTCATTTCGCCACTTGATCATGACCTATTCTTAACCCTAAACTAACCTAATTAAGACCTATAACTTGGTCTACATCAACACTTATGACTAATGACTCCTCACTCGCACCTAAAAGCAACCTCATAATGACTTGACCAAGCCCATAACTAATCCCTCAGGAGAAAAGGAGGGAAAGTTGGTTATTTTACTAAACATAGCCTACTTTGACATGACTGATACCGGTTCCTACTCGACCGTCGTCGGTCACGTAACTGCCATTGGTTCCCTGTAAATGACCACTCCTAACCAAAAACAAGGAGGTTGGGATTTTCATTTGATCAAAGGGGAGAAGTCATTTTAAAGGATCTGGAATTGACTTGGCTGAGTAGAGATAAGTGAAGGAAAGAGAGAAGTTCACAGAGAAGGACATCAAGCCCAAGACTGCAACTAAATAACCAGAGTCCAGTGATACTCATCTGAGCATCAAGAGAGGAGATAGTTCATCTTAGATTGTCAGATCATCCTACATGGAACCCTGTCTTCGTCATCACAGTCCCAGAACCTGCATTTTCCATCAGGAACTAGTAAGTAAGTCTTATATGTTATTTTAATAATATTTCTTGGATTTCTAAATCACAGTAATTACAAGTCTACCCCTCAGATCCACTACCTGGTAACACTCTCCACCTAACTTACATTCCTTTACCCCTATTTTTCCCCAAGAACAGCCCCCCATACTCTCTCTGAGTCTTCTCCATCACCTCATTACCTATCTCCAGTCATTTTACCAGCTTTATAAACACCATAGCTATCATATAGCCATCTTATAGCCAACCTTCACCCAACCCCATAAATCACTACCCATACCGATATCGGTTATCATCAACCAGTACCAGTGACACTGACTGGCGTTGATCACCTGTGATTCTAAACCAAGACCAGCCCTTTCCTCTACTTGTTCTCAATGAGGTAAACAAATTATAATTGGACAATAGCTTATTTGTACAGATCATTTTTGTTAATTCATATTAGCAGGGGAACTGGCCACCTTCGAAAGGAAGTTTTATATTTCTTGGGCCCAAGGCAGTTCCCTCATTTATTGTGTAATTAAAATCTCGTGGTCTTGTATTTTTACTTGCAGGTAGTCCTTCCAAGACAAAAAGGAGTTCTTCGCAGTCAATCTAATCTTTCTCTATGGTACGCGCACACCCTCTCGACATTTAACAGGTATTCCTCCTAGCCCTAACCCTTATCTGTTTCTCAAAGGAATGAAAGGATAGAAGTAACTCTATTCCAAAAGCTGAAACATTCTGTGCGAAACATCACCATGGCAACATGTTTTGTGTGTGTGTGTGTGTGTGTGTGTGTGTGTGTGTGTGTGTGTGTGTGTGTTATTTTGTTAGGTATTCCCATGGGGGGGATTACCTTTGAATGTGACCAAGGGGTTTTTGTGTATTTTATTAATGTGGTTTATTGTGTTTATTTTTTGATGCATTTACCCCTTTCTTTATTCTTTTAATTATGGAGAAATTAATGTGGGTAATCATCTTGTTAAAATAAATAAAAAAATAAAAGTTGGGATATAAGAAAGTAATTATAGAAGTTTTTGGCTCTTGTATTAAATGTGATTAGTGATGTGTAAGTATGTGTAATATTTGTGTAAGTCATATTTTGGAGTATGAAACACTCCACCTTCTTGGAAACTCGAATTTGTCCTTGGAGGCTGTTTTTGGAGGCTTATGGGACAAGTAAAACTTGTCCCATGCCTCTTAATTGTATTTACCAACCATACCTATGGTTGGATGGTTGATTTTAGACCTATTTAATGCATTTTTGTAAATGAAGTTGCATGTTTTAATTGTACTCTTCTTACATTTTATTAAATTCAGTCCTTTGGGGTGTGGGCTTTTTAGAGTGCATAAGTTTATTGTCATATTTTCACCCACCTCTTTATTGTGCCTTGAAAGATGAATTTGAATTTTGTGTTGGACTTGAGGATGTGTGATGTGGCATCCTACATGGATCCACCTCATCCTATCCTCTTCCCTCTTCTATAAAATTATAACTCTTTGCCTTGTTTTGGGTTGTTGAACTTTTGGAATGCTTCCTTAGGGAAAATTTTCCTTGGCTATTTTGGAGCTCTTATTGATTTTGGAGGAGATTGGAGATAATTTCATACTTGGGAATTACTGATTTTGAGACTGTATTTTGACATTAAAAGCTTACTGTGTTTTAACAAAATCTACCATGGAGATGTAGGATCTTAGCTCTTCATTTACGTTTTTTTTTTTCATTTTGTGTTTGTGTGAATGGTGAATGTTTGTGTGTTTATTAGCTATTTTGGTATACTTCCATAGGAATGGTGTAGGAGACGGCTATGGGGAATCCATGTGAGGGGGTATAAGGGAATGTTAGTGGCATCAAATTTATTGTGGAGAGAGTTTGGGATTGTGATCCACCATGGAAAAGAAATAGCTTGCATTTCTTACTTTATGGGGGGCATAATGGAATTTGTGTGGGGCATAAGGAGGGATTGTGTGGGGCATAAGAATATGTGTGACGATTTATATTGGCGGTTTGTTATAGGTGGATGCCCGATTCCCATTGGGAGGCATAAGCAACTTCCCCCATAGTTCTTGCTCATATGGCTTGCATGATGAAGCCTGAGTTCTGTCTTAATGTTTCAATGTAGTTGTAAACTACTATTTTGTTTGGACTGTGTTTTTAATTTGAAATGTGCATGTTGAAAGATTTCTTTGTGATGTAGAATCCTATTATTGCCATGAGTTGAAATACATTTCTTATTGCATTATGGTTGGGGGTCAAGGGCCAATTAAGAAGGATGGTTTCTCCTCTTCATTGGATTTCTTGGTTGGGTGGAGAGCGTTGCCTTTCCCCTACCTTTGTTGTGATCAAATTGGAAGAATGAGAAAAATGCATGTTGTTGTCCTGGAGCTAAGAAAAGAAGACAATTTTGACAATCCCTTAACAG
Source organism: Taxus chinensis (assembly GCA_019776745.2). Classification (NCBI taxonomy): domain Eukaryota; kingdom Viridiplantae; phylum Streptophyta; class Pinopsida; order Cupressales; family Taxaceae; genus Taxus; species Taxus chinensis. Next base: position 332,611,284 of record CM034146.1, read on the forward strand.
AATTCTTTTGTAACCTTTGCCATTTTGAAGGATGAATTTGTAAATTTTTGAATTGGAAAAATGTTGTATGGATTATGAAATTTATAAAGTGAAATGAAAAAGGGATAGACTCTATTTTTACTTTGAAATAATGTGAAGGAAAGGTAATCTATATGATGAAATTTGGAAGGAATAAAAGAAAGAAGTTGTAAAAATTGTGTTTGGAAATCAATGAATGAATGATATGATTTTTCCAAATTGCATTGTTAAATTGAAACTGATTATATCAATGTTTTTGGAATCTCTGGTTGAAAGGAAGAAATGTGTGTGAGAAAAATACAACATTTTGTCTCTTCTAGAAATGTGTAAAATTGGAAATCAGAATTGCATTTTTGGTTTAGAATAGTTTGATTTGAATCCACTAAATGTATTAGACTAGAAGAAAAATGAATTTCCATATTTGGAAGATAAAAAAAAATGATAACCAGATCCTTTAGAAAATTGATCTCTATTTTAAATTTTAAAACTGGCAAATACATCTCCAAAATGCATAGTTCAAACTTGCAAACAATAATCAAAATTGAAACATTAAAACTTAGTATGCTATGATATCAATGAACTCAATTTGACAAAAAGCACTTAAGGAAATAATTTAAAACATTGCAAAATTGGGCCCAAACCTTTTGCATTCTTCTTTCCGTCGATTATTGGAAAATTTGAATTAGAAATCAATCAAGAAAAGTTACCCTCCAAATGCATCCTAAATCCTTATTATAATAATTCTCCATGTCTGTTTGGCATGTTGAGTGAAGGAGAAGATCAAATTGAACAAAATTTATAAGTTGAAATTTACTAGTTTGCTTTTAAAAATCCTACAGGCCTTTTTCTTAAAATTGACACCTTAAACATTATCAAAATCTAAAATTAATTATCCATGTGCAAAGAGGGCATCGAGTGCTTTCTATAAAGTGCTTGTTTGCCCAAAACTGAGATTTTTATCAAAAGTTATGGCCTTCTGAAGTTTTCTTCACTTGGCATTAAATTTTGGGAAAATTTTTGTTGGTGGGCCCGTAGCCCGAAATTTTCCCTTGGGACTTAGAAATATTTTTTGGAAAATTTTTAAAAATTTCTCCGTCATCCCACCGGCCTACATCCAATCAGAATCTTCCATGTGGCCTCACATGGCGATGGCAGATGCACAGTACCATTTTCTTCCTTAGCGGTTTTTAAAATTTTTTGGAAATTTTTCTTAATTTCCTCCATCGGCCTGTAATCCCACATCTAATCGGGTACTGCCATGTGGCACGATGGAGGGAGGAAACTCTTGAAACTTTATCCTTTTTGAGAAAATGGTTTTTTGGAAAATTTGTATAATTTTCTTTGCAATCCCACACTCCTACCATTGCCTTGGAAAAAAAAAATCACTTTCGCGGATGTGTGGGTCTGCATGTGCAACTTAACCTTTTACGCTCCCCTTGGCGAGTTTTCCTAAACATCCCTGCCACCCTGCCCTTCCCTCATTCTTCCCTGCTTTGGCTTGGAGGGCACCACGTGTCCCTGGCGAACCCGTGGGGGCGTGGGTGAAAAATAGTTTTTTTTACCCCCTGCGTAAGAAAAATTTACTATGTCTCCCCACGACCCACCAACCCGCCCCTTTTGGGCAAATTTTCATGCCTAGGCCCATAGACCCACTCTTGGGGGAAAATTTTCACGCAAAGGCCTGTCATCCTATAACTTGAGTTTTATGAGGAGTTAGGAGGACTTCTTTATATCAATGGAAAGGTGAGGAAATTTCCTATATAATGAAAATGATTCAGGGAAATTTTGAATGCATTAAATGTGAGAAAAATCAAGTTGGAGGTTTAACCATGTTAGAGAGTGGGTAGGGTGAGGAATTATCCTCTGTACCTTTTTGAAACTTCTAACCCTAAATTTTGGACCTTGTGACCTCTAATAATTATTAATAAAAGAAAAGTATGTTATAGTAGATTAGAATTGTTCTAGAACTTGTTAGTGATAGTTTTTGCCTTATAACTTGGTTGTAGACTCTTTTAATAAAAAAATTATTCCATAATTTTCCTAACTAATCCTAGTTTGTTCCTTATGTCTCAAGTGGGTTGTTTTAGTGGGAATCTCACATGTAGGGCACCATTGAAGGAAAGGCACGCAAGGAAAAAGTGCGTAAGGTAGGGTTTAAGGAAGCCCATGGAGCATGTGACGCGTGGGAATAGAACCAAGGATTCAGGACTTAGTCGAATTGGATGTCCAGGGTAGAACACGTGAAAAGCATGACCCGATTACACATGGATAAGGTGCCAACCTGGCGACAGGTTGGCCCAGGAAGGAGCATTCCTGTAGTAGAAGCTTCTAGAAGCACATTATGGTATAAAGTGCAAGGCTCAGGCATGGAGAAGCATGCTCGCATGGAGGTCCACATTTAGACACTTGGCATCAGATCTAAGGGTACTTGAGGATGAAATGGAAGTCTAGAAAATATATAAATACAAGTTCCTATAGAGTAAAAGAGGGATGAAGAGAAGAGAAGAGAAGAGAAGATACTTAGAGAGTGGGTGGAGCTCTGCAAAATACTGCAAGAACTTTGGTAATGGGTAATTGTATTGGGGAAAGGATGTATGGGGCTAGGGGATTGTAATTTTTCTTTTTTTAGTAGCATAGTTATATTAGTCCAGTTGTAATACATGACTGCAGACTGCTTCTCTATGACATTTTGTAATGGCTCCATGAATGTAATGAGGTTATCGGTTATATATATATCAATGGTTCTGATGAATACATCTTGCTCATAGGTCTTCCTTCATTTATGTTTATGTTAAGTATGGATGTCTGTATACTTCTTTCTGTTATGGTACAAGTTATATAATATATTAAGTACTATGTCTGGAATAGCTGCAAGGATATAGAGGCCATTCCGAGCTCTATGGTTCTTGTATGTCTTTTTTAAATCTCTTGAATGCAAGTCATAGATGGTGTTTCCCACTAAAATAACATAAAAGAGAGACTCAACACCTGTGCATGCCTCGGGTGAGCACCCAACATCTTCTAGGTGATAGGCCAACGCGCATGGGGTTCCTTTCTTTTGTGATAGGGGTAAAAGTGACTACATCCGTCCTTCATCTCTTCATATTTTCTCTCTTCCTCATTCTTTGGCTTGTCTTCTTGATCAAGCCAGGTCATAGATGCATGCTCACTCTCCCTTGATTCCTCCACTTCTTCATCAAACTTCAACATTCTTCTATTCTTTGGTTTAGTGGTCTCCTTTTGTTGAGAGAGACGAGGTGATTTTTGTATCATTTGTAGGGTTCCACTTTGATTCCTCGTGCATTTGAACACTTTCTTAAACCTATGCCCCCCATGCTCAACCTATGTATCTTCCTCTTCATCATGTCCTTGAGGTGGAGTGGCCACACACTGTGACTCTTCTATATCATAGGGTTTCATTCTTCTACACTGCAAGCCTCCACTATTTTCACACTCCTCTTCTTCACCCTCTACTTCAACAACTTTTGTGGGCCTTTATACTAGTATTTTTTCCATTGTGTGCTTACCCTTTAGCATCCCTTGGAGTGTGAATTCATTCTCTACATACTTATTGTTCTCCATCTTGGGATTCCATAAAAGATACACCAATTCTTCCCCTACATCTGTTATAGCCAGAATTATTGGCTTGATATTCAACACCTTTGAAATGATCCTCTCGATGTAGGTACTTCTTCTAGGATATACATACTTCTTCCTCAACATGTGGTAGTCGCAGTCTACCTTATCTGCATTAAATACTAGTCAAGGCATGTTTGTAAATTTGTGAATAGATTCTTGGAAATACCTTGCAGTGAATGCATAAGGCATTTTACACCAAGGGCTCCAAACTCCATCTTTCATTGGAAAGCATACAATGCAGAAATGCTAATATACAACAAACTGAACTTGTTTCCCTACTACTGATGGTAGGTCCTTTGCGATGTGTCACTCTTCTCCAAATGTTTCACAGAGCCTTTCATACCATTTCTCCACCCTTTGCTTGATGTCATCTATCATGGCCCCTTTACATAGGTACATGCTGAACCTTTTAGCCAGTGACTTATTCTCCATGGTGTATTCCCACACCTTTTCCATTGGCCCATCTAGTACTCCAATTTCAATGAATACTAGTGATATTAGAACAACCCTAAAGGTGATCTTCCCTCCTGTGCGTGCTTCCTCGACTATTTTTTATGTAATGTAGCCTGCAATATTGTAGATTGATCCTTCTGACATCTTATGCACAATGTGTAACTATATGGTATTTACCTGTGACCATCGCTCTTGATCATTAAAATTTGTAAAAGGGTGTGTTGTTGCTTGTACAACCAGACAGTCCAATTTTTCTATATCCATACCACGTGGACCCTTCAGGTACCCAAACACCTATTTGTTCTTTAAGATCATGGCTTTATTTGTTATATCATTCTTTATATCCTCTCCTGAGGCCTTCAAACCTGTAACTGATGAGATAAGCACAGATGAGATTCTAACTCTATGTCCTGCAAAGTAGACAAAGTCTGTATGTACTCTGCTCATAAGCCCCTGGTATAAGGGCTCAAACTTCCCATAATATGGAAGCTCATATAATTGGTAGACCCCAATTATCTTCAAAAAATTCTCACCTACATCATCATAAACCGGCATTTCATCCACCGTATAATTGTTCATCCTAGCAATGACCAAGGAATCAAGATCTTTCTTAATCTCCATGGTCCTGTGATTGTGTTCACTTACTTTAATCTTTCTGATGGGTGAATCCCATTCTTGGCTGATGATGATGCCTTCTAGATATTGCATTTCTAAAAAATCACTTTTGAGTGCCATCTCTTCCTCCTCAATGACCATCTTCTTCTTTCCTTTTGCTACTATTGCAGCTACCTTCTTAGGTGCCATTTCAACCTTTCAATCTTCTCCTCTTTGACTCTACAACTTGTGAATCAAACCCTATCTCAAATTAATCGTGCCCTAGGTGGAAACTTTGTGCCCTAACTCCCCTCTGTCTCCTTTATTTTCTTGAAACCTTCACCACCGGGGATGTAAGATTCTTTTCACACAAATCTATTTTCCATGCTTACTTTCACACCCTTTGCACCTTAACCTGATCACTTGGTTCTTTGCACTTAGCTTTTTCCTCAAGTAATCTTATTCGAAATGGTAAAAATGAATCCAAATCCCATCCTTATATAATTTTTCAAATTTTGACACATTTATTGTTCCTTCACCTACCAAATATCCTCTCATTCATTGACCAAATTCATTCATTCCATGTGGTACATCTTCACACCCTAGTTATAACCTTCTAGTGTGCCTTCCTACCTTCTGGTCACAAAATTCTCTTCAACACGCACCCTTACACCTGAGTACCTCATCACTATACCTTCTCCTAGTAGTTATCATGGCCTATGCTTACCTCATGTTATATTGTCCTTTCATTCATCTCCATTTTTTGTCACCTTTGAGAAGAAATCTTATTTTGACTTAAAGTACACCCGTAGCACCTTATTCCTTTCACCTTTCAATTCCCACAGTCTTTTACTTGGATAACTACAACCACCCCACACTAAAAGTATGTGCAGTCCTCTACACATAAACATTCTTCACATAGTAATTAGATTTATGTGCACAAGCACGCTTATTACACAAAAACTAAAACTAAATTGACAATTCATAGTGACAATGAAGGAAATAAACTAAGGAAATACAAAATTGAAAACCTAATCTAAATGGCAATACTACCTTATTACAAACACCAAGAAGACTTATTTATAGTAGGGATTTAGCATACTCTCGTTAAAGCAACTGGGTAGCCATGTTCCATCAAGTGCTTCTAATTGGAAAGCACTTGAATCAATTATGTAAGTGATGACATACGTCCCCAACCAATGTAATTTAAGTTTTCATGGATGGCGCAAAAACTTAGAGTCATAAAGAAGTACCATTTTTCCAATCTTAAACTTATTATCTCTTATGTTTCTATCATTCCATGCCTTCTACCTAGCCTTTTCCTTCTTCTGAATCAATCATAGTATGGCTCATCACTCATCTAGTTGAATCATCTTCTTGATAAACTCTTCTAAATCCTACTCATTAGCTAGAACTCCAGCGTGCACAATACACAAAGAAGGTAACATAATATATATATGGAGAACAGATTCTGTGCCAAACACCAACTCAAATGGTGTGGATTTTTTCAATCTCTTGTAATTTGTTCTTTATGCCCAAAGAATAGCTGACACTTTGTCATCCCAATCCTTTCTTCCAACATCAATTTTTTTGTCAAAGTTTGGCTCATAATATTATTGAAAGCCTGAGGAGTTCTATTTTCCTGAGGATAGTAGCGTGTAGTTTTATGGTGTACAACCATAAACTCATCTAATAGGATCCTAATTGTCTCATTCAAAAAGTGTGTACCCATATCACTTGTCAAACATAAAGGACACCTATATCTTGTAAGAAAATTCTCCCATAAAAACCTATTTGTTATACAGTCCTTTGTACGTTTTGTTTCTGCCCACCGTGTGATATAATCTATGCAAGTAATAATAGAGCACGATCCAGTCCTGTGCGCAGCTGGAAAAATAGGTCCTATAAAGTCAATGGCCCATTTCTCAAATGGTTCGGCACTAGTAATTGTTCTCAAAGGCATCTCATCTCTTTGCGCTGGATTTCCTAGGGACTAACAAAGATCACATGCCTTACAATATCCTTTACAGTCTTTATACAATGTCTCCCACCATAATCCAACAAGTAGGATCTTCCGGCCAATCGCATCATCTGCATAATGGCCTCCTGAAATACCACCATGGGATCATTCCATAATATCCTTACACTCATGCTCTAATACACAACAACGTAATACTTCATCTTTGCCTAACTTTTAGAGGTCACCATTGATTAACATAAATGGTGTTGCACGTATAACAAGTTGTTTCTTTTCGAATGCCTTCATGCCTTCTGGTGCCACACTAGTCCATAGAAATAAAACAATGTCTTCTAATTCTAATGGCATGCATTATAACCTATATAACTATGCATCTAGCATGGTTTCTTCAATTATCTATGCATATTCACCTGATTGAATTCTAGACAAGTGGTTTGGTCCAGAATTAATTTTCCCTGGCTTCACCACAACTGTGAAATCAAACTCTTGAAATAGGAGTACCCATCTACATATCCAACCTTATAAGATGGCCTTCTTTACCAAGTACTTCAATGTCATGTGATCTGTATAAAACATAAATGGTGTTGCTAACAAGTACTTTAAAAACATGTGCAATGCATAGATCATTAACAAAGCTTTATGCTCTGTAGTTGTATAATTTTGTTCAGCTAGATTCAGCTTCCTACTAGAAAAACAAATTGGATGATCTATAATACCTTCACCAGGTTGAGCTATCATAGCACCAATGTCCATGCCAGATGAGTCCACATGCACATGAAATGGTTTATCCCATGAGGGAAAGTGCAAAATGGGCGCGGTAGTAAGTTTCTCCTTTAATATCTCAAACGTGTGCTATTGTGGTTCTCCCCAATAAAATGTATCTCTCCCCTTTTGTAAATCTTCCAACGGTGTAGCAACTTTGGCATACCCTTTGATGAATTTTCTATAATATCCAGTATGACCTAAAAATCCATGCACATTGCTTTGATTGGTAGGCGCTTCCAAGCCTAGAATAACTGTAACCTTAGTTGGATCAACCAGAAAACCTTCCTTACAAATTATATGTCCTAACAGTATTCCAAATGGTGTAGAAAATATGCAATTCTTGATTTTCAAAGAGATACTCAATTGTCTTCACTATTCAAAAATTAAGCGCAGATTGTCACAATGATCTTTCACAAGCCCATATACTATCTAATCATCTAGGTAGACCTGTAATAAGTTGTGAATAAAATATTTGAATGCCTAAACAACTATGCGTGAGAATACAACAGGTGCATTTTTCAATCTAAAAGGCATCACAGTATAGGCAAAACTGCCCCATTCAGTAGTACAAGTTGTCTTTTCTTGATCTTCCTAAGCAATCCTAACCTGATGATACCTGAAAAACCCATATGTGAAAGAGTATATTTCGCACCCTGTAACTCCTAGTATTTCCTTAGTAAATGGCATAGGGAATGCATTTGTGACACATGTATCATTCATCTCCCTGTAGTCCACACATATTCTAATTCGTCTATCCGTCTTGACACTAATCACCATTGGACTAACCCATTTTGACTCATCAAGTGACTTGATAATTCTAGACTTCAACATTTAATCAAAATTTTCCACCTTTTCATGAAAATTAGGATTCATTTTGTAAGGTCACTTCCTGATTAGTCATGCACTTTCCTTAAGTTTTATCTTCATTTCCCCAAGTGATTCATGCACACCTTTAAGTTCATGATACCATTGAGGGAATAAGTCTTGATAATCCCTGAGTAACTCAATGATCTTTTCCACCTACGAGACTGACCAGTAGTCTCCAATGATGGCCTCCTTAGGCTCAGCCTCCAAACCTATATTCCCCTTCTTTGTCTTCATGGGTTTGTGATAAGTGCGCGTATCCTTTTCTGCACTATCTAAAACCTCGCACACCCCTTGTGAATGTTCAATATCTAGGTTATCAACTTCCTCATCATCCACAATGTAAAACATCTTTCTCTTCTCTTTCTCAAGGCTAGCACACTAAAGTACTATGGATTCCATTTCTTCTTCCCTTTAAAAATGTGCTTTGGACTCTTCCTCACCAAATAATTCCTGAATATCCTCATCTGCTTTTGCAATATATCCCATAGTTAAGCACTTGACAAATTTTAATGCCTATTCTATTAGAGTTTGGGAAGAAAAGTAGTCAAAGTTCTAGATCATTTTTGTAGTCAAATTTTTCCAGTTCCCAGTTTCTCAATGTAGTTCTGCGTATACATACCAAGTGCATGCACATCCTTGTAGCATAGAGTATAATCTATACATCCAAAGTGAAGGTGGTAATGCTTTCTGTCCTACTTTCTAGAGTCTCTCACAATGTCTAATGTGTTTTTGAACAGGTTGATCACCATGACAAGTGAAGATCTACGCATGTGCATTGTTCCTTACAAACCTAATAGATAAGCTAAATCCAAGCTCTTCCCATTCTATAATATTATCTCTGTGGACTACCCATCAACGTGTTGCTGTCCCACGAAAGGTATATACTAACATATCTCTTATCTTAATTTGATCTATCCATTGTGTTGCCATGGATTTCAAAAATACAAGAAGATCTGCTTCCCCTATATACCAAGGTATTGTGCTACCTATCCGTTGAACAGAAAAAATTCCATTCTTTCCCATAATTGTGATTTTTACCTCACACCGTACTAGTTCATATGTACCATGAGCCCAATTGTGACAAGTTAAACTCATAGTATCACTAATAGAATGAGAATCTTCCCACTGTAGGATGCCTTATTTTGATGGCTCATTGACCTCTAGGTCCTGTATAGTGCGTACATAAATTCTTTTTAAGTCTTCCTCATTTAGAGGCTCAACATATGGTGTAGACTTCCCATCATTTAGAGGTATCACAACTCTTTCCTCCTTGTTCTCAAAGCTGATATACCCCTTATTGAATCTCAAGTCAGCATTATTCACATAATACCAAGGGCATCCAAGTAGGGCTGGAAAATTGTCTACTTCTGCAAGTGCTAATGCATCAAAATCCATAATGAACTCGGCCCCTTGTATGGTTATAGATGCATCCTTCAAAATTCCTATGGCAGTGGCCTTAGTCTGGTTTTCCATAAACAACACATTAGATGATGGCCGTAATGGAGGCCTCCCCATTTGTACCCATACATCTAATCTGAACACATTTATTTCTACACCTGTATCAATCAATATGTTACTCAATAGGCATCCATCCACAACAACATTCAGAGTAATTTCTTTATCATAGGAAATGCTATCAGGGGGAAGATTTACATGTAGGATCTTCCATCCGGTCTTAACAATTGTGCACGGAGTGTTTCCTTTTAACCAAATTCCTAATAGTGGAATAATTTTCTCTTGGGAAACATTTTGCACACTTATCTTAGATCATCAATATCAGTTTGGACTATTTTTGATCCTTTCTTATGCTCCTTGAGGTACTGTATCTCACCTTGAAGATTCCTTAGCACTTCCATGGTATCCTAATAAACTTCCTTCTAATGAGTAGGATCTAGGTACCTTGCATGCAAAACCTCCTCCTTGGTGATCTTAGGATTCTGGTGCAATGCCTCTCTAACACACTCTGCTGCAGCTTGTGTAGTAATATTCACTATCAATGCCGTAGGTCCTTTGGCTATCTTGGGCATCCACTGATCTTCTATCGCGTGCTGGATTCTAACCATCTCGGTGCCTCTGTTTTCTTGCTTATGGTTCTTACTCAGATGCTCATATAATTTTGGCACTCTTCATAGCTGTGGTTATTTCCATAGAAAGAACATGCAATATTCTAAGTACATTCGCACCTATAGTGGTTAGAGATCCACACGTATAACATGTTCCATGAGGGAACTCACCACTCCCTCCACCACAACCTCATCCTCCATATCCACCATGATGTCCACATCCCCTTCCATGACCTCCTTCAAAAAACCCATCATTCCTATCATAGCACATTTGATTATGATCCAGATTCTGGTGCTCATTCTTACCCTTAGAATTATCTGTTACACTTTTCTGTCATACCCCGATGTCTATAGCATCCTGGATCAAACCAATCAACCAAAATTACTCAATATTATGGGTTATGGACTTGTAAATCTTAAAAAATCAAGATACATTCTTCCTTATCGTGCACTGTAACAAAGGATAGTGACTAGCATCATGATTCAAATGACATAACTCATAATCCAACAGTAATGAGCATGTAGATATGCAAGGGAAACTATCCTTGGTGTGACCTTCCACTCCACAATCTATACACCAAATTCTTGAACATGTTTCATGGGCTAAATTTTTTGATAGCTTCTCTGACTTCTTTTCCATAGCTGCAATCTGTGCCTCCAAAAATGGAATAATGCCACTTTCAATGCTCCTAGCTACCTCAACATACAAAGCTACTTCTAGTGCTTCACACGAATTAGTGTATGTCTTATGTGACAGTGCCCTTCTTAATGGTGTAATCAATCTGCCAAAAAACCATTGAGCATGTTGGCTTGTGTGAATATAATAAGATAGCTTAGATAGAAGTGTCTAAAAATGGGCATCATACTCACGTAAACTCTCAGTAGTGCCTTTCTTGATATCCTTGAGCACATCTATACTATTATAATCAAACTCAGGGATATGGAGCTCTTTTAAGAAAGCATCCTTCAATGTTGCATAATCCACATAAGTTTGATTAGGGTCAAACTTCATGTACTAGCTGTGTGCATGTCCCTGTAATGTAGTAGCAAATTGTCTTACCTTATGCTCAGCAGTCGTGATCTTTTTAGTGTGCCACAATATTTTACACATATGTACATGTTTGACGGCATCCTCTATGCCTATATACTCTTGAAGATGAAGAGACATCTCCATATAAATATTATGTTGTTGCTGTGGGCATTGACCACCTAATCTAGATCCTCTTATGTTCCCTCTACCTCCAAAATCACCAGATCCACTGGAACTAGAACCACCTATACCTCTTGATCCTCCACCTGTAGCTGGAATAGGACCTGTAGATGTACTCCTCCATGCTCTAACAATAGTACTATACCAAACACCTATATTTTGTGAGGTAGTTCCACTTCCTGAGGTGAGTTTTACATTCTATGCGCTCACATTCTATGTGGATGATGAACCTAAGAATGTTCCTCCAAATATCATTGAAGTGGTCTATCCTTCCATTAATAAACTTGCTCCTTGACTTACTTCTGCTCTCTGAATTCCCAAGTTAGCTTGCTAGTTACTTTTCTTACTAGATACTAGAAAACCAAGGGCAAGGGATAGGTCACCAGGTAGATTAATATGTGTGCTCACAACCTAAGTAGTCTCTGCTCGCACACTTCTATATGAGGCCAAGGGGGGATCTCTGTCATGTTTTCTAAGATACGGCAGTTCCTGATGCTCTAGCTCTAAATCTTATACATGAGATTCAAATCCTTCATGATCCATCTCTCTCCTCAACACCATACTTTCTGTAGTGGAACGTTGCTTCTCTATCTCCCTCTCGTGTGCCTCATTATAGATAAGCCACCTCTCCTCTCTCTTCCTCTCTGTCGCTAGGTCTCCCATATTTCATCAAACCTATTCCTTCCCTCGCGTGTGGTGAAGTTTAGTTAGCCATCAATTTTCTCTCTAGGTTCAAATTTATCATTAAGATATTGATTTCCAATGGAATACATTGCAGATATACTCCTCTTGGATACCGTAAAAATTGGAATTCAGCTACCTCTGGGAAATAATACGTCGAAATTGAATATTCCAAAATATAACTATTTAGAACACCATGAAACCACATATCCATAGCATGAGTCCATATCAGATCAACATCATAAAGGGCCTGAAATTCTTCCCATGTCTAGAAAAGTGTGCGATACCTCCAATTCCACTGAGATGCATAAGCAATAAGCCACATGTATAGTTATGTTAGAAAGATAGTGAAAAAGATCTCATATAGGCTATCATACAGATTTTGTTCTACCCAAGTGTGTGCATTAAACCTAGATCCACTATTGAACCATTGTGCATATTTTTTCCTCCAGATCATGTTTCCACTCTTTAATACTTGCTAGAGTTAACCAGTATGTCTTCATCATGAACCATCCTGAAAATAATTGAAAAAGAGATCTCGGCAACAGAACCAATGATGTAGCCTAGAAATTACTAGATAACACCCTAGACACACGAACACATCACTCAGCCTAGACTGAGAGTTCTCCCGAAGTGCAAAAAGGTACCAGGTCCCTCTTTAGGGTTGTTGTAGTAGTATGTTAGTGTGATGAAGGAAGAAACATATAGATCCATAACTAATCCATCATTCTATAATGCATGCTACATTCAGATCTATGAAAGAACAAGGTTAAACAATAACCATGATTGAATCAAGAACATGCACTACTCAATTATAAATAAGAATGACACTTAGGTTTAGCCAATATCTTGCATCTATTAATAAAAATAGAAGCTCCTTACAATAATGGAAATCTATACCAATGCACGCATGGATCTGATACATTAATCCAATCATATGTGCATATCTCTATACCTTCATACATCCATCTCTCCACCACACATATCAAATTTACTATGTGATTATTATCATATATATAAGTGTGGGGACTTTCCATTCACCACTTATCTATTCCAGAAATAGGCCGCATACTATTAATAACCATGCACCATTTATAGGCATAGCCACACATGCAAGTGCTATCTATAGACTACTTACAGTTAACTAAAGTGATAATCTGATTCTTAGCTCATCTCCATGCAAAACACTTCGATCTGATCCTCTAAAGATAGACAATGTGTAGTGCACATGTCTCTACATCGTTGGTGTGCTCCACATGCCGTATTTAAAAAATAGGTCTTCATGCTCAAAATCAGATAAGTCCTTAATGTTAAACTTGTCCTCTACACATGGGTTCTTCCTGTCCCTTTGCGCCCTCAATCCTGGATTTCTCTCCAGCGTGGACTTTTTGTGTGATCTCTAACAAGTATTATCTGATCAAAATTACCCCACACTATTCTCATTGTCATCCCGACAATGGGTATCTCTAAAATTTGAAGTAAAGAATAGAAGAATGGAAAGAATAAGAATGAAAGAATGTAGATAAATAAATAAGTTTTATGAGGGTATGAGGCTACCTCCTTTGTATCAGTTTGAAGTATCAACTATGGATGTTCTAGGTAAGAAATGTATCCTTCATTAACTTCTTCGCCATGATTGCATACTAAATTCTATTAGTAGTAATGTATTTTCAATGATGGATCTCTCCAAACAAGTAGAAATAACACCATGAAGACCACTTAACCTTAATATAATGTTGAGTGTTTGTGCTAGTTTTAACTCGCCCCTTTTCAATTCAAAGTATGCCTCCAAAAATTTTCATGTCTTTCTAACAGAAGTATTTCCCATTTAAAAACCGTTGTAAATTCATGTCGATCCCTGAAAAGAGTCCACAATGTGTCATCTCTTTTCAAATCCTTGTGCTGACTACACCTTGTTTCTTGATGCCTAAAAAAAATGGTGAATAATTGGTTTGCTTTAATATATTATACTTAATCTATAGGTTTACAAATGGAAATGTAAATATGCAAGGCACAAGATATTTCCTAAAGGTCCGATAAAGTACCCCAATGAGAATTCATGTGAAGCACAATGAAAAGTGTGGAATCATACTTGTTTCTCAAAGGAAAACACATGTAAAGATATTATAGGAATGGGGATATGTGCCTCTACTTTTCCAGGAATTCTACACTTGGTAAAGTGAAAGATGAACCTATAATTATGAAACCCAAAAGAAAGTGTATGTCATCTCGTTAGTCAAATTCAACAAGTAAAAGGAATGTAGTACATGGAAAGGAAGGTTAGGAAGCTTCATGGTTCTTTCTAGTATGTAATTGATACAAAATGAATCCTAGATCTAGGATACCCGATAACATGGACCAAGTATATGGTATGCACAGGGGTGGAAAAATAAGTGCATCTCTCATGTTACAATATTAATGTGTAGATCACCTTGCAAAAAATCTTCCCAAAGCTCATTGGCAGAAAATTATGTGGTTCATTAATGCACTATTTGTACGAGAGTAAGGCCCATTAATGTAGAGGACTCGTATAAGGTAGATACGTGAATTATATGACACAAAAATATTGTAACGGTTGTAAGGATTAAAAGGTTGAGAATTACAAAAAACTCTTCACAAGCACAATCTTCAACATTAATGAATAAATTTATGAACCGTTAATAAAGCGACTTGTTTTATACTACATATAGACACCCCAAAACTTTAGTATTCTAAAGTGAAAATATTGAAAGATAGTTGAACTGATAATTGAATTCATGGTTTAGGTTTTGGTTGCAAATATTTTCCAGACAAGTCCTAAAGAATTATCAAAAAGGTGAGTTCATACAAAGAGGTGTGAATAAAATAAATAAAATTTATGAATATTTTAATAACACCCTTGAAAATAAGTTCCTATCTTAGTTCCCCTCTAGATAGAATTACATATTCTTATATCGCATCCACAGACTTAGAGGATTTTAAACAAAGGTTATACTCCCCTGAAAGAAGTGATGCCATGATCTGAATAGCTAATAGTTGAATCAACCTCACTGTTGATTTCCCTACTGTTATGACATGCCTTGAACTTGTATGGGTATGTGCCCAGAGATACAATCCTGAAACCAAAGAAGTATGAAACGAAAGCGGAGAGTTGGTCCTATCCTTCTAGGAACATGCTTTTGACTAAATACTGGGTTTTCCTATTGCAAGGGAATAGGGGGCTATTAATAAGGATTCAACATAGGAATCTTGGAATACTCATTCAAAGAAATGGATGAAATATATGAATGACCATTGGCTGAGTAGTCCTTAAAATTCTATCCACATAATGCCAAAGAAATTGAATTGGGATGAATTTATTGAGGAGTTGGGAATGTGATCATAGTATTGAATCAGGTAATGGGTATGGAATATATTGATTTCTTTCAACAATGGATGTTTGAATTTATCCAAGTTATACTTGCTAACAAACTACCTCTCCCCTAGACCAAGTTCATAAGTACCCATATTCATGAGAAAATGATGGGAGTTTCCTAGATAACAAGAGGAGAAAATCCTGAAATGGGTGAATTCTTCATGACCTCTTACCTTATATATAATATTGCTTTTTATAATAATTTTCCTGAATTACTAATGAATGGAGAACCTGATAGTTCAAAGGTGTATGATTTATTCTATCAATTGAATTGGTAAGTTTTGAGGCACATTATATAAACATTACCAATCACTTTTTAACACTCGCAATTTTCTTGTACCAACCAGATTGGGAAAATAAAAGGTTCACCCATGATTCTAAAAGATTCATTACTTAGTATGGGAGTTATTTCATCCAATTCAGAACCTATTCACATATTAGGGTTAGTGGTTTTGATGAGAAACCCTATGTACTGCCCAGATGTGTTAATGAAAAATTGATGTTAATAGATTTAGTCAAATAATTGTTATCAGTACACCATATCATTGCTCAAAAATATGTAATGTCACCAATCAAATTCCCTAGAGTCATGGGGAATTATACATGACCTAATATTGAGAAAGAAAAAAAATTGGAGGGAGAGATGAATAGGTGCATGATGGACATGTTCAAGGACATAAAATAGTAAGGTGTAAAGCATATTTTACACATTATTGCACCAACTCACATAGAGCACAAGCCTCATTATGAGGACTTCTGGATGAACTATAAAGATGAGAGAGATCAGATGAAGAGAATATTTGAGAATGACTTTGTCTATCCAAACTCCTGAAGGGTTAGAGGAGGATGTAAGTACTTTTAGTGAAGAATATATCCAGGACAAAATTCATTCTCAACCTTTGCCACCAATTAATTGGAATATCATTTAGAAGAAGTAAAATTAGGAGAAAAATTACCACCCTATCTGACTTTTCATAAGGTGGTTTTTATCAAAAGGAGTACATATAAGATACCATTATACCCCATTGTTAAGAGAATATAGGAACAATCAACTCATCGATGATGTTCTTCCCCCATTTCGGAGGGTTTATACCATAAGAGACATTTCATGGAGGAAAGTGATTAAAAATTTGGCCTCATTACTAATGACAGGTGATATAGGTGCTCAGGATAAATTAAAAGCTCTCCCTCTTCAATCATAAAGAAGGACTAGAATAATGCCTCAAGAAGGTAGGTTTGAAAGCCCTATTTTTCATGTTATTCCCTTATAGATTGTGACAACATCTACCTTAGGAGCCAAGGGAAAAGAAAAAGTGATGGAAGATGGTCTTAAGAATGCCAAGGAAGAAAAAATGGTCGAGGTTCCCCATACTAGCCTACACTAAATAGAAGAGGAAAAGTAGCTTCATCTCTCAAAGAGGAAAAAAATAAAACTACTGAATGGGTAGATTTGGAAGATGTGAAGACTCTTGAACTGGTAGAGAAGCTTGAAGCCTCTAGTGTTTTGTCTATTGTTTCTTAGTCTCATGTAATTTTTCCTATTGAAAAACCTACACCTATGATACTAACCCTTACTACCCCAACAACTATAGTTACTTCACTCACAAAAGAATAGTTCGTCATATAAGCTCATATACTTCATGTTGTAATTATGCCACAACAACATATTGAGGCCATCCTAGAATCAACTTTACCTATGCAGCCTCATGTTGAGAGGATTCTAGTGAGAACAACACAAGAAGAAATGGAAGATGTTACAATTGTAGCGGCACCTCAAAATTTTGAATTTGATTAGAAGTCCTGGACGTTTTCATTCCTATGGTTGAAGTTACCCCTTAAGTACCTAGTAAAACCATTCTTGTTCCGAATAAAATCTTGAAACAAATAGAAAATAAAAGGGGCAATCAACAACCCCTAGAAATTGAAGTGACAAAATATCAATCTGAGCATATGGAAGGAGTTGATGTCAGAGGAATGAAAAAGATCTGGAGGGAATCTATGAGCCTAAAAATGTTTCACTCAACCAAAAAATGGTTGTAGCTTCAAGATCGAATCAAGAAATCACCCATGAGAGAAATGTGCATGTATTAAGGGAAAAATGGCTCAAATCCCATACTCTATTCCATTCCATAGAATGACTTGAATTATTCAAGATGAAAGGGTATACATATAGTAGTGAGGGAAGTGTAACTACTTCCTCAAAAAATCAAGAGGTGGAAGAACATTCCATCACTGATAGGTAGTCAAGTTAACTCCAAATAGACTAGTAAGCTAACTTCACATAACTGAGAAGCTAACTCAACACAACTAGTAAGGCCATAACTCCACACAACTAGGACACCTAAGCAAGGTGAATCCCAACATGTGGAGGGTTAATCACAAGTGTAAGAATTATCCTTATAAATATATGCATGATAAATAATAACCTACACTAACACCCCCCTAATGCATAGCTTAAGTGGACACATAGATTAGACAAAGGAGAAGTCATCCTCAGGTTACAAGCCTGATTTGGTAACCATCTACATGAAACTCATCAAAAAAGTGGAGTAAAAGGAGAATACCCATTTAGGAAAAACTCCCCCAAAAAGATTTAGACAAGTATACTTTACGTTGAAGGTGTTCTATATAGCCAAGGATGTGGAGTGACCCGACCATTTACGAGTATTTCATCAGGTACCATCCTGTACACAATAGAAATGTGTGAGTTTTGATTCCTTTGAATAAGTCGACAGTGAGTTGAGGGAGACTAAGGATTGAATGTTCAGAAGATGTCATGGATGGATCTAAAGTAATTTTCATGTTGGTCTCCCAGTAAGAATGATCGATCCACGATATACTAGAGCAATGAGCTGTGTGCTAACAGACTACAGCAATAATTGACCGTTAACTGTATGCCAATCCATCATTAGGCCACAGGATGGGAAATTAAGTGTTAGGGTTGTTTATCTTGGATCAAACTCCGTGCAAGGAAACTTAAGGCAGGCAACATGAAAAAGTCTGGTCTAAGCAAGAGAGTGCCAATGAACCTAGAAAAATCCAATGCCACGTGTGTAGAACTGTTGTGAAAAGGGGATCATCTCAATTTTTTGACTGTCCAACTGATGTGAAGTTGAAAAAACACATGTATTTTATGAGAATGTTAGATCTTGGGTTAACATTTAGAAATAATTATTCTTCATGAAGTTCTAAAGTCGGAATTTGTCTTATGAGTGGTGACATGAGTCCCATAAGGGGCACTCCTAATGAGGATTGTTTGGGACTCCTCTGAGTCTTAATGTAGATGGATTTCTCAAGTACATTTGGCTTGTACTCTGCCATCCATATTATTATGTAAGGTAACTACTCGTACCTAAGATTTATTTATTTAGGTTGGTTCTTAGTTTACAAACACAAAGAGTGATGTCAGCATCAGTCGTATGGGAGGTCATCCAATAGTAGGTAGTAGGAGTGGAATAGGCCTCACACACTAAAGGTTTCCTATAAACCCCAGAGGTGGGTGTGCATGACCTTGTATGAGGACTTTCTAATATCACTTCTACCCAAGGAATGGAGTTATAAGGGCTCAATTTGGGACAATAGCTCAACCCTCTGGAATAGTGATAGAAGGAGGAGAAATTCCCTTGACTATTAGTTACATCTCGACAATTATTAAATTTTGGCTTCACAATCCTCATTATCTTTACCCTTACACAACCATTGTGATTATGTGTCACATTTCACATGAGGAAATACAGCTCACAACGTTATCCTCAACTCACGTCAATCAACTATGGTGGCACTATGTGAAGAGTCTCTATAGATATGATTTATGCTGCAAACACCTTTAATGTCATGAGTCTACCCTGTGAAATGTTGAGAGATCTTGGTCACTATATCATCAGGATGTGGACCTCATAAACATGTCGCACATGTTTTGTCTTCTGAAAGTCCTTTCCAGATGACGCTTAAGATGTTCAGTGGGGTTTATGGAATTGGCCCAAGCAAGAAGTGTTGAAATCACCCTTAGGTGAGGTAGCAGTCCATATTAAGCACGCCATTGGTTGTGTGATAGGAGTTAATGTCCCAGTAAGAAGTGGCATCTCGTTGTATCATTAGTGACTATCCTATGACACTTAAGTCTGGTGAAGAGCAACACCTCCATGAACTGTGGAATCAAAAGGAATCCATGGTTCACAAATTGTGAAGCACATCTAGACCTTCACCCGATCATGCATCTGCCTCTGTACGGTCCAAGTGCGGTCATAAGAGTACTAATGACATATTTCAGAATGATGCACTTTATAATGTAGTCGTGTGTCTACAAATCTCCATTGATCTATTTCCTTGTAATGTGCAAAAGTCTCATGCCTTCTTTGTACCAAATAAGTTCCTCCAAAACAAAGCAACAAGTCAAAGTTATAGCAAAAATATGCCTCCCTTTTAACTAATGGAAATTGGCCACTTAGGTGTAATTACTGGTTTAAACTAATTCATACAATTGACATCCAAAGATGTTATGGTTAACATCAATAGAGAAATGTGTGAATGATTTTTATATTTGGCGGATAGGCATAAACTTTCTAGTAAGGTGTCAATGTCATCTAATAGCTTACGAAAAATACTTTGTGATAAAAAATAAAGTCAAGCCAAGATACAAATTTAGACGCTTACTCTTCTGACACGCAAATGGCAGGTGGCTCTTAATGGTTATAATCAAATAGAGCCCAAAAACCACACATAATGTGCCAAGAATGAATGTATTTATCCTTAAAATATTCAAAAACCAGATTATTTATAACCGCTAAATCCAAGTCTCGACCGAAAAGAGGCAATCAACTTTGATGCTTCACTTGACCAAGCTAACTCGGTTGGGTTCTGGAAGGATCCCGAAATAGACAGTCAAATGATACTCCTATGATGCTCCATGACGCATTATATTGGCCATAATGACGGCTGAGGAAACCTTTACGGAGCCATGATAGTGAATCACCTATGTGGAGGAATCCCATGTACTTAATAGAAGCATGGTAAAAACCTACACGAATCGTTGATGAAGCTAGGATGGCCTTGTAGGACACGGTGCTCAGAAGGAACCTATGTTTGCAATTTCTTGTGTCAATACCTTCATCTTCTTCTAATTTGATTACAATTATACCTAAAGACCCATGTTCTGCAATCACTTGATGAACATGAGTCTCCTATAAGAGAGTGGATCAATAACACTCTCCCTAATAAAAAAAAGGTGGAGATAAACTTGGTTGATAATGATCTACAAAGACCGAATCTCCTTACTCCAACAAGATTACCCAAAAAATAAAAGGCCATATCTAGGGAATCCCTAAACATGAAAGGAGAACGGTTCATAGACGTTGAAAATCCTAAATATGATGTTCTCCCAGAAGAAGCCTCCCCATCATATTTCCAAGTCTTCAGGGTCTCACTAGGTAATCCCACTACTGAAGAAATGAAATATGATTTTTTTTTGTGGTAGTAGGAGTATTCTAGAAAATTGATGAGTTTAAAGAAAATAAGAGATATTTAAAGGCTAAGAATGAGGCATTTTCCAACTTAGTCAAAAAATTGACTAGAAATCATCAAGAAGGATGGACTCAGATCTCAGAGATCACTGGTGAGAATATCAGAAGGGTGGGTTATTTGAGTGAAAGAGGGGAAGCTACCATTCAATGGGAAAATCATTTGGTCACTAGAGGTGAAATGATAATTAAATAATGTGTAAAGAAGTATTCCTGCATCTTCAAGAAAGTATAAGTAAGATAGACATTACTAGACAAGTGTGAGGCTGAGTAGACAATGTGGTAGGATATATTGCCTAAAATGGAACCATCAATAATTTAGATGATGACATGGTTATTAAATAAGGTATTGTATCTCTTGATTCTATGGGAATTCAACATGATTATTACAACATGAAAAAGGTAAGAGTGGAGGTCCTAGAAAATTCTTTGAAATTCCCTGAGAAGGTGAGACATAAAACAACATGTTACATTAATTATATTCATGACCTGATAGATAGAATGATTGTAAAAGAAACTAGAGAGAAAATTAGTGTGAAAATCATTGAAAATATGATCATACTTTTTAGGGAACATATCATGGGTAAAATAGGAGAGCCCAAAAATTTCAATATAAATCTCATTAATGAATGGGTAGGTGCTAAGACAACAAGTGATAATGTAATAAGGAAGCTAACACGGGCACGAGAAGTTTTCAATGAGATTGATGAAATAAGTACAAAAGATGAAGTAATTTTCAACTACCACTCAGGACCTAATGAAGAAGTTGTAACTTAGATGTTCGATAGGTATGATTCATATAAAAACAAGGTAGGAGAAAGCTCAATCCATTTCCCTAGCAAGTGAAAAGAAGAAAGACAAGGTTTGTTAGGAGTAAGAAAATATCCTTTTTGTCTCCTCCAGAAGTCACCGCATCTTCTCACTCAGCCCAATCAGAAGTAAAAGAGGATCTTTTCAGTTAATAGATATTTTCTTTGCAGATTTTGAACTACATGGAACAAGGATTCAAAGGATTTCTTAAAGGAAATATTGGGGGGAAAATCAAATAGGATATAAGTACAAGTATGAGGGGTTTTTTCCTCATACTAAGTGGGGGGTTTATTTCTAAATTTTAGGAAAAGAAAAATAATTGATATTTTTACTTAGATACTGCATATTTGTTTCCTAAAAGCACATTTTGAGTTTTAATCTTTCAAGTTCAAGTGTTAAGATGATTACAAAGTATAGTCATTAGCAGGCATTGAGATTTAGAGTTATATTTTTCCCTTATCAAGAATTTGATGGATTTTAAAATGAAAATTTTCAAACTATGGGTTTGGTCTTTATGTCCATAGGATTTTAAATATGGAACATGTTATTTATCAATTTTATTTTTTCTGCAATTCATATGTTTCTTTCTTTCTTTGAAGTACACTGGCCATGTCCTTAGTGATTAATTTTTGGTGATTTTTTTAGTATTTTATTTTGAGCCTTTATTATATAATGTTGAATGTGAATTATAAAATCCTTACTGAAATAATTTTTTTGATGGATCTTTGTAATATTTTGAGTGTATCTTAAGCATATGAGACTAGGAGTAAGAAACACTTCATTGGGATGCTTGTACAAGATTTTCTGCTAAGTATTTTTAAATTGTGTGAAATATTTGTCTTAATTGAGTATCAATTAATATAAATATTTATTTAAGTGAAAAATATGATAAATTAATGAATTTATCTGTGTTATCTAGATTTTCATGTGTCTGAATAAGTACTATGAGTAGTGTGATCTAGATATATATCGGTTTGTGAATCCTCCATCATTTTGAAAAATAAATTTATCCTCATCACAAAACAAAAACGTTCTGTCAATCATCGTATTATGGCATGTAAAAACACTATTGAAAGGAAACTTAGATTTCACTTCACCCTTTCATAATTATACAGGAACCAACATAATTATTCATTGTCTAGAGTAGCCTGAGTCCTGATGAAGTGACATTTGCACTATTTAGTGTGATGAATTGTAGGAGTTAAATCATGCATATATTGACCATGTTCACTTAGGACTGATACTAAAGCTCCAAATAAAATACCAAGAAGCCTTGGTTACACTTATCCTTTTTTAATTTCAGCTTACAAAATGGGTTCTCTCACCTTGGTTCAAGGCAGGACCTAAATTAGTAGGGAAGGTAATCCCCTTTGCACATGTCACATGATCCCATCAAATTCAGGTTCAAATAGGTTTGGTAGACCTCCTCCTTGGCTACAAATTACATACATTTACATTCTGTCATTCTCAAATTTCATCAACTCATATGTTGATATTGCCTGGCCCTAAGGGGAGTGTAATTTTGGGTACCAACATTGAGCAAAGAGAAAGATAATTTCTTAGTTTCTCTCCTTTAAAAAAACAAAATTTTCATGGGATTATGGTGACATGAATGGAATCCATCCTAATTTCTATGCACATAAGATTTATATCAAAGAAAGTTTCAAGCGAATAAGGCAGCCAAAAAGAATAATAAACCCAACAGTGAGAGACATTGTGAAAGCATAATTAGAAAATTATTGGATGTTGGATTCATATATCTAATTTAAGACAGTAAATGGGTGTCACCCCTTGTCAATTTTTCAAAGAAGAACACAAAGTGGAGGATATGCGTAGATTATAGAGAGATGAATACACCAATAAAAAAATCATTTTCCACTACCTTTCATTGATAAGGTAATTAACACTTTGGCTAGTTAGAAATATGTCTCTTTTTTGATGGGTATAGTGGTTATAATCAAATTCATATTACAACATAGGATCAAGATAAAAATATCTTCACATGCCCATGGGGAAAATTTTCATATTTTGTTCTTCCATTTGGCATGTGCAATGCACCTGCTATATTCTAGAGGGCAATATTGAGTATCTTTTTAGTTCTAACAAATGAATGCATGGAGGTATATATGGATGATTTTATAGTACACGGTAGTACATTTGAAGAATTCATGAAAAATATGGAGAAATGTTTGAAGATATGAAAGGTACAAAATTGGTCCTTAAGGAATGAAAAATGCTACGTGATGATGTTGTCTAACATGGTTTTTACCTTGGTTTTCTTGATGGGTTCAAGAGGTAATGACTGGGATTGACCTTAGTATAGGTGGGGTTTGTGGGGTACCCATGGATGTTGATTATTGTTTTGTATTTATGCACAATTTTAAAACAAATAGATGAGGATTATTCTTTACCTTAAACAGATTCCTGTAACAATGCTATGGATCTCATTAAGATGATATTATAACTTAAGAAATATTTAAACTTTTATTAATAATTAAGATTAATGCTTGTAAATATATAGAGTGTGATTATAACTTATTTAATACATATACGATCAACATGGATTCATTGTTTACAACCATAAATTAGATTCTTGATATTTGTAGAGATTTTTAGCTGCATTGGGAGATATGGAACCAATATTTTATCCCTCTTCCTTAGTGAAGTCAGAATTGAGAACTGAGATGTAGTCTTCAATAAAGAAGTTGGAGTCTTCTTCCTAAGTTTCGTACAAGTGGGTGAATGTGGATCCCAAGCTAGATATGCTAATGTTGCTGAAAAAATTGGAGTCAGAGGTGCTATAATAATCCTCCTATAGATGCTTGAGGCCAATCTTGTATTATCATTCGTATTAGGTGAGATCTTCTTGGAGCCTTAATGCTTCATTTTACACCTCCCAAAGGGAGTCAGTGGCTTCTTGAATGCATTTTTTTACAGAATTTTTTTCCTATAAGTGATCAAACAGAGCTTCTTGGATCGCAAAAAGTTTGAGGTTGTGAAACAAGTTGTATTGTTTCCAATACAAATGAATGGTGAACAATAGGAAAAGAGTCAATTGTGGGAAATTTAGATCCTCCTAAAGTCATTTGAAGTCATCATGCTAGAATAAAGGATTAGTAGATAACAAGAAATGATACATTTTAGTTAATTTTTTAGCTAAAAATAATGAAAAATTATTAAAAACATAGCGATCAGTAGCGATAAAGGGAATCACTAGTAATTAAGGGGAATCGCTAGCGATAAAGGGAATCTCTGATAATTACTGTGAAATATGACTTTTTCAAAAAAAGAGCCTAATCTAATGAATTAGATATTGATTTTAACAAAATTAAAACTATTTACTATATGAATGATATTCAAGCAAGAATACACCTACCTCTAGTGCCTAAGATAAATCAAAACAGACGTTTTACCTTGCAGAATGAGTTGTTGGGTGGAAGAGTAGAAAATAGTGGATGGAAGATGAAAATTATTAATCTAATGATAATCCTGACATTGGTAGAGCATCATGATGTTTTTCAATGTCATGATGGAGTTCTTAGATGCTTGATGTACCGATATTGTGATAAAGGTGATCTCCAGAGCTTTAGAATTTGTCCCTAATTGAGGTTTGCAAACTAGTATATATAGATCACCAACTATCGATAAAATCACCAAAATTTTTAGGGAAATCCAGTTTGGTTAAGAAATCCAATGATTTCCTTCCATTTTCAACTCAAAACAATCCATTTTAAGTGATGGGGATGATGGATGGTTAAAAAATCTTGAACGAAGTTTGTTAGGGTCAGGGAACTTGCTTTTTGGATGACTTGACTAGTTAGAAGGCTAGTTAGTTAGGGAATAGGTTAGGTATTTTTAGGAAGTGGTTTGGTGGTTAGTGAGGTGTCCAAGTTAACTTAATGAGGTGTGAGAGTGAGGTGTGAGGGGATAATAAGTGATTTAATCTATTTTAATTAAATAATTAATTTAGATTTGATTGGTCATAAATAAATTAATAAATAAAAAAGGGTGAGATAGTGGGATGTCACAAATAATTTCCTTTAGTCATGAGTGTGTTTGAGCTTGAAGGAGGTGTAGATTTTTGGTGTCTACATTTTTCCCCTTTTTGTCTGGTGATTTTTTTTGACAAATTGCTAGAAAAAAATAATTTGGAGTAGTTTTTTCATCATGGGTTAATTAACTATAGTGCAATAAAATAGGCACCAGTGTTTTTTTTGTTTTGAAAGGACTTGCCCCAATCATAGAGGGTGCAAGACGAAATGTTGGAGAATCAAATTTTCAGGTGGCCAAAGGGGTCAATTCCTGCAGATGTATGATTCTTACCGAGAAGTGTGGGAAAGAACCAAGTCATAGTTTCCAAAGGGCTTGTCTCCCATAGATGAATAGTAATTACCAAATTTTGAACGTGTTGGTTTGTTTAAATTCCTTTGAAAACATGGCACAATTATGTAAGAATTTGAAAATAGTATTTTTTGTAGGGAAATGTGGATGAGTGATCCTTATACATAGTAATTGCTAGCAATTAAGGCCAATCGTTGGCAATTAAGCTAATCACCGGCAATTTCCTTGCATAGAAAATGGGTTATATATAAGACATTATTTTTGCATTTGTTATTATTGCGTTTAGAATTGTCTATGAAAAAATTGGTCTGAGTTGTGCTTTGAGTAATTTGATTTGAGAGAGATGGCAAGCATGAGTAAGAAGAGGAATCATGTGTAAGAAGAGGTAAATTCCAAACTTCAAGCTTGTTAGTTTTGTTTGTAATTCTTTAGTTTAGTTTTTTTGTAATTTTGATGGATCTTGAGAATGATTTAAGCATTTAGTAGGAATCACTGGTGATTCAATGAATGGCTGGTGATTCATGTGAATCATTGGTGATTAATGCAGATCTTTGTAGATTCATGTGAATCATTAGAGATACAAGTGTTTTGTTAAAAGTTTGTGCTTTTCTACTATTTTTCTATCTATGCTGGCTTGTATGGTAATTTTTCTTCATTGATTGTATCCCCATGATGATACTAATGTTTTATATTTTGTGTTTTTGTTTTTCAAGTGGATGAAAAGCTCACTATCAGAGACCACATCCCCTCAATGTCAAATGAGGTCAAGGAGGACTTGGTCGATGATGATTGAGATCACTTAGAGGTAGTGGGTTTTAGTGGGGATTAGGTATTACAGGAGGATCCACAGATGTTGAAGTTTTATCCTTACTTTTCTTGAGAGGTGGAGCCCTTCTACCAACAATTTTTGGTTTCCCAATGGAGAGATGAGCATTACTCTAGAGGATGTTCATCGGATCAAGAGGTTTCCACTTAGGGGGAAGCCCATTTATTGCATTTATGATACAGAGAGAGATGATACCATGCAGAGGCTGTATGGGAATGACTCTCAGGGTGTAAGGTATGCATAAGAGGCCTTTGATTATTAGGCCTTATATGATGTTAGGAGGGATGGTTGTCCTTAGATGACCATGATGATGATGGGAATTTCTTCTTTTTCCTTACCAGATTCAGGAGGGGGGAGGTTCCCATGGATGATGATAGGGGTGGTTACTGAAATGATGGAGAATTATATGGTATTTGAGTGGGACCCCACTGTACTTACACAAACATATAGAGATTTGTGGTCTTGGATAACCCACAAGAGATATGGAATTGATGTTGGTTTCTTGTTACAGTGATGGAATCACAAGCATATTGCTATTTCTCATCAACTGGTGTTGTCAGGTGCCATTGATGTGAGGTACCCTATTTTTATGATATGGAGTGACAATCTTGGGAGGGAAAAAAATGTCAAGGGGCCTACCTACTACCAAGACTTGATATCAAGATTACAGGTTAGAGATGTTATCTTACGGCCCTATGTTGGATTCTTTGACTAGCAAGGAATTCCACATGATCTATAAAGTTTATAGTAATATATATGGGTGCAAGGTTAGATAGCCTTGAAGGATGATCTAATGAGGTTTGATTGGATTAGGTGGTTGTTTGATCTGATTCAGTATATACCCAAGGATTTAGTTTTTTACAAGCAAGAAGAGGGGGATATAAAGACCTCGCAGGACATTATAGTAGGGCTTATTGTTATTGCTGACCAGGATAGAGCTACGGATCTTGACAAATATGGTGGCTTGGTTCCCCTTGATGATGCGGGGGTTAGTGCATATTTTGGTGCATGGTGGGCTCATTCTTTAAGAGACTTTCAGAGGACCTAGGAAACATAGAGGCCCACATAGGAAATTTTTCGTGTGTGTGATCATGCAAAGGGAGGAGATAAGGAGGAGGAGAGAGATGAGGAAGATGATTATGTGGCTACAACAGTGCAATAGTAGTGAGATACTTATGGACATGAGAGAGATACCTTATACTTATTTCCGATCACTTAGGGTGATGGCTTGATTATAGAACACGAAAATCTACAGTCCCAAATTATACTTGTTTCTGCTGATAAAGAAAGGTACAAGAAATAGAGGGAGACACTAAGGAAGGCCTTGGGGATTATTGAGCCTTCATTATCAGGTGCATAGTTTTCAGCCATGGTTCATTAGAGAGTAGGGTTTTCGGTACGTGGGATGGTCTATACTACTCATTTTGAGGCTGTGAGAGTAGACTGTGACTATTATTTGAACATGATCATCAAGGACTATCTAGATGTGACTCTTTACACTGATCATGTAGTTGGCGAGGGAGGTACCATGGTAGTAGTGAGACCTAAGGATAGTGCAATGAGTGTAGGTCATCGTCCTCAATGACCATTGAGAACTACATGTGGTGATGGTGCAAGAAGAGTTGGAGGTGGTACATCTAGTGGTGCTCTTTCTCCAGGAGGAAGGTCTAGTGACATTACCTTTCTTGGAGGTGTGGAGTTCAATATGTGACTTTGTAGGCTCATGGAAGCCCCTTTTTATATATGTATGAGATACTTTATGAGACACTTGATGATGTTATTGATTTATATAGACAGGATCATAGAAGCATATTTGATTTATGTTGTGAGACATTTTATATATGATGATGTTGTTGTTTTATGTTGACATGCT
The DNA here is from genome assembly GCA_019776745.2 of Taxus chinensis. Taxonomy (NCBI): domain Eukaryota; kingdom Viridiplantae; phylum Streptophyta; class Pinopsida; order Cupressales; family Taxaceae; genus Taxus; species Taxus chinensis. The sequence goes on from CM034146.1 coordinate 332,640,312, forward strand.
CATATAATAAATCCTATTTGATATGTGTTTTTGAGACTTTGATGAGATAATTTATTTCTATGATGAAATTATTTATGTTGACATTGTGTGAATGGATTCATGATCATTTGTATGTAGTATTTTATTTTGTGATGATGATGATGATGGATATATGTTGAAATTTATTTTGTTATCTATATGTTTTAGATGTATGTTATAGTTAAGATTTTTCATATACATGTGGTCATAATAAACATGTTTTAAAAATCCAAAATGTAATCTTGATGAAAAAAAAGAAAAAGTGGAAAGAGCATCCCTCTAATTTTATTCATCACATATTAGGCGTCTTAATAGGATTTACACGTGTAACCTTATAAAAGCGTAAATGAGATTGTCATTGGATAGTTTTAGGGATTATGATGGATTGAAAATAAATTAATTATGTGATAATGATAGGAAACATATGGATGTATGGCATTGTAGAGGAGGAAGGTTCTCTTTTTTTTACGATTTCATAGGAATCAATGCCCCAAATTTTACAATAATTATTTTGTTGAAATAAACTAATCAATGTTGGAAGTTTGTTTATGGGAAAGTTGATCAATACGAGAAGATTTCGTGGATGCTTTGTATTTTGAAGGCTGACAATTGCGGGAAGCCTTATATATGTAAGTAGCCATTCTTCGAGGGTATGGTCTATATTTTGTTATTTGAATGAAATAGTCATCTTTTCATGGGATTGGTCCATAATTTTACCAGGTAGTTGTCCTTCAAGGGATCAGTATACTTTTTATTTATTTATTTATTTTTTGTATAATATGACATTTGGATAACTTCCCTTTGTGGGATTAGTCTGTTGCTTTTAACTTTGATAGGAAGCATCCATAGATATTTTTTATTTTACTTTTCTTTGAGCTGAGGAAAGGACCCTAATAAACTACTTACTAAGGAGGAGATAACTTCTTAGAAGGGTTATATACATATGCTCTATGATAAAGAGTGATGGAGTGGATTTTGAGCTTTGTGTGATAAAGGGAGAATGTTTCATCAATTTTTTTTTGTCATGATAGTCAATTATTTAACAGTAGAAAGGCCACAAGTGTAAAGCATTTAGGGTTTCTGCCTTAGATTCCCCTTCAAGAGAAGTGAAACAATATTCCCTTTACCCGTACCTATGTGTGATAACATATGGACCAATCTAGTTGGGAGAAAAATTTCCATGTTTACTTCATTCTAATATAGTTACATTTTGATTTTCCCTAAGTACAAGATCATCAATATTAAAGTTACATTCCATGATATGTTTGTTATATGTTTTATTAATGCATTGTTGATAGACCTAATGATGTTCAAGTGTTGTTAGACGTTTTTCATCTAGTAATTCAAGTTGTGCGAGGTGATTTTGACATTGCTCCTCATCATGAATAAAATATTTTAGGGATATGTGAAGTGATGGAATTTTAATTTCTAGGAGTAAAATGGCTTTTGAACTATAAACAAGTGAATAGGGCATAGCACCAGTAGGTTTATAGATACTGGTTTGATAATCCCATAGATTGAATGGGATCTGAGTGTGTCAATTCCTACCTGCATCATTTATATTTTTCATAAGGATTTTATTCAGTATTTTTTTGGAGGTTTCACCTTGTCTATTTGTTTAGGGATAATATGGTGACAAGAAGATGAGTTTAATGTTAAATGTATTATAGAGTTTCTTAACCTCCTTGTTTTTGAAGGATTTTCTGTTGTCTGTGACAAGTTTGTGTGGGATTCCAAAATGAGAAATGATATTTTGGTATATAAAATTAATGATAGGCCCGGATTTTTTTGAGGTAAAAGGAATTACTTCAACCCATTTAGTGAAGTATTCGGTTGCAGTGATAATTGAATGATGTTTTTGAGATGATTTTGGATTAATTGCACCATTGAGGTCCAATCGCCATTGAGAAAAGGCCAAAAGTCCCTAGCTGTTTGTAATGCTTGACTGGGAATATGAATAAGATCATAATGGAGTTGAAATTTGATGCACTTATTTACATACACACAACAGTCCTTGGTGATTGTCATCCAATAGTACCCTAGTCGTATGATACATTTGGTGATAGCATTGCCACTGAAATGACCACCACAAATACCGTCGTGGAATTCTTTAATTCATTTGATTGACTAATATGATGAAAGAAAATGTAATAATATATCATCAAAGCTATGCTTATTAAGGGATTATTCTATGATAATGAAACAAGTGCCACATTGTAGAAAAGATCATTTGGTGCCTTATAATAGGTCTGAAGGGATTTTAGATTCCATGGTGTAGTAAAATATTTGATTATGTCATAGGTCTGATGAATTTTCATCAATATTATGGATGGAAGGTATCTCATTTTTATGTGAAGGATGATCTAGGTGTTGGATGACTACTGACATTTTAGTTTTATCCTTTGACTTATCCATTTTGAAAGGTAAAAGGGATCCTAAGGAAGCCATGGTATCAAAAAATCTATTAGAGGATTGTGGGATGTCTTGGATGTTATAGCGATCAAATGTGCCAAGGATAAAATCAACAACAACTTTATATTTTTTAAGTATTTCTTTTTTACATTGGAATTACCCTTTGAATTGGCTAATGACAAGTTATAAATCTCCATAAATATCCAAGTCTTGGACATCTATGAGAATGGTGGTTTGTAAGCCCATGATTAAATCTTCATACTCTACCATGTTATTATTAAACTTGAAATTGAGTTTGAATGATAATGGAATGGGGATTTCTAAAGGTTTTATAATGACAATGTCACCTCCTCTGCCCTCTTGGGATTTAACACCATCAAAGAAGAGGGTCATCTTGATAAGAATTAAATTTGATGAGTAATTTTCCGATTCATCAATATTATTAATGGATTCATCAAGAAAGTATTCATGAGGTGGTTTTTTATCTAGAAGGGGTGATTCAACAAGTTGATTAGCAATGACCTTACATTTAATGGACTTTGTTAGTATAATTTCCATGTCAAATTCAATCATTAACATAAGCCACTAAGTTATGCAGTAATTATGATATTGTTTGACATGAATGGCTTTGATTAGGTTAAAATTAGTAACAACATTTGTTTTATGGTTTAAAAGATAGTGTCATAACTTGGAGGTGGTGAAATACAACACACAACAGAATTTTTCAGCCTTTGTATAATATTTCTTGTATTCATGAAGTGTGTGGATAATGTAATATATGACATATTCATGACCTTGATTATCATAGTGAGCAAACATGGCTCCTAGGGCATGGTTAGAAGTGGATATATATAAGTAATATGGCTCCCCTTGACATTGTGGAGTGATGATAGGTGGTGCCAAAAGGTATTCATTAATTAGGTCAAATGCCAATTGGCAATCTGAATCCTAATGGAACTCAACATCTTTATGAAGCAGGTGATGAAAATTTTAGAAACGATCATAGATTTGTGATATTAAATGTTGAATGGACTATAATTTTCCTTGAAGGCTGCATAGTTTCTTAAGATTAGTGGGTGGAAGCATTTCGATGATTACCCTAACCTTTTGAGGGTTGACTTAAATTCCATGAATAGATATGATAAATCCCAAAAATTTCATAGTGAGAATTACAAAAACACATTTTCTAAGATTGAGATGGAGACAAAATTGAATAAGGCAAGCGAAGATCAATTCTAGGACTTCGAGATGATTTTTATTTGATTTATACTTTTCAAGAAGATCGTCAATGTAATCTTCAACAATCTTATGTATAAGGTCATCAAAGATGTATTTCATGGCACCTTGATGCATGGACCCAATTTTTTAAAGTACAAATGTGAATTTTTCTTGAGGATTTGTTTACGGGGACAATGTTAGAAATCCATTGCAGATAATCAATAGGTATAATAAAGTTTGTAGTTAAAAGGCACTGCAATTCTTCTTTAATAAAGAGGGATATACATAGTTGCATTTTACGAAGTTTTTGTTTGAATGGTTTTGCATTAGGGTAAGTGACAATGTTATGTCAAAATTTTTGGGATCAATCTTGGACATATTATTATATGTACAAGAAAATTCTTGGTGATATTTTTTTAGAAATGTTGTAAAGTGATGTAATTCTTGCAAATCCAAACTTTGATCGACTTTGACTACACAGAGATCCTATATGGTTATTAGGTTAGCATCAAGTGTGGATTCATTGAGAATCTTGGATGTTTCAGATGATAGGGATTTCTAAAGGAAGTGTTCTTCAGCTCCCATATGAGAAATAATTTCTTGATCGTGCTGACACTAGAGGATATCGAGAATAGGTAAGTTTTCCTTAATCATGTCTAGTAAAAGAAGTGGTAATGATTTTATAGAACCCCCTAATTGATATATGAGTGGCCCTGAGGATATAATGTTGACTAAAAACTAATTGGGTGGAATAGACACAGTGTCATCAGTGTCTGTGGAGTTCTTAGTGGGTGATGAGGGTTCTGATCTAAGAATGGATACAATAGTTTCTTTCTCGGATGAAGGAGATTTAGCAGTCTCAAGGGTAAATTTACTATAACCTAGGCCATTTTTCTCATAAGGCATGAGGTTGTGTAAGATGGGTTGATCATGTATTCCTTGTTCATAACTCCCAAGGCCAAAACCTTTCCATACACAACGATGTAGGTACATACAAGAAAATTTGGGATTATCAAGGGACACAAGATTTGATTTAAATAGTGTCACATTATGTAATTTGGTTGATTGGGATGGTGGTTTATCAAAAAAACCATAAAAAATATTTTATTTAAGATATGTCGGCCCATAAGAGATGATATCTCCCACATCAGGATTATACATGGGTTGTTTATTAGGGTGACTATACATTTTTTTGTGATGGAATAAAGTTAAGCATAAGAAGGTGATATTCCCCTAGAGTGAGACATTTCACAACTTATGTAATAGAGGAATCATCTTGTAGTTTATAAGAAGAAACTGATGTGCTAGTGGATGCTTGATCCGAAGACTCGGAAATAGATTTCGGTACCAATACATCATTTGGATGATAAATCATATAACATTCAGCGAATGGATTTAGGTCAACGAGGACTATGTAAGTCTCCCTTTGTATTCATACTTAAGTCAGAAATGGAGAGTTGAAGGAATGCAATGCATCATGCATATCCAAGTACCTCCAAATAAAATATTATATTAGAACTCTCCTATGATAAAGAAGAGTTTTGGTAAGATTTTAACACCAATTTAGGTGGTAAAATGACAATTCCTAATGTGGGTGCAATTGTGTCATTAAATGAACACAATAAGACTGAGGTTTTAGCAACAAACATGTTGGGTAATCTAAGTTGTTCAAAGGCTAGGGAGGATATAATTTTGATAGTAGTACCACTATCAATCATAACTCTTTTGATAGATATATCATTGACTTGAGAAGTGATAAAAAGTGGGAGTTACTGTTCATCTAGTCTAAGGGTAGGTATTTCTGAAATTTCAAAATAAATTATGGTGGATGCTTGTAGGGCACCTAAAAAATTTACAAAAGGGGTTGGGTCATCAGAGGAGAGAGTAATAGATTGAAGTTATTCTATCATGGCTTGTTTGTAAGGTGGCGATGTCTTGATGAGTTCATAAAGTGACATTTTGACATGGGATTAGTGTAATTATTTAGTGGCTATTTTTGGTAATGTGTTGAGAGAAAGAGGAGTATATTTTATGGATATTTTGGCTTTAGATGATGATTGATTAAGATCACTAGAAGCTATTGAAAGTGTTATTTTGGGTTAATTAGATAATTATAGGGGTTGAGGTGTAACGATAATGTCTTTTTCTTATTTAGATTCAGAAGGTTTGTTGATATAATTTCGTGAGCATGTGGTGACATGTACAACATTGATTTGATGATTGGGGTCTTTATAAGTAGACTCAGTCAATGATATTGATGTTAAATCTAGAGTAGGATGGGGTAGGAGAAAGAGTGAATTTCTAATTTTCTGAATCTTTTGATGTAAATCTTTACAATCTTCTATGGTGTGTCCCTAGGTTCATTGATAATTACAAAAGCATTAAAATCATACCAAGCCAGTTTCCACCCTTGATGATTTAATATATTTAAAAGGGGTAATGTGATTATTAATTCTTATAATAGGTTATCCAAAATGGTATCATAATTCCCTTTTGGGCCGAATGCTACTGGGGATTGAATTTTTATGGGGATAGGAAAAATGGGTTGCTTAAATTCACTCGGCAGTCACAGAGGTCTCATAGTTATTCCAATGAATGGGTGATAACAATCTTGTATTGGTAGTGACTATGTGGAGTATATGGGAATAGATGAATGAGGTTTAGATGTGACTATCCATTATGAGATACTAGATGTGGCGTAAGGGCTTACTATAGGGGCATGATGCACAAGTTTTCCCCCTGTAATAATAGGTTGATTGATGGGTATGAGGAAGGAGAGATTGTTTAAAGGTATTTGGTTAAGATTTTGAAAAAAAATTAGTTTAAGAGATCTTATGGGTCTTGGTTTTGGTGTGATAATGGGCTCTTTAAAGGAAGGTATGACCCTAGAAGGAAGAGGTGGTGTAGGACCGCATAAATGATAAGTTTCATCACAATGAGGATTTTTAAAGATGTGGAAAACATCCTGCTTATTTTGACCCTTCATAATCATGGATGAACTCGGTATATTTGTTGACATTGACACTAAAGCAGGAAGAGGGGTTCGCATAATATGGCTAATATAGTCCACAAGATTTTTAGGATTATTAATTTTTATAGTTTTTTTATGACTAGGATTCTTGGTGGATTTAGTCAGAGGTGACTCAGCCAAAAATGTTTATAATTGTAACATTGTTATAGCTGTAAATTTGGGATTCATTTTAGACATAATAGTATTTATTGATGTAGTCATGGATCTTATAACATTGTTGGATAATGGTGTGGAAATAATTTTAGTGGTAAGTGTCAGTTCAGCATTTGTGGGATTATCTGGTGTGGGAATTTATTCAGTAGGCATTGGATCTACCAAGAAGGTCAAGGGAGTAGTTTTCATGTGATGTGGGGTAAGGGATAGTTCTGTAATAGCGATAGAGTGTTGATTATTCTCCAATGAGGATTTTGTGTATCTTATTTCGCTAGGAAACAAAGATGATGAAGAAATGGGCTCAATTTTTGTTATTGTGTTAATAGTGTGGATGACATTAGCTTGTCGTGATTCAGATGAAGAGGGGTGATTTGGAATGTTTTGTTTAAATATTTCAAGGTTCTGGTTTTGAGGTGCATTTGGATTATCTAAATGGAGGTCACCTTTTTCAATCAAATCCTAAAGGATATTGCAAAAATTACGACATCTTTCTATGTCATGACCATTTACTCGATGGAATTTGCAATAAAAATTATCACAGTACCAAATGGGGTTTGACACAGATAAGTTGATAGGTCGAATGGGGATAATGTTATGATATTATAAGTGAGTAATTTGTCAAAGACGACACTATAAGTTTCTGTTATGGGTGTGTAACTACACTTTTTGCTGACTCGTTCAACAAGAGGCTTTTCTTTAGGGGTAGATTTGGTGACAATGGGATTAGTACTTGCTTTGGTTTTTTCTAGGTTAGATGTCGGCTTAGATGGGAACTTTGCTTTTAGATTTTCGGTGAAAAGTTTCACTTGCTCGTCTTCTAGCGCTTGCAATTCCAACTTACGGGCATGGTGAAGGCCTCATCAAAGGTATGGAATGAATGGATTTGTAAAGTGGATGAGATATGTTTAGCATAGGTGTAATAGAAAATATCAATTAATTATGTCTACGGTGATGTGAAGGATAACTGATTGGTTACACCCCTCTAATAGGTGATGAAATCAATGACAGATTCATCTTCAAATTTCCTAATGACATACAAATTGTTAATAGTGATTTTGTGACCTACATTTATGGAGAAATGATCTAGGAAGAGTTTGGAAAGCTGCGTAAAAGAAAATAAGGAATGTTGTGGAATGTTGTTGTACCCTTCTAGAGAAGGACCTGCAAGAGACATAGGGAATGTTCTTAGCATTAAATATTGATCATGGGATATCAAATAACATGCATGAAAAAATTCATGAATGTGTTGTTGAGAGTCCTCTTTGTTGTAGAACTTGATAAATTTAGGGAGTTCCCAGTGCGTGGGATATGGTTTGTATGGTACGGAAGGATGAATGGGTTCATTACAGATTTTTTCTTAGGAGAGAGTATTTTTGGATGAATATGAGGTAACCTCTAAATTGGATATGTTGATTAAGAGGGCTTGGAGGGGGTCTACCTGAGCCTATTGGCCCGAAGGTGGGAAAGGTTTATATGAGGACTTAGGGTAATATATATGATGTTGTTGTAGATTGTCTTGTTGATAAGAAACGTTTGTTTGTGGGATTATTTTCCGATAACGAAGGTTGAATTGATTAGGATTATTTTGTTGTGAAACATTATGTTGTGTGTCATGGTATTGTGGGATATTTTGTTGAGGTGCATGTTATTGCTGAGGAAATTTCTGAATGTTCTATTAATATGGAATGTTTGGTGACTAAATATTTTGTAGTGGGGTTCTTTGTGACATGATACTTCATTGAGAGGGGTTCTGTTGGGGGAAAGAAACCTATTGCAAAGTTCCAGATTGTGCAGTTTGTATGTACTGGTATGGCATTGGTACTTGTGTAAAGGGATATGAATATGCAGGAATGTGTCGGGATGGTGAAGAAGACGTGGAAAACAATGATGTTTTCTATATAATGTTGTGTTATGAAATATTTTATTATGGATGCTTTGTGGTATAGATTGTGTCATTAAATTTTGGGAGGGTTATGACACGTATTGCAAAGCAAGATGTGTACTGACAATAACACTGGTGTTAATCATCAACGTTGTTGATGGGATAGACATGGTGATGCTTTGAATGTGAATGGTATTTTATTGAGATGATATTAGAGTGGAAAGAGGAACGTAACTTAATGATGAGGTTGACACATGTGTGGAACCTAAAAAATCCATCATGGAGGCATTGCCACTACTTTGGAGAAGTGAAACCCCTATAAAGCAACCGGAGGAAAACGTAAGTCATTGGGTAGAAATGTTTTGTGATGAGATCATGTGGAGAGCATAGAAAAATGTTGAATAAATAGCATATGTTTCTAGTTAACTTATAAAATTTTGTTCATCCAATGTGTCAAATGGATTAGAAGAGCTAGTAGCATTCTGGGATTGGCTAACACTTGGTGTTTCAGGTTGAGCTGAACTATCAAAAAATAACTCTTGGATAATAGGTTCTCAGTTTTGTTTAATGAGTTGTGTGATGGAAGGTAAGGGGTTGTGAGCATGTGAAACAAATTATGGCGTAAGTGACTGTATTTATATATTTCTCGCTTCCATGTATGCATTGAGGGAAATAGGATTCTAATCTAACATTTCCTAAAAAATGGTATCACCGCCATTATAAAATGGGAAATCATGTGCAATGGGGGAAAATGAATGTTTGGATGTATAAAGGATTTGTCTGTGGTACTGTTACAGAGAATGAAAGGCTTATTATCCAATTTCACTAATATAACCAAGCCCTACTCCATTCCAAGTTTGCGTATTTGATAAGTGGTTGGATGTGTTTTTTTGATAAAGTAATGGTTGTGGTTATATTAGTGAAGAAATTGTTACTAGGAGTTATGTAGTATGAAGTGGGGCTTGAAGTTGAAGTATATGTATTCTCATACTGTTGGTTACGTACTTGTTGTCTAGTAAAAACCATGATAAAAAAAATACAAAAATACAAATAATAAAATTATTAATAACTAAATATATTGATTAACAATCAACAAGCAAAGGAAAACATAATGTTATTTTATTGCTATTTTACTTAATTACAAAAAGGTGAAATGTGTAAAATAGTCCATGAAGTTCCGAAGAAGTTATTATCTAAGGCTGGTTTTAGGTGTGTTTAAAGGAATCCTTGATATACCCGAAGGTACATGAGGCACAACATTTTGTTTTTTGTCAGTATGGGCGTGTATATTGGTGCCTACCCCCTCAGTTCACAGTACTGCTATGATAAGGGAGTCAGGTTTTGAGACAAAATAAACTCACAAGTAGATTTTTATACTTGGCTAGAACACCAAGTCGGTTTCCTTGTTGGGTGATGAAATCCCAATCAGTTTCACTTGGGTGGGAGTTTTTTTAGATGTGTTTTTTATTCTGATTTGATTTAGTTGTGTGTGAGGGGGAAATAAGTGAATGCAACAAATTTTCCTCCTAATTAGACTAAGTGATGAAGAAGAATATAAATTGTTTATTTAAAACCCAAAATGAAATGTTGAACTTCGATGAGGACAAGAAGACAAAAATGCAAGATCAAAATAAAAAAAGAAGGTTCTTAGGACTTATAGTGAAATTGTTAGAAAAATTGATTTTTTTTACTATTCTTTTTTACAATTATTGATTTTTTTAGAAAATCCAAAAGGTATTATTCCTAGATAAATGGAGCCTACAAATTAACCAGACAAAGTAGAAGTAGAGAGAAAAATATAAAAGGTTTTTAATGAAATGTTAGGAAAAATAACATAGGGGAATTGCATGTGATTGAGCCAATTGCCAACAATTAACAGTCAGTGAAAACTAGAAATTAAAATAATGATAAAATTAACAAGGGATTGGGTCCCACTGGGCATGCGAAAATGTTTGGCATGGTTTTTACCTTGGTTTTTGTTGGTCATTCAAACATGCACCTGAGTCTCAGATCTGGAAGATCCAAGCTAATTGAGACAATAATGGAACCATCCCCAAGTTGCGGTACCTTGCATGCTTGGGATAAATATTTGGAGAAGGTTGGTTCCTCTATCTACTTCTATTGCTACTGCTAATCCTAGTGCTGAAAGGGAAAAATAATCTAATAATACCAAGGGATGAGGGATAGAAGGATAACATGAAAGGAAATTAAACTAAAAGGTGATAACACAAGAAAAAGAGGGATGAACACTATCTATTATGAGGTAAAAATGAAGGGAAATGTGTGAAAGAAGGATCTGCATGTGTAGCACAACTTAAAACATATTTTCCAGATCAATTTCATGAAACACAACTAAAAGGGGGACTGGAAGGGAGGTAGAATAACAAAAAAAGCACACAATGTAAAATAAAAGCAAAGAATAAGGAATGAAAACATGTTAGGACAAAGAATAGTCAAAAAATGATGCTTCTATTACTTCTAGAAATGCACAGAGCTGTTACAATGGTGAAAGTGGTTGATATCCACATGCACGAGCTAGATCTAGAGTTCAATGACTCAAAATACAGAAAATATGTAGTCCTTAGAAAAGTGCATAAGGATCCAAAGTGTCCAACATAACAAATGATCCTAGTTCTTACATTTATTGATGAATCCCTGGAAGAAGAAGAGGAGAAGGGGGGGAAAATGAATTTTCAATGTAACCACCAACAAGAAGCATTCAATTCCTATAAATCCACATGAAGATATATCAAATGTGCTTCCCCAAGTCTGTATGGTATGTTAAAGAAGGAAGAAGGGTGAATCAGATCAAATCGGGTGGTTGGAGAAATTAAATTTTCTCATCAATGTCTATGAATGTATTTTTCCCATGTATCACTTACCAAATCAGCCAATAATATGAATTTGAATGTATAGAATTGTAGCCCATGTCAGTAGCTATTGATTGAGACTAGGCATGCACCAAGAAGAGCTCTTTAGTAAAATATATGGTTTTATAAAGTTTTTCAAAGTCATCTACACATGCGAGACAAGTGGCTCACGTGTATTAGATGAAGGAACATCCAACTGTGTAAATGCTTTTTTGTTTCTACCATATGTCACTCATTGTCTTGTTGTAAGGATTTGAAACCCTATTGGTGCACTTTGACTGGTTGCATGCAACACACTCAAGTATGTAAGAGAATAATGTGGCACAGAAAAGCACAATGGAGGGTAAAAAAATATGAGCACATAAGAATGAGGTGTGGGAAGAAGGAAGAAGGAAGGCATGTGTAATGTGTATAGGGAAATGAGGCAAACTGATGATTGAAAAACACATGGTCAAGGTGCAACTATTACAAACTAATGTATGGGGCGTGGAAGGAATGGGAGCACTGGGATACCAAGGAATTACCTATTTTGGAGCAATTTTTAGAGGCATGCATAAGATGAATACAATGTTTGAGAAGAAATTAGAAGTGTAGGGAATGCGCAAGGGGAAGATGGAACAAAGAGGAAAAGGGAAAGGAAGGGAATAAGGGAGGAATGGGAGGAAATACAACCAAGGGAATGTGCCAAGTGAACTTGAGTTCCTATAACCTTGCAATGAATATCTCAAAGCCAAAATATGTATATGAGTTACCTAAATAACTCGGAGAGTTATTTGGGTAATATTTTTGGTGACTTTTGGGGCCATCTACCTGCTATATGAAGGAGATCAATAGCCTAGAGCATCCATTGGGCATGGATTCTACTATATAATCATGAAATTAATATTTTTAACTTTGAAGAAATTCCTCTGATGTCACTTTAAAAATCATTTCTTGACTTTCCTTCAAATCCTGCAAGCTATTGGAAATTATTGGAAGAAGATTGGAACCCTAGAAGAAAAAGAAGAGTATGTACAAAAGCACGCAAGAAGAAATAACTATGTACAAACAAACACTATACACATAATGCACTTGGAGGAATTTAAAATTCTCTACTATATACAAGATGATGCAACAAACTTAATGGAAGGGTTTAAGATAGATCCCATTTACTAGGATTTGTAGCATGTGTCCATCAAGATGAGTTAACTCGAAAGATTTAGCCTCTTTGTTCAAACTAATGGTGTATGGGCCATTGAAAACTACATCAAACTTTGAATGGAACCCTGGTTTAGTTATGTTAGCATCCCATTTCAAAACCAAGTCCCCAAATTTGAAAGCTTGAGGCCTAGACTTTCTGCCAAACCATCTCTTTATTTCGAACTGATGTTGTTCTAGCGTATCATGGTAGAATTTTTTAACTCTTCAAGGTTAACCAGATTTTCCATTAAGATTTCTCTTTGGTTTGCGCCTTCAAATTCCATCTATTGGGAAAGCACAAATAAATTCTATTCTTGCATCAAAGGAAGGGTAGCCTCCTTACCGTAGAAAAAATTCTAAGGAAAAGTTCCTATTGCCTTTTTAACTATGATTCTATCTTCCTAGAGCGCACGTGATATATTTTTATGCCACTATCTTTAGCTGATGTTCATTATGCGCTTTATGATCTTGATCAGGTTCTTATTCATTGATTTTTCTAGACCATTTCCTTGGGGGTAATAGTTGGAAGAATTCTTTAGATAGATACACAAATTCAGATCCCAATTATAGATTTTGGTTACGAATAAGGCTTTTGCATTATCAGAGATAATGGTTTGAGGAATGCCAATCCTTATTATAATACTTTCGATAAATTCAAGGATGACTGATTGAGTTTATTCCTTGAGCGCGACAACTTCTGTACGTTTGGTGAAGTATTTCGTAGCTATCAACACCCATTTATGTCCAATGCTTGAAGGTGGATTGATCATGCATATGAATTTGATACCCCATTACACAAAAGGATGATCCACTTGGGTTGATCAAAGGGGAAGTGTTGTCAATATTTTATTTCCTACAAAGAAAGTGCATTCTTTTCATTTCATGACCAACTTGTGTCATCAACAAATAGGGTAGGCCAAAATATTCTTTCCATTATGATCTTCATTACTGTAGTTTTGGAAAATAAGTTTCCACTAGAGAATCCATTATGAAACTTTGCCAACACTTTTTCAGTCTGTGTGCCATTGATACACATTAACAACACACCATCAATATTCTTCTTGAAGAGAATTCCATTGATCAAAACATAAGGAATAGATCATAACCTAAGATGTCTTCTCTTTGCTTTGTTTAAGCCAATAGGGTATGCACCCTTAGAAAGGAATGTGATCATGTCCTTCATCTAGTCGTGCACACTAGGATCTGTATTCTGCTCAAGTTCTACACATGGGAGATCCTCACCCAAAAATAATGAATTTTTAGATTCATTGTTTGCATCCTCAACAAGCTTCTTGTAGAGTGTGTTACCTCTTACCATTTTTTTGGCTTTGATAATCACATCATATTCCATGATTTTGGTCACCCAATGTGCTCTTTTTTCACTGATTCTACTCCCATGATGAAGTATCTAACAGAAGAGTGGGAGACTAATACCTTGATATGATTTTTGGAAAGCATAATTTTAAATTTCTTGAGTGTGCACATGATGAAGAAGACCTGCTTCTCTGTGTGACTTTATTTTAATTCATAATCCTTTAGTGTCTAGCTGAAAAAATCCATTGGTTGTTCAATTCCTTGTTCATTTTCTTGTTTTTGAGGAATGCCAATCCTTATTATAATACTTTCGATAAATTCAAGGATGATTGATTGAGTTGATTCCTTGAGCGCGATAGCTTCTGTCCATTTGGTGAAGTATTTCGTAGCTGTCAACACCCATTTGTGTCCAAAACTTGAAGGTGAAGGGGTGCGAGCCATTGATCATGCATATGAATTTGATACCCCATTACACAAAAGGATGATCCACTTGGGTTGATCAAAGGGGAAGTGTTGTCAATATTTTATTTCCTACAAAGAAAGTGCATTCTTTTCATTTCATGACATTACCAGGCATGTTAGGCCCCAACTTTTGTCATCAACAAATAGGGTAGGCCAAAAGATTCTTTCCATTATGATCTTCATTACTGTAGTTTTGGAAAATAAGTTTCCACTAGAGAATCCATTATGAAACTTTGCCAACACTTTTTCAGTTTGTGTATATGTTATTGATATAGTTGGAATTCTTGAATTTAATATGTATCTTGTATCTTTCTACCATTGATACACATTAACAACACACCATCAATATTCTTCTTGAAGAGAATTCCATTGATCAAAACATAAGGAATAGATCGTAACCTAAGATGTCTTCTCTTTGCTTTGTTTAAGCCAATAGGGTATGCCTGTGGACCTGGTTGTGATTGTTCTTCTTGACCCTTAGAAAGGAATGTGATCATGTCCTTCATCTAGTCACACACACTAGGATCTGTATTTTGTTCAATTTCTACGCATGGGAGATCCTCATCCAAAAATAATGAATTTTTAGATTCATTGTTTAATTTATATGTTGATCATCCTCAACAAGCTTCTTGTAGAGTGTGTTACCTCTTACCATTTTTTTTGGCTTTGATAGTCACATCATATTCCATGATTTTGGTCACCCAATGTGCTCTTTTTTCACTGATTTCTACTTATGTTTGGAATTTGAATCGATTTCATTTAAATAGGTTGTTTAATGAGAACATGATGAAGTATCTAACAGAAGAGTGGGAGACTAATACCTTGATATGATTTTTGGAAAGCATAATTTTAAATTTCTTGAGTGTGCACATGATGAAGAAGACCTGCTTCTCTGTGTGACTTTATTTTAATTCATAATCCTTTAGTGTCTAGCTGAAAAAATAATTGTAATTTAGATCACTGATTTTTGAGAAGCTAAGGTTAAAATAAACCCTAGCTGAAAAAATCCATTGGTTGTTCAATTCCTTGTTCATTTTCTTGTTTTAGGACAACAACAATACTTGTATCACTGACATAAGTATAAAGGATGAAATCCTTTGAGTAGTTTGAGTTGATGAGTGTTGGCATGCAAGAAATTCAATGCTTGATTCTATTGAAGATTTTTCTTCCTTCTAATGTCCACCTGAAGGTTATGTCCTTCTTGAGCATCAAGGTGATGGATTGGACCAGTCCTATAAATTTAGGGATAAAATGCCTAATAAAATGGATCTTACCAAGGAAGGACTACAAGGCCTTCTTGTGTTCTGGTAGGGAAAGAGCTGAGAGGGATGAAACATGCTCAAGATCAATTTTGATGCCATCCTTTGAAACCACATGGCCCAAAAGCATAAATACTAAAGAAAGAAAAATAGTCCTTAAATTGTCCCACTACAAAATTACACTTCCTGGGGTTAAGAGACACCCCATATTTTCTGCACCTATAAAATACTTTCTCTAGGTGTGCCATATGATCATCACTCTTCTTTGAGAAGAATATTATGTCATCAAGGTAAACCAAGATGAATTCACTGATGTAACCTTTAAAGGAAATGTCCATGGCATGATGAAATTCTGCACCCGTGTTTAACAGACTGAAGGGAATTTTTTTATATGCATATGTTCCCCACTTGGTCATAAATGATGTATTGAATTGATCCTCTTCTTTGACCGGGATCTGATTAAAACTTGAATATCCATCTAACATTGAGAATCTCTATGCGTCAGCCACACTTTGCAAAATTTTCTCCATTGAAGACAAAGGATAATTATCCTTTAAAGATGCCTTATTCAAATATTTGAAATCAACATAGAGTTTGATTTCACCATTCTTCTTATGCACTAGAACTATATTCGTGACCCAAGTAGATTATTTTATGGGAAAAATAATATTTGCCTCAATGAGTTTTGATAATTCCTTTCTCGTGAGGGACTATATCTTTAGATAAACTGGTCACTGCTTTTATCTGATGGGCTTGATACAAGGATGAAGGTTAATGGAGTGTTGAATAACACTTGGAACAAAACCTTTGAGGTATTTGTACTCCCATGAGAAGATATCATTGTATTTTTAATAGAGAGAGATGAAGGCCTAATTTTCATCATATGTGTAAGTCTTACTAAGAAGAAACTCCTTTCTGTGTGTAATATTTACTGAGGATCAGTCTTCTTGTGCTGCAAGCATATGATTTTCTTCACCCTTGAAATCATTATCAGGGATAAAAATTTTCTCTATGGTGACCAACCCTTTAGGGAGATTATTTCACCATAGCTTTCATGCAAGTTAGTTTACACACTTAATGATAACTCAACTTCATTTTGGATGAACTAGACAATTTGCGCATCATTGTAAAACACTTTCTAGCTAATATTATTGTCTGGAATGGATGTTCTAATCACCATCTTAATGTGTTGAGTGTTTCCATTAAAAAATTCCTCCACATGAGAGAACTACAAACCAAGCACAACCATCTTGTTAGCTTCCTTATTCATTTGGATTGGTACCACCTCCAGATTTACAACATCAAAGCTCTCAAGGAGGTCCCAAAATCTGTTTTTATAGTCTTTGAGAAGCTTGTTTTTTTCATGAAACTTGTTGGTGACCGGGTGGATAACCAATTTTATATCTATGAATATTTACAGTACCTTAATCCCTTTTTTCTCAGTAATGAGAAGGACATTCACCAGTGTTTCATACTCTACAATATTGTTAGAATAGGTAAAGTACAATTTGTGCACGAAGAATAGTTTCTCATCCTTAGGGGAAATGAGAACCACTCCTTCTCCCACATTGTTTATTCTTCTGGATCCATGATAGTATAAATTCCATATACCAGGTTTAACTTGGTATTTCTTGAGTGCTCATGGTATCATAACTTCTTCTTCAAGAATAAAGTAAGTACCAAGCCCAGTTTCATAAGCATCCAGTTCTTTGGCATATGGGTCAAATTTATGGTGCC
The DNA here is from genome assembly GCA_019776745.2 of Taxus chinensis. NCBI lineage: Eukaryota > Viridiplantae > Streptophyta > Pinopsida > Cupressales > Taxaceae > Taxus > Taxus chinensis. The sequence continues at coordinate 332,657,847 of CM034146.1, forward strand.
TCTATGCCCACTCATCAAGCACTAGATCAAGAATAAAGGGTGGAAGAGGTTTCTCTTCTGGAATTGAAATTTTTTCTTCTTGGATTAAACAGTTGGCTTGGAGAGGGGATGGGACATATGACTCTACATGATAGGAAAATATAGGCTCAACTTGTATGGTAAACTGGGTACCATACCTTATCTTGAGTAACATATGAGACCAATCAAAAGACAAGTAACCACCCACTTTAGCAGTAAATTCTCTTGATAGACACAGGGAAAACAAAGGAGGTAGGTCAATGATCAACATTTCTTGAGTTATGGTGAGGTTTGGGCATACATGAAGGGTTAAATCAAGATCCTCGATGACTCCTAGGGTAGTAACAGTTGAGTCATCAAGTTGCAAGACTCGTTTAGAAAAGGTTCTATACTTAAAACCTAGGACATCAACATTCTTCTTGGGCATAAAAGAGGTACTAGCACCCAAGTCTATCATGCAATTATACAGTAGGTGTTTTCCTATGATCAAGGACATATAGAAGGGTGGGGTTTTAACACTTTTACTTACTTGTTTCTCTTCTTCTTAACATATTTTAATAGCAAGGCGTGATTTGTCAATAGTTTGATCAACATGTAGAAGTTAGGACAGGGCCTCATACAACATATCTTGTCGAGATGGAATGGTCAAGGTATCCCACATTGTGACATTTATATTTATCTTCTTCATTTGGTCTACTATGTTAAATGGAAGATCGGATGAATTGTGCATTTGGGGTATAATGACATCCCTTTTTAATTGTTAAGGCACAAAAGTAGGGGCCCAACTGAGGCTCAGGATTGACCTACCAATGGTTGGGCATGTTCTATTTCAAGAGGATATTTGCATGGGGATTATTGTGTAGGGATTTGAGCACTTTTACTACCAGATGACTTTGTTTCATCTTTATGCTTTTGAGCATCTATTTGTGTTGCTGGAATTGTGACATGTGAGCAAGACTTAAGCATCCTCTTCGTATATCTTATGTTATCCAAAAATTTGCCACGTGGTTTTCTTATTTCATCTACTACTTGGTTATTTGCATAAAAATCCTCAGTGTTAAAGAACATAATATTAGAATCAGGAAGAAATTCTGACCCTTCTTGGATTTATGCTTCAGCTGCACTTGTTGAAGGCTCACATTTGGAAGCATTTTGGATCACATAGGCTTGTGTGCATACAACATTGGCTGTAGTCATTTTTGCACCCACCAAAAACAAAGGAACCTCATGCGTGCTGGCCTATCACCCAATGGGCATTGGGTGCTCATCCGAGGCATGTGAGAGGGCGCCGAGTCTCTCTTTTATGTGAGTTAAGTGGAAGGAAAACTTCATGATCTTGACTTAGTGATTTAAAAGAAAGGAAAAAGCTATAGAGCTTAGAACGACTTCTACACCCCTTCAGTCATAACAAAAGCAAAGCACACAACAAAATTAATAGAACTAGGAAGTTTTAAATCCACAAATAGACTTAACATTCAAGTAGGGTTCATGATTATACAAGATCAAAAGCATAGTAGACACATGCAGATAATATAGGAAGGAGATCTTAATATAAACGTAGTGGTAACCTTATCATATTCATTCGTAGTATTACTACAAAACATCACAGAGTGGCAAACCACAATCATACACCATATCTGAATCCATACATGTATGCTCACAAAAAAAAAAATTCATTCCCCATTCCCTCATTACATTATTCCAATAATCATCTACCCATTTTATCCCATAGTTCTCACAATAATGTTGTAGAGCTCCGCTACCTCACTTGTGTCTCTCTCTTCTTTGCTAAGGGCATGCATATATATAGGCATCTGATCTCCAACAAACTCCTCTGCAACCTCAGATCTAGCCCCAAGTGTCAAGGTGTGGATCACCCCAGGTGCATGCCTCTCCATGTCATGATTAGCTTTTTGGATCTTCTTATCGTAATGTATATTCCTTCTAAGACACCCTATTGCCAGGCTGGAAACTTATCCAAACGGAACACGTTCTTCATGTGTTGTCTAAAAGGCTGAAAATGGCTAAGTCCTGAATTGTGCTTCGCGGGCGTGCGTCCTTGGTTCTTCAAGAACCCTTTTTGAATTCTACCTTACATGCCTTCACTTGCACACTCCCTCTAACCGTGTGTGCCTACACGCCTTTAAAAATTGCTAGCTATATTAGGGTCCCAATATTACCCCACACTTCACCTGTTCTCCACCCTCGGGAACCTTTTCAAAGAATGTAGTAAAAAAATGCAAGGCCTTGCCTTGGAAGATAATGGAGGGAAAGAATAAATAATGGGGGAAGAGAAAGAATAGAAGGAAAACTACCTAAAGAAGAAGAAGGGGAAAATTTTGCCACAGGTCAGTGTCCAGTGTATTCCAAGCACTGACTTCATCCTGCGCTCTTATGCAGAGGTCACCAACCAATGTGCTAACCTCGTTGAAGGTAAACCCTTCCCCTTTTGTGTTTATGGTCTCAACCATAGTCTCCAGTTCCTTAGCGTGATCTTCCAAGGCATCCATCTTCCTCATAATGACCTTGTAGAGCTCTTTTAGCCGGGTTTCTATTGAGACTCATAGGATCTCAATAGCTTCAGACTTCTTTTCCACTTTGGCTAGGATCTTTTATCACTCGGCTCTATTGCCTTTATTCTTTTCCCTAAAGTCCTTTAGCTCATCCTCATCGCTGGCAAGTAACATGCTTGTTACCTTGTCCTGGTCCGCACAATGGTTGTATGCAACCCCAGTGGTTTGTGTGGCTATTTTTACATCAGCAAGCACCTTTTTGTATTCATCTATGAGCATGATGACTTTCAGCTTGTCCTCCTACTCCAATCATGCAGCTACATCCTCTGCTGACTCCAAGGCCAAAGGCTACCTTTCTAGGGTGATGATCCGAGTCAAGTCCTCAAGACTCTCCAGGGAGGAACCATATTTTTACGTGGGAGGGTTGAGGTCTTGGTGCTTCATGATAGCTCCACCTTCTTGGAAAATTCACACACTTTAGCTTTCTCCTCTTGTAATTGTCATTGTGGTTAAGCGCTGATCAGCTTTTCAAGGCTGAGTTCCTTTGTTAGCTTAACTACTTCTTCCTTCCTCTTCTCCAACAGGTCCTCCAAGACTTTAACCCTATCATTTCTGTAGAAGAGCCTAGCCTCAGTTTCCATAGAGACTTTGTTGAGCATGTTAAAAAATTTCTCATATGATAGTTGTTTATAATGGGGTTATCCCCCTTTCCCTCGAACAGTGCTAGCACTACTCCTTGGTTAACCTCAAACTCGAGCTCATCAAGGTTTGAATTGAATGCCTATGATAGCATCTTACTTAAGTGTGGGTATCCACCCTCAACATTAAAGAAATCCATGGTGGTGAGCTCCTTGGTGGAAACGGTACTTTGGAAATGTATGTGCAAAACTTTGTTGGGGTCATCAACATATCCATTCGTTATTCTTCCCCCTTCCGTGCATTTAATTCCCATGCATATGCCCTTGGGAATAGTTACCAAAAGAGTTAGGATTTTGTGCTACCCATACTCTTCTCCCTTTTCTCTTCCTTGAATTTTTCGAGCACGAGCTCCACGCTGTGCTCTAATTCCTCATCGAACAAGGCATTAATCATCTTCTCTGCCTCCCTTTTCACTTTCTCATCCACCTCATTATGGGTGAGCTTGGGCATATCTGGCCCCTTAGTACTTGCCCCTTCACTCCTTTCTTTGATCTACATGCCTTCCTCCGCTTGGGTGCTTTTCCTCCTTGCAAAGATGAAGGCATCATTTTCATCTTCTAATTCCTCTTCTCCCAAATCGTGTACATCAATCGACTCCTGATCCACCTCTAACTCTTCCTATTCATCATCATAATTTTCACCTATATAGGCATTTGGGTCGTCTGTATCTTTAGACTCTGGTTCTTCCATCCCCTTTTCTTTTTCCTCTGCTGAAAACTTCGGAGTCGGTGATGTGGTCTTCTCTTCATTTGAGGACTCCTCAAGGGATGGTGGCTTTGTAGGTTCTGGGGTCTTCTCCCTGACCACCATTCTCTTCTTCTTCTGGACATAGGTACTTGTCCCCATGGTACCTACATCATGCTTCTCCACCTCCCTCTGTTCCTCTTTCTCTTCCCTCTCCTTACGCTTTGGTGCAGGCTTCTTTCTACCAATGGGGTCATCTAGGATAGATATCTCATTCTCCACGTACGTGACCTTTTCAAAATTTGGCCTTATACGCAAGTAAATCCTTGCAGAATTGCTCCCAAATAGGATCTTTCCTCCCTTCTCCACGTTGCTTATGATTTCATCTGCTATGTATTGGTAGATGTTGTATACAGTGCCTTCCATGACTTTCCTGCAGACATTCAACCAGGGCTTGCTCACTTGGGTCTACCTTTCTTGTCCATTTAGCTTGGAGACAAGGTGTGCAGCCATCTTCATCACTAAATCACTGATATCCGAGACGTCGTAGTACCTTGATCCCTTCTTCAATTCCTAGGATGCTATAGTTTCTTTAATTTCCTCCTCATCCTGGAGGTCATCTATGAGCGCGCCCCCTTTACAGTTTAGGCATGTGAAGTGTGAAATTGGTTGGGGAGTTATGCACATTTTACACCCTGTGAAGCAGAAGAAGTCTTCATGTACGCACATCATCAACCACTGGTACAAGCGCTCGAGCTTCTCAACATATGGAAACTCAAAAATTTGGAGAATCCCTGCCTTCTCCATTTTCACTTTGACCACATCATTGTAGATTAGCAACCTGTCAGGTGTTTTTTATTTGTGGGGTGCACCAGATCCAACACCATTTCCTTCGTGATTGTGCTTGACTGGTGATTATAGTTGATCACGGTCATCTGTCTTATGTGGGACTCCCACTCTTACCCTAGCAAAAACCGATCTGGGTATTGCATCTTCGAGTACCATTCCTCATTTGTATCCATGGGTATTTCTTCTTGTTTCTTGTTTCCTTTTCCTTTACCCTTTCCCTTCTTAGATTGTTCTGCAGGTTTACCAACTGGTTTCGTGGCCGTAATTTCACCCTTTGCTTTCATTCCCAGGTTATCTTGCAAGTTGTTTGAATTTTTTCCTTGTGCTCCTCGTGCCCTAAAACAAAAACCCTAATCTCAAATTTTTCTCCTTTGATCATGGTGCTTCTTCAAATGTTCCTCACACTCGTGAATCACTTCTACTCTAGTTTGTAGATCCAACGGACCGATTGCGCCTAAGTTTTTGGGATTTTCCTTTGCATGAGTCAGTTCTCAAAACCCTAGCTCTTGAAAGAAAATCACTCTTCTTGTGTTCGTAAAGTGAAATAATGAAATGCCCAATCTTGTATTTATAGCTTTTCCTACTTTTATGCATTTAAGGCTAGGCTACCTACCACTATACGATACTGTTTAATGTGGTGTTCTCAAACAACACCCGACTTCAGCGCTTCTCCTTACGCGCTCAATCTTTGCGTGAAAAATTTTCCACCTGTGCCCAATCCTTACGCGAAAACTTTTCCACCCTTTTGGCATGAAAACAATCCATCTTGAAAAAAGACTCTTGCACACATGTTACTAGCACCAAAGGGACCTCTTCCATCCTCATGATTCTTTCTTTCACCTACCTCGTGTTTTTGTGCTTTTTCTCCTTTGTACATGGATTTCCAATGTAACCTTATTTTATTGCTGACCCAAATCCTCCTAGTAGAATAACTCCAAGTTTCTCTTTATCATCTCACCCCATACTAAAATGATGTGCGGTCCTATGAAAATTCATAAGTAAAAAGGTAATAAGGTTACCGACGCCCAAGGCACAAAACAAAGCAACAACGTGAAAGGGAAACTACAAGAAAGGAAAAGCATAAAAGGAAATTCTAAACTAACTGGAAAAACTACCTTATTTACAAACACCAAGAAGCATTATTTATAGTAGGGCTTCAGCCTACTCCCATTGAAGTGTCTAGGTAATTTTGTTCCATCCAATGCTTGTAACTGGCATGCACCCAAATCAAGGATGTATGAAATTACATAAGGACCCAACCAATGCACCTTCAACTTTCCAGGATGGTGTAGAAATTTTGAATCATATAGCAATACCATCTGGCCAACCTCAAATTGTTTGTTCTTAATATGGTGGTCATGCCATGCCTTTTTCTTTTCCTTCTCAGTTACTTGGCTCCATCTTGCTAGTGATCACCTTTCATCCAACTTTATCAATTCATCTATTCTTTCTTCCAGTACTTTTTCATCGTCCAACCCCCCTACGTGTGCTATACGTAGAGATGGTAGCATGAATTCGACTGGAAAAAATGCTTCCACGCCAAACACCAATTGAAATGGTGTGGCCTTGTTCAATCTTTTATATGTTGTTCTGTATGCCTAAAGAATTGTTGACACTTTGTCATCCCAATCCTGCCTACCCACATCACATATCTTAGTCAATGTGTGACTAAGGATTTTGTTGAATGCCTCTATAGTTCCATTTGCCTAAGGGTGATAAGGGGTAGTCTTGTGATGGGCTACCATGAATTATTCCAATAGAATCCTGACGGTTTCATTTAAGAAGTGAGTTCCCCTATCACTTGTTAAACTTAATGGGCACCCATAACTGTTGATAATGTTTTCCCACAAAAATCTAGTAGCCGTGGTTGTGGTGTAATCAATGGGTGTGGCCTCTACCCACCTTTTCAGATAATTAGTGCAGGTAATGATATAGCACAAGCTAGTCCTTCGCATAGCTGGTGAGATTGGTCCAAAAAAATCTATTGCCCATTTCTCAAAAGGTTCCACACTGGCGATGGGGCGCAAAGGCATCTCATCCCTTCTTCTAGGTTTTCCAAGGTACTGGCAGTGGTCACAGGCCTTGCAAAAATCAATGCAATCCTGGTGAATCGTCTCCCACCATAGTCTAGTTACTAGGATCTTGCATGCGGTTACATTCCCCACATAGTGTCCTCTAGCAATCCCACCATGGGATTCTTCTATTATGGCCACATGTTCATGTGCTAATACACACTGACACAAAACCTCATCGCGGCCCATTTTATAAAAATCCCCATTAATCAACATGAAGGGCGTGGCACGTATGGCTAACTTTTTCCTTTCTAGTGCATTCATCCCTTTGGGCACCACACCTTCCTGGAGAAAAACAACAATGTCTTCTAACTCCGAGGGCACGCACCGCAACCTGAATAGTTGTGTGTCCAGCATGGTTTCCTCGATACTTTGTGTGTCCTCTCCCAAATCAATCCTTGATAAATGATCCGACCTATAATTATTCTTTCCCATTTTACCACCACTTTGAATTCAAATTCCTGATATAAAAGTACCCAACGACATATGTGCCTTTGCAACACGACTTTATTTACTAGATACTTCAAGGCCATATGGTCAGTGTAGAATATGAAGGGAGTCACCAGCAGATATTGTCTAAATTTGTGGAGCCCGTAGATCATTGACAGTTCCTCATGTTTGGTTGTTGTATAATTATGTTCTGCTGGTGTTAATTCTCTACTTGTAAAACACAAGGGATGATCAACAATCCCCTCTCCTGGTTGAACAAGAATGTATCCCATTGCTATACCAGAGGCATCCACATGGACATGGAAAGGTTTATCCCATGATGGGAATCATAGAATAGGTGTGGTGATAAGCTTTTCTTTTAGAGTGTCAAATGCCCTCTGCTGCACCTCTCCCCACTGAAAGGAACTCTTATGTTTGAGAAATAATTCCAAAGGCACAGTGATCTTGGCATATCCCTTAATGAACTTTCTGTAGTACCCAGTGTGTCCAAAAAATCCATGTATGGTGCTTTGGCTGGTGGGCTTCCCTAATCCCACAATAACTATAACTTTCACGGGATCCACCAGTGAGCCATCTTTGCATATGATATGCCCCAACAACATTCCAAAAGGAGTTGCAAAGACACATTTCTTGATGTTGAGGGAAATCCTCAACTACCAACATCTTTCAAACATCAATCTCAAGTTATCACAATGGTCCCTTACTAATCCATACATTGTCTAATCATCGAAATATACTTGAAGGAACTTGTAGATGAAGTTCTTAAATGCTTGTACCACTATGTGTCAAAATACAGTGGGCACATTCCTCAATCTAAAGGGCATGAACATGTATGCAAAGCTTCCCCACTCAATGGTGAAAGTTGTCTTTTCTTGGTCTTCCTTGGCAATACTTACTTGGTGATATCGCAAGAATCCATCCGTAAAGGAATAGACATCATGCCCAAAAACTCCTAAAATCTTTTCAGTGAAGGGGGTGGGAAAAGGATCTATGATACAAACAGCGTTTAACTCCCTATAATCCAAACATATCCTAATTCACCCATCCTTCTTTATGTTGATCACCATTGGACTTATCCGTTCTAATTCCTCCACAACCTCAATGATACTGGATGCTATCATTTTGTCTAGCTCTTCTTTAACCCTTATGCGCATGTTGGGATTCATCTTGTAAGGTCTCTTCCTGACCGGGCACGCACCATCTTTCAACTTTATCGTCATTTCCCCCAATGAATGGTGGATGCCTTTCAGCTCATGGTATTCACATGGGAATAAATTCTCAAATTCACGTAAGAGATCAATGATCTTTAATACTTCCTTGTCCGACCAGTAGTCCCCAATGATATCTTCCTTAGGCTCCTTCTCCGAGCCGATGTTAAATTTCTTGGTTTTGAGTGGTTCATTATATGTGTGTGCACATGCATCCACACTGTCAACTACCTCACACATCCCAACCAAATGGTCGACATTCAAACTCTCCATCTCCTCTCCATTAATAATGTATACCATCTTTCCTTTCTCCTTTTTAGTACACATGCACTTGAATTGTATGTCTTTTGGTTCCTCCTGTCTGAACCATGCTTCCAAGCTAGGTCCACCAAGTAAGTCTACTAATCTATCTTCCACCATGACACAATTCCCCAGAGTGAGGTGCTGGACAGCCTGTAATGCCTCACCAATTGGTTTCTTGGTACTTTGGTACTCGAATGTGTGAACCAGGTCAACCGCTAATTCCTGTCAATTTCTTGTCTAGCGGTGAGTTTCAGAATGGATGTACCAAGCGCGCGTGTAACCTTGTAGTGTCGAATATAGCTTGTGCAGCCAAAGGGAGGGTGGTAAAGATTTTGTGCCTTCTCCCCAGACCCTCTCACATACTTGGATGTGGGAAGAGGCAAGTTCATTTCCATTGTAATCCTTGATAGTGATGTGTATATTCCTCTTCAAGAATCAGACAGTGAGCACAATTCTAACTTCACGCCACTCCAACAAATTTTTGCTATGCACGGCCCACCACCTTATTGTTATGCCTATCAAAACATAACCCAACATACCTTGTCACTCATCCTCCCTCTATTGAGCTTCCATTTCTCTTAAAAATACCTTAGGGTATGCATCCCCAGAATACTTGGTTATTACCTTTCCTCCCAAGCACCGAACTATATGCACCATGGTTACCCTAGTCACTGATCCTTTCATATGTCACCCAATCATTCCATAAGTCCCATGCACCCAATTATCACATGCTATACTGGTATTAATACTTACCATGGCAGTGCCCTTATCCTTCTGGTGCTACTAACTCATATGTTCATATAACTCTGGGCACTCTTCATACTTATGTTTTTTTCCACACCAGGAGCATTGTAGAAGATCTGGACATTCACACTTATAATGGTCTGTGGCTCCACAATTAAAGCATGTTCCACATGTGAACTCACTTCTTCCCCTGCAGTTACCATGACCACAAAATCCTCCATGAAACCCTCTTCCATGCACACCTCCAGCTCCACGCTCTTCATACCGATGTTAATCCCCTTTGGAACTATGAGCAATGCTAGTATGGCACACACCAAGGTCAATTACCTCATGGATTTGGTCAATCATCCTATAATCCTTAGTGTCATGTGTGGTTGAGGTACATATCTTACAGTAACAGGATACATTCTTATGGATTGCGCACTGTAGCAAGGGGTACCTACTTGCATCATGGTCCCCATGACATATTTCATAGTTCACCACCATGGTGCATACCACTTTCTGAGTACATATCCCTCCATTATCCTTTATGTGCCCTTCTATGTCACAATCTGTACACCACATCCCACTACAAGTCTCTGGAACTATGCTGGCAGATAACTTCTCTAACTTCTTAGCCATGACAGTGATCTGAGCCTCTGAAAATGGGCTAACACTAGTGTCAACACTACCAACTACCTTAGCACACAAAGCATCTTCCAACACTTTGCACGGGACCGTGAATGTTTTATGAGATAAATCCCTCCTAAAGGGTTTGATCAACCCTTTGACAAACCATTGAGCATGTTGTGAAGGGTGGATATCATAAGACAATTTAGACAAAAGAGTTTTAAAGAACGCATCATACTCCCGCATGCTCTTTGCCATTCCTTACTGGATTTCTTTGAGGGAGTTGATGCTCTTCTGTTCAAACTCAGGTATGTGGAATTTTGCCAAGAATGCATTTCTCAGCGTGGTATAATCCACAATAGTTTGATGAAGGTCATACTTTCTATACCAACTATGTGCACGTCCTTGCAAGGTTGTCATAAATTGATTGGCCTCTTGATCATGGGTTGTGATCCCCTTCACACACCATAGGATCTCAAACTCATGCACACGCTCTACGACATCTTCTATCCCATTGTAATCTGGTTAGTGTAGAGACATTTTGAAGAAGACTTGAGGAGGTGGCTGAGGCCCTTGTCCTCCTAACCCAGTCCCTTGATTTCCTCTGGTGTTTCCTCCTCCACCAGATCTACTAGATCCTGAGCCACCAACTCCATCACTTCCACCTCCAGATCCTCCTGTGTTAGGTACAGGGCTTATGTTTTTCGTGTCAAATTCTCTTGTCATCCCACTAAACTGCGTGCTGACAGTTTGTGAACTAGTGCCACTCCTAGTCGTATTTCCTCCACCACTTCTTGACGTGCTCCCAAAACCCCCTATATATATGCCTTTCCCAAACATTCCTCCAAATACTGAAATAGTGTATGAAGCCATAGAAGTCCCAAACGAGAAGTTGTATCTTTTGGGCACCGATCGGTTGCTTCCACTAATATCAAATGGATCAACTGTAATTTTCCCTCATTCGAACAAACCAAGCACTAAGCTTCGATCACTAGGTGGGGTTAGATGTGTGCCAATGACTCTTCTTTATCCACGTGATGGGATCTCATCAGAGGCTGAGGGGTTCTCTCTTCCGCGGTTGCCAAGATGGGGTACCACAGACTGTTCAGGCTCCACATCCTCCATGTGAACCTCTTCTCCCAAAAATGTCTGCCTCCATGGATCCATCGTAAATGCAACCTCACGTCATCTCGAAATCTCCCTCTCACGTGCTTCACCATACTTGAGCCATCTCTCCTCCCTTTCCTTTTCAATCGTTATGTCAGCCATCTTTCCCTAACCTGGCTTCCTCACTAAGTGCTCAGAGTGGTTTAGACGGCCATTGAGAATGCCACTCATGGTTACCATCAAGATTTTAATTTCTAGGGGAAGAGCCCATAAAAAAGATCCCATGGGCTCCTGCAAAAATTCAAACTCAGCAACCTTTAGACAAGAATATGTGGAAATTGTGTATTCTAGAGTGTAGCTAGCCAATACTCCCTTCCACCAATGATCTATAGCACGGGCCCACATTATATCAGTATCTCATAGGTTTTGGTATGTTTCTTGGGTCTAAGGGTGTGATTTATAATACCACCCCGACCTAGATGCATATGTCAAGAGCCACTTAAATAACTCTACTAGAAAACAACAGAAGAAGGTTTCATACAACTCATGATAGAGAGTGTCTTCCACCCATCTTCACGTATCAAACTCAGGTCCACTACTGAATCTCTGAGAAAACTCATCCTCTGTGCTTTTAAACCAATTCTCAACACCTTTAAGTGTTAAGTGCTCTATCATCACTTTTTGCACAGACCACAATGTATGCCATGTTCCACTACAACTTCAAAAAGAGGTCCTGGCAACGAAACTAAGATGTAGTCATTTTTGCACCCACAAAAAACAAGGGAACCTCATGCGCACTAGCCTATCACCCAGCGGGTGCTGGGCACTCACCCGAGGTGCACAAGAGGGAGCCGAGTCTCTCTTTTATGTGAGTTCAGTGGAAGGCATACTTCATGATCTTGAATTAGTGATTTAAAAGAAATGAAAAAGCTATAGAGCTCAGAATGACTTCTATACCCCTTCAGTCATAACAAAAGAAAAGTGCGTAATAGAATTAATAGAACTAGGAAGTTGTAAATCCACAAATAGACTTAACATTCAAGTAAGGTTCATGATTATACAAGATCAAAAGCATAGTAGACGAATGTAGATAATACAGGAAGGAGATCTTAATATAAACACAGTGGTAACCTTATCATATTCATTCATAATATTACTACAAAACTTCACAGAGTTGCAGACCATAGTCATACACCATATCTGGATCCATACATGTATGCTCACAAAACAAAATTTTCATTCCCCATTCCCTCATTACATTCTTCCTATAATCATCTACCCATTTTATCCCATAGTTCTCACAATAATTCTACAGAGCTCTGCTACCTCACTTATGTCTCTCTCTTCTTTGCTAAGGGCGCACATATATATATATATATAGGCATATGATCTCCAACAAACTCCTCTGCAACCTCAGATTCTACCCTAAGTGTCAAGGTGTGGATCACCCTAGGCACATGGCTCTTCATGTCATGATTAGCTTTTTGGATCTTCTTATCGCAAGGTATATTCCTTCCAGGACACCTTGTTGCTAGGCTGGAACCTTATCCAAATGGAACACATTCTTCATGTGTTCTATCCAAAAGGCCAAAAATGGATAAGTTCCAAATTGTTCTCTATGGGCGCGCATCCTTGGTTATCCAAGAACCCTTTTTCAATCCTCCCTTGTGTGCCTTAACTTGTGCACTTCCTCCGGTCATGCGCACCTATGTCCCTTTAAGATTTGGTAGCTACATTAGGGTCCCAACATTGGCATAGTAATATTGACTATGAGGCATGTTGCACATGAAACACCATTTTGACTCTTGTGCCAAATTTTTTTGAACTGGAACAAGCACCTTACTTACACTAAGTTCTAGAAGAGAGGGTACAGGAATAACAACTTGAAAGGGTAGATGTGTGTTAGCATGCCATTTGTCATTCTACTAATTGTGTGTGTATATTTGGGTTATGTCTCAAGTATTTTGAAATATGATATTGAAGTCAATCATTTGCTCGTTGGGCGCCCTCCTTATTGTTGTCAGTTTCTCCACCAAAGATAGGTGACCTAGCTTATCTTCAAAATAGTTGCAAAGGGTTGTCCCTAGCTCATCCCAGGTGGAAATAAATCCAAGTCTTAACCCTCAGTACCATTGAATTTATTTACCTTTGAAAGAGGTTACAAGTAACCTAACTTCTACATCATCATGTGTGATCAAGTAGAGTGAAGATACATTTGCTACATCTTGGATATGCTCTTGAGGGATGACATGATTCTCACCAGTAAAGTATGGAATACTTTTGAGTGTTTCATTTGGCATATCATGTTACGCATCTAGAACCAACGGACTTTGCCTAATGAATTTAGAAAAGTTCCTCAGTGGAGGAGGTGGCTGATGTGTCATTGCAAGGTGTGTTGGTTATCTGTTGTGAGGCAGATTTGAATGGGCGCAGCGCACCAGAGATAAATATGAAAGCGCATGATTTCTCGAATGAAATTTTCTTAGGGATACTTATAGGTATTCAATAGAATATTTAGCTACTACACTCTTTCTTGTATGCACTCTTCTCATGAAAGGCACTCAGGGCTGCTGAAACAAATATTTGGATTTGTTGGGAGTCACCAAATGTGTTGAAATGAGCCTTTAAAGGGCTGAAACACTAATTATACACACCAAAACTTAGCAATATGAAATTTAAGATTTCAATGTTGCTCCCACTGGGTGTTCTAAAAATTATTGGTCATTCAAACGTGCACTCGTGTCTCGGATCCAAAAGATCCGAGCTGTTTAAAACATAAATAGAACCATCCCCAAGTTATAGGACCTTGTGCGCTTGGGACAGATCTCTAGAGAAGGACAATTCCTCTATCTACTTCTATTACTACTGTTACTCCTAGTGTTGAAAAGGAAAACTAAGATAATAATAACAAGGTACCAAGGATAAAAGAATAACATGAAAGGAAATTACACTGAAAGGTGATAGCACCAAAAAAAGAGGGATGAACACTATTTGTTCTAAGAGAAAATGAAGGGTAATGCATGAAAGAAGGCTAGCCATGTGTAACACAACTTAAAACATATTTTCCAAATCAATTTAATGGAACATATCTAAAAAGGGGACTGTAAGTGACATAGAATGGTAGAAAAAAAATGCAATGAAAAAGAAAAGGAAAGAAGAAGGAATACAAACACATTAGGATAGAGAATAGTCACAAAACAATGTTTCTATTACTTCAAGAAATGCAAAAATTTGTTACAATGGTCAAAGAGGCTAATATCCACATTCACGAGCTATATCTAGAGGTCTACGAATCAAAATACATAAAATATAAAGTCCTTAGAAATGTGCGTAAGGATCCAAGTCTCCAACATAACAAATGAGCCCAACTCTTACATTTATAGATGAATCCTTGAAAGAAGAAGAGGAGAAGGAGGGAAAAAGGAATTTTAAATGTAACCACCAATAAGAAGCATTCAATGCCTACAAATCCACCTAAAAATCTATCAAATGTGCTTCCCCATGTTTGTATTGCATGTTGAAGAAGGAAAGAGGGTGAATCAGATCAAATTGGGTGGCTAGAGCAATTAAATCTACTCATCAATGTCTAGAATGATGTTTTCCCATTTCTCACCTACCAAATCAACCAAGAATTTGAATTTTAATGTCGATCATCATAGCCCATGTCAGCAGCTATTGATTGAGACTAGGCACACACACATCAGATATCTGTAGTATATGTTTTTTTCATTTCTGCCACATGTCACATTTTATTTTGTTGCAAGGATTTGTCTCCTTGTTGGCACACTTTGACTAGTTATGTGTGACACAATCAAGTGTGAGAGAATGATGTGGTACAGAAAGGCACAAAAGAGGGTGCAAAGATATGCACATGGAAGAATGAGGCTCAGGAAGAATGTGGAAGGAAGGTGCGTGTAACACGTGTAGGGAAATGAGGTAAATTGACGAGTGAAGAATGCATGGTCAAGGTGTAACTATTACAAATTAATGTGTGAGGAATGTGAGGAATGGGCAGACAGGGATACCAAGGACTTTTCTATTTTGAAGCAAGTGTTAGGCGTGCACACGTAGGATGAACGTAATGTTTGAGAAAAACATGGAAGGGCAGGGAATGCACGCAAGGGGAAGATGGAACAAAGAGGAAAAGGGAAAGGAAGGGAATAAGGGAGGTACATGAGGAAATGCAACCAAGGGAATGTGCCAAGTGAACTTGAGCCCATGTAACCTTGCAATGAAAATCTCAAATACAAAATATCTATATGAGTTACCCAAATAACTAGGAGAGTTATTTGGATAATAGTTATCTTGATGGGTTCAAGAGGTAATGATCGGGCTTGACTTTAGTATGGCGGGGGTTTTGGGGTACCCATGGATGTTTATTATTGTTTTGTCTTTGCACACCATTTTAAAACAAATATATGATGAGTCATCTTTACCTGCACACAGATTCTTGTTACAATGCTATGAATCTCATTAAGATGATATTACAGCGCAAGAAATATTTAAACCTTTATTAATACTTAGAAACAATGCTTGTAAAAAGTGATAAATAAAGTGTTATTATCACTTTTTAAATACATATATGATCAATATGGATTCATTGATTACAACCACAAATCAGATTCTTGATCTATGTAGATATTTTCAAATGCATTGGAATATATGGAACCAATAGTTTCCACCTCTTCCTCAGTGAAGTCAAAATTGGGAATTGAGATGTAGTCTTTAGCGAAGAAGTTGGAGTATTCTTCCTAAGTGTCATACAAGTGGGAGAATGTGGATCTTGAGTAGGATATGTTAATGTTGTTGACAAAATTAGATTCAGAGGTGGTATGGTAATCATCCTCTAGATGCTCAAGGTTGGTCTTATATTGTTGCTTGTACCAAGCAAGATCTTCTTGTATCCTTAATGCTTCATAATATGCCTCCCAAAAGGTGTCAGTGGCTTCCCAAATGAATTTTTTTAAGAAAATATGACCTCTTACCGATCAAAACAAGTTTCTTGGATTGTAAAAATTTTGAGGTCGTGAAGCAGGTTGTATTGCTCACAATACAATGGATTGCGAACAATAGGAAACAATTCAACTGTGGGAAAGTTAGATCCTCTTAAAACCATCTGAAGTCGTGATGTGAGATAGAGGATTAATAGATAACAAGAAAAAATACATTTTATTTAAGTTTATAGCTTAAAAAAATGAAAATATACTAAAAACACAGTGATCGTTAGTGATTAGGTGAAACACTAGCGATTAAGGGGACTCGCTAGCGATCAAGGGAATCATTGGTGATTACTGTGAAAACTGATTTTTTTATATAAAAAGAGCCTAATATAATGAATTAGATATTGATTTTAACAAAATAGTAGACTATTGACTATATGAATGATTTTTAAGCAAGAATACACTTGCCTCTAGTGCCTAAGATAAATAAAAACAAATGCTTTACCTTACAGAATGAGTTGTTGGATGGAAGAGCATATAATGATGGAAAGAAGACAAAAATGATTAATCCGATGATAGCCCTTACATTGGTGTAGCAATGTGACATTAGGGAATGTTGTGATGGAGTTCATGGATGCTTGATGTAATGAGATTGTGATTAAGGTGACTTGCAGAGGTTCATAATTCATCCCCAAATGAGGTTTGCAAACCAGTATATAGATCACCAGTAATTGGGAAAATCACTAGGGATTTCATAGACATGATGTTTGGTTAGGAAATCAAATGATTTCCTTCCATTTTTGAGTTAAAACGACCCATTTTGAAGTGATGAGGATGATAGATGGTTTAAAAAGCTCGAACTAATTTTTTTAAGGTGAGGGCACTTACTTTTTGGATGACTCGGCCTATTAAAAGGATAGTTAGTTAAGGAATAGTTCATGTATTTTTAGGAAGTGGTTTTTGGAAGTCATTTAGGTGGTTAGTGAGGTGTCCAAGTTAAATCGATGAGGTGTGAGAGTGAAGTGTGAGGGGATAATAAGTGATTTAATCTATTTTAATTAAATAATTGCTTTAGATTTGATGGGTTGTAAACAAATTAATTAATAAAAAGGATAAGATAGTGGGATGTCATAAATAATTACCTTTAGTCATGAGTTTGTTTGAGATTGAGGGGAGTTGTATATTTTTAGTGTCTACAGATGTTTGAAGGTATGGTCTTGGGACACTATATATCTTATGATGGAATTAAAGTTGATGCGACAAAGGTATCAGTCGTCATAAATTTTCCAACACCAAAGAAACAAAAGGATGTTAAGAGATTGCAAGACCATGCTAGGTATTATATAAGATTCATATAATATTCTAGCAAGATTGGAGTGTCATTGTTTGTACTACTAGGAAAGGATGTTTCCTTTGAGTGGAGTGAAAAATGTGAGACTACATTATGAAATTTGAAACAAATGTTAGCTACTTCCCTTTCATTAATAGGACCTGATTGGAACTTTCCATTCCACATCTATAATAATGCATCAGACCATATCATTGGAGTTGTTTTAGGACAAAAGGATGGAGTTCTAAACTACATAATTTATTATATCAGTAAGAAATTAAATCATGTTGAAATTAATTGTATAACCACAGAAAAAGAGTTCTTAGAAGTTGTGTATGCTATCAATAAGTTCAAGAAATACATCACAAGTTATCCCATGTTCATTCATACTTCATGTTTCAATTAAATATTTTATCAACAAACTAGTGTAAGTAGCAGAATAATTAGATGGTTTTTACGTTTGCAAGAGTTTGATGTCACTATTGTGGATAAGCTTGGTAAGGACAATATTGTAGTAGATTTTCTTTTAATAATGGAGATTAATGATGAAGAACATGTAGTTGATGACTCTTTCCCTAATGAAAACTTATTTTCCTTTTCTACCAAAAAACCTTGTTATGCTGATACAACTAATTATTTGGTCTCAAGTAAAACACCTCCACACTACCTATATTTTTAAAAGAAATACATAGTTGAGAAAGGTGTGCATTTTTCTTAGATAGATGGATTCCTATTTCACATAGGGAAAGATAATGTCATGATAATATGCATAGATGATGAGGAAATATATGATGTCCTCAAATCCTTCCACAGTGAACCGTGTGGAGGATATCACATAATTTGTTGAGAATAGGTTATTATTGGCCAACACTACATAATGATGTAGCACTATACACCAGGAGGTGTGATAGATGTCAAAGAATGGGTAAGCCTACTAGATCATATGAGATGCCATTGTAGCCTCAGTTAGTATTACATCCATTTAATAAATGGGGCTTAAACTTCATTGGTCATATAGATCCTAAATCCCAAGAGAAGTAATATATCTTGGTGTGCAAAGAATACCTCACTAAATGGAAAAAAGTGAAAACATTTCCAAATCAAAAGAGTGAGAAAGTTTTCAAATTATTGTATGACCATATCTTTACCAAGTATGTAGTACAAAGAGAGATTGTTATAGATCAAGGTACACACTTTACTACTAATTTTTTTTCTAATCTAGCAAAGGAGTATGAAATCATACATAGGAATTCTACATCGTATTATCCCCAATCTAATGTCCAAGTTTAGGTAACAAACAAAGTGATAGAAGTTATCTTGACAAAAACCATTTCTTTCCGTATTCCAAAGGTAGTTTGGGAATCTAACACAATGTGGAAGAAAACAAGTGGCTTCACACCATTTGAAATTTTTTAGTACAAGGTACTAAGGACTACACTTGAAATAGGCATAGATTTTTCTAAATCTCAAAGGAAAAGGATTCTCCAACTCAATGAGTTGAATAAAATGAGGAGATATGTGTTATATAATACAGAGGTAGTGCATAAGAAAAGAATCAAATGGCATGACAGGTTCATCAAGACAAGGAAATTTAAAGAAGGTGACTGGGCCCTCTTGTTTGACTTAAGATACAAATACCATATGGGAAAATTCATTACAAGATGGTTAGGCCCATATGATATTGAGAAAATATTTCCCAATGGATGTTTAAAACTCACCACCATAGATCCTATGAGGTTCAATCTATTGGTGAATGGTCACATGTTGAGGTTGTATAAAATTCCAACCAACACAAACACCTTCATGCAGTAGTTCAAAGGAAGTTAAGACAGGATGAAGATGAGGACATCAGAGTCAACATCAGGATTTGAACCTACAAGTTCATCTTCTAAGATTACATAAGATTGAGATATTTTAGTGGGCTTGGTATATACATCTTTCTTAATACTCCAAGGGTGAATAATTTTTTTTTGATCAACCCTCTTGATGATCAAAAACACTGAACTAAAAAATTTTATTTTCTTAGAATTTATTTTTTGCAATATTTTATGTATATATTGTAAGAGTGCATATCCTCTAACACAAGGAGATAATTCAAATACTAAATGTTTCACTTGTAACATCATGTAACAAAAACCTATTTTTTTCATGTTTGGTAGAACTCATGATTCCATGAAGAAAATAAGGGATATCTGTATGTGTGAGTGTTGATCGAGACAGGTGATACCCCAACAGTTCAGCATTCCCTCTCTAGGAATTATTTACTTTAAGAAAGGAACCTCTAATAAAAATACCACACATTCCTATAACATCACAACATTATCCGCAACATTATAAAAAATCAGCATGTAGCAAGGGTGTAATTACCATAACACATGTGCAATTATCATTCTAAATATAATTCGAGATAAGTTCACTCATACCAATTTATTAAATTATGATTCGTAAGATTGTATTTAATTAGTATTTATGTCATACTATCATGTCTTTAATTACATTGATACACCACCACTCTTTAAGTGGTGATTTGTCATTACACATCATCTCACTATGTGATACCACTTTACCATACATTCTTCATGTAATCAAATAAATTAAATATATCTCCATTTGGTTTGTTACATCTGCGTCAGTCTCGAAGTTAAAAAACAAGGTACTTAAAAAATCCCCCACAATCTAATTTTTATATCATTCCTCCAAAATTGTGTGATTGCATGACTAGAGCTAAGAAAGTTTCATAATTGAAAATGAGGGGAGACTTGATATGCCATGAGCTAAAAGAACGGTCCTAAATTCTCATGTTTTAATGAGTCTATGGTCAAAGAATTTGCTACTACACTCAAATATGGTGAATCTAAGATCAAAGACTTGTCTGTGAAATTGAATGTTGAGGTAGCCAAACTAGAGGTAGCCAAACTGAACTTCATTGATGAGGATGATTTCTTCATCAATGATCACCAAAATACATATATAACCTCTCTCAAACTTCTCTAGGATGAAATTACAAACTATATTATCAACTATTTTACCTGCGAAGGTAGATAACCTAGAATAAACATAGTCTACTTCAAATTTCTCAATTATCTGAAAATAATAGGCATGTCAACGTTCCTAATTTTTTAAATGAGATCTTGAAAAATATGAGTAAGGAAGCAAGGGGGGGAAGGTTAGCACTTTCACACCATTTGTCTTGTGACTCTGGTAATAAAACACACCTCACTATAGAGAGAACATCCTAAACTGAAATAGGAGGATTTTGTAAAGGAAAAACATATTGATGAATTGTTGGGACATAGAAGGAAGAGGAGAAGAAGTACCAGAAATTATTTTTCCCATGCATTTAAACCAACAAATTAAACTTCTTAGCCCACAAAAACCCTTGTTTATGATAATTCACCATCTTCTAAACCAAACCCTGAGCCAATATCACCTGAGAGAATCTTTATCATTGAAACCCTCCTAGAAATTTCTACCCTTGAGTCATCTTCTTCAAAATATTAGTGGAAATCTTATAGAACCACTCATAAACCATCAAGTCATTCACACAATCTACATACTAAAATATTAAAATCCTCAAAGCCCACCAAAAAATTCACCATATCACTTGATAGTGATGTGGAAGATGTTGAGGAAAATATTGAGGCCATAACAATGGATATAGAATAATGAGGTACTAATGTTGCATATCATGAGAAAATATGACTTAAGGAGACCATGGAGGGTTTAGAGGAGAAAATAGGAGAAGAAAGTGGTAGGAAAACTATATAGGAACACCCTGCTAAGTACATGGAGGAACAGGAAGAGGCAGTTCATCTTGGGGTAAATCATGAAAAGCATAAAGGAGAATGAGTTCAAAAAGTAACGGAGGAAATAGTTCCTATATCTAATGGTGATAAGAAGAAGATAACAGAAGGAAATGAATAAATAATAGTGGAAAATCAAGATAATAAAGGAGAAATTGGTGAAGATATGCCTCAGGTTTTTTAAAATATTATTGAACACCTTATTTATGGAATTGAAGAGGATCAAATGTATGAGGAGATTGAAATAGTACAGAAGCACATTTATGTAGTTACCAATGGAATAAATGAGAAATTACTGGGGGAAAAACCACCATCTATGCCACATATTAGCATACAACATTCATATATATCCATATTCAACCCACAAATTGTCATTTGAGAAGTTGTAAAAAATCTCAGCAAATCAGTTTGTAGGTGCCTAGAAACACAAACAACATTGCTGGATTACCGAGTCTATCAGTTTGAAACCTATATGAATATGTTAAAATGAAAATGGGAGAGAGAAAGGAAGAACTTATCCTCTGGCACTAGTAAGAAATGGAGGAAAAAGATAGGGAAATTAAGGCCAAAGATAAGGAAATTGACAGGTTAAAGAAAAGAAAAATGAAAAAGTTAAGGTGGCCAATGACATATTCAAATGTAGGCCCCCTCTAACATTTATGTTAATTTCTTAAAAGAAAATATGTTGCAACTGGAACTTACCTATGTCAACTATGACATTCCATTTGACATTAGTGCAGCTAGGATCTTCTTTATATTATATCTAAAAATGCCTCAGCAAATTCAACTCCTATTGTGTGAATTGTACATGTAAAATTATTCCCTTGAGTATGGTAAGGATTGGATCCCAGTACTCTACATTAGATATGTTCCAGTTAGAGAAATTTGTTCTTATTTTCTCAATAAATTAGATAAGGAGAAATATGTGGAAGAGTACAAGCACTTGGTAAAGGTAAAACCATTAATGATCAGATCTGAAGCTGCAAACACTAAGGTAGTTATTGAATAATATGAAAAATATATGAAGAACAAGGAAATCAGGAGGATCATATGGTAGATGCAGAAATAAGTTCATGAGGAAAGTTAGGGACAAGATTAAGTACAATGCAAGATAAATAGCATATCCCTAAAGGATGCGTTAGTAAGTTATGTCCCCTAAGATGCAAAGGAAATAAATGTACTCTTATCATAATATCATTCCAAATTTAATAAGGGTGAACAAATACATTGAACTTTCTACTTGATGTGCCAAAATTTGGTTTCCAATTGGTTATCACCAACCAATCTTCCACTTTCCTATACCAAATTACTCTAGTGATAATCCATTGAATGAAGTGATAGAATCATGAACAAGTATGGAATTAATGGAGGTTACTTCTTCACAGATCTTGAAGGAACACCTACCCTATTAGGTTTCAGATGCTTATGCAACATCATTCAAGAGGAACCTAAGAAACCTGAATGAGGAAATTCGACAAGTTAAGTATGATGGTATGATGAGTTGTTTAATTAGGGAATTAAACAATTCATCTTCTATAACTTATCGATCCATTTGCACTTGTATTCCCTTGTTACACTACTAAGACATTTTATTATAACTTGAACTTATGACATGAACATTAATTAATATATTTATTACTAGTTGACTTTATTTTGTGGTATTGTGAGTACACATTTATTCTCTTGATCACAATAAGGTGTTTGAATTATGATTTGTATGATTTCAACCTTGTTTGCAAGAAACTTGTTATATGTAGCAACTCAAATGTAGCCTAAGGATCCATACACACCAACCCATCCGTAGCCAAAGGAATCATCTCCAGGTAAGGGATCATCTACAACAACTCACACGTAGCCAAAGGACTTGTCTTTAGTAAAGTGTCTACATTTAAAGGAAGTCACACACATGAAATAATATGTGATCCTAAGAAGCTTGTGTAATGTAGAAATCACACTTGAGTTTGAATGTGTCGATACAATAAATTACAATTAAAACATAATAACTAGGAGATGAATCAACTCCAACACTTGATTATGTGTTTTAACTTAACAAGGAACTAACTAATTTAATTCATGATTTAGCAATTGATTACTCAAATTGATTGCTTACTTAAGTTACGTGATTGACTTGTAAACACATGCTGATTAATTTTTCTACATGCATCGAGTATCTAGATTATGTGGTTGATATATTTTACTTGATCTGTAAGAAATCCTAAATCAAACTCTATTTTCTCACACTTTTGTTGTATGGAGATATATAAATAGGAAAAGGTTAATGCTGAAAAGAATAGGAAAAGATCTAAAATAAAGAGAAGACATGGATATAGGAATTTTTGTATTCCTAATTGTAATCTTCATGTCAATGCAATAAAATTATGAGTTTTATTCATTAGTTGTAGTCACAAGCCTTAAGAAGGATTGACACCCAAGGCAGGGCCCACTTACGGTATGCAAACCCCCTCCATCATTTGTTGATTTGATTTATTGCATGATTAGATTAGCAGTAACTCATTTCTTTATTTCTATTTTGAGTTTACATGTTCTATCTTAGCCATATTCTTTGCTTCCAATTTGAATTTATTTTGTTTCTAAGAATTTTTATTTCCCAAATTGTAGTGACAACAATTTACTTCTTTTCCTCCTAAATACCTATTATTGTGCATACAACACTGACATAATTAAAATTCTACATCCCTTGGGTTGATAATTAAATGACTGCAAATTAATGAAAAGCATACTAATTCCTGAAAGTTAATTTACACCACCAATCACATCCATGATCACTAACATTTCCTAGGATTTTTTGTTCCAAAATAGACATCTTATTTCTCATGTCCTGAAGGGCAGTGAGAATCTCGTCAAAATTATACACTATCGAAACTTTTCCACCAGTAGGTTGGTTGTTTGTAATGTTTCCCTTGCTTTTAACCATGTTCTCTTTTATAAAATAATTTATGTTTGTGTTAGCATGCGTACTCAATAGGTACAATTATGACATAAATACAATATATTTTCACAGAGAGAAATATAATAGAATAATACTTATATGAATAATCTTCAATAATTCTAATGTTCTTCACATTAAAAATAAACCATATAAATAGGAAACTATCCTTCCTAAAATATATGAGGTGGATATAACAATTCAGACCTCCTATGTGAGTTTGTTGTAACCCACATCCCTTAAATGCATATAATTGTTATTATTGTTTATAACAACTAATAAAAATTTACTAACCTACTAATAACTTACATTTACTTGACAATGATTACACATGTAATTATTATTCAGACATATAAAATAATGGGGCACTAATAAAGTAGTTTCCTAACATTCCCCCCTTAGTGCGAACACGGGGAAAACATGCCTTTGTACATGCACATGCTTTCATGAATAGATGATTTTCATAGGATGATAAAAAACCCGACTAATGGTTTTACTTATGGTTGACCATGAACCAAGAATGGTTGTTTTAAAAATTGGATTACCACAAACCAAAATTTGATGGTTTTTTATATGGTTTACCAACAACAAAAAGTGGTGATTTTACAAAGTGGTTTACCAAAAACAAAAAATTTAAGGTTTTCAAGTCAATCACATCATGACATGCCAAGTAATATTATCATCCCTCCTCATATTTCACTCTAGGGAATAACATTGGAGAATTTTCTAAATATTGTTACTCATACATACATAGAAAAATATGACATAAAGGAAATGGAATATTAAATCATATCCCCCCCTCAATTGAAATTTCCACTTATTGAAAACTAGAACACTGCAAACAAGAACACTGAAAGTGAAACTTAAAAAAAAATAAAAAATCACATAACATAAAATGTAAACACACATGTCACCAAACCTTCATGTGGCCCCATCATTAGCAACTAACTAGAGGTTGTTGATTGACCTCCAACCTCTATTTTCCTCCATCCTCCGGTATCCTAATTAGAATAGAATATCGTCATAAATATAGCCACATTCTTCATTCATGGGTTATTCCTTTGTCTCTAATTCTTCATCTTATGTGATTACATTAGCTTCATTTGATTTAATTTTTCCACTGAGTAAATCTCTATCTCTATTTCTACAGTGTTTGGAAGTATGCCCCTTTTTCTTGTAGTAGAAACACTCAACTTAACCTTCATTTTTAGATGAATTTTTTATATTTATTTTTCACATACATTGTCATTTCTTCTATATATTATTTGTTTCTTTTGTCTTTGGATAGAAGAGCATGTGTCATATCATCTAATGAATGTGTAGGCACATGCCTAAGAGTGAATACAACATTTTTTTATATTTTAGACATGATAACTTTGGCATCTTCCTTATCATCTTTTGATTCCACCTCTTCTAGTTGTCTCATGAGATACCTCAAGTCATTAATATGATTGGACATACTTACACCATAATTCATATTTAATTTGAACAATTGTAATTTTAAGGGAAATTTTCCATTTACAAGTTTTCTACTAAGGGTTTTATTTAAAAAATGCCAAATTTCCCTGGATGGTTTTTCAAGATCAACATGATGAAGTTCAAAATCATCCATTGTAAGTCATATGATAGCCTTGGCCTTATCATCTCTAGTTTGTCATTCTAATAATTTTCTAACATCAATAGATTATTTCTCCTTGCATTCTTATTCATCAATTACATTTGAATATTTTATTTGTAAGTGTGAAAGTTAACTCCATCAAATTTATCAATGGATGCAATTGATGTCTCTATTTTTCAACAAAGATATCAAAAAACAACAAATAAAAATAGGTACTCACTCTTTTGATGATAACTTGAGAATCGTAGATCCGTTTTACACACCCTAAAATGCATCAAAAATCTAATTTCAATACATTTATAGTGATGTAGATAATCACTAGTGATTTATCTGGAATCATTATTGATTTAGAAGAATCATTGGCAATTGGAATAGAATCAATGACAATTATTAAAATCATTGGCAGTCAATGTAAAAAATATGATGGTGTAGATTCTAAGCCAATTTTTACAAAAATCAGATCTGAATGTGTATAGGGAGATGAATAGGGTTAACTATTGATTGTAAAGTTCCATTGTAGTCTCTTTCCTACTATGGTAGATTGCACGTCCTTTTTTCTTCTCAAGGTTGGGCACTCAATCAAAAGTATGAAAAAATGATAGCAAGAAACCAGATGAATAAGTCCTTTTTTTGGACTCAATTTGATGGTAGATGATGGAAATAAAATATATTTATAGAGAGATATAATAGAATAAGACTTGATTTAATAATCTTCAATAATTCCAATGTTCGTCACATTACAAATCAGCCATATAAATAGGAAAATATCCATCTTAAAATATAACAGGTGGCTATAACAATTCTAGCCTCCTACATGATTTTGTTGTAACTCACATACCCTAGATACATATAATTTTTATTGTTGTTTATAACTAATAACAATTTACTAACCTACTAATAACTTACATTTGCTTGATAATTATTACACATGTAATTATTATTCACACATATAAAATAATGGAGAATTAAAAAGTACTTTCCTAACATCCAAGCGCTGCAACCTTCAACTCTGATACCAAAATGTAACAACTAATTTTCAAATAACATAATTATAGAATTTTTTTTAACTTCCCAAATTTTTTCATATTCCTTCACTGATTTAAATGTACAAACTAAAATTTAAATCCAATAACATTAAATTACAATTCTTCATATAAAAAATCAATAAATCATGTGCATAGTATGGGTCTGTTAGATACAATGATCCCCCATAAGTTACTATTTTTAATATGTATATACAATGTATACACTTCAGTTACCTTATCAACTTTTATCTTACAAGTGTTGTTCTAAGTGTCTACATGTAATTCATTCAATCGAATCCCATCTGACATCTCACGTTCTAATTAAAACTATGTGAAATTGATAGTATCATGACTTACACTACTTTGGCCAAATTTTATGAGTCATGTGTTACATGTTTTATATCTAGACTACACATTCATCTACAAAACATGTCCCATAACCATGTCACTTGGTTTAGTTATTGAAATTGAATATGTTATTTGAGTAAAAATAATTTCAAGTTACGCATAAGATACAAAACTTGTTCATCTCATGTGACGAAGCATGACTGTGCCAACTAAGGTTGGGAGAGAAATATATCACATAATGACTTGCCTTGTTATGTGATCAATTTCATACCTGTAACCAACATAATTTAGTACAAAGGTGACTATACTGAAATGGACAAACAACATTTGCATCATAGCACAACTAAATTCCTTATTGATTATGACATGAATAATAAAGGGAGATAGAGGGATAAATTAGGTTAATTGTTCTATGGAATTATTCATCGAATGATTTGTGTCATTCGATGAACACTGTACTAAAAAAAAATCTAAAGTTGGCCTATTGAGTACCATGTATGAGGTTTGTTATAACGTTTTTTACCACATTTAATTAGTTTTATGACAAATTTAATCTTCTCACACAGAAATACTTCATCATGATAATTAATCAATCCTATACATAATTTAGTTTTGATAAATATATGTAATTAATTCCATAATTTTATTTATTTACATTCATTAAGCATCTTAATATAATTAGGATAATAGACTACATTATTAATGCATCCCCTAATTTATTTAAACTACAATAATGTTTATTTAATTTCTTAAGTACAAGTTAATTTAACTCATGAACTGAATATAATACAATCATTCATGATAATATTTTTTACATACTTATGAATATATAATAAATGGTCATTAATCATTTATCGAAATACAAGAGTTCAATCATTCAACTATAAAATAATAAACTACAATCATTTATTTTAATCGTTTATATCTCATAATCCTTCATATAGCTTTAATTCTTTTATATTTGTTAAATCTAATTCCCACAAGTATTCATAACTTAATATAATTCCTAGTTGAATAAAAGGAACTGAATAGATTACACAATCAACCAAGATCTTTACTACAACAATATCCAAAAATTGAATATAAAACTTGTATTGATTTTCCTAAAAATTATACAAAAGCTTTAGAGGCCATAATGCCTTTCAAAACATTATACAACGAAGCACTAGCTTGATTTTACAAACAGTTACGTAATAAATACATCTTTTAGTCATAATCAACATAGCCATTTACAATCATCCACCAAATAAGACTTAAATTTTGTCATCTATAAAAATGGTAGGCAACAGTCGGTTTGAAAGAACTAGCATGAAAAATCCATTCATCTTCTCTTTACAATTACAACACTGAAATATTTCAATGAGCATAATTCAAGTAATCAACATAATCTGAAATTCATTAAAGACAAAAACCTATCTTTTTCCCTTTTAATTCCATTTTCCTTTCTTTCATAATCCATTAAAAAGGGACATAAGATTTATCATTAAAATAATAAATCAAATTACTATCAGATCACAAGTATGAATTTAATTTTTTTGAAAACATATCAACTATGTCCTTTATACCTAAAAAAGTTTATTCAATAATAGTAAATAAAGTATTAAAATTTATACCCAAACATTCATTCATGTTTCTACTAACATCATATATTAATATAAGGAGTCAAGAGACAATCATACAGACCACATAACCTTCATTCTAGGTTCATATAATTGATTTTAAAAAAGAGAGTATTATATCACTCATGTCACATCTTAATTATAATATTAAGAGTCTTTATTTAGTAAATATGATAATTAAAATATCCAAATACAATACCTTAATATTATCAAAACCTTGACCTTATCAAAATAATCTTAACTTATCTGAATAACCTTAACTTATCTAAATAGCCCTTAATATCTAAAAACATTCAAACAAACCTAAGAACCAACACAACATTCATGTGAAAGGATTCATCCAAGCCTAAGGGTCGACTAGGGTTAATAATCATTTGAAATAAGTCTACAATTTCCATCATGTCTTAATACACCAACACCCACTTGTTTGACTAAACTAAAAATAATATCAAAGATCATAAACCTTCACCCATATGGTGTTTGGAAAACAAAACACAAACAACATTAAACACTAAGTGGTATTTTAGACAAATAAATGAATAAGTGGAAGGTTTGACATGACCGACCATCCTCAACCTGGGAAAGAAGCTTGGTCACCATTATTAAACAATGTCACAGACAAAAATAAGTAGATGATTGTAAATAGGGACAAAAGCCTATAAATTATATTAATCTGAATTAATTGAATTACATAAGAATGAGCTGCAATACTTATAGGTATTGTACAAATGAATACAAACAAATGAGGAGTTGTAACAATGTAATAACCAATTTAAAATACAGTAGCTTCTAATATTACATCCGGGAAGCACAAAAATAATATTGTTAAAACAATATAACAACACCCGTAATGTTTGAATAAAAACAATAATATGGTTTATAATTAAATATAACCATATAAACAATAAATACATTAATTAATATGAAATACATAATTAATATATAGGTGAATAATATTTAACCTAACATTCCCCCCTTAATTGTGCATTGTCTCAAGGGATGAGGAGAGGAACTCTTTGAATAACTCAAACTTATCATGTGCCAGTAACTTCATGAAGATATCTTCTCGTTGTTCAACTGTTGGACAAAATTGAAGCTAGATATTGTGCTTCAACACATGCACGTGTATGAAATAAACCTGTACCTCATTGTTCTTTCATGAAACACTAGATTGTGAACAAGTTTGAGAACACCTTCATTGTCAACATACATGGTGTTCAGTTTGTCCAGTGTTATTCCAAGTCCTTCGAGTTTACGACGTAGCCATATCGCTTCATAGATAGCTTCTCCTGTAGAGTGATACTTGTCTTCTATGGAAGAATGAGAAAAAAAATTTTGTTTCTTGCTTCCCTGTGATATTGGTCCAGATCCCATAAATAATAGCAATCTTGAAGTGGATTTTCTATCATCAATATTTTTTACATGATCTTAATCCAAATATCCTGACAAGAAGAAGTTGTCATTCTTCTTGTATTCTAGACCAAGATCTACTGATCCTTTGAGATATCTCAAGATGTGCCTTTCTACCTTCCAATGAAATAATTTGGGTTCCTGCATGAACCTTGATAGATAGCTTATTGTAAAGCTGATATCTGGTCTAGTATAGGTTAGGTAAATGAGACTCCCGATCAGCTACCGATAGAGAGTGGCACTTACCTTAGGAGATGGATCTCAATGAGATAACTGCAATCTATTCTCCATAGGTGTAGCAATTGGTGTGTAATCCATCATCTTAAATTTCTCAAGTGTTGTCTTGGTATAATTCATATGAGAAACAAAAATATGATTCTCTTTCTGCCATAATTCCAATCCAAGACAATAATGCATCAACCTAAGATTGGTCACATCAAATAATTGATTAAGATTTTTCTTCATTGCATCAATCATCCTCACTTAAATGTCAGTGATGACTATATCGTTGACATAGACAACAACAATCACAATCTCCCCCCTTTCTTTTTGAGGTAGATATTGGGATCATATGGATTTCCAACAAATCCATGTTGTACAAGATGGTCATCAATCTTGATGTACCATGTCTGGGGTGCTTGTTTAAGGCCATACAAAGATTTCCTTAGTCTACATACCTTTTCTTCTTGATCAAGTAGTATATATCCCTCAGGTTGAGTCATGTAGACTTCTTCTTGTAAATCTCCATTCAGGAAGGCACTTTTTACGTCCATCTAATAGACTTTCCAACCAAAATATGCACCTAGAGCAAAGATCATCCTAATCATCTTGATCTTAGTTGTGGGAGAAAATGTCTCCTCATAGTCAATGCCTTCTTTTTTTGCATACCCCTTTGCTACAAGTCTTTCTTTGTACTTTTCCACTATCCCATATTCTTTGTAATTTTTTTTGAATATCCATTTGCATCCAATGGGTTTTTTCCCTGGTGGAAGATCGACAAGGTGCCAAGTGTTATTTTTCATTACTGACTGATATATAGAGTCCATGGCATCTTTCCAATATTTTGACTGTAGGGCTTCCTAAACTTTAGAGGGCTCATCAGACTCGATAAATCTACTCATCAAAGTAAAGTTAACTTCTTCTCTTTCTTTACTGTGAGTCCATGGTCCAGGGGTGGATGTATCCCATAGAGAATCCATTCTTACATCTTGTAATGTACTAGTTCACCACTTGGGCATACACTGAGTTGTTCCCATGGGTCGTGGTTCTATCATATCAACACCATCATCCCCATCATCACTTTCCTCATCTATGGGAACATCAATTTCAATATTTACAATTGGTGAAGAATCTACATTAGAAGAGTTTGGAGGAGGAGACTATGCTTCCTTCTTTTTAAAAAACTCAACATATTTGCTAGTGTAGACTTTTTATGGTCTTTAGATCCTTCAATATCTACCCAAGAGTCTCTTCATTGTACCCAATGAAGATGCATTTCTATGACTTCATGTCCAATTTCTCTCTGTTATGCTTGGGTATGTGCATACTTGCTTTGCACCTGAATACTCTAAGTTGTGCAAGATATGGTTTCTACTTTGACCATGCTTCTTTTGGTGTTACTCCTTCAAGAGAAACTGTGGGCACTCTATTCAAAAAATACATTGTTGTCTTTTCTTTTTCTACCTAGAATGTATTGGCAAGTCTAGAGTCATCGATCATGCATCGCACCATTTCTATGATAGTACGATTTCTTCTCTCAACAACACCATTATGTTGTGGTGTGTGTTGAGGAGGCATTTTTTGACGAATTCCATGAGTTTGTAGATAGTCTTTGAACTCATTTATGATGAAATCCACCCCTTGATATGAGGAGAGAGTTCTGATGTGACGACTAGTTTCGTTCTCAACTACTACTTTGAACTTCTTGAAAGTTTCAAAAGCTTCACTTTTCTTGTGAAGAAAAAAAATCTGAATTTTTCTTGAATAGTCGTCAACACAAAGAATGAAGTACTGGAACCCGGAATGACTTGGTTGCATCAGACCATAAAGATTGGTATGAACCAGCTCAAGTTCTCCATGGGCTCAAAATTTAATCTTATAGAATGAAGCTCTGTGATGTTTTCCTGCGAGGTAGTGAGGAAACTTTTCTATATCCTTCTGAAGAGATGGTAGCCCACGTACCATATTACATCGGTGAAGTGTCTCGAGATACTTGAAACTTACATGACCAAGTCTCTGATGCCACAACTATGCTAAGGTAGAGTTCTTAGCCAAAAGTTCTTTATCATCTCTGTGGAAAAAATAAAGCTGGAACATGCATCC
Source organism: Taxus chinensis (assembly GCA_019776745.2). Taxonomy (NCBI): domain Eukaryota; kingdom Viridiplantae; phylum Streptophyta; class Pinopsida; order Cupressales; family Taxaceae; genus Taxus; species Taxus chinensis. The sequence continues at coordinate 332,690,465 of CM034146.1, forward strand.
TCCATTAGAGGTTTTTGTAACTATTTTTGAGCCTCGTGATTTGTCTTGAATCAAACATGTTTTCTTGTTGGAATGAATATCAAAGTAAATTTTCAAATTGTGATCTAGGAGTTGATTGACTGAAAGTAAATTATTTTTCAACCTAGGGACATATAAGACATTTGATAGTCTAAAGTTGCATGAACCAAGGGGTAGAGAAATGTTCCCAATCCCCTGAACTGTATATGAAGAATCATCTCCCAATGAAACATGATTTTTTGATGATGTGTCCCTCATTGAAGTAAACTAGTCTTTGTGGCCATTCATGTGTCGAGTGGCTCCTGAAACAACATACCATACATCATTAGATGGTGTCGATGGTTCAATTGAATGACCAGTGTAGAAGAAGTATTCATTATCTAAATTTTCTTCTTTCTCAACAATATTTCCTTGTTGATGGGGTCTTCTTTTCTAGTTCCCCTTTTTTTCCCTTGATTGTAGTACTAAAAGGGGTCTGTGCAATTATTGACACCGGCTCAAAGAAATATCCTCATATGCACGTGTAAATTCGCTATATACTTAAGATGATTTCTCAATCCAGATTTATGTCGTGAATTGTTCAAAAATGAATGGGATGGCTCATACTATGTGCACTGTGACATTATTACTCCCTGTCGATTTAAAGGGTCAATGCCAAGATGACATTGTTGCAACTATATTAGGAGTTAAGTGTAGTAGTAGTTGTGATGGATTTACCTGTAAGTGCTTCCCAGAAACATTGTATAGACGAAATGTTGTGAATGAGATCTAGGATCTCGTGAGTGTTTTAGAACCAATTTTTTAAATTATTTTTTATTACGACTTTTTGCCAGTTTCTAAGCAATTACAATAGTTTTGGTTAACTATGGCAACCTACAAATTAGTAAAATATAATGAAACATGCAATTACATTCAAAATTTTAGAAAATATTGAATGGTAGGGGAAATAAATATTTTGTGGGCCCTAGTGGCCTCCGGAGCCCAATATGACCCAAAATGCAAAGAATTGCAAAAAACTAGCTGAAAATGCAATTTTTAGCTATCCCCCCTTTGGAAAAAATTACCCAGAATGAAAAAATAGGCCTAATAGGAGAAAACAAAATTTACCCTAAATTAGGGTTTTTCTTGTTAAAATATTTAGAGGGTTGTTTAGTAGTAACTATCTGTGTTGAGGTGGTTTTTATAGCAAATATACCTCCAACTGTGGTGGTTTCTCCAAATTTTTCTGCCAAATTTAAAAATTCAAAAAACTTGTGTTATTTTGTGTGATTTGAACCATGCACTTCCCACTCCCAAGTCGCTTCCACTTATCTAACTAGGCAATATGTGTGCTTAGGTAATGAAATGAAAAAATTGTATTTAAAGAAAACAAACTTTGAACTAGCCTTTTTTCAAAAAAATGTGAATTGGCATGTAGAGAAACTGGATTCCACATGGTTCGATTGGGTCTGTGTGGCTGCGTGCTTATATGCAATTTAGGGTTTCCTTGAAATGAGGATCTGAAGCATATTATTTTCTTTATCTCTTCACCTATTGTTTTCCATTATTTTTTTAATATCTCACCATGGATTTGACTTTCTTTCACTGTGTTTTGTAGGTACAGGTTCTATTTCCACCATTTTGATTTACTTTTTTGTCTTTTATAATGTGCAGGTCTGCAGGGAATTCCACACGGTGTTAGAAATGCAAGTAGGTTGCCGGGAACTCTAATGGCTGGACCACACCTAGTTATATTGCTTTGGCCACAATAAAAATTCCCAAGTAGAATAAAAATAACATGGTCAATGCAAAAAGAAAATGGCTCACTAGGTTTGTAGATCACCTAACTTAGAGGTCGCCTAGACAAAATTCCTCAGCTTCGAAAATGTAGACAAGGAGCTTGACCTAGGTTGCAATGGAACGTCCAATGTTCACAGCATAGGATAGCTTAGAAAATAATGAACATGGCTTGGTTTCACCACTTTGGAATACTCTGTGGATGTTTGTTTGCAGTGAGAAAGACAACACGATTTCCTCCAATGTAACTCGGTGGTTGGATTGCTCCAACTTGGTGTTTGTAAAATCCTCAACCCATTCAACACTAATAACATAGCACATAATCCTCCAAATCAGGTGCTACTAATATTGTTAGCTATGGCTAACAAGGTCACTAAATTTTAGTGACAAAACCCCTAATGGGAAAAAAAAAATTAAAAAAAAAATCCTGTAGCAAATTTTACCTAATGCTAGGTGTACCAATGCAAAAAATATATGTGTTCCAAACACTTGGAATGGAAGAGGGAATTTTGGATATGTAGGGATGTTTGGGAAGTTTCTGGAGGAAAAAAAGGCTCTCGTGGAAAGAAAATTCTTCTCCAAGACTCTTCTCTTCCTACTGCTGTTTCGCTCGGAATGTTTCGTTCCTTTTAGAAACAGATAAGGTTAGGGGCTAGGAGGAATACCTGTAGAATGTCAAGATGGTGTGCGCGTACCGTAGAGAAAGATCAGGCTGATTGTGAAGAACTCCTTTTTGTCTTGGAAGGACTACCTGCAAATAAGAACACAAGACCACAAGATTTTGATTAGATAATAAATGAGGAAACTGCCTTGGGCCGAGGAAATATAAAACTTCCTTTCGAAGGTGGTCAGTTTCCCTGCTAATATGAATTAACACAAAAGACTGTAAAATATCAATTAAGTTGCTTCGTTGAACTGGGTAGGGGAAAGGCTGGTTTTCTGGTTTTGATCAGAGGAACCGATGCCGGTTATTGATAACCGATGCCGGTTACTGATAACCGATACCGGTGGGTTCTAGGATCTGTAGGTTGGTCGCTTTATGGGGTAGTTGTGTTGTTTGTAAGGCTGTATATAGGTGGTATTAGGAAATAAGGTGATGAGAGGTAGATGAATGATAGTTAGAGGTAATATGCATGCTGGGTAGTGGATTCAGGGATGGATTTATGAGGACTGTAATTCAAAAGGCATAAGAAATGTTATAACAGAGGAAATGCAAGATGTGACTTACTGGTTTTGACGAAGATGCAAGCTGATCTCCTTTGCTGTAAACACTTCTGGTATTTCCACTCGTCTCTGCTTGGTCAAGTGAAGGTCTGGACTCTCTCGATCGCTCCTGATGCTCTTTCTTGATTCAAAGAATCCTTTTCTCTGATCCAAAAATGAAATTCCGATCCCTTGATTTTGGTTTGGGGAGCCCATTTACAGGGAGCCGATGGCGGTTACGTAACCGACGGTGGTCGAGTAGGAACTAGCATCGGTAAGGAAAAAGTAGGCTATTTTTAGTAAAATAGCCCACCTTCCCTGCTTTTCTCCCGAGAGATCAGTTGCGGGCTTGGTCAAGTGGCTAGAAGGTTGGTTTTGGGTGCGAGTAATGAGGCTAATTAGGTTAGTTTAGGGTTAGGGCTAGGTCATGATGAGGTGGCAAAATGAGGTGGCAGGTAAGGTGATGTGGATTTATCAATTACAAGGTAATTAATAAATAATTGTGTAAGGTTTAGGTGATGAGGTTAAGTTGCGAGATGAGATGCGGGTCACAAGGGGTCGTAAGACACAAATTTGGTGTCTACATTAGCCCCTTATTATCATGTAGCTTGTTTTGTAAAGCTGCACGGACAATAATATGAAGTGGTTTCCCCTGTTAAGGGTATAGGTAATCCCCCTCAAATCTATCACAGATTGAGTGAATGGGAAATCAGGGATAGGGTTGATAAAGGGTAAATGGGGTAGAGGGGATGGTAAGATGGTGGGGTAGGTCCAAGGAAGCAGACGCATGGTAAAATGCAATAGTACGACTAGGGTACATGATTTGACGAGCAAACCAGCAGTGCATAGGCAAAGGTCGATAGTTTATCCAAACAAGGGTGATATAATCCTGGTATCCAAGGCATAGGAAGTAGCTCCAGGGTATATAACAGGTAAGGTACAAGAATGTTTAGGCATGTTCGGCAGTACCAAATGGTTGGTTTGGTTGAGATAAACGTCACGGTCTAGGTCTGAGCAAAGTTGGTCGACAGATCAAGTCAAGGACCCTAATCGTGCTAAAACACGAACAGGTGAGCTCGATTGAACAAAAAACTACAGGATGGGTGGATAAAAGTGGATGGTTTTGATTTTGGGTAAGGTATTGGAGTGATACGGCCGTGGTTCGGGCCGAGTTGTTGGGTTGCAGCCTTGGGTCGGGCCAAATGGGTAGGGCGAGGCCTTGGGGCGGGCGGGTTGGTTAGGGCGAGGCCTTGGGTCGGGTCGGTAGGGTAGGGCGAGGCCTTGGGTCAGGCCGGTAGGGTAGGGCGAGGCCTTTGGTCAGGCCGGTTTGTTAGGGCGAGGCCTTGGGTCGGGCCGGTTTGTAAACAAATGGTGTTCAACAAAGGTGGATATAGGCGATATGTGGTTAAAAAAGGGGAAAATGGTAAATAAGGGAAAAAAATTGGGGGAAAGTTGGAAGAAAAAACCGATGTCGATTCTACGTGACCGATATCGGTTAAGGGACCGATACCGGTTCATTAGGGCAACATGAAACCGATATCGGTTAAGGGCGAAAAACCTATAAAAAGAAAAATATGGCTTGTCATTGTCACTTTGTTATTTTGAAAACCAAATTGACTTGTCTGACGTGGAGAGTTGAGATTGGAGGTTTATTGATTGAGGTGGAGCTATTTTGCTGGAGGAGTGAGTTGTTTGCGGGCCCGAGTGAGGAGGAGGCAGCAGTTGATTGGCTGGGGACCCAGCAGAGTAGAATTGGAGCCATGGCACAGGCAGGAGGAGCAGGAGGGGCTGGACCAGCTGGACCACCACCACCCATCCCACCACAATGACGTATCGTCGTACGGGTAGGCTCGGAACTCTTTATTTTATGCATTTGAATGGTATTAAGCGAAATTGGGGGTTTGGGTAGGAATTTACATTTTTTAGGAAATAATGAGTAAATTGACGTAATTTGAAAAATGAAGAGGATAGATGGGTAAAATAGGGCAAGTCGGCTAGGTGGGTAGGTTTTTAGGGTGTTTGGGTGGGTAGATAAGTATAAAAATGCAAAAATATGGGCGGGGGGCCGCGCGGGGGTTCGGCTCCCAGCAATTACAGCGACCGATGTTGGTTGCTAAGTGACCGACATCGGTCGCAAATTGTGTGGACAGGGTGTGTTGGGCTGGACTGACGTCGGTTGTATGTCGGCCGGCATCAGTTTGGGTTTGTATGGGTATGGGTTGGGTTGGGTTTTGGGTGAGTGTGGGTTGGGTTGGTTGGGTGTGTTTTGTGTTTTGTTTTGGGTTGGGTGGGGTGGGGTGGTGGGTGGGATGGGGTTTGGTTGGGGTGGGGTTGGGTTGGGTTTGTTTTGTTTTGGGGTTGGGTGGGTTTGGATTTGGGGTAGATTTTGGGCTTTGGGTCGCAGGTAGGGTTTTGGGTGGGGTGGGTTTGTTTTTAGTTGGAGTGGGTTTGGTTTTGGGTGGGGTGAGTTTTGTTTATGGGTGGGGTGGGTTTGGGTTTTGGGTGGGGTGGTAGAGAGTCGGGGTGTGGTCGGGGGGATAAAAAAGGGTTTAGAGGATAAAGTAGATGTTGTGATAAAAAGTAGGTCTAAGGATGTGGGTTGGTTTTGCAGGCACGTCAGCAGTTGACGATGCAGGATAGGATGCCCCCGCTGTTGGTGCGGATGAGACCACATGTGTCCGCAGCTCACTGGGCGATCATGCGCGAGGTGGGACTCGATGGAGTCCAGAGGTACAAAGCGATAGAGAGAGATCACAGCCTGATGGTCGCCCTCATCGAGAGATGGGATCCGGCGACCAATGTGTTCCATCTCCCGACTAGGGAGATGACTATCACGTTGGAGGATGTGTATCGCATCCTTCGACTACCTATCGAGGGAGAGGCAGTCTTCCAGGTAGATTCAGAGACTGCCATCGACAGCATATTACAGGTTTTTGGAGATGCAGCCGCACTACTTACCTATCACAGCGCGAGCATTCGGTATGGTGACATGTACCATGCGCATCGACACGAGACACGGCTGGCTGTGCTGATGATGATTGGGATCACCTGCTTCGCCCTCCCGGACTCAGAGGGAGGCCGCTTTCCACGAGCGTTGATGGGGGTGTTGCTTGAGATGATTGAGGAGCATACTTGCTATGCATGGGCACCAGTGTATCTGGTGCAGCTATACAGAGAGCTCTGGGGTTATCGCCTGATGAGGTGATTCGGTATTTGTTCGATATTTTTGCTGCATTGTTGGGCATATGAGCACATCATATGCATCAGGCCAGTAGGGTTACCCCAGCAACTAGGGCCATAGGTCATATACAGATATGGCTTTCAGAGGTGGTTGGGGGTCGTGGGGCAGCCACGAGCAGTTCTTACAGGGTGAGATGTGGCGTATTATAGACATTTATTAGAGGGCCTAACAGCGGTAGACATCATATGGAGACCTTACAGAGGTCATCACCCTCGCGGAGGAGCCCGTTTATAGTTGCGTCTGATCCAGTACACATTCTGGATAGCAGGACGGAGGCCGGGAGAGTATGAGAGGATACCCCTAGAGAGGGTACGCAGGCAGATGGGGCTGCAACAGGATGAGCCAGCTCCCCTCCCTCAGTATAGGAGGATGGATGTAGAGGCCCCACTACCTGCACCACAGCCCTTTGGATCCAGATTGGGTTGCAGAGAGGCCAGCAGATATGGCGTAGATGATGCTGGGTGCACGGAGCATACAGGGTTTGGTGGGTGGTCAGAGAGCGGCGAGGGTAGCACAGCCCGCACAGCCAGACTTGGCAGCGGTGACGGCAGAGAGAGATGCAGCTCAGGGGCCAGGTGGCAGCTATTACAGGGGCAGCTTGCTGCTGCGCAGGCACAGATAGGGGTCTTACAGGGGGCAGCTAGCCCAGGCTCAGACACAGGCATAGGCACACGCAGCACCAACCACCAGGCAGCACAACCATTTAGGTGTAGGTTTACAGGTTACCAGCAGCAGCACAGGTACAGGCACCACCGTGGCCACAGGCACCACCAGCAGCACCAGCACAGGGGGTACTGGTAGTAGGAGTCTGGGGACCAGCCCCAGTACCGACGGTGGCACGGGAGAGATACATGGAGGTGAGAGCAGAGGCCCGGTACTATTAGGATGTCCTTGATAGTACGGGAGCTGAGTATCAGCCATATGCGGCACACCGAGCGGAGACCTTGCATAGTCAGAGGTCGCAGGGAGGTGCAGCTACAGCCGGTGTGTCCGTTATAGGTAGGAGGCGAGAGGCACCGCAGGGACCTGCAGGGAGAGGTGCTGAGGGTGGTGGGGAGAGCTGAGGGATCCCCACATAGTTTTTGTATAGGGACATGGGCACTGGTTTGCAAACTGATTGTGTTGATAGAGGCCTGTGTGCCGTCATTTATTCATGTATGGATTCATTTATTCATTATATACCGGCTTGCGAGTCGAGTATGGGTTGTATATTTGATACCGGCCTGTGAGCTGAGTATATTTTTGATATGAGGGATCGGCCTGCCGAGTCGAGATTTTGGATAGTTATTGCGGCCTGCGTGCCGGCTTAGTTGTATTTATTATGATTAGATCACAGAGGCCCCGATGCAGGGCACATTGTATATTTGAAAATTGTATATATATATATAGAGATGATGTTTTGATCCACATGCAGTGTTTAAAAATGTTTAAGTATTTTGTCGATGGTTTGTGATATAGAATGTAGGATGAGTTTAGTTGACATGTTGATATATGGATGATGTTGATGTTTTTGTTTTTTTGCACGTATATATGGATGGCATGTTATATGATGAAATGTTACATGTTGGATGGGCTGGTTTTGTGACATTGTTATATATGTATCTGATGAGTTGGATCCAAATGATGAGTTTTTGGTTTTGTGTAGATGTGACTTAGTTGATGGTTTGTTTGTTTTTGTAAAATAGATGATGTTATGGACATTGTAATGATATGTGTGGTGGATGGAGAAATATGGATAATGGTGTTGTTATGCAGGAAAAAAAGGGCGAAGCGCGACAAAAATTAGGTAGAAAATGAAGAAAAGAACCATGTTCAAAAGATATGTTGTAAAAAGATAGGTCTATAACCGATATCGGTCACATGACCGATACCGGTTATTACCGATACTGGTTATGAGCTTTTCTAAAAATAGAAAAGCTAGGGTGGCAACTTAAGTTCTTATTTTTAGAGCCATGCAAGAGTTAAATACGCGAACGCGACGCTTTTTGATGACTGAGACAGGTATTTGCATGAGAGATTTGAGTGATAAGGAGAAAAGAGACAGGAAAGTGAATGCGATCTGAGATTCAGAAAGTAGAAAGGCGAATTTGAAAAGAGTGGTGATCATGGCAGAACAAGGAGAAGCATCCAGTAGGTAGGGACGAGAGAGAAGACAAGTGCTACCACAAGCTGCTGTAACCCAAGAGGTAAACGTTTTGGTTGTGATTTGATTTTTGCATGTGTTATGAATAAGAGATTAAGTGGGTAGATATGAAAAAGAAAACATGATAGCAAGGGTTATAAGTGTTACGGGGTAGGTAATCAAGGGTTTCAGGTATGTTTGTAGGTATAAAAAGGAATAAACGCTCAAATTTATTGTCGTAGGCAGTAGGTTTAGGTAGGTGGTATGAAGGTGACAGTGACCGATATCGGTTAGGAATAATCGGTATCGGTTACTAAACCGGTACCGGTTTGCTATAAACGATACCGGTTGCTGTAGGAATTTCTAGAATGTGAGAAAAAAACCCATGGGGATTTGATTTATTGAACAATTATTGGTTTTTTGTGACATATGATGCAGGTAGAGGCAGCGCTAAGGATGAATGATAGTGTACCAGCGTTGTTGTCACGAATCCGAGCGGATGTAACACCAGCTGAATGATGTTGATAAATCGTTTGGGGTTAAGTGGATCCGATCCACCATATTATTCAGGAATTGCATGGAACCATGCTATGTTGTAGGCGTTGATTGAAAGATGGAATCTTGAGAAAAATACCTTCTATCTACCAACAGGGGAAATGACAGTAACATTGGAAGATGTGTTCCGTATTTTGAGACTCCCAATTACAGGAAAACCAGTATATCAGGCATTACCTAGCGCGGAACGTGGAGCGATAACAGCAATATTTGGTCCATACGCCCGAGATCTGACACAACGAGGTTTGACATTCACATATGGGGTAATGTATGCAGCACACCCTGAAGAGACAAGGTTAGCAGTGATATTAATGATAGCGGTAGGGTATTACGCGTTACTGAGGGCGGATGGGGGAAGATTTCCGAAGGCATTGATGTGTGTTATTTGGGAGATGATAGAAAGGAACGTGACTTTTGCATGGGCACCTGCATATTTGGCGGAGCTAAACAGGGGTCTATGGGCGTGTAGGCGAAATCATAGGACGACGCTGGATTGTTCATACTTTTTACACTGTTGGGCCTATGAGCACATTGTTTGTGTGCGACCAATAGGCTGACCCATCCAGTTAGGAGAGACCGGAGTACAAAGGTTAGAATTCAGACGATGGGTCCAGACAGAACAAGAGGCAAGATCTCAGGCCGTGACGGGTGACATTGAGTTTTACAGGTAGATATGGGAGAGGGTGACGATTGCAGATATCTGTTGGAGGCCTTACGGGAATTATATGGTAACAGAGAACATAGCTGAGGAGTTGAGGGGTGTAGAGCGATTGAGGTGGATCGCGGGGCACAGGCCAGGTGAATATGAGAGGATTCCTATAGATTGCGTGTGGCAAAAATTTGGATTCGTGCAGGACATACCACAGGCTTATAGACCATATATGAGGATCGACGCAGAGGCAGTATTCTCACCAACCCCAGCCAACACCTCCAGACGGTCCTGAAGAAGTAGCAGCAAGTCAGCCGATCGCAGGGTAATGGACGCAGGTGAACGACAGAGGCCTATAGATTATGGTGGGTAGCAGAGCTGCAAGGTGTACGTGATCGTCCTGACATAACGGTGATTACAGCAGAGAGAGATCATTTGCAGCGTTTGGTTCAGCAGCTCCAAACGCAGGTGAATGAGACAAGGGGATTGTTAGTGGTTGCGGAGTCATGGGCGGAGAGACTAGAGGCGGGAGTCCTCCATGCGAGAGGGTGTATTCATATGTTACAAGAGAGGTTGGCAGATCAGTGGGTGGTACCAATAGCCGTGGTACCTTTGAGGATAGAGAGGCCTGGCTAGAGGGGTCAACGATCACGATCATCACCTAGTTCGGGATGAGGCGTGAGGGTCTAAATAAATGTTAGCAAGGTATAAGAATAAATAAGAGTACCAACCTGTGTGTCGATGATAGAGAAGATGTATTTGTTTAACATCTAAATAAAACGAGATATGTATGTTGATTTGAGTTATAATAATAAGAATGTTTTCATTTTGACTTTCGGTGTTTTTGAAAAAGGATAAAGAGTTGTGATTAAATAGAAATACACAAAAATATTTCTTTACCACACATGATAGGGTTATGGTAGGGGATGGTCGAGCTAACCTTGGGAGACCCCATGTCTCCGAAGTGCTGCCTACATAGCCCTTTGCACAAACAAGGAGGGGCCTCAGACCGATGTATTCTCCCTTAGGACCAGGGAGAGGTGAATTCAGACATTTTTGAGGTATGGTTAGGTGATTGGTTGGCTGGTAAAGGTATTGATAGTAATATTGGTAAGGTAAGGTTGATGGTGTTGGTAACAAAAATTGGTGATGTTGTAAAAGGTACAAGAGAAGTGAAAGTTAGCCTACCCAAGTGGTAGGGAACCATGTCCCGATTAAGATCAACACACAATCCTAGATGTGAGGCAAAGAGGAAAGATTGCTCCGTAGGTGAAAAGAGTAAAACAAACCACACAACATAGAACGCAATTGAAGCCCTAGGTACCGGTGCATAGACGAGAAGTCAATAGGTGAAAAGAGTTGTCATGGAATTGGTGATACCACAACCTATCAGGTGTACGTCACGTCCCTTGAGTTTGAAACAGATGGTGAGGTGAGGTGGATGATATAGCTGAGGTACGGAGAACTCATTACAAAGTGAGTGTTCTGACAAAAGAGAACCTACCCTAAATAGACAAGTCCATCACTCAAAATTTCTTCTGAATGAGGTTTTTATTTTATTGAATATAGACTGATCGATGTGGGAAGTCTACAAGGGATATTGATTGTTGTATTTTCTTGAGTCTTCACAAAGCTGATCAATGCGAGAAGCTTCTGATAAAGGCTGACTGTGTATAGCTGTCCTTCGAGGGAGTCGCAATCTATTTTGTAACAGATATGATTTTAATGCATAGTGCTGTCCTTCGAGGGAGCAGTCTATATATAATAGCAGCAATAGTTTGGCATATAGCTGTCCTTCGAGGGAGCAGTCTATATTTAATTTAGATGACTAGATATTCTTTGGCGTGAAGCATCTAGTTTGGTAGGAAGTTTGACTCAAGAAAATCCCATAAGAATACGGCTTATTTTAAAATTTGAAGTCACGGACTAGACTAAAAAGGGGAAGGCATCGTAAGAGGAGGTGAGAAGTGATCTTGATTTTATTTTGAGATGTAGGAAAATAAAGTGTATGTAGCGGTAAATGAGCTCAAGGGACGAGCAGTAGGCAGATAAGAAGTGATATAACACTAATTTCAACAGTAGAATGGTCGAAGATGTAAGGCATTAAGGGGCTCAGGCTCAGGTTTACCATTAAGTGAAGCTAAACGATAATTTCCTGATAAATAAGTGCGAGTGATTATATAAGGCCCAATCCAATTGGGAGCAAATTTTCCACATTTGCTCTTTTCTAGTTTGGTTACATGTTGATTCTACATGTGTATACCTAGTCTCATAGTCCACCAAAGTACGACTTATATAATAAACGGCTTGTTCTCGATTCTCAGAGTCACGATGTGCAAACATGGCCCCTACAGCGTGGTCAGTGGCGGAAAGGTAAAGGTAGAAAGGGTGGTCGTCTTGAGGTGGGATAAGCACGGGTGGCTGTAAGAGATAAGTTTTAAGAGCCTCAAAGGCTTGGTGGCACTCTTGGCTCCATTAAAAATCAATGTCCTTCTTAAGGAGGTGATGGAAAGGTTGACATCGATCCGAGAGTCGGGAGATGAAACGTCGGATAGATTGGAGCTTACCTTGTAAACTATGCAATTGTTTGAGATTGGTAGGTGGGGGAATTTCGAGAATAGCTTTGACTTTAGATGGGTCGACCTCAATGCCACGCAAAGAGACAATAAAGCCAAGAATTTTTCCCGAAAGGACACCAAAGACACATTTTTTTGGTTGAAGACGGACAGAATATTGTAGTAGGTGGTCAAAAATAATGGTTAAAACATCGAGATGTTCACTGCGATGTTTAGACTTGCCAAGAAGATCGTCGACGTAATCTTCAAGGATAGTGTGCATAATGTCATGAAAAATGTAGGTCATAGCCCGTTGATAGGTGGCACCAGCATTCTTAAGGCTGAATGGCATTACACGGTAACAGAAGGTTCCCCAAGGAGTTATGAAGGTAGTTTTGTGTGTGTTGATCGGCAGGGGCAACCAAAATTTGGTTGTATCCTAAAAAGCCATCCATGAGAGAGAGCATCTCATGGCCTGCAGTGAGATCAACAAGTTGGTCAATGCTAGGTAGGGGGAAGTCATCCTTAGGGCAAGCGAGGTTAAGATCCTAGAAATCCATGCATATCCGAAGTCCCCCCGTCGCTTTAGTGACAGGTACGATGTTAGAAATCCATTGAGGATAGTCAATAGGCAGAATGAAGGAAACAGAAAGGAGTCGTTGGAGCTCCTCTTTGACCAAGAGGGCAAATGCGTGGATGCATTTTTCTCAATTTCTGTTTAATTGGCTTGGAATCAGGTTTCAGTGTAATGTTATGGACAGCAATGTCAGGATCAATTCTTGGCATGTCAGCATAGGACCAAGCGAAAGCTTGGTTGCGAGCACGGAGGAAAGTAGTAAAGGTGACTTGTTCTGATGTGTTAAGGGATTGTCCGATCTTCACAATGTGAGGATCCTCCTCCGTGTGGATGTTGATTTCTATAGTAGATTCGTTCAACATGGTTTGGGTTTCAGATGGTAAGGCTCGTTGAATATAAGAATCATCCGTGCCAAGGTAAGTGAGGATGGAGTCGTCATCCTGACACTCAACAACATTAATCAAAGGTGAATCCTCTTCGATCATGTCTAGATACAGAAGGGGAAGAGAAGATGGGTCCTCATTATCACGTTGATAAGTGAGAGGACCTATGAAGATAGCATTTATGAAAAAAAAAATTTAGGAGGGATAGATTCAGGGTCTATAGATTCTGTGGGTGATGATGGCAAAGTGGGTGATGATGGTTTGGTAGGGGTGACGTCGTCTTCTTCCAGAAGACAACTGACACGATTTTTCGTCGATGTAAGTGTTTCCAGAAATCTGAGACCACTACGATCATTATGTTTGTGTGTGGTGATGGGGATGAGCGTATGTCGGCCTTGTTCATAAAGACCAAAACCAAAGCCTTTCCAAGCACAGCGAGTCAAGAAGGTGAGGGCGAAGCGACGATTTGTCAGGTACTGAAAATCGGATTGGAAGGGAACCACACCAAGAGGAGGCTCAGGGGTAATGGAGGATGCGTCAACACCCCCATACGTTAGGTTGGTGCGGCAATGGGGTGGTCCGTAAGAGATTACCTCCCCCACGCAACGGTCGTAGGTGGGATGTGCATGTAATTGTCCGTACTCCTGTGGGGTAGGGAAAGAACTAACGTTATATAGGCGGTACTCCCCCAGCGTAAGGTGTTGAAAAAAATCTACTAAGGGGTCGGAGGTTGGGATGTTAGCTGCGGGAAGGGAAGTGGTTTTTGCGACGGTGGTTTCATCAGTTGAAGGTGTAGGCGCGGTTGAGGTGGATGGTTGAGGTACATTTGAAGAGGATGGTTGGGTTGAATGAATGGGTGTCTTGATTGGTACCAGCACATCATTTGGGTGGTATAACATATTGCAGGTTTTAAAGGGGGGAGGATCAGCTTTTACGGTGTAGGACTTCCCCTCGTACTCAAATTTTATGCATCTATGTAAGGTTGAGGGAACGCATCCCATGGCCTGGATCCAAGGACAACCCAGCAATATATTATATTGGAACTCTCCCTCAAGGACATAGAAGAGTTCGGGTAAAGTACGTGGTCCTACCCGAATGTTGAGGATCACGGTGCCTAAGGTAGAGGTAATAGCTTCATTGAATGACCGCAACATGATGGGGTTGGCACACATGTAGCTAGAAGGGATATTCATTTGTTGAAAAGATTTTGAAGAGATGATGTTTAGGCTAGCACCCCCGTCAATCATAACACGACGTACACGAATGTCCCAGACGTAAGCTGAGATGAACAGGGCAGGGTCAGGATCTTCTGTACCAAAATCGACAATTTCATCTTCAGAGAAACTGACTGCAGCAGCTTGGTACAGAGACAGAAGTGGTTGGGGTGGTGGGTGGTTGTTTGGTGAGAGAGGCAACGTGATTGGGTGTTAGAATGGAGGCAAGGGTAGGGTTTCATTAGGTAAGACCTCGATCCCTTGAAGAATTTTCAACGAGAGCTTGTCGATGAGATTCAGAAGTCTGAATGAGATCATATAGTGTCATTTTGACGGGTGATTGGTGAAGCTGTTTGATCATGGCTCGATGGGCAACTCCATTAGAGACGGGGTAAGGGGGTCCACGAATAACCACTTTGGGTGGTGGTGCAATCGGGATGCTAGACGGAGAAAGAGAGGACGCAGGTGTGCTTTCTTTCGCTTTCTCGTTGTTTTTCTGCGCTCGAGTAGCAACACTAATCATATTAATCTCGTAAACCTGAGATGAGGAAGATGGTTGGGATAAATTATGGTCTTCAAGAGGTGGGGTTGTAATAATGATAGATCGTGGTGAGGCGGGGATAGATGGTATAGGAGAGGGAATTGAAGCTAAAGGTCTCTCCCTTCGTAAGTTGTCTTTCTTAACCTTTCTATATGGGAGAGGTGACTGACGAAGGATGGTTTTTAAAGCTTTGCATCCCTCCACATCATGTCCTGGTGTGCGGTGATAAGCGCAGATTTTAGACTCATCGTAACCTACAGGTCGAGGTTTAGATGGGTCATAAGGTCTAAGTGGGGGTAGGGAAATGGTCGCATTCTCTACCAACATGGCAAGGATTTTAGCATAAGATCCTTTGAGTGGGTCAAAATCAGAGGAGGATGAGGGTATTGGTTGTGTGGGTTTCGGTAATGTTTGGGCATGGCTGGTTCATATGGGTGGTGGTTTAGCCGAGGGGTGTTGACACGTGGTTTTCACTAAATGTGGTTTCTTTGGCGCAGGAGCTACATTCGGCTGGTTAGATGATGAGGCTACAGATGACATGGTAGCGGGAAACAACCACGGAGAAAGGGGAGTGACAGAAAATAAATCCTTTGATGATGGAGTTTGTTTAGGGTTGATGGGTGGACAGGATATGTGGGGTGATAATGTTGATATACCCTTAGATCTCGGTATAGGTGCAGAAGGCGTATGTCTTTTTGAGAGAAAACGCAGGAGGTGTGATATATTGGTGCAAGGTGGGAAGGATGAGGTCCCAATATGGAAGGTAGGTATGACGATGATGGTTTTGATTGTGATAGAGGCACGGGTTGAGTGTGTCTCCTAGGTGGGGGGTGGCTTTATTTTGGATAAATCTAGTCGCTTAGGCGGGGTGTGTTAGACTGGGTATGGGTGAGGTCCCAAGTGTAGGGGAAGATTTGGTTAGGTTGATAGAGGTGGATGGGGGATACTGAGTATAGATACGGGGGGTGAGAATGAGGACATAGGCATTTTAAGTTTCTGTAAACACTTCGGGTATATGGTAGATGTGTCGGGATCGGTCATCTGCATTTGAGTAGAATAAGGGGTACTCAAACGTTCCCATAGGATTTTTCTATCCTCTGGAGAATGACAGTCTTCAGGTTTGAATTGTAAATTTGGTACAGAAGAAAGGTGGGTTGTGATTCCAGTCCACTGTGGGTGTGATACAGTGAGTAGATGAGGCACTGTATCAATAGATGTTAAGAGGTCAACCGGTCATTGAAAAGATTTAGGCGATGAAGAACTAATAGGTAAGAGGGCGTGTTCGAGAGGATTCGTCATGGTTAAAGAATTTGGTGATGTTGGTGCAAGAGATTTCTCATCTAAGGATGTCAAAAGGAGTGGCGTACCTTCCTCTTGTGCAACAAGAGTGGTAGAAGGGGAAGTCTGGGAAATAGATAGATTAGATAACATCCGTTCGCAGTCTTGTAGGGATGTGGTATAAGCAGACTCATCGATGGGAAGAGAGGAGTCTGGGCAGTTAACTCCCTTTATGGGTAAAGGAATGATTTCACTTTGGCTTGATGGTGGTAAAGGAGGTTCGGGCTCCTGTGTTAGTGAAGAGGCTTGATTCAAAATTTCTCGATAGAGGCTTTTGGCTGGGTATCGAAGACTGCATGGATCTCATGAACACTCTCTTCGGCTAAGATATCCTGGTTTGTGTTACTGTTGGAAGAGTGATTCGGGAATGGTTTGTTGAAGATTTTCAAATTTCGGTTGGCAGGGGCATTAGGATTATCGAGGGTTATATCCCCTGCGTCAACCATTTCCTGCACTATGTTTTTCAACATCTTGCAGTTTTCATGACTGTGTCCTTCACACGGTGAAAGTTACAGAAGTCATTTTCTTTGTACCAGGAAGGTATAGCGCAGTGGAATCAAACCCAGAGTGAGGTTTAACAGGAGGCAAGGTATAGCTCCGGCTTTGAGCAATTTTTCCAATATCACACCATAGGTTTCTCCAAGGGAGTGTAGTTGATGGGCTCGGCTTTGTACTTATAGGTGGTTTTTGGTGGGGTATTAGATGGTGTTTGAGATTTAACCATCACCGCGTGGACAGCTCCTTTTGATTTAGAAGAAGTGGACGCGTGAGGAGTGGTGGTATTTGGTTTATTGGTAGAATCAGGAGTTCGGAAATTGGGGTTTTTGTTGCGCAACCGCAATTTCTCTTCTTCTAAGGCTCGAATTTCTAGTTTCCGAGCCATGGTAAAGGCCTCATCAAATGTGCGGAAAGTTTGAATTTGAAGAGTAGGAGAAATGTGCTTAGCACATGCCCGTGTGAAAAGTTCGATAAGTTCAGCTGAGGCAAGGCATATGTAAGTTGGTTGATAAGGCCACGCCATCGTCCAACGAAATCTGCGATAGATTCGTCTTCGAATTGTCGGATGGCATAAAGGTCGGTGATGGATACTTTCTTAGCAATGTTAATGGAGAAGTGATCCAAGAAAGATTGGGCTAGTTGGTTAAAAGAGAAGATTGAGTGCTGGGTTAAAGCACTGTACCACTCCAAGGCAGGTCCTGATAAGGACATGGGAAAGGTGAGGAGTAATAAGGCATCAGCATGCGCAATCAAATAACAAGCATGTCTAAATGATCGCAAGTGTTGTTGAGGATCCTCTTTACTATTAAAACGAGTAAATTTCGGCAACTCCCATTGAGGAGGATATGAATGAAGGGGGACAGAAGGGTGAATGGGCTCCCGAAAAACTTGCTCGTATGTCAAGGCGCTACGACTTCCTGAAACAGAAGCCTCCAGGTTTTGCATTTTGTCCATCATTTGTTTAATGAAATCAGTGGTTGGATGAGATGATGGGTGCGGTTGTGGGCAAACGGAGGCAAATTGGGCCAAGGGCCTCCGCTGGACAATGGTGGGGTTAAGTGTTGATAAGGTATGGAGGATGAATATGTTGAGGCGACAGAATAGGGATGTCCCATATAAGGTGTTGAGGTTACTGGATACGTGTATGGGAATGAAAAGGTAGGCGGAGCTTGAGAAGGAAAGCTCGTGTGGATAGGTGGCAGAGAGCAAGTCATGAATGGAGCAGTCTGCAAGAGAGATGAGGTAGGGGCAGTCGGCGGTAATGATATGTGGGGTCCAAGATTAGCCAAAGAAAAGCCAATCTGAGTCGTATGAACCTCTGAAGCTGTCGGATTGGGAGATGGGGCTAAAGATGTGCTAGGAAGCAAGGCGGTGTTATCAGGCGGAGTGGGGGGCTAAATGAGCAGCTATACTAATAGGCATGCCAACAAAGAGCTGACCATCAGGCATACGGTCAGGGGCATGAGACAAATAGTATTGTACAGCGCTAGGATTAGCATCTAGAAATTTGGCAAAGTCCTTATCTCCCACAGGAATTTTAGGAACCTCGCTGGTATCCGTAGGATTCCCCACAGAATGTGAAGGGGGTGATTCAGGCAAAGAAACAGAGCAAGCATGTGAAACCATGGCGGCGGCTTGCTTTCGAGTGATAACAACCATGGACAGGAGTTCACAGTAGGGTTTTTTATCTGTCAGGAATAGAAAACAAACTCAGACTGGTAAAATTGGTAGGTTGCTGGTTTGTCAGGAATTGGAAAAGAGAGAGTAACCGATATCGGTCTAGTAACCGATGTCGGTTACACTATAGCCGACGTCGGTCAGGTAACCGATGTCGGTGTAAGAAGTCTGGGCTAACAAGATATAAAAAGGCTGCTAATTTGATTTTTAACAACGTTTAGTATACGTGTCCAATTATTGATCACAGAAGACAGAGTATGAGAAAGAAAACAGAACTAAAAACAAGCAAGATGCACACACAAATCCAGAGATTAACCCTAGGGTTAATTTTAATTATCGTGGGCTTATGCCTTTAGACGTAGAATGATGTTAGAATCCTAAACAAGGGACTTAGGGGAAATGTCAAGTTGTTTTGGCTTATAAGGTTACCTCAATCGGGCGGAGGAATACCGCGGAAAAAAAAGGGGGATGTTTGAGCTGTTGTGTTAATTGTGAAGTGATTCGGTATGTGTTGTGCAGTGAATGTAAGATTAATTTCCTGTCAATACCGTGGATATCACCCCCACGTGTACGACCTGTTACTTAATCTACGTTCACTAGAATTGAAAAACAACAAGCAGGAATGCAATGCACGTGTTTTAAACCCAAATCGAAAATTATGTTCGATGAAGCAAGAGAGATTTCACTTTCAAATGCGAAACTAGGAAAGCAAAGACAAATTCTTTACGAAAATATATAACAAAAGCAGCAAGAAGGAAAAAAAAGCAAGTATGCTTCCTAAAATGAAAATAAGCAAGAGAAACAGAAACCCAAGATGGGTCCCACGGGCGTGCCAAAATGTTTCGCTCGGAATGTTTTTCGTTCCTTTTAGAAACAGATAAGGTTAGGGGCTAGGAGGAATACCTGTAGAATGTCGAGATGGTGTGCGCGTACCGTAGAGAAAGATCAGGCTGATTGCGAAAGAACTCCTTTTTGTCTTGGAAGGACTACCTGCAAATAAGAACACAAGACCACAAGATTTTGATTAGACAATAAATGAGGAAACTGCCTTGGGCCCAGGAAAAATATAAAACTTCCTTTCGAAGGTGGTCAGTTTCCTGCTAATATGAATTAACACAAAAGACTGTAAAATATCAATTAAGTTGCTTCGTTGAACTGGGTAGGGGAAAGGCTGGTTTTCTGGTTTTGATCAGAGGAAACCGATGCCGGTTACTGATAACCGATGCTGGTTACTGATAACCGATACCAGTGGGTTCTAGGATCTGTAGGTTGTTGCTTTTGGGGTAGGTAGTTGTGTTGTTTGTAAGGCTGTTATATAGGTGGTATTAGGAAATAAGGTGATGAGAGGTAGATGAATGATAGTAGAGGTAATATGCATGCTGGGTAGTGGATTCAGGGATGGATTTATGAGGACTGTAATTCAAAAGGCATAAGAAATGTTATAACAGAGGACATGCAAGATGTGACTTACTGGTTTTGACGAAGATGCAAGCTGATCTCCTTTGCTGTAAACACTTCTGGTATTTCCACTCGTCTCTGCTTGGTCAAGTGAAGATCTGGACTCTGTTTTTCGCTCCCAATGATCTCTTTTGATTTAAAAATCCTTCGACCTGATCCAAAAATGAAATTCCGATCCCTTGATTTTGGGTTTGGGGAGCCCATTTACAGGGAACCGATGGCGGTTACGTAACCGACGGCGGTCGAGTAGGAACCGGCATCGGTAAGGAAAAAGTAGGCTATTTTTAGTAAAATAGCCCACCTTCCCTGCTTTTCTCTCCCGAGAGATCAGTTTGCGGGCTTGGTCAAGTGGCTAGAAGGTCGGTTTTGGGTGCGAGTAAGGAGGCATTAGTTATGGATGTGAGTCTAGACCAAGTCATAGGTCTTAATTAGGTTAGTTTAGGGTTAGGGCTAGGTCATGATGAGGTGGGTAAAAATGAGGTGGCAGGTAAGGTGATGTGGGATTTATCAATTACAAGGTAATTAATAAATAATTGTGTAAGGTTTAGGTGATGAGGTTAAGTTGCGAGATGAGGAGTTGCAACATTGCAAAAACCAATTTAAAATACAGTAGCTTCTAATATTACACCCAGGAAGCACAAAAATAATATTTTCAAAACAATATAACAACACCCATAATGTTTGAATAAAAAATGGTTTATAATTAAATATAACCATATAAAAAATAAATACATTAATTAATATGAAATGCATAATTAATAAATAGGTGAATAATATTTAATCTAACAGTGATTATGTTACAGTACCACCAAAATACGACCCATATAAGCTCAAACCATAAAACCTTGTGGGTTGGATTTCAAATACCTTGTATATGAATTAAATAGTGAATATCCTAATTTGAGTGAACACATTGTATATCATGCCAAGGAAATAATGACTCTGCTACAGGTAAGACCGAATCATATCGACTTCAAGTCAATGTTATTCTCGAAATAGCTCTTCGAGAAGCAATAATTAAATCTCCATTAACAAAACTTTTATCTATTGAAACAAATTTAACCCAAGAGAAAGTTGAGTTGGGTATTCACATACCACTTTTCTGTCTACACCCAAAAATAATGAGCCTATGAGAAATAATGATTGGCTATAAGTACACAAACTATGAGTTTGATGATAAAATAACATAGTCATCTCTTACAACTTGAACTAGACACAACGGTTAAGGATTAACCCAACCAAGCACAAATGGGATGAAATACATGTAAAAAGGTACCTAACCATATTCACGAAGTCCACAACAACATGTAAAGAAAACAATATGTAGACTAGGTAATAAAACTAGTAAACGTGGTCACAAAAATATCATGGCCATATTATCAAATGGTATGAATATAACTCAAATTGTCATAGGTTAAAAGAATATATAAATACAAGTATATAGCTAGATAATATATACTTAACTGGGTGAGTATGCATCTTATTAAAAATCAAACTCATTATCATTCACCATTAATCAACGCAGAAGCACAGAAAAATGAATTTTTCATACCTCCATTAAAATATCTAAATGTTATAAATGATAAATATGAGTGGAATAAGATCTCATGCCGGAAACTGCTCATAGAGGTATTCCTTATCAACCTCTTCACATTCAATCATGCCCACTTATTCTTTCCAAATATATTCCCAAAACTCAAAAGAAAACTAGACAAGAATATTTCTTCTAATAGATGCTTCAGTTCCATTCCATCCATAGCTTAACCTTAAATATTTCTTTAAAACTAGCTAAAGTTGAAATTACATGTAATGTCGCATAACATATTTCTCAAAAATAACCATGATAAAATTTACATAAAGAGCTCCCATGGTGAGAAAAAAAATCAAACATGAAAAATGAAACATAAATAATCACTTAATTCTTATGATAGCTTCCTCGAGAAGCTTCTTGCTTCTCCCAAGGACTATGGGAATGAATTAAATTCCTTAAACACAGGAGTACCATCTTCTCCCTAACTTCCTCTCTATTTACCTATTTACCCATCATCTATAAAATTTGGCAACCCCAACACCTTGCCATATAATCTCATCCATCTGTTTCGGTGGTTATCCACTATCCAATAGTTGAGAGTCATTCCACAAAAATCTTAGAAACTTGACTAGTCAACATGGTTTCAACTATAAACTTTGCCAAGTTTAACTTGGATTGGGTGGTAATGAGGATACCAGATCGCTATGATCTTGGGTGGGGCTCAGACATACTACATACATACATACATACATACATACATACATACATACATACATACATACATACATACATACATACATACATACTACATACATACATACATACATACATACATACAATACATACATACATACAATACATACATACATACATACATACATACATACATACATACATACATACATACATACATGCATACATACATACATACATACATACATACATAATATTATATATATATATATATATATATATATATATATATATATATATATATATATATAAGTACACTTGTACATACATATGTATACACATATATATCTATTGTTATCACAACATTTACAATCATTTCCCTGAACCAATCATCATTGGTTCGTATGGCCATACAATGGATTTTAAAATAATACCTAAGTAAGAACCTAGGTCTATGACCCCATTATTGAATATACCATTATTTTCCAAAAAGGGTCTTCACAAAAATCAACATCACTTCAATCATAAAATCAAAAGTATGCACATTATTGCAGAAATGAAAATAAGTACACAAGTGTAAGATTGATTAATGAGGTAATCAAACAAAATATTTCAATTCATTATTATCAACTTTATAAATAATAAAATCAACAATATTTAAACAAAAAACATAATTGTTTGTACTATAATTTAATCAATCCAAGCATGATAACCAACACAATATCACATGCATACATAAAAAGTATCCATTCATCCAAGATAGATTAACGGGGTATGACACTGCGATGCATATTTACCATCCTATGTCCCTTATGATGGGACTAGATGGATGCAAATGGAGTAGTAGAAGCCTTAGATGGATGGAACCTTAGGTGGTGATAGTAAGTTCTTAGTGCTTGGTCCCTCATTATGGTCACATATAACTATATATTAATATCATTCTCTTATTCTTATTTTGTAATCAACCCCGAGTATGACCATCAAAAATATAGAAAGTTAAAATGGATAGAAATTTCCCAAAATGTGAGAGGAAATTAAAAAGAGGATTATGGCACCTAGAGGGGACTGGGGCACCTAGGGCACCCCAGTCATGGTTGGGTGCCCTAGTATAGAAAGAGGGAAAACAAAGTATAAAAATGTATACTAGGAAAGTATTTGTAAGACCAAAAATAGTAATAGAAAGTAATGCAAAGTGGACAAAAACATGGGTTATTTAGTATTCTTTTCACTCAAGAACCATATGATTAGTAATATAAAACTGGGACTAAATATTTACTCAAAGTGTGTGGTTTAGTGTCTACATTTTCCCCCACTTTATGTTGGTGAGAAGAATGCTCGGTAACATAACGTAGATAGAGATGCATACCTGATATCCATGTAGAGTGAAGTATAAAATGTGTTGAGGGACTAGAAAAAGCGTGGAGTGACAAAAAGGTGGAGCATGTAGACTAAATATTTGAGGATGTAAAAAGTGATGAGAGTAAACCTAGGGTGGAATTCTGTGTGTAAATGCCAATGTGTTATGTACCTACATGTTAGTATGATGTGTGTGATGTTGAGTGATGTCATTGTTTTCATTGACTGATTGTTTCCCATATGGACAGACCTAGAAAAGGGAATACAATCAAGTAGTCAAATACACATGTATATGTGTAAAACCATGTGTAAAAAGAGATGTATATATGTAAAAATAATATAATACAAGTACAAAAATGAAAAAGGAACATGTACACATAATCCATGATGAGAAAAAGGGTGTAAAAGGATCCTATAAATGTTAATGAAGTGTTATTTTTTTAGGTGTTCTCATGCAACTGGTTAAAGAATTATAGCAATGAAATTATGTTGTGTCCTCCAACTTAAAACTGCTTCCCAAGAGTGAAGATACCTTTGTATTGTATGGTTTTTAAGGAGATTTGATGCCGTTGGCTGAAGTAGTTTGAAGAGGAAGGTTTGGTTTATCCTCTAACCTATAACTACTCCTCAGAATGTTAAGGAAAAACTTCCTTGTAAAATAAATAATGTATGGAGTTCTGTAGATTTTTCTGAACCCACTCACTGTGTAACCCATTGTGTTATGGGAAAAAACTAAAAAACTAAACTGTATTGGCATTATGTTATGTATTGTATATAAACACGAATGATGTCCCCCTCTTTGGGGGTGCATGCAACATTGCAGATAGAATAATGTGGCCCCAACAGAGGACCCATCATGGAAATTGTACCCTACAAGGGGGAAGGGAATGTTCTTGGTAGAATCTAAGGCACACACAAATAAGTGGATAGTAAAATAAGTGCTAGTACGAATAAACATGCATGTAGAGAACAAGTATAAGTTACTAAAACAATGTGTAAGATATAATAAAAGTAAACGCATAAGAAGCCAACATAGACCACAAAACATAGGTTGTAAACATGGGACATCACTCATGGTGTTGCAAGACACTCGAGGTTGTATTGGCCATAAAAAAACAAGAAAGTGTGTATACCAAATAGAGGGAAAGGCCCGCATATAATAGCAAACAATAACAAGAAAGTGCAAAGAAATAGATATCCATGGTATTAAGTAATTTTACAAAACAAATGTTGTACATGAAACACCCATTAGCATGTTAGAAAAATAACAAGTATGCCAAAGTGTATATAACTAATAGAGTGTTGAGTAAAAAAATGAAAAAATATCACTTATAGTATAGGAAGGTGAATTCCCCCAGAAGGTAGTGTGTCAAGCATCTGTGTTTTATGTAGAATCTCTATATATGTGATCACAACTATAAAAGGATGTGAACGCCAATGTGTGTATGGTAAATATAATGACATATAAGAAATATATCTAGCATGTGTAATAAGATGAACATGTACAAGTAAGTGTAAGAAAAAGTAAATGTGACCAAGATATCCAACATGTTTTTGATGGATAGAATGGAATGAAAAATGGATGATAGGATTCGGGTACCCCCCAAGTGAATGGAGTTATATGCATTGAGGTTCATTTGTTTATGCACCCTCAATAGTAAAGAATGAACCATAAATGAGAGTGTGTCATCGAGAAATGGTCAAACTATGTGGTGTGTGTAGTACACGGTGGTGAATGTGTACTGATGACATGTGACATAGAGATCAAGTATGTGTGATGTTGTATCCTAAGCGTATATCATGAAAATATGATGAAAGGAGTGATGATTCAACCAAAAGAATATATCACTAAATGATTATTAGAATACTGGATGATGATGCTAGAGTAAGTGATGATCTATCCTATGGTGTATACCACTATAAGATGATGGAATAGATTATGATTTATCCTATAGCATATGTCATTAACCTAGTAATGTCACGTGATAGAAGGTTGAATGATGAATGTGTGAATGTAATGAGGTCCATGTGTGATGTATACCTGTTTCACACCAAAATGCTTCCGTTCCTAGGATAGAGTTGCTTCTATCCCTTCATTCCTTTGAGAAACAGATAAGGGTTAGGGCTAGGAGGAATACCTGTTGAATGTTGAGATGGTGTGCGCGTACCATAGAGAGAGATCAGATCGATTGCAAAGAACTCCTTTTTGAATGGGAAGGACTACCTGCAAGTAAGAATACAAGACCACCAGATTCTAATTAGATAATAAGTGAGGGAACTTCCTTGGGCCCAGGAAATATGAGACTTCCTTTCGAAGGTGGTCAGTTCCCCTGCTAATATGAATTAACACAAATTCTAACAAACAAGCTATTGTCCATTTACAATTTATTTACCTTGTTAGAACAATAGAGAAAAGGTTGGTCTTGATTTTGAATCACAATGACCGATGCCAGTCAGTGTCACCGGTACTGGTTGATGATAACCGATATCGGTAGGGGTAGTGATTTAAGGGGTTTGGTGAAGGTTGGCTATAAGATGGCTATATGATAGCTATGGTGTTTATAAGGCTGGTAAAATGACTGGGGATAGGTAATGAGGTGATGGAGAAGACTCAGAGAGTATGGGGGCTATTCTTGGGGCAATGTAGGGGTAGAGGAATGTAAGTTAGAAGGAGAGTGTTACCGGGTAGTGGATCTGGGAGTAGACTTGTAATTACCATGATTCAGAAATCTAAGAAATATTATTAAAAGAATGTATAAGACTTACTAGTTCCTGATGAAAAATGGCGGTTCCGGGACTGTGATGATGAAGGCAAGGTTCAAGTAGGATGATCTGACAATCCAAGATGAGTTATCTCTTCTCCTGATGCTTGGATGAGTGTCACTGGGCTCTGGTTATTCAATTGTAGTCTTGGGCTTGATGTCCTTCTCTGCAATCTCCTATCTTTCCTTCACTTGTCTCTGCTCAGCCAAGTAAATTCTAGATTCTCCCAATGGATTCTCCTTCAGATCAATGAAAAATACCACTCCTTGTTTTTGGTTGGGAGAGGTCATTTACAGGGAACCGATGGTGGTTACGTAACCGACGCTGGTTGAGTAGGAACCGGTATCGGTTGGGTCAAAGTGGGCTATTTTTAGTAAAATAAGCCAACTTTCCCTCCTTTTCTCCCAAGGGATTAGTTGTGGGCTTGGTCAAGTCATTATGAGGTTGGTTTTAGGTGCGGGTGAGGAGTCATTAGTCATGGGTGTGGATGTAGACCAAGTTATAGGTCTTAATTAGGTTAGTTTAGGGTTAGGACTAGGTCATGATGAGGTGGCGAAATGAGGTGGCAAGTATGGCGATGTGGATTTATTAATTATAAGGTAATTAATAAATAATTGTGTAAGGTTTAGGTGATGAGGTTAGGTTACGAAATGAGATGCGGGGCACAGGGGGTCATAAGACACAAATTTGGTGTCTACATTAGCCCCTTGTTGTCGTGTAGCTTGTCTTGTAAAGTTACACGGACAATAATAAGAAGTGGTTACCCTTGTTAAGGGTATAGGTAATCCCCCTCAAATCTATCACAGATTGAGGTAGCGTGAAATCAGGGATAGGGTTGATAAAGGTTAAATGGTGTTGAGATGATGGTAAGATGGTGGGGTAGGTCCAAGGAAACAGATGCACGTTGAAATGCAGTAGTACGACTAGGGTACATGATTTGAAGAGCAAACAAGCAATTCATAGGCAAAGGTCGATAGTTTATCCAAACAAGGGTGATATAATCCTGGTATCCAAGGCATAGGAAGTAGTTCTAGGGGATATAACGGGTAAGGTACATGAACGTTTAGGCATGTTTGGCAGTACCAAATGGTTAGTTTGGTTGAGATAAACGTCACGGTCTAGGTCTAGGAAAAGTTGGTCGACTGATCAAGTCAAGTACCCTAATAATGCTAAAACACGAACAGGTGAGCTCGATTGAACAAAAAGCTACATGATGGGTGGATAAAATTGTAATTTGTTGGTTTTGGGTGAGGTATTTTAGTGGTGCGGCCTTGGGTCGGGCCGATTGATTAGTGAGGGCCATGGGTCGGGCCTGATTGGTTGATTGCGGCCTTGGCTCGGGCCAAATGGTTGGTTACAGCCTTGGGTCGGGCTAGATTGGTTGGTTGTGGCCTTGGGTCAGGCCAAATTGGTTGGTTATGGCCTTGGGTCGGGCCAAATGGTTGGTTGCGGCCATGGGTTGGGCCAAATGATTGGTTGTGGCCTTGGGTCGGGCCAAATTGGTTGGTTACAGCCTTGGGTCAGGCCAGATTGGTTGGTTGCGGCCTTGGGTCGGGCCAAATGGTTGGTTACATCCTTAGGTCGGGCCAAATGGTTTGTTGCGGCCTTGGGTCAGGCCAGATTGGTTGGTTTTGGTCTTGGGTCAGGCCAAATTATTGGTTGCGGCCGTGAAGTGGGCCAATGAAGTCAACAAAGGATTTTTAGCAAAGGAGGGTATAGGCGAGGAGATTAAAGATAAAGGTTTCTCCCTTCGTAAGTTGTGTTTTTTAACCTTTCTATCTGAGAGAGGTGACTGATGAAGTATGGCTTTCAATGCTTTGCATCCCTCTACATCATGTCCTGGTGTGTGGTGGTAAGCGTAGATTTTAGACTCATCATAACCTATAGGTCAAGGTTTAGATGGATCATAAGGTCTAAGTGGGGGTAGGGAAATGGTCGCATTCTCCACCAACATAGCAAGGATTTTGGCATAAGACCCTTTGAGTGGGTTAAAGTCAGAGGAAGATGAGGCTATTGACTGGGTAGTTTTTGGTAATGATGGGGTATGGTTGATTTGTATGGGTGGCAGTTTAGCCAAGGGGTTTTGATAATGGGATTTAACTAAACGTGGCTTCTTTGGAGCAGAAGCTATGTTTAGCTGGTTAGATGATGAGGCCACAGATGATGTGGTATTAGAAAACAACCACAGAGCAATAGGAGTGACAGCAAAAAAATCTTTTGATGATGGAATTTGTTTAGGGTTGATAGGCAAATAGGATACGCAGGGTTATGGTGTTGATATACCCTTGGATCTCTGTATGGGTGTAGAAGGCGTAGGTTGTTTTAAAGAAAATGCAAGAGGTATGATATATTGATGCAAGGTGGAGGGATGAGGTCCCAATATGGAAGGTAGGTGTGACGATGATGGTTTTAGTTATGATAGAGGCATAGGTTGAGGAGATTGAGTCTATCTCCTAAGTGGATGGATGGCTTTATTTTTGGATAAATCTAGTCGTTTAGGTGGGTGTGTCAGACTGCGTATTAGTGAGGTCCCAAGCATAGGGGAAGATTTGGTTAGGCTAATAAAGGTGGATGAGGTATTTGGTAGAGATGAGGGGGGTGAAGATGAGGACATAGGCATTTTAAGCTTCTGTAAACACTTTAGGTATATAGTAGAGGCGTCTGGATCAGTCATCTTCATTTGAGTAGAATATGGGGTACTCAAACGTTCACATAGGTCTCGTCTATCTTCTGAGGGATGAAAATCCTCACATGTGAATAGGAACTTTTGTATAGAAGAAAGGTGGGTTGTGATTCCGGTCCACTGTGGGTGTGATACAGGAGGTAGATGAGGCACTGTATCAATGGCCGTTAAGAGGTCAACCAGTCACTGAAAAGATTTAGGCGATGAAGAACTAATAGGTAGGAGGGCATTTTTGAGAGGATCCGTCATGATTAAAGAATTTGGTGATGTCGGTGCAAGAGGTTTCTCATCTAAGGATGACAAAAGAAGTGGCGAGCCTTCCTCTTATGCAGCAAGAGTGGTGGAAGGAGATGTTTGGGAAATAGATAAGTTAGATAACATCCGCTCACAGTATTGCAAGGATGTGGTGTAAGAAGGCTCATCTGTGAGAAGAGACCTCTGGGTAGTTAATTCCTTGATGGGTAAAGGAACGACAAGGATTTCGTCTTGTCTTGATGGTGATGAAGGGGGTTCGCGTTCCTGCGTTAGTGAAGAGGCTTGATTCAGAATTTTTCTGATAGAGGCTTTTGGCTGGGAGTCGAAGACTGCATGGATCTCATGAACACTCTCCTCAGCTAAGATATCTTGGTTTATGTTACTGTTAGAAGAGTGATTTGGGAATGGTTTGTTGAAGATTTTCAAATTTCGGTTGGCAGGGGCATTAGGATTATTGAGGGTTATATCCCTTGCATCAACCATTTCCTGCACTATGTTTTTCAACATCTTGTAGTTTTTGTGACTATGTCCCTTTATGTGGTGAAAGTTACAGAAGTCATTTTCTTTGTACCAAGAAGGTATAGCGCGGGTGGAGTCAAACCCAGAGTGAGGTTTAACAGGAGGCAAGGTGATAGCTCCGGCTTTAAGAAAATTTTCCAATATCACACCCTAAGTTTCTCCCAAGGGAGTGTAATTAATGGGCTCCGCTTTATCCTTATAGGTGGTTTTTGGTGGGTTATTAGACGGTGCTTGAGATTTGACCATCACCGCGTGCACAAATCCTTTTGATTTTGAAGCAGTCGATGTGTCAGGATTAGTGGTGTTAGGTTTGTTGGTGGAATCTTGGGTTTCAGAAATTGGGGTTTTTGTTGCGCAAACCGCAATTTCTCTTCCTCTAAGGCTCGAATTTCTTGTTTTCGAGCCATAGTAAAGGCCTCGTCAAATGTACAGAAAGTTTGAATTTGGAGGGTAGGAGAGATGTGCTTAGCGTAGGCCCACGTAAAGAGTTTGATAAGTTCGGTCAGAGGCAAGGCATACGTAATTTGGTTGATAAGGCCCCGCCATCGTCCAACGAAATCTGCGATAGATTCATCTTCAAATTTTCAGATGGCATAGAGGTCGGTGATAGATACTTTCTTGGCAATGTTAATGGATAAATGATCCAAGAAAGATTGGGCTAATTGGTTAAAAGAGAAGATTGAGTGCTGGGTTAAAGCACTATACCACTCTAAGGCGGGTCCTGATAAGGACATGGGAAAGGTGCGGAGTAGTAAGGCATCGTCGTGAGCAATTAGATAGTAGGCATGTCTAAATGAGCGCAAGTGTTGTTGAGGATCCTCCTTACTATTAAAATGAGTAAATTTTGGTAATTCCCATTGAGGAGGATATGAATGAAGGGGGACAGAAGGGTGGATAGGCTCTCGAAAAACTTGCTCGTATGTTAGGGCGCTACGGCTTCCTGAAACAGAAGCCTCTAGATTTTGCATCTTGTCCATCATTTGTTTGATTAAATCAGTAGTTGGATGAGATGATGGTGCAGTTCCGGTAAACAGAGGCAGATTGGGCCAAGGGCCACCACTAGACAATGGTGGGGTTAAATGTTGATAAGGTATGGAGGACGAATGTGTTGAGGTGACCGAATAGGGATGTCCTATATAAGACGTTGAGGTTACCGGATACGTGTGTGGAAATGAAAAGGTGGGCGGAGCTTGAGAAGGAAAGCTCGTGTGGATAGGTGGTAGAGAGCAAGTCATAAAAGGGGCTGTTTGCAAGAGAGACGGGGTGGGAGTAGTCAGCGGTAATGATATGTTGGGCCTGAGATTAACCAAAGGAAAGCCAATCTCTGCCGTTTGAACCCCTGAAGCTGTTGAGGTAGGATACGGGACTAAAGATGCAGAAGCCAAAGCGGAGTTATGTGGTGGAGAAGGAGCTAAATGAGCAACTATACTAATAGGCATACCAACAAGGAGTTGACCATCAGGCGTACAGTCAGGGGCATGAGACAAATAGTATTGTATAGCGCTAGGATTGGTGTCTAAAAATTTTACAAATTCCTTATCTCCTACAGGGATTTTGTGAACCTCGCTGGTTTCCATAGGATTTCCCACAGTATGGGCAGGAGGTGATTCAGGCAAAGGCATGGAGCAGGCATGTGAAACCATGGCTGTAGCTTGTTTCCGAGTGATAACAACCATGGACAGGGGTACACAGCAGGATGCAATCTATCAGGAACAGAAGCAGCAACAAAATGTTGGAATTGGCAGGTTGCTGGTTTCAGAAACTGTGAAAGACAGTAACCGATATCGGGAAAGTAACCGATGTCGGCCAGGCTTGTAGCGGGCACCAGTAAGCTAACCAATGTCGGTAGAATAGAACTAGTCTAAGAAGCATTAGGAAGTTGTTGATTTGGTGTTAACAGTGCTTAGTATGCCTACCAAACTGTTCTGTAGTGATCACAGAAAATAGTGTATGACAGAGAAATAGAACTGAAAACAAGCAAGAATGCACAAACAAATTAACAGACTAACCCTAGGGTTAATTTTAATCAATTTGGGCTTATGCCTTTAGACGCAGAATGATGAAAATCCTAAACACAAGACTTAGGGGAAATGTCAAGTTTGTTTTGGCTTATAAGGTTACCTCAATCGGGCAGAGGAATACTGCGGAAAAGGGGGGATGTTTTGAGCTATTGTGTTAATTGTGAAGTGATTCGGTATGTGTTGTGCAATGAAAGTAAGATTAATTTCTTATCAATACCGTGGAAACCACCCCCACATGTACGACCTATTACTTAATCTACGTTCACTAGAATTGAAAACAGCATGCAAAAATGGTATGCACGTGTTTTAAACCCAAATCGAAAATGTTATTCGATGAAGCAAAGAAGATGACTTTCACTAATGCAAAGTTGGGAAAAAAACAAGACAAATTATTTTACCAAATATAACAAAATATCGTGTGAACTTTTTAGAAGAAGAAAACAGTAAGTATGCTCCCTATATGAAAGCAAGCAAGAGAAACAGAAACCCTAAATGGGTCCCATCGAGCGTGCCAAAATGTTTTGCAGAAAAATGTTTCAGCTTTTGGAATAGAGTTTCTTGTATCCTTTCATTCCTTTGAGAAACAGATAAGGGTTAGGGCTAGGAGGAATACCTATTGAATGTCGAGAGGGTGTGCACGTACCGTAGAGAAAGATCAGATCGAATGTGAAGAACTCCTTTTTTTCTGGGAAGGACTACCTGCAAGTAAGAATACAAGACCACCAGATTTTAATTAGACAATAAATGAGGGAGCTGCCTTAGGCCCAGGAAATATAAAAATTCCTTTTGAAGGTGGTCAGTTCCCCTGCTAATATGAATTAACACAAATGATTGTAAAATCACAATTTAATTGCCTCGTTGAAACAACTAGAGGAAAGGCTGGTTTTGGTTTTGAATCACTATGACCGACGCCGGTCAGTGTCACCAGTACCGATTGATGATAACCGTTATTGGTATGTGAAGTGATTTAAGGGGTTGGGTGAAGGTTGGCTATAAGATGGCTATATGATGGCCATGGTGTTTATAAGGCTGGTAAAGTGACTAGGGATAGGTAATGAGGTGACGGGGAAGACTCAGAGAGCATGGGGGCTATTCTTAGGGAAAATTAGCGATAGAGGAATGTAAGTTAGGTGGAGAGTGTTACTGGGTAGTGGATTTGGGGGTAAACATGTAATTACTGTGATTCAGAAATCCAAGAAATATTATTAAAAGAACGTATAAGACTTACTTACTAGTTCCTAATGGAAAATGCAGGTTCTGGGACTGTGATGATGAAGACAGGGCTCAAGTAGGATGATCTGACAATCCAAGATGAGCTATCTCCTCTCCTAATGCTCGGATGAGTGTCACTGGGCTCTGGTTATTCAGTTGCAGTCTTGGGCTTGATGTCCTTCTCTGCAAACTTCTCTCTTTTCTTCACTTATCTCTGCTCGGCTAAGCAAATTCCGGATCCTTCCAATGACTTCTCCTTTTTTTGATCAAATGAAAATCCGATCGCTTGTTTTTGGTTGGAAGTGGTCATTTACATGGAACCGATGGTGGTTACGTAACCGACGGCGGTCGAGTAGGAACCGGTATCGGTCAGGTCAAAGTGGGCTATTTTTAGTAAAATAGCCAGCTTTCTCTCCTTTTCTCCCGAGGGATTAGTTACAGGCTTGGTCAAGTCATTATGAGGTTAGTTTTGGGTGCAGGTGAGGAGTAATTAGTCATAGGTGTGGATGTAGACCAAGTTATAGGTCTTAATTAGGTTAGTTTAGGGTTAGGACTAGGTCATGATGAGGTGGTGAAATGAGGTGGGAGGTATGGCGATGTGGATTTATTAATTATAAGGTTATTAATAAATAATTGTGTAAGGTTTAGGTGATAAGGTTAGGTTGCGAAATGAGATGTGGGGCACAGGGGATCGTAAGACACAAATTTGGGACATCGCTCACAATGTTGCAATACAATCAGGGCCAAAGCGTATAAAAGCATACAGGAAATAATCAAGCAAGACATAGGGCATATCCTGCAAAAAATGGCATACAATCAAAAATAGTGTCAAAAAATTATCGATAAAAACCATGGTGGTAAATAGTTCCTGTAAATAAAATGTTGCACATGAAGCACCTGATAACATGTTAAGTAGATAAAAAGTATGTCAATATGTGTATATATCGATAGAGTAGTCTGCTATTAAGAATAGAAAGTATTATAAAATGAAAAAAATAACACCTATAGTGTTTAAGAAAGTAGATGCCCCCAGAAGCCTCAGTGGGACTAGTAATAGGTATAATATCTAGAAGCCTCAGTGGGACTAGTAATAGCTATAATATCAAACATCATTGCTATGTGTAAGGATCTATAATAATTCCACATGCACAACTATATAAAAAAGTAAACACACATTTTTATATAGAAAATATAAATACATATTGGACATTCATCTGACATAGTAAGAAAAGTGTACATATAAGTATAAGAAAGTAAGAATAAGTGCAACCAACATATGCATTATGTTGTGAATGAGTGATATGGAATAACATGAAACTTGAATGTGATAGGATCAATTTTCCCACTGAGTGAATGTGGATGATAATGAGATGAAGTTTATTTATAAAAGACCCTTGATAGTCAATAATGAACCATAGAGCAAGAGTTCATCATCGAGAAATGGTTTGATAATGCACGCTCTTAGAAAGATAGATTAATGAATCATAAATCGTAGAGAGTGAATGTTTTGAGGTTCATTTTAGATGTATATCCTTAGCATTTGAGTAGGAATTGTGGAACTAGAGTGCATCATAGGGTAGTGTGATGTGTGAGAATGTGATGCGAGAGATATTTTTTGCGAGAGATATTTTTTGTGAATGTACAGAGTGTTAAATGTGTTGATGTGAGGTTAATTGATGTATTATGCCCTCAATAGTCAATTGTGAACATTAGCACAAGAGTGCATCATATGGTAGTGAAAATATAAATTTAGTATCAAGTTGTGTAATATGTGTGAGAAATAATAGATGCAAAGCACAAAGTGTAATAGTATAAATGTGAGACACATGATAATGCTTAGAGGGGGAAGTAAGCATGATGCACCCCAAGTGTATGATGTGAATAAGAATCAAGTGACATCATCTAATATATCATCATTCATGGTCGAATACAAATGGAAATGTGTCTGAGATCTAATAAGTAATAGTATGGGGTTGATCATACAAAGAGCCATTGTAACATAAATTGTACAAACCCATTGTGTATTTTTCGTCAATAATAGGTGGTCGTGGACATTTTTGTGCATACCAGTGAGTTATATTTTTTTAATAACTAAGAAATGAATCACTACAAATATAAACACAATGGGAAGGTAATTAGAAATGTGATATCAATATGATCAGGATCCAGAGTGTAACCAATGTATTCAAGTGAAGACTTCCCAATATTAAGTGGAAAAGTGAGAGAAGTGTGTGTAAAATATACTAGTAGATGGAAGATGTGGAGGCCATAAGTAGTAGTAATGTGAACATATCCATGGTAGAGGTGAGAAGAATGAGGTGGAGGGATGAGATCATTGAGTCTAAATCCCATCCGAGGTAAACCATCATGTGTGCAAATAGTATCAGAACCAATAGGATAAAATGGAATATGTAGTGTATAAGAATTATTAATGAATAGAGTGCATGGAAAATGAGATATTGTTGATGCAGAGTGCTCAATGGAATATGAGGAATTCATTTTATGACATAAAATGTATGGAAAACCCCGCAAAAAAGTACCATAGAATTAGTAGAAGGAGGGGGTTTCTCGAATTGATATTCACTGACGCCAAGTGGAAATGAAAGTAGAATTTAAGTATGACTTATCTATCGCGATAGCACTAAAATTAAGATTGCTTAATTTTTCATCAGTAAGATCAACATTATCAACCTTGTCATCATAATCATCAGTGTTGGCATTATCATGTTAGATATTAGTATCAAGGATATTGGTAGGACGTGAGCTAGATTACAAAGGGAGATGAGTTCCAATGAGCGGAGCGGTGGTGGTAATTGGAGTAGAAACAATGGGTGAAATGATATGAGTAGTGTGACTGGAAATGGATAGTATACTTCTGGAGGTGGAAGTATGTTGTGAAGAACTAGATAGAGAAATATCATATGTATCAAATTTAATTTATGGAATAGGCTACGATGGAGGAATAGGCATAACAGTGACGGGGTCTATGTGACAGAACTTGAGTGGATCAGGGTCGAAAAAAATAGTATATTTATAAGCATCATGTAAGAATATAACGTATCTATGAAAACTATATGGGACAACATGCATGTGAATATGTTAACTAGGGACTACCTTGTAAGATAAGTTAAATTGAAACAAGGTATCAATGACGAAGAATACTATAGGAACAATCTTAGGCCCAATTTCTATAGGTAACGTGATAATTCTTAGGCATGTACATGAGTAGTGGAGTCATAACCATGAATGAGAGTGGAATTATTAGTAATTATATTAATAGTAATGTCAATTTTCCGTAGAAGGGAGTGAGTACATAGATTAATGGTGGATCCATTGTCAATGAGTATACATTTGATTCAAATGGTGCCAATGGTAGCAATGATAAGCAAATGTGCACATGGATTGTCAAATGAAGAAGATGGTATGTCCTCCTTACTAAATGATATAACATGTGGAAGATTTGGGTTTGGATATTGAATGAGATGTGCGAAGGCCACTGGAGAGTTATTGATTTACATGTTAATAGAGTGAAGGGTAGATGTAATGTTTGACGATAATCGGATCCAGGTGCACAATAAATCATAAAGATGTTTCAATGTATTCTTAGTTTGTATATGGATGTCATAACTTTTAGAAGTGGTGGTAGGAGCTGTAGAGGCCGATAATTTGTGGAATAGAAATGGGTTTAGCCATAGGAGGATGATTGCGGTGAGTGGTGACTAGATTTGTAGTTGGATCAGCCCTATGCATAATAAAGCGAAGACAATGATGAACAAAAACTTGCATATAATAAACAACAATACTAACCATGCTAGAAACCTTAGTTGGGGTGAAAGAAGGATAATAAGATTGATCCATGACTTGAGAATAAGGGAAATTTTGATACATTCTTGGAAGGTAGGTTTTAAAATATCGGGATCACCAATTGATTTAACAAAATGTAAAATCCTGATGCCTAAACCCTCTAATATTTCATAGTCAAATATGGTAAATAAAATATGATACCATATATTTGATGCAAGATCTGAGCTAATGAAAATTGGAAACATTGAATGTGCAAAGAGAGTTGATAAGTACTTAACTGATTTTGTAATAAATACCGCAAGTTTTCTGTACATGGATTGGAGACTGACTGGTCTATAGGAGGAGGACTTCCATAAAGGGGACTCACAAAACCATGCTTATATGAAATTTTAATAAGATTATTGGATTGGGCTAGACTAGGGCATGTGCACTGGGCGAGCATTCCTGGGGTGCCCAGAGATATTTGTTGGGATCCTATGACTTCACAGGATGGTCTATGTATTGATTCTTCTTGTATCTCAAATCCACAGTGGTTAACCAAGTCGATACAAAACCATTTTTATCTATTGCAGTATGATGTGGCAGAGTCTTTCCTCTGAATTTTGTTACAAAACATAGATGGATGAATCACCTATGAGACCCCAAACATAGCATCAAACCCATAAAAAAAATAAAGATACATATGAATGGGGATCTCAGACTGACCCTTAGGTCACCCAACATGAGATGAAATTATGACCATAGAGTGTTGCACTATATTTCATACCCAAATGTAGTTCTAGTGTGTGTTTGTGGAAATCATGCCCTTGTTGCTCTTGTGTAGTCACACTTTATGAGTAGTGAGAAATAACAAGATGTATAATGTAAATAAATTGTGCATGGAATAGAATAATATCCCCTCTTTTGAAATGTGATGCAAATGAACTAGCATATGTCCTTTCTGATAGATCCATATTGATGTAAATGGAGTAGGATAAACCTTGGATGGATGTAACCTTAGGTGGTGATATAGTAAGTGTTTAGTGTTTGGTCCCTCATTATGATTGCATAAGTTTATATTTATATGGTTTTCTTATTCTAATTTCATAATTAACCCTGAAAAGATGGCCAACCACCAAAAATGTAAAGTTAAAATGGATAGCAAGTTCCCAAAAAATGAGAGGAAACAAAAAAAAGGATTAGGGTATCCACAAAGGATTGGGGCACCTAGGGTGCCCCAAGTCCTAACTACGTGCCCCCATCCAGAAAGAGGGAAAATGAATTATTAAAGTGTAGACTAGGAAAGAATAGGTGTAAGATCAAAAATAGAAATATAAAGAAATACAAAGTGGCCAAAAACATGGGTTGATTAGTATTTTTTTCAATCAAGGACCATATGAATAGTAGTATGAAACCATGACTAAATATTTACCCAAAGTATGTGATTTAGTTGCTACACCTAGTCTATACAAATTACCTAACCAATTGGAAAAATGCAAAATAATTTCCAAACCGGACCAATGAGAAGGTGGATAAATTTTTGTATGAGAACATCTTTACAAGATATGGAGTCCCAAGGGAGATTATGAAATACTAGGGTACACATTTTATTGTTGATGTGATTGTTGATTTCATCAATGAATGTGAAATCAGTCATATAAATTCTACACCATACCATCCCTATTCTAATGGCCAAGTAAAGGTTACAAACAAAGATATATAGGCCATATTGATAAAGACTATAACAATCCATAGAAGATATTAGGTAGGAAGGCTTCCAAAAGAAGTATAGGAATTCATTACAACATGGAAGACCACAACTATCTTCACACCATTTGAACTACTATATGGAAAGTATATTATTTTACTAATAGAATTTGAGCATAAAATGTTGTATTCATTTTTCATGTACCCTTAGTACAACCTTCTAATCACATGTGCATCATCCTATTACCTAGCAGGCATTAGGCACTCACCAGAGGTGCGAGCAGGCTCCAAGCCCCTCCTTTGTGTGAGAATTACGAGAAGATATTTCCATTGTTAGAGGATGGTTTGGAAAATGGAAATACATTCACTTAGTTAAAATTAAAATGGAAAGGTAGCTTACAGATCCCATACTTTAATGCATCAAAGAAACTAAGCATCATTATATTAAGAATGATAATCACACTTGAGTTATGACAGTCATATACAGAAGAGGGTTTATACCCCTAAACATGATATAGAAAAAAATACTCAGTTATATATCTATTAAAATAGTCTAGTAACTATATTACAATCAAAAGGAGTCTTTACATACCATACAAATCAAATAACAAGGACTTAACCCTTACATATCTTCGCTGGAGTGATATTATAGTTGTATCATCCCACTACAACCCTTAATATTTATCCTAATGCCATACAGAGGCCTATTAAATCCCTCAAATCCCATAACACTACTATTATAAACCTTACATTACTATAACATCATATCCTTGACGCATTCCCTCATGATCTGCACCCTCAGTCTGTCGGTTTTATTCAGGTCTTCACATCTCTTCTCTGCTTCCGAGCATCTTCCTTTATATCTCCAATACCCAATGCCATGCCTTCCTTAAGGAGTATATCACATGTCAAGTGTCAATGTGGTCCTCCAATGGTGAATGTTTATTTGTTTTCTGATCTCCCCACTTTCTTTAATGATGTCTTTTGAGAACCTTTCATGCTTGGAATATTCTTTCCTTGGCCAATAAGTCTCTAGGCTGGCACCTTATCATCTCAGTATGCCTAGTCAGGTAACATTTTTCCTCCCATGCATCCATAATGAAAAGTATGGATAATTCCATAGATCTTATTTATCTTTCCTTGCATGAGTGCCCTGGTTTCTCCTAAACCCTTCTTAAACCCTCATTCTATGCACTTCTCCTCGCACGCTCTTTTTCTTATTAGTCCTATGTGCCTACATGCCCTTTGGTACTTAGCCAATATTTTGAGGCCCAACATCACCCCACACTAATCTTGTTCTCCATCCTTGGAAACATACTGATCCTTCAAAGAATAAAGAATGGTGGGACTTAGATAGTTTGAATAAAGAATGAAGGAATGAAGAATGAGAAATGGAAGAATGGAAGAATGGAGAAATCTGCTATTGCTGCAAGAGGAGTGGGAACTCCTTCCTCATTATTGCCTCAATTTTCTCCTAGGAATTAACTTCACCCTATGCCTACTAGAGTAGCTCATCTACCAGAGCATTCACCTCTTTAAAACTCACTTCATCTCCCTTAGCATTCAGTGTATCAACAATCCTTTCCAGTTGTTACTGAGGTCGTCAAGTTTATACATTCTTCATGTGATTTGGGGTTACAATTCCTTGAGCCAAGTTTTGAGTGAAACCCACAAGGTTTCAATTGCTTCCATTTTATTTTCAACCTCGGCCAAGATCTTATCCCTATCTTACCTAGTTTACTTTGTTATTTTCTTGGAATTATTTCATATTTTCCTCATGTGTAGCAACTAGTAAACTTACTACTCTATCCCTATCAGCACAGTTATCATATATGGCCTCAACCATATGTGAGGTGGTCTATACATCAGAAAGGATCTTGGAATATCGAGAAACTATCTCTTCTATATTTTTTTCTCATCCTCCCTTTGGTGTGCTAGAACCTCCTCTTTTGATTTCAATGTGAGTGACTGCCTCTCCATGGTAAGGATGCATGTTAAGTCTTCCAAGCATTACAAGGTTAACTCATATTTTTCCTCAGGGCAGTGCTAGGTCTAGGTGTTTTGAGATGATGGCATCTGAGATCATCTCTATCTTCTTGTACACCTCACACACCTTCACCTTCTCCTCCATTAGTTTTGCAGTGTAACTATGCTCTAGTCATTTCTTCCTATTTTAGATCCTTTCTCTTCTCAAGGAGCTCTTCCTTCTTCTTCCCTAGCTCTTCCTCTAGGAACCTTACCATGTCATTTCTTCTGAAGAGTCTCACCTCAACCTCAACCAATACCTTTTTGAGTGCATTGTAGACTTACTCATCAGATAACTGTTGAGTATTTATCAGCGGGTTCACTCCTATAGACTCTAGTATCTTCATCGATGCCCCTTGGCTGACCTTGAACTCAGGCTCAACAACATGGGACTCAAACACCCAAGATAAAACCTTCTTTGTTTGAGGGAAGGTGACCTATTCTTCAAATGAAGACCATCCAAGGAGTTGGTCTGTAGGCATAGTACTCTAGAAATGTGTGTGAAATACCTTATTTAGATAATTAATATAACTCATTCCACACCCTTTCACCCTATTAAAATCTTCCCTCCTATGCACATACCTTTTGGAAAGCTTTCCACTAAGCTAGGATCTCCACTCGTGCTCCCATAGTCCTTCCCTACACTTTCCTCCTCCACCTTCTTGAGCACTTTTTCAGCGCTGCACTCTACCTCATGTTCCACCAAGTCCTTTATTATGCCTACTACTTCCCTCTCCATGGAATCTTCTATTTTTTCCTTGGTGAGGCTTGGGGTCCTTTTGTCTTTAGTATTTACTTCTTCATTCTCTCCCTTGCCTTGAGCACCATGTTCTTATCCATTATTTTCTTCATTTTCTTCATCCTCGGAGTCATGTACATTGTACATGTGATGGTCCTGAGCTTCTTCATGCTCTTCATTGTCCCTTTTTCCACTGTAAGCCTCCAAGATCTGTGTTCCATCTGATTCTTCCTTCTTTGCTACCTTATACTTCTTCTTAAATGGTGATTCTAGTATAGGAGACAATTCCTTCTCTTCTTCATTAGCAGATGACTCCTTCCTTAGTGATTCTTCTTGTGTAGGAGGTTCTTCTTTCTCTTGTGCCTCTTCTTTAGGTAAATTTTCCTTTTCCTTAATGAGGGAATTATTCCTCCATACATATGTGCTTGGCTTGGCACTTGACACTAGCGTGCCCATAGATTGTGTTTCATGCACACTTGGTGCCTTTTTATCTAGCGCCTCCTCTCTTTCCTTATTCCTTGGCATGACCTTCTTCCTTCTAGTAGAATCTTCTAGGATGGAGACATCATTCTCTAAGTAGTATACCTTCTCATAATTTGGCCTAATGCACCATTATACACTCGATGCGGTCCTTCCAGTAATTGGCAGCATCACAGGTTTCATCATTTGTACCTTATGGGAGACATACTTCCCCACATAAGTGTGCTTCTTTGGGTATACTAGCTTTCTTTGTAGGTCATGGTGGTCTTGTTCTACCTCACTAAGGTTTAACATTAGTATTTTTGCCTCTTTAAATTGATTTACCCCTACTTGAAAGTATTTTGTGGTGAAGGAGAAGGGAAGTTTAAACCATGGGCTCTTAGTCCCATCTGTCAATGTGAACCTGCTAATGCAAAAATGATGGTAAACAGAAAAACTCAGCTTCTCTTTATACTAGTGTTTGTTATTATTCAGGTATCCTCCATTTAGCCCCAAATGTGTCATGCATTCACTTGTACCATTTCTCCAGGAGCGTGTTATGGGCGGATGTCATGGTATGATAAGTTTACTTTTCAAATCTCTTTGCAGGGGAAGGTTCTTTATCTAGATATTCCCATACAAAATTCTCAGGCCCATCGAGCACTCTAATTTTTGAGAAAAGTATGGTAAGGAGGACATTTCCAAACATGATCTTCTCTCCTTCTTGCATGGTACTGATGATTTCTTCTACAATGAAGGTAGACAGGTTTAGATGGTTCCTTCTAAAAAATTTCAACACATATTCAACCAAGCCTTATTTATTTGTGTCTAGCTCTCTTGTCCATTCATCTTGGATACCATGTGCATGACCATCCTCATCAATACGTCAGAGATATTAGACATATCAAATTAGCATGAACCCTTATTAGAATCATAATCCTGGACTGTCTCCTTAATGGCTTCCTTATCCTCCAAGTCATCATCTAGCGGCTCCCCTTCATAGGACAAGGCCAATAAACTTAGAGATTATTTGAGGGGTTATGTGCATCCTTTGGCCTATGAAGTACAAAGGGTCCTCTTTTATGCGCGACATCAGCCATTGGTACAATCAGTTGGGCTTGCCAAAGTGGGACAACTTATAAAGTTAGAGTAACCTGACCTTTACCATATTCACTTTGACTTCATCACTGTAGATTGGCATCCCTTTTGGTGTTCTTTTGTCTGCCAGGAAAACCAGTTTCAATTCCATCTCCTTCTCAATGGTGCTTTTACAATGGTTATAATCACTCAATGCCATCTTCCTTACATGGGATACCGACTCCTTCCCAAGAAACATGCCATCTAGGTATTGCATCTTTGCATACCATTCCTCATTGAAACTAGTGGTGGCAATCTATTTCCCTTTACCCTTTCCCTTCTTTAGTGAGACAATTTTCTTATTTGGTACCATCTTTTCATTAGGCTACTAAGAACAATTCCTCCTAGCTCTACTCAAATATGTGGCTTACCTGTGTGAAGAATCCCTTTACTCATGTGCCCTAGCTACAAAACCTTGACCCTGGAAAATTTTTTTCTTCCACAAGATGACATAATTATGGATTTAAAAAATCCTCCTTTAAACCTGTATAATTGTTTATCCACCCTGGTTCACAAATCACACTATTCACGCACTCATATTTTCACAATCTCCTTTTGCACAACTTCTCATGGATGCCCTAGTTCAGAAGAGCTCTTCAATATCATAAACATAAGCTAAACAATAATGTGCGTAACCTTCTACTTATAGCTTTTGCTTCTCTCCCATAATAAATGTTATGCCACCTACAAATGTACCTTTGCAATAAAGGAAACTTTTTCTACTAAAGCCAACCTTAAGCGCTCTTACCTCATGCCCAATTCTGCACATGAAAAACCTTTACAACCTTCTGGTGCATAAAAATATTTAATTGACCGAAGATCCCCATGCGCACACGTGCAACACCGAAGGCACGTCTTCTATCCTCAACTTGATTTTTTCCTTCACCTACCTTCATGTTTTTCCTGCGCTTTTCATGCTTTATATGTGGTCTTTATAAATCTATCTTGACACAAAAAATTCTTTATTTCCACCATTTCTACACGCACTTTTATACACTATGCAATTTTCATCCTTAAATCAAAGAAAATGAAACACAACTTCCACTATCACCTTCCATTACTTGTTACACCACTCCACCCCAAAAAAAATGATGTGTGGTCCTCTACACATACACAAACTT
The DNA here is from genome assembly GCA_019776745.2 of Taxus chinensis. Classification (NCBI taxonomy): domain Eukaryota; kingdom Viridiplantae; phylum Streptophyta; class Pinopsida; order Cupressales; family Taxaceae; genus Taxus; species Taxus chinensis. Next base: position 332,734,274 of record CM034146.1, read on the forward strand.
TTGAAAATAATAAGTGGCTACTGAAACACAGAGAAAACAAAAAACAAAAATAAAGGTAAAAATCAACGAGAAGGGGAAACACAAGGAAAATAAATGCATGAAGGGAAATCCTAAGATAACTTGTAATATTACCTTATTTATATACACAAGGAGGACTTATTTATAGTAGGGCTTTAGTCTTCTCCCATTGAAACGGCCTAGAAACTACGTCCCATACAACACTTGTAACTAGAAAGTGCCTAAATCAAGTATATAAGATATAATATATGGGCCCATCAAATGGACTTTGAGTATCCCAGGATGGCATAGAAACTTGAAATCATATAAAAAAACCATCTTCCTAACATTGAATTGTTTTGTTTTTGATGTGTTTATCATGCCATGCCTTCTTTTTTGTCTTTTCAATCTTCTGACTTCATCTAGTGAGTGATCACCTTTCGTCTAATTGTATTAATTTATCAATCCTCTCCTCAAGTGCTTGTTCATTAGCCAATCCTCCTGTGTGCACAATACGTAGAGATGGTGGCATAAATTCAAATGATAAAATACCCTTCATGCCAAACACTAATTGAAAAGGTGTGGCTTTGTTCAATCTCTTGTAGGTTGTCTTGTATACACATATAATGACTTATACCTTGTCATCTCAATCCTTTCTTCCCACATCACAATTTTTGGTCAGTGTTTGGCTTAATATCTTTTTAAATTCCTTAGTAGTTCCATTTTCTTGGGGGTGATAAAGGGTAGTCTTGTGATGGGCCACCAGGAATTCTTCCAACAAGATCTTGATTGTCTCATTCAAAGAGTGTGTACCCCTATCACTAGTCAAACTTAAAGGACATCCACACATTCTTATTATCTTCTCTCATAAGAATCTAGCAATTTTAGCTGTTGTACAATCCCTTAATGGCATTGCCTCTTCCCACCTTTTTAAGTAATCAGTGCAATTAATGATATAGCATGAACCAGCACTTCGCATGGAAGGTGAAATAAGCCATTTAAAATAAATTGGCCCACTTCTCAAATTATTTTGTGTTGGCTTTTGGTCTCAAAGGAATTTCATCTCTTCATCTTAGTTTTCCAAAGGTGCTATCAATGGTCATAGGCCTTACGAAATTCAATACAATCCTAGTAGATACTTTCCCACCAAAGCCCTATGAGTAGGAATTTTCCACCATGATGGCATTTCTTGCATAATGGCCTCCTTCCAATGCCACCATGTGCTTCCCCTATGATCAGAATGCACTCATGTTCTAACACACTTCAGACCAAAACCTCATCATGACCTAACTTGTATAAATGTCCATTAATTAACATGTAGGGCGTGACACTATGGATAAATTGTTTCTCTCCAAAGCCTTCATTCCTTCTAGCGTAACACCTGTTTTAAGAAACACAACAATATTCCTTCCAATTCAAAGGGATCATGTCATAGTCTAAACAATTATGCATCTAGAATTATGTTATCAATGATTTTCATGTCCTCCCCTGAGTCAATCCTTGACAAATGATCATGTCCTAAGTTACTATTCCCTGGTTTCACAGCCATTATAAACTCAAATTCTTGAAACAACTTGACCAATTAGCATATGTGACCTTGTAGCACTAGATTGTTCACTAAGTACTTTAATGCACATGTGATCCATGTAGATCCATATGAAGGTTATGTTCCAGCAGATAATCCCTTCGGACTTATGCAGTGCATAGATCATTGATAGTGCTTCACGCTTAGTAGTGGTATAGTTCTACTCTACTGGTGTTAAATTCCTACTTGTAATGAAAAGGTGGTGATCAACAATCCCCTCACCAGGTTGTGTTAGCATTGCTCCAATGGTTGTCCCTGAGGCATAAACATACACATGTAAATGCTTATCCTAGGAAGGAAAGCGTAATATGGGTGCATTGACAAGCATATCCTTACCAAAGTGTCAAATTTATCTGATACACCTCTCCTCAGTAAAATGTGCTCTTGTTTTTTAGTAACTCCTCTAATGGCATTTCACAATCTTGGCATACCCCTTCATGAATTTTTGGTAATACCCCTTATGCCCAAGGAATCCATGTACTGAACTTTAACTAGTAGGCTCCCCCAACCCCACAATAACAACTTTTACAGGATCCACTAGAAAACCTTACTTGCATATAATATGCCCCAACAGGGTTACAAACGGAGTAGAAAAAATAAATTTCTTAATGTTGAGGGATATCCTCAACTATTAGACATCTCTCAAACATCAGCCTAAAATTTTCAAAATGGTCTTTCACTAGTCCATATATTGTCCAGTCATTAAGGTAGACTTGAAGAAACTTATGGATGAAGGTCTTGAAATGCCTGTACAATAATACGAGAAAACATAGTAGGCACATTATTCAGCTCCAAAAGGCATGACCATATAGGAAATTTCTTTGTATTCCCCATTGCAGTGGTGAAAATTTATCTTTTTTTAGTCTTCCTTTGGCCGACAATTCTAACTTGATGATATACCTTGAGAATATGTCTATGAAAGAATAGATTTCATGCCCGATTTTACTCCTTCAAGGATCTCCTTAGTGAAGGGGGTTGGAAAAGGGTCAATGACACATACTGCATTTAGGTCCCTGTAGTCAACACAAATCCTTATCCTTCCATCTTTCTCAATGCTTATGACCATTGGACTTATCCATTTTGATTACTTCAATGGCCTCAATGATGCCTGATGTTATCATCTTATTTATCTCCTCCTTAACTTTGACGAGAAGATTCAAATTCATTCAATCCTCTTGCATGAATTATGTGTGCATCTTCCTTCAACTTGATTTTCATTTCTCCTGAGGAGTGGTGAACACCTTTAAGCTCATGGTACCCTTATAGGAACAAAATCTCATTTTTGCTTATAGATTATAATATTTGTCTATGTGTTAAAATGTTGGAAATCATATACATCTAGCTTGAATCCACATAATTTATTATGAGCATTAAAAAATTTAAAAGTAACGATAACCAGATAGTGCCAAGCCAAGAACACAGATGCTAATCAAACATCACGATCAATAAGATGAAAGTAATTCACCAGAATAACTTTACATAAACCTTTGCAAACAAATGAGTAGCAATATCATATATTATTATGGAACTCAATGAAATACAATGAGAATGGACCTTGCTTATATAGGCAAGGAATAACAATCTAAGAACCAGTCAAGGTCGTAGATCAAGCCATAAATAATGGAAGGAACTAGTCATCAAAGAACTAGTCAAGTCCATATATTTATGAGAGAACTAGACATCAAGGATCTACTCAATACCATAGATCCATAGATATAGGAAAGAACTAGTCAATACCATAGATCAAGGAAAGAACTATACCTAAAAACTAGATAATATTTCCAAATATCTAAATAAATAAAAAGAAATACCCACACACATAAGGGGGTGAGGATAAACACAATAAAGATAAATAATGTACCTAGGTGAACATGAGCTAAGGTTAAATACCTACTCTAACACCCCCCCTCAAGTGAAGCTAGGGGCCAAAATAGAAGTTGCATATCCACAGTATGAGTCTCGGCAACTAGGCCTGATGAGGTACTCATGTACAATATATCCATAAAGAAATATCGAACCAAAAGAAGGAAAAAATCTTGCTATAAGGAAAGAGAAAGAAGAAGAAGAAGGAAGATGTTCTCACGAACACCCCCCAAGAACAACTTCTGAAACCCCAAGCATTCTACGCAAATCAAAGTAGCGAGGTGATGCAAAAGGCTTCGTAAAGATGTCTGCAACCTGTTGCTAATTAGGAAGGTACTCCAAGAAAAGAAATCCATCCTGAATGTGTTACCGAATGAAGTGGATGTGTTTCACACATAAATGGTTCCATTCCTAGATTAGAGTTACTTCTATCCTTTCATTCCTTTGAGAAAAAGATAAGGGTTGGGGCTAGGAGGAATACCTGTTGAATGTTGAGAGGGTGTGCGCGTACCGTAGAGAGAGATCAGATCGATTGCAAAGAAATCCTTTTTTTTCTGGGAAGGACTACCTGCAAGAAAGAATACAAGACCACCAGATTCTAATTAGACAATAAATGAGGGAACTGCCTTGGGCCCAGGAAATATTAGACTTCCTTTCAAAGGTGGATAGTTCCCCTGCTAATATGAATTAACACAAATTCTAACAAATAAGCTATTGTCCAATTACAATTTAATTACTTTGTTAGAGCAATAGAGAAAAGGCTGGTCTTGGTTTTGAACCACAGTGACCGATGCCGGTCATTGTCACCAGTACCGGTTGTTGATAACCGATATCAGTAGGGGCAGTGATTTAGGGGCTTTGGTGAAGGTTGGCTATCAGATGGCTATATGATAGCTATGGTGTTTATAAGGCTGGTAAATGATTGCGGATAGGTAATAAGGTGATGGAGAAGACTCAGAGAGTATAGGGGATTGTTCTTGGGGCAATGTAGGGGTAGAGGAAAGTAAGTTAGATGGAGATTGTTACCTGGTAGTGGATCTGGGAGTAGACTTGTAATTACTGTGATTCAGAAATCTAAGAAATATTATTAAAATAACGTACAAGACAGTACTTACTAGTTCCTGATGAAGATGCGGGTTCAAGGACTGTAATGACGAAAGAAAGGTTCAGGCAGGATGATCTGACAATCCAAGATGAGCTATTTTCTCTCCCAATGCTTGGATGAGTGTCACTGGGCTCTGGTTACTCAGTTGCATTCTTGGGCTTGATGTTCTTCTCTGCAAACTCCCCTCTTTTCTTCACTTGTCTCTGCTCGGCCAAGTGAAATCCTGATTCTTCCAATGACTTCTGATTTAGATCCCAAATGAAAATCCAACCCTTTGTTTTTGGTTGGGGGAGGTCATTTACAGGGAACCGATGGTGGTTACATAACCGACGGCGGTTGAGTAGGAACCAATGTCGGTTAAGTCAAAGTGGGTTATTTTTAGTAAAATAGCTAACCTTCCCTCCTTTTCTCTCGAGGGATTAGTTGTGGGCTTGGTCATGTCATTATGAGGTTGGTTTTGGGTGTGGGTGAGGAGTCATTAGTCATGGGTGTGGATGTAGACCAAGTTATAGGTCTTAATTAGGTTAGTTTAGGGTTAGGACTAGGTCATGATGAGGTGCCGAAATGAGGTGGCAGGTTTGGAGATGTGGATTTATTAATTATAAGGTAATTAATAAATAATTGTATAAGGTTTAGGTAATGAGGCTAGGTTGTGAAATAAGATGTGGGGCACGGGGGGTCGTAAGACAAATTTGGTGTCTACATTAGCCCCTTGTTGTCATGTAGCTTGTCTTGTAAAGTTGCACTAACAATAATAAGAAGTGGTTACTCCTGTTAAGGGTATAGGTAATCCCCCTCAAATCTATCACCGATTGAGGTAGCGTGAAATCAAGGATAGGGTTGATAAAGGGTAAATTGTGTTGAGATGATGGTAAGATGGTGGGGTAGGTCCAAGGAAGCAAATGCACGTTGAAATGCAGTAGTGCGACCATGGTACATGATTTGAAGAGCAAACAAGCAATTCATAGGCAAAGGTCGATAGTTTATCCAAACAAGGGTGATATAATCTTGGTATCCAAGGCATAGGAAGTAGCTTGAGTGGATATAACAGGTAAGGTACAAGAACGTTTACGCATGTTCGGCAGTACCAAATGGTTGGTTTGGTTGAGATAAACGTCACGGTCTTGGTCTAGGCAAAGTTGGTCGACTGATCTAGTCAAGTACCGTAATCATGCTAAAACACGAACAGGTGAGCTTGATTGAACAAAAGACTACATGATGGGTGGATAAAATTGTAATTTGTTGGTTTTGAGCGAGGTATTTAATTGGTGCGGCCTTAGGTCGGGCCGATTGGCTAGTGAGGGCCATGGGTCGGGCCTGATTGGTTGGTTGCGGCCTTGGGTCGGGCCAAATGATTGGTTGGTTGAGGCCTTGGGTCGGGCCAAATGATTGGTTGTGGCCTGGAGACGGGCCAAATGGTTGGGTATGGCCTTAGGTCGGGCCAAATGGTTGGTTGCAGCCTTGGGTCGGGCCAAATGGTTGGTTGCGGCCTTGGGTCAGGCCAAATGGTTGGTTGTGGCCTTGGGTCGGGCCAAATGGTTGGTTGCGGCCTTGGGTCGGGCCAATGGCATCAAAAAAGGCTATTTTAGCAAAGGAGGGTATAGGCGATGTGGTGAGAAAGGGAGACTAGTGAATAAGGGCAGAAATTGAGGTAAAATAGGGATTAAACCGATATCGATTCTCTATGACCGATATTGGTTAGATGACCGATACCGGTTGTTTAGGGCATAATATAACTGATATCAGTTATAGGTCAAAAACCTATAAAAAGAAAAATACGGCCTGTCATTGTGACATTGTCAATTTGAAAACCACATTTAGTTGTCTGAGGTGTTTTAGTGGTATTGTTGAGATTGTCAGCTGAGGTGGCATTATTTGAGTGGACAAGTGAGTGGTTGGTAGACCCCAGTGAGTAGGAGGTAGAATTTGATTAGTGGAGGACCCAGCAGAGGAGATTTATAGCCATGGCATAGCTAGGAGGAGCAGGAGGTGCTGGACCAGCTGGACCACCACTACCTATCCCACCACCATGACGTGTAGTCGTACCGGTAGGTTTGAAACCTCTCATTATGTGAATTTAAAGCTGTTAAGCTAGATTTGGGTTTTGGGTAGGAATCCAAGTTTTTTATAAAATAATGAATAAATTGAAGTTGTTTGAAAAAATGGAGAGGTTAGGTGGGTTAGTTAGGCTAAAAAGGTAGGGTGGGTAGGGTTTTAGGGTTTTTCAATGGATATAAGGGAGTAATAGGCAAAAAATGGGTTTGGGGGGGCTGCGTCGAGTTCGGCTCCGGCCGTGGACACTGACTGATGTCGGTCACGAGGTGACCGGCCTCGGTCACTAGTTTTTTAGGGAATCTGGGTTGTGGGCGGACCGGCGTCGGTTGTATGTCAACCAACGCCGGTGTATATCATGTGCTGAAGGGGACCGGTGGCGGTCATTAGTTAGGATTATTTATTTTGTTGGTTTGGTTTTGTTGTTGTTTTGGGTTATTGGTTGTTGTTTGGGTTGTTGTTTTGGTGTTTTGTTATTTTTGGTTTGGGTTTTGTGTTTTGTGTTGTGTTTATTGTTGGGTGTTGTGTTTATCGTTGGGTTTTTGTGTTTTGGGGGTGAAGAGGGAGGGGGGTAGAGGTTGATAGGAAAGGTGATTGGTGGGGGGGGTGGAAATGGGTGTGGTTGTGTGGTTGATGCAGTTAGAGTAGATCTGGGTGATTGGTAGGGTGTGAGATAAGGAAAGGGGATATCGTAAATGTGTTAGGGTAAAATAGGTGGGTGTAGGTGTGTGTTATAGAGTCGGGGTGTGGTTGGGTGGGTAAAAGGGGATATAGAGGGTTAAAGTAGTTGTTGTTTGGAAGGGGTAGGTCTAATGAAGTGGGCTATTTATGTAGGCACGTCAGTAGTTGACTATACGGGATCAGATGTCCCCGTTATTGAGACGGATGCGGCCACATGTGTCTGCAGTGCACTGGGCCATTATGCGCAAGGTGGGACTCAGTGGAGTCCAGCGGTATAGGGCTATGGAGAGGGACCACAGTCTTATGGTTGCCCTCATCGAGAGATGGGATCCGGCAACCAATGTTTTCCATCTCCCGACTGGGGAGATGACTATTACTTTGGAGGATGTATATCGCATCATGAGATTACCGATCATAGGAGAGGTAGTATTCCAGGTAGATGCAGAGATGGCTATGGAAAACATTCTTCATGTATTTGGGGATGCAGCCGCGTTATTGACCTACCATAGTGTGAGTATTGCTTATGGCGATATGTATCGTGCCCAAAGACATGAGACACGGCTTGCCATGTTGATGATGATAGGTATCACATGCTTCACCCTCCCGGACTCAGAGGGAGGCCGCTTTCCATGGGTGTTGATGGGGGTGTTGCACGAGATGGTGGAGGAGCATACGTGCTATGCTTGAGCACCAGTAGACCTGGTGCAGCTATACAGAGAGCTGTGGGGTTATCGCTGGATGAGGTGATTTGGGATTTGTTCCACATTTCTGTTACACTGTTGGGCATATGAGCACATCATATGTATTCGACTAGTAGGGCAGCCCCAGTAGCCAGGGCCACAGGTGATATACAGGTATGGCTTTCAGAGGTGGTTGGGGGTCGTGGGCCAGCCACGAGCAGTGCTTGCAGGATGGGATGTAGCTTACTACCGTCATATGCTAGAGGGCCTGACCGCATTGGATATTGTATGGAGGCCTTACATAGGTCATCAACCCCAAGGAGGATCCCGATCACAGATGCGCTGGATCCAGTATACTTTCTGGATAGCTAGACGGAGGCCGGGAGAGCATGAGTGGATACCCCTGGAGAGGGTACGACGGCAGTTGGGGCTATGACAGGATGAGCCACCTCCCTTCCCTCAGTACCAGAGGGAGGATGTAGAGGCCCCACTACCTGCACCATAGCCCGTGGACCCAGATTGGGTAGTAGAGAGGCCGGCAGATGATACCGTGGACAACGCCAGCTGCATAGGGTCATTTTTGGTATGGTGGGCAGGGGAGAGAGCAACGAGGAGGGCACAGCCCACACAACCAGATTTAGCGGCTATTATAGTAGAGAGGGACTGGCTGTTGGGACAGGTGCAGTTGTTACAGGGGCAGCTTGCTGTTGCACATGCACAGATTGGGGTATTACAGGGGTAGTTAGCCCAGGCACAGGTGTAGGCACAGGTACAAGTACAAGAATAGCCATAGGTATAGGTATAGGCATAGGCACAGGCACAATCACAGGCACCACCAGTGGCACTGGCACAACCACAAGCACAGGTACCGCTACCGGCATAGCCATAGTCACAGGTACCGCCACCGGCACAGGGAGTACTAGTAGGACAAGGGCCATTATTATTAGGAGTTGGGGGACCAGCCCCAGTAGCTATGGTGGCACGGGCCCGTTATATAGAGGCGAGAGCGGAGGCCCAGTACTATCAGGACGTCCTTGATGGTACCGGGGCTGACTATCAGCCATATGCAGTGCACAGAGCCGAGACCTATCAAAATTTGATTGTATCCCAAGAAGCCATCCATGAGAGAAAGCATCTCATGACCGGAAGTGAGATCAACAAGTTGATCAATACTTGGTAGGGGAAGTCATCCTTTGGGTAAGGAAGATTAAGGTCCCGAAAATCCGTACATATCTGAAGTCCCCCCGTTGCTTTAGTGACAGGTACGATATTAGAAATCCATTGAGGATAGTCAATAGGTAAAATGAAGGAAACAGAAAGGAGTCGTTGAAGTTCTTCTTTGACCAAGAGGGCAATGCGTGGATGAATTTTTCTCAGTTTCTGTTTAACTGGTTTGGAATCAGGTTTCAGGGTAATGTTATGGACCACAATGTCATGAGCAATTCCTGGCATGTGAGCGTAGGACCAAGCGAAAGCTTGGTTGCAGGTACGGAGAAATGTAGTAAAGGCGGCTTGTTCCGATGCGTTAAGGGATTGTCCGATCTTCACAATGTGAGGATCTTCCTCTGTGTGGATGTTGATTTCTATAGTCGACTCATTCAACATGGTTTGAGTTTTAGACGGTAAGGCACGTTGAATATAGGAGTCATCCGCACTAAGGTAAGTGAGGATGGAGTCATCATCCTGGCACTCAACAACATTGATTGAAGGTGAATCCTCTTCGATCATGTCTTGATACAGAAGGGGAAGAGAAGATGGGTCCTCATTATCACGTTGATAAGTGAGAGGACCCAGGAAGATAGCATTTATGAAAAAATAAAAGTTAGGAGGGATAGATTCAGGGTCTATCGACTCTGTGGGTGACAATGGCAAAATGGGTGATGATGCCAAAATGTTTCACATAGAAATGCTTCCATTCCCGGGATAGAGTTGCTTCTATCATTTCTTTCCTTTGAGAAACAGATAAGGGTTAGGGCTAGGAGGAATACCTGTTGAATTTTGAGAGGGTGTGCACGTACCGTAGAGAGAGATCAGATCGATTGCAAAGAACTCCTTTTTGTCTGGGAAGGACTACCTGCAAGTAAGAATACAAGACCACCAGATTCTAATTAGATAATAAGTGAGGGAACTGCCTTGGGCCCAGGAAATATGAGACTTCCTTTCGAAGGTAGTCAGTTCTCCTGCTAATATGAATTAACACAAATTCTAACAAATAAGCTATTGTCCAATTACAATTTGTTTACCTTGTTAGAACAATAGAGAAAAGGCTGGTATTGGTTTTGAATCACAGTGACCGATGCCGGTCAGTGTCACCGGTGCCAGTTGATGATAACCGATATTGGTAGGGGTAGTGATTTAAGGGGTTTGGTAAAAGGTTGGCTATAAGATGACTATGGTGTTTTATAAGGCTAGTAAATGATTGGGGATGGGTAATGGGGTGATAAAGAAGGCTCAGAGGGTATGGGAGCTATTCTTGGGGTAGTGTAGGGGTAGAAGAATGATAGTTAGATGGGGGGTGTTACCGGGTAGTGGATCTGGGAGTAGACTTGTAATTACTGTGATTCAGAAATCCAAGAAATATTATTAAAAGAACGTATAAGACTTACTTACTAGTTCCTGATGAAAAATGTAGGTTCAAGGACTGTGATGACGAAGGCAGGGTTCAGGTAGGATGGTCTGACAATCCAAGATGAGCTATCTCCTCTCCTGATGCTTGGATGAGTGTCACTGGGCTCTGGTTATTCAGTTGCAGTCTTGGGCTTGATGTCCTTCTCTGTAAACTCCTCTCTTTTCTTCACTTGTCTCTGTTCAGCCAAGTAAATTCCAGATCCTTCCAATGACTTCTCCTTCAGAGCAATGAAAATCCAACCAGAAAGGTTGTTTTATGGTTGATCGGTCGTGGTCATTTACCAAAAACCGATGGTGGTCCTACAAAAGCCGATCGGCGGTCGAGTAGGAAGCATCGGTCATGGCCCGCAGTCAGGATCAACAAGTTGGGCTATTTTTAGTAAAATAGCCAGCTTTCCCTCCTTTTCTCCTGAGTGAGATTAAGTTGCTGGCTTGGTCTAGTACATATATGAAGTCCCCCTCGTTGGTTTTAGTGACATGGGTGAGGAGTAATAGAAGTCCATGGGTGTGGATAGTCAGACCAAGTAAAATGAAGGAAACATTAATTAGTCGTTGAAGTTCTAGTGTTTGGACTAAGAGGTCAATGCATGAGGATGGCGAAATGAGGTGGCAGTTTCTGGCGATGTGGATTTGGAATCGGGTTTGAAGGTAATGTAATGGACCATAATTGTCAAGACGCAATAGGTGGCATGTCAGCGTTAGGTTACCAAGCGAAAGCTTGAGATGCGGGGCACAGGAGAAAGGTCGTAAATGTGGCAAATTCTAATGTGTCTAAGGGATTAGCCCCTTGTTGTCAATGTGAGGATCCTCCTCTGTTTGGAAGCTGATTTCTACGGACAACTCAATCAAGATGGTTTGAGTTACCCATGTTAAGGCGCGTTGAATATAGGTAATTGTCCGCACTCAAGGTCTAGTCACAGATTGAGTCGTCAACGTAGAAATCAGGGATAGGGTTGATTAAAGTGTGAATGGTCTTTGATCATGTCTGGATACAGATGGTGAAGAGAAGATAGGTCCAAGGAAGCATTACGCACGTTGATAAGTGCAGTAATGCGACCTAGGGTACATAGCATTTGAAGAAGCAAACAAAAAATTCATAGGAAAAGGTCGATAGATTCAGGGTCCATCGACTCTGTGTGTGACGATGGCATCCTGGGTGATCCATGGTTTGATAGGAAGTGATGTCATCATCTTCCAAGGGGATATAACTGACACGAGGTTCCTTTGGTGTAAGTGTTTCAGGAAATGTTCGAGACCAGTACCATCAATGTGCTTGCGTTTGGTTACGAGAATAAACGTATGTCGGTCTTGGTCATAAAGACCAAAACCAAAGTCGACTGATCCAAGTCAGAGTGAGTCCCTAAGGTCATGGTAAAACAAAGATTTTTCAAGTATTGAAGCTCGGATTGGAAGGGAAAAAGCTACCATGTTGAGGTTCAGGGATAATGGAGGATGTGTCGACACCCCCATTTGTTTGTTTTTGGGGTGAGGTATTTGAGTGGTCCATAAGAGATTACCTCCCCCATGGGCCGATTCGTAGAGTGAGGATGCGCATGGGTAACTGTCCATGATTCCTGTGATGTATTGAAAGAAATAACGTTATATAGGTGATACGGGCCCAGCGTAATGGTTCGTTGAATAGCATCTACTAAGGTCAGGCTCTGATTGGTTGGGTTGCAGCCTTGCGGGTCAGGCTAAATAGTATCTGTTACGGCCTTGGTTTCATTGCCAGATTGCGTTGGTTGCGGCCTTGAGGTCGGGCCAAATGGTTGGGTTGCGGCCATGGGTCGGGCCGGATGGTTGGTTGGCTTGCCTTGGGTACAGGGCACATCAATAGGGCGGTATAACATATTGCAGGCCTTGAAGGGTTGAGGATCAAATTGGTTATGGTTGTAGGCCTTCCCCTCGGGCTCAAATTTTATGCATCTATGTAAGGTTGAGGGAACGCATCCCATAGCCCAGATCCAAGGTCGGCCTAACAACATATTGGGTTGGAACTCTCCCTCAAGGACCTAGAAGAGGTTGGGCCAAATGGTACGTTGCGGCTACACGAATGTTAAGGATCACGGTGCCTAAGGTTGAAGTAATAGCATCATTGAATGACCACAACATGATGGGGTTGGGCACACATGAATTCAACTAGAAGGGATTTTCATTTGTTAGAAGGCTTATGAGGCGATGATGGTGAGACTAGCACCCCTGTCAATTAGTAACATAACGGTACCCAAATGTCCCGGGGATAAGGTGGGATTAAACCGAGCAGGGTCAAGATTCTCTAGGACCAAAGTCGACAATTTCGGTCTATAGAGAAACTGACAGTACCGGCTCGCTGTACAGAGGCATTATATGGTTGGGCAGACCTAATGTTTCAGTTTGGTGAGTGTCCCTAACATGCATTGGGTGTTAGACATGGAGGTTTTAGGCAAGGTTTCAGTTAGGTAAAACCTCTATCCCTTGAAGGATTTCAACGAGAGCTTGTCGATGAGATTCAGAAGTTCTGAATGAGATTGTACAGTGTCATTTTTACAGGTGATTGGTGAAGCTGTTTGATCATGGTACGGTGGGTGATTCCATTAGAGACGGGGTAGGCGAGGTCCACGAATAACCACTCTAGGTGGTGGTGTGATCGGGATGGTGGACGGAGAAAGAGAGGCCATGGGTGTGCTTCCTTTCGCTTTCCCGTTATTTTTATGCCCTCAAGTAGCAACACTAATCATATTGATTTCGTGAACACGAGAGGAGGAAGATGGTAGAGATAAGTCATGGTCTTCGAAAGGTGGGGTTGTAATAATGATAGATCTATGATGAGGCGAGGACAAGTGGTATAGGAGAGGAGTATTAAAGCTACAGGTCTCTCCCCTTTGTAAGTTGTCTTGTCTTAACCTTTCTGTCTGAGAGAGGTGATTAACGAAGTATGGCTTTCACACACTTTGCATCCTTCTACATCATGTCCTGGTGTGCGGTGGTAAGCGTAGATTTTAGACTCATCATAACCTATAGGTCGAGGTTTAGATGGATCATAAGGTCTAAGTGGAGGTAGGGAAATGGTCGCATTCTCCACCAATATATCAAGGATCTTGGCGTAAGATCCCTTTGAGTGGGTCAAGAGTCAGAGGAAGATGAAGGTATTGATTGGGTGGTTTTTGGTAATGTTTGGGTATGGTTTGGTTCGTACGGGTGGTGATTTAGACAAGGGATATTGATGAGTGGGATTTAACTAAACGTGGCTTCTTTGGCACAAAATTCTATGTTTAGCTGATTAAATGATGAGGCCACAGATGATGTGGTATCAAAAAACAACCACGGAGCAATAGGAGTGACAGAAAACAAATGTTTTGATGATGGAATTTGTTTAGGGTTAATAGGCGGACTGGATACGCGGGATGACGATGTTGATATACCCTTAGATTTCTGTATGGGTGCAGAAGGCGTAGGTTCGTTTTAAAGAAAATGCACAGGAGGTATGATATATCGATGCAAGGTTGAGGGGTGAGGTCCCAATATAGAAGGTAGGTGTGACGGCGAGGGTTTTAGTTGTGACCGAGGCATAGAATTGAACTTGAGGAGATTGGGTTTGTCTCCTAGGTGGATGGACGACTTTATTTTTAGATAAATATAGCTGCATTTAGGTGGGTGTGTTAGACCGGGTATTGGTGAGGTCCCAAGTGTAGGGGAAGATTTGGTTAGGCTAATAGAGGTGGATGAGGTATTTGGTAGAGATGAGGGGGGTGAAGATGAGGACATAGGCATTTCAAGCTTTTGTAAACACTTCGGGCATATGGTAGAGGCGTCTAGATCGGTCATCTACATTTGAGTAGAATATGGGGTACTCAAATGCTCCCATAGGACTCATCTATCTTCTAAGGGATGACAATCCTCACGTTTAAATTGGAACTTTTGATATGGAAGAGAGGTGTGTTGTGATTCTCGATCCACTGTGGGTGTGATACAGGGGGTAAATGAGGCACTGCATCAATGGGTGTTAAGAGGTCAACTGGTCGCTGAAAAGATTTAGGCGATGAAGAACTAATAGGTAGAAGGGCATGTTTTAGGGGATCCATTATGATTAAAGAATGTGGTGATGTTGATTTGCAAGAGGTTTCTCATCCTAAGGATGACAGAAAGAAGGGGTGAGTTTTCCTCTTGTACAACAAGAAGGGTAGAAGGAGATGTTTGGGAAATAAATAAGTTAGATAAAATTCACTCACAATCTTGTAAGGATGTGGTGTAAGAAGGCTCATTTGTGAGAAGAGACCTCTGGGCGGTTAATTCCTCTATGGGTAAAGGAATGGAAAGAATTTCGTCTTATCTTGATGGTGATGAAAGGGGTTCGGGTTCCTGCGTTAATGAAGAGGCTTGATTCAAAAAATTTTTTTGATAGAGGATTTTGGCTGGGAGTCGAAAACTACATGGATTTCATGAACACTCTCATCAGCTAAGATATCTTGGTTTATGTTACTGTTAGAAGAGTGATTCGGGAATGGTTTGTTGAAACTTTTCAAATTTCAGTTAGTGGGGGCATTAGGATTATCGAGGGTTATATCCCCTACATCAACCGTTTCCTGCACGACGTTTTTCAACATCTTACAGTTTTCGTGACTGTGTCCCTTTACGCGGTGAAAGTTACAGAAGTCATTTTATTTGTACCAAGAAGGTATAGCGCGGGTGGAGTCAAACCCTGAGTGAGGTTTAACAGGAGGTAAGGTGATAGCTCCTACTTTGAGAAATTTTTTCCAAGATGACACCATAAGTTTCTCCCAAGGGAGTGTAGTTTTATGGGCTCCGCTTTATACTTATAGGTGGTTTTTGGTGGGTTATTAGACGGTGCTTGAGATTTGACCATCACCACATGTACAACTCCTTTCGATTTTGAAGTAGTCGATGTGTGAGGATTGGTGGTGTTAGGTTTGTTAGTGAAATCTTGGGTTCGGAAATTGGGGTTTTTGTTGCGCAAACCCGCAATTTCTCTTCCTCTAAGGCTTGAATCTCTAGTTTTCGAGTCATAGTAAAGGCCTCGTCAAATGTGCGGAAAGTTTAAATTTGGAGGGTAGGAGAGATGTGCTTAGCGCAGGCCCACGTAAAAAGTTCAATAAGTTCAGCCTCAGGCAAGGCATATGTAAGTTGGTTGATAAGGCCCTACCATCAACCAATGAAATCTGTGATAGATTCGTCTTTAAATTGTCAGATGGTATAGAGGTCGGTGATAGATACTTTCTTGGAAATGTTAATGCAGAAATGATCCAAGAAATATTGGGCTAGTTGGTTAAAAGAGAAGATTGAGTGCTGGTTTAAAGAACTGTACCACTCCAAGGCGGGTCCTGATAAGGACATGGGAAAGGTGCGGAGTAGTAAGGCATCGTCATGAGCAATTAGATAGCAGGCATGTCTAAATGATCGCAAGTGTTGTTGAGGATCCTCCTTACTATTAAAACGAGTAAATTTTGGTAATTCCCATTGAGGAGGATATGAATGAAGGGGGACAGAAGGGTGGATAGGCTCCCGAAAAACTTGCTCGTATGTCAGGGTGCTACAAATTCCTGAAACAGAAGCCTCTAGGTTTTGCATTTTTTCCATCATTTGTTTGATTAAATCAGTAGTTGGATGAGATGATGTTGCAGTTGCAGTAAACGGAGGTAGATTGGGCCAAGGGCCACCGCTAGACAATGGTGGGGTTAAATGTTGATAAGGTATTGAGGACGAGTGTGTTGAGGCGACCAAATAGGGATGTCCTATATAAGATGTTGAGGTCACCAGATACGTGTGTGGAAATGAAAAGGTGGGCGGAGCCTGAGAAGGAAAGCTCATGTGGATAGGTGGCAGAGAGCAAGTCATGAAAGGAGCAGTCTGCAAGAGAGACGAGGTAGGAGTGGTCAGTGGTAATGATATGTGGGACCCAAGATTAACCAAAGGAAAGCCAATTTGTGTCGTATGAACCCCTGCAGCCGCTAGGATTGGGAAATGGAGGTTAAGGATGTAGAAGGCAAAGCAGAGTTATTAGGCAGAGAAGGAGCTAAATGAGCAGCTATTACTAATAGGCATGCCAACAAGGAGTTGACCATCAGGCGTATGGTCAGGGGCATGAGACAAATAATATTGTACAGCGCTAGGATTAGCATCCAAAATTTTTACAAATTCCTTATCTCCTACAAGGATTTTGGGAACATCACTGGTATCCGTAGGGTTCCCCATAGAATGTGAAGGGGGCGATTCAAGGAAAATGGCACAGAGAAGGCATGTGAAACCATGGCGGCGGCTTGCTTCCGAGTGATAACAACCATGAGCAAGAGTACACAATAAGGTTTCAATCTATCAGGAATAGAAACAACCCTAGAATGTTGAAATTGGTAGGTTGCTGGTTTGTCAGGGACTGTAAAAGACTGTAATTAATATCGGTCTGCTAACCGATGTCGGTTATACTGTAGCCGACGTCGGTCACTTAACCAATGTCAGTATAGTAGGACTAGTGTAAGAAACTGTAAGAAGCTACTGATTTGGGGTTAACAGTGCTTAGTATGCCTACCAAATTGTTCTGAAGTGATCACAGAAAATAATGTATGATAGAGAAACAAAACTGAAAACAAGCAAGATACACAAGCAAATTAACAGACTAAGCCTAGGATTAGTTTTAATCAATTTGGGCTTATGCCCTTAGATGCAGAATGATGTCAGAATCCTAAACAAAAGACTTAGGGGAAATTTCAAGTTTGTTTTGGCTTATAAGGTTACCTCAATCGGGCGGAGGAATACCACGGAAAAAAAGGGGGGATGTTTTGAGCTGTTGTGTTGATTGTGAAGTGATTCGGTATGTGCTGTGCAATGAACCTGAGATTAATTTCTTGTCAATACCATGGAAATCACCCCCCACGTGTACGAACTGTTACTTAATCTACATTTACTAGAATTGAAAACAACACGCAAAAATGGAATGCACATGTTTTAAACCCAAATCAAAAATGATATTCAATGAAGCAAAAGAAGATGACTTTTACTAATGAAAAGATGTAAAAGCAAAGACAAATTATTTCACCAAATATAAAAAAATACCTTGTGAAATATCTAGGAGAAGAAAACAGCATGTATACTCCCTATATGAAATCAAGCAAGAAAGAAAGAAACCCGAAATGGGTCCCACCGGGCGTGCCAAAATGTTTCGCACAGAATGTTTCAGCTTTTTGGAATAGAGTTGCTTCTATCCTTTCATTCCTTTGAGAAACAGATAAGGGTTAGATCTAGGAGGAATACTGCTGTTGAATGTCGAGAGGGTGTGCGCGTACCGTAGAGAAAGATCAGATCGACTGCAAAGAACTCCTTTTTGTCTAGGAAGGACTACATACAAGTAAGAATACAAGACCACTAGATTTTAATTAGATGACAAATAAGGGAATTGCCTTAGGCCCAGGAAATATAAAACTTCCTTTCGAAGGTGGTCAGTTCCCTTACTAATATGAATTAACACAAATTCTAACAAATAAGCTATTGTCCAATCACAATTTAATTGCCTCATTGAGAACAAGTAGAGGAAAGGCTGGTTTTTGGTTTTGAATCATGGTGACCGATGCACTGGTCACTGTCACCGGTGCCTGGTTGCTGATTAACCGATATCGGTAGGGGCAATGATTTTAAGGGCTTTTGGTAAAAGGTTGGTTGTAGGGTGACTATGTGTTGTTTATAAGGCTAGTAAATGAGTGGGGTTAGGTAATGGCGTGATAGAGAGGGACTCAAAGAGTACGGTGAGGCTGTTCTTGGGGTAACGTAAGGGTAGAGGAATGACAATTATATGTAGTTTGTTGTTACCGGGTAGTAGATTCTAGGAATGGAATTATGATGGCTGTGATTCAGAATTTCAAGAAATGTTATTAAAAGGACGTACAAGATACTACTTACTGGTTATTGACGAAGGATGCAGATCCAAAGATTGTGATGAAAAAGGCAGAACTTAAGTAGGATGACCTGACAATCAGAAGATGAGCTATCCTCCACTCCCGATGATCGGATGAGTGTCACAAGGCTCTGGTTAATCAGTTGTAGTCTTGGGCTTGATGTCCTTCTCTGCAAACTCCTATCTTTCCTTCGCTTGTCTCTTCTCAGCCAAGTAAATTCCAGATCCTTCTATTGAGTTCTCCTTCAGATCAAATGAAAATCCAACCTTTTGTTTTTGGTTGGGAGCTGTCGTTTATAGGGAACCGATGGCGGTTACGTAACCGATGCCAGTCGAGTAGGAACCGGTATCAGTCAAGTCAAAGTGGGCTATTTTTAGTAAAATAGCCAGCTTTCCCTCCTTTTATCCCGAGGGATTAGTTGCGGGCTTGATCAAGTCATTATGAGGTTGGTTTTATGTGCGAGTGATGATTCATTAGTCATGGGTGTGGATGTAGGCCAAGTTATAGGTCTTAATTAGTTTAGTTTAGGGTTAGGACTAGGTCATGATGAGGTGGTGAAATGAGGTGGTAGGTATGGTGATGTGGATTTATTAATTATGAGGTAATTAATAAATAATTGTGTAAGGTTTAGGTGATGAGGTTATGTTGCGAAATGAAATGCGGGGCACAGGGGGTCGTAAGACACAAATTTGGTGTCTACACCATGTGGAACTCATTTCTTCCTTCGTGGTTACTACGATCACAAAATCCTCCTTAGAATCACTTTCACGAACCCCTCCATCCACGCATCCTTCATAGTGACAACCATCATCCTTGGAATTTCTTGCAAGGTTGGTTTGGTACATGCCAATTTCAATGGAATCATGTATCTGGTCAATCAGTCTATAATCCATAGTGTCATGCATAGTAGATGTGAAAATATTACAATAACAATATACATTTTTACGGATCGTGCGCTATAGTAACAGGAACCTACTTACATCATAATCTTTGTGGAAAATTTCACAGTCCACCATCATGGCGCATATCGATATTTGGGGAAAAATATCCTGTGTATTCCCTTATACTAAACAATATGTGCACTATATACCATTTTGAGTCTCATACACCAAGTTCTGCAGATAAATTCCCCAGTTACTTAGCCATTGCAGTGATTTGAGCCTCAAGAAAAGGGCTAACACTGGTATTAATGCTTCCAATAGCTTCAACATGTAGTGAAGCTTCCAAGGTCTTGTAAGGGTATATGAAAGTCTTGTGTGATAGAACTCTTCTAACTGGTGTTATCAACCCTCCAATAAACCACTGAACATGATGAGAAGGATGAATATCATAAGATAGTTTTGATAAGAGAGTTTTGAAATGCATGGTATATTCCTGCACACTCTCCGCCATCCCTTTTTAGATCTCCTTTAGAGTGTCAATGCTCTTATGTTTGACTTTATGGATATGGAATTAATCTAATAAGAAATTCTAAAGTACGATGTATTCTACCACTATTTTACGGGGGTCATACTTTCAGTACCACCTATATCATGCATCCTTGTAATGGCATTGCAAACTAACTTGCCTTCTACTCCAAGGTAGTGATCCCCTTTTTGTGCCACAATATATCAAACTTATGTACATGTTCTGTAGCATCCTCAACACCCTTGTAATCTGATAGATGTAAAGAAATATTAAAAAATACTTGTTAAGGCAGCTAAGGCCTTTGTTTGTTTGATTCAGAAACTTGATTTCCTCTGGTGTTGCCTCCACCACCAGATCCACTAGATCCACCAGGTCTTGTTCCTCCTGATCCACCTAATCCTCTAGATCTGAAAGGTCCTCCAACTCCTACACCCCCAGATCCACCTCTTGTAGACATTCATGGGCCCGAAGTAATCTCACCTAGCATTCCTAACATCCTACTAAACTACACACCAATAGTTTGTGATATTGCATCACTATCAGATGTGTGTCTCACACCGCTCCCAGATGTGATACCCAAACTTTTCTTACCTATAATTTTCCAAAATGTCATTATAGATAATATCACTCTAGACACAGGGAATGATTGTGTGGCCATAGATGTTCCAACTGAGAAATTATATTGCCTAGGCACATATCGGTCACTCCTACTAATACCAACTAGGTTAGCAATACTTATCTCTTGATTTATGAAGCTACGTACCAGGGGTTGGTCACCAAGTTCGTTTAAATGTGCATTGATGGATATTATTTCTCCAAGTGAAGAAATATCATCAGAAGATGAAGGGGTCTCTCTCCTGTTCTTACCAAGATGGGGGTAACACAGAATGCTCTGGTTTCACATCCTCTTCATGAAACTCAATTCCTTCCTATAACATATTCCTCCATAAATCCATCACTCATGTAACCTCAAATTATCTAGCGAACTCCCTTTCAAGATATTCACTATACTTGATTCATCTCTCTTACCTCTCCTTTTATGCCACAAGCTCCGCCATCTTCCTTCACCCTATCTTCCTTTCCCAAAACTCACAAGAATCTTATCTAGCCATAATAAATGCTTCCAAACTCAGCGTAATGATTAGGATTTTCATAGCTAAAGGGATAGTATGGAAAAATGATCATCTAGGCTCCCTTAAGAACTCAAACTCAGAAATATTTAGACAATAATACATATAAATAGTGTATTCTAGGGTATAATGTGTCAACACTCCTCTCCACCAATGATCAACATCATGCGTCCAAGTCATATCAACATCTTATAGCCTCTAATATTGATCTTGCATCAACATGCGAGATCTATAGTACCAACTTGATCTATATGCATATGTTAAAATCTATTCATAAAACTCTACTGGAGAGTAGCAAAAGAAGGTCTCATATAGCTCATAATACATGTTTTCTTCTACCCATTTACGTGCATCAAACTTCGTTCCAATACTTAATCTTTGAGAAGACACATCCTCTGTGCTCTTATACCATGCTTCAACACTCTCCAAGGTCAAGTTCTCTTTCATTATGCATCATTATGACAACAACTTTGAAAGGATGTCCCAGAAATGGAACCAAGATGTACTCATTTTTCATATACCCTTAGTACAACCTTATAATCCCATGTGCATCGGCCTATCACCCTAGTGGGCACAGGGCATTCACTTGAGGTGTGCACGGGTGCCAAGCCCATCCTTTATGTGATCATTATGAGAAGATCTTGTCATTGTTAGAGGATGGTTTATAGAATGGAAATACATTCACTTAGTTAAAAGGAAAACAAAAAAGTAACTAATGTATCTCATATTTTAATTCATCAAAGAAACTAAGCATCATTTTCTTAAACATGATAATTTAGACTTGATTTGTGCTAGTTGCATAAAAAAGAGGTTTTACACCCTTAAACATGATATAGAGAATAAATCCTGAGTTATATATCCATTAAAATAGTTTGGTAGCCATATTACAATCAAAAGGAGTCATTACAGACCATACAGATAAAATAAAAATGACTTAACCCTTACAACTCTTCCTTGGAGTGATACTATAGCTATATCCTCACACTGCAACCCTTAATATTAATCCAAATTCCATACAAAGGCCTATTACATCCCTCACATCCCATAACACTACTAATCTAAACCCTACATTATTGTAACATCATATTCTTAATGCATTCCCTCATGATCCACACCCTCTGTCGGTCATCTCTATTTAGGTCTTGATGTCTCTTATCTTCTTACAAGCATCTTCATTTATAGATGCAATACCCACCACCATGCCTTCCTTTAGGAGTAGATCACATGCCAAGTGTCAATATGGTCCTCCAATGGTGCATGATTATTTTGTTCTAAGCTCCCCAATTTCTATAATGATGTCTTTTGGGAACCTTCCATGCATGGAATATTCTTTCCTTGGCCATCAAGTCTCCAGGATGGCACCTTATCCACTCGCCATGCCTAAAGAGGTCACATTTTTCCTCCTGTGCATCTCGAATGCTAAATATGGATAAGTCTTTAGATCCTATTTTTCCTGCCTTGTGCATGTGCACCGGTTTCTCCTAAACCCTTCTTAAACCCTCATCATGTGTGCTTATCCCCATGCTCCCTTCTTCCTAGTGGCCCTATGTGCCTACACACCTTTTTGTACTTAGCCAATATTTTGAGGCCCAAAAAATGTTGAGAACTACACTTGAGTTTGGAATCGACTTATCAGAATCTCAGAGAGAGAGAGAGAGTATTCTCCAACTCAATGATTTGGATGAATTAAGAAAGCAAGTAGTTCATAAGAAAAAGGTAGTGTAAAAATATGGAATAGAATGGCATGACCAATATATTAAAATAATACAATTCCACGAAGGTGACTTGGTAATTTTGTTTGACTCAAAATATAAGGATCACATAGGGAAGCTCATAATAAGGTGTCTACGCCCGTATGAAATTTAGAAGATCTTTCCAAATGGAACTATGAAGCTTACTACTATTGATCCTATGAGATTCAGTTATTGGTGAATGGCCATAGGTTAGATTGTATAAAAACCCAGTTGATAAAGGCTCATTTATGCAATTGTTCAAAGGATATCAGAGAAGAATAGAGAAAAAAACATCAAAATTAACCTCATAAGTTGATCTGATTGGCTCACCTTCTATGATTGTAGACAATTGATGATATTTTAATATCCTTGTAACAGTCATCAACCTGAATACTTCAAGGCTAAATAAAAGTGTTCATATCTACCTTTCATGTTATCATCAACATATTAACCCATTTTTATATAAGATTTTGTTATGTAGGTTTTATTGACAATTAATTATAGAAGAGCATGATCTCCATCACAAGGAGAAATTATAGTGACTAAGAGTTCAATTTTTAGCCACAAGGAATAATATCTTGTTTGTTTTTAGCATCTGACAGAACTCATGGTTACATGATAGACATCGAGGAATCATTCACAAGTGGAAGATATGCAAAAAATGATTAGAAAATCAAATAATTGAATTTCCCTCTTTGGGAAGCATCTGTTTGTAGTAAGGAGCAGTCAACACAAGTTAAATCCATGTCCACATCACTACATGGAGCTTGCATGCATCCAAGATGCCATTTCAATAAAGCATGCACATCAATCATTACAAGCCATGATGAGATAAGTGCACATATTTATTACTTTAATAAAGCATGATTAGATTAATTATAATTTATGCCAAGTCATGAAGCAAGTGACACATTAAAATATTGTCACCTTTTAGATATGAATTTTACACCTAATCCCTCCATATTAGCTAATGTGTCACATCATTTTTTCTCATGTATTCAATGTTTTCACATCCACCAAATGATTAATCACCCCTACATGTATTACTATTCCCCTTGGTAATAATATTCAAAGCAATGAAAAGCCATCAACACATTTCTTTTTTATAAGAAAATTTCAAAAAATTGTGTGAATGCGTATTGCACCTAGAAAAGCTACGTATTTGCCATGGGAGGTGACAAGATCAAATATGAACCTTCTGCACATTTACAACTTCTTAATCATCCTCAGGTTGTGTAATACTTTTAGAATCATGGTTGGATGTAATACATTAAAAAATTGAAATGATTTGATGAGATACTAGTGATAGAGCTTAAAAATACCCTAAATAATGAAGAGGCAAAGGGAAAAGGGTTAACAATCAGGGGAAGTGACAATATTCTAATAGAGGTCATTGATTCACTAGCTCAAGGAGAGACATTTCTAGACAAAGCTAACCATGAAGCAGGAAGAAGAGAATTTACAGATAATGATGAAAACTTCATCTCATATTTCCAAGGTACTCTTAAAACATCTCTAAAACCTTTGTGGACATAAGCTGACAATTTTATCATTCAATATTTTACTTGTGAAGGGATATATTCAAGGTTAATTTTAATGCATTTTAAATTGTTAAATCATTTGAAAAAGAATCATCAAGTGAATGTTCCAAATTTATTTCATGAGATGATTAGGGAAATGAGAAAAGATGTTTAGAGGGCTATGATAGCCCTATCACATCAATTTCTAATAACCCCAGTGGTCAAGCACACTTTGTAGAGGGATCACCCTTAGATTTTATTGGATGACTTTGTGAGAGTGAACAATATTAAAACCTTATTGGGAAAGAGGAGAAAGAAGAGAAAAAACATTGAAAATTATACTTCACATATGCCACAACATGCACCACCCTCTTCCCCACCTCAAGAACCAATAAATTATGAAAGTATTCCTTCCACATAAGAAACCTATGTACCTGTTTCACCATAAATAATATTTATTGTTAAAACTTTCTTGGAATGTTCCTCCCCAGAAACATCTATTTCCAAAACCAAAAGTAAATATTCTCATTCTGCTACACATATAACTATGCCCTCAACTTCCACAAAAAAAAGAAAATCTACTCATTCTACTCCAAAAATAACTAGAATCTCTTATAGGATTAGGAAAAAGAGGAAAAAACCTCTAGTTCAATACAATCTAAACCGATCTCATTGGAGAGATATTTAGAAGCAATATAAGAAAAAATTGAGCCTAAACCATTGGAAAAAGAGTGCAGAAACACTACTCCCATAATAACTCAAGAGCCAAAATACCATGAACAACTAATGGAAGGACAAGAAGAACTAACTTAGAGTGAGGACATAGTTCATTAAGTGGATATTCATGAAGTGAGAAAAGTATAAAAAGCAATAAAAGGAGGAAATGAACAAGAGTAAATTACTGCAAATGATTTCAATGAACAAGCCATTGAGAAATTTGTTGAACAATAAAAAATGATAATCTACAAGAAAAAAATGTAGAGCGAACTCACCCCCAGTTATTATTCATGAAATCATAAAGAAACCTAAAAAACCATCTTGCTGTGAGATTGGATCACAAACTATGGGGCCCAATATTGAAAATTTGTTGCTACAAAGGTATGCCTACATTAACAATCTCAAGAAAAAATGAGAAAAATAAAAGGAAGACCTTATCTCTAAACATAAGAAGGAAAAGTAAGATAAATACAAGGAGATTAAAAGTCTGAAACAAAAAAAGAGGAAATAATGAAGGTAGAATTTGACATGTTGAGTTGCAAACCACCATCAAATGTCTATTCCGTATACCTCAAAGAAAAGGTGTTGTACCACAAGTTTTCCTACATAAATCTTGATACGATATATTGCATTATATCAGCCAAGAAATTCTTTACTCCATATTATCATAATACACATGAACTACAAAATTTATTATGTTAGCTCTATTTGCATAATTATGCCCTTCCATATGAAAAATATTGGATCCTAATTCTGTATACTGGGGATGTACAAGTTAAGGCATTATGTGATTATCTTTCAAATTAAATGGAAAGAGATAATAAAATGGAGGAATGTAGATATTTGGAGAATATTACACCATTGTATATCAGAGTTGAGGAAACAACATCAGAGGAAATTACAAAAGAATATGACAAGTATATGGAAGTATAATATAGTGTTGACAATGAGAATGGAAGCCCACAAAAAAGTTTGGGACATGATAAAATAAAGTGGAGTTCAGGTTTTTATGGCATGTAGATCCAGATAGATAGATTTATCACCAACACTCCAAAGGAAATAAATGCACTCCCATCCAGATATCCTTCCTATGTTCCATAGTGTGAACAAGTATATTGAAATAGCAAATTCATTTGGACATGATTGGTTACCTATAGCTTATCGTCCTCCCATATTTCATTTCTCAATTACACCTTGGGAAAGAAATTTACCTATCAATCAAAGGGTGCAAGATAGATTCTAGGACAGATTGAGGAGGAATTATGGATTTTTTTCATAGAATAGGAAGGAATAGGTACACCCATAGATTTTAGGAATGTGGTTTCCAACGGAGAAGATATGAATCTCTTGAATGAGAATATTCAAGCATTTAAGCCTGGGGTGTGATGAGATGTATTAATTTATTTTATAACTCCTTGTCTTTTGTATTTTGATAAGACCATTATAGCCATGTCTATGTATTTCTTAAGTACATTTTTGCACATCACTATTACAACCATGAACTTTTGGTATCATGACTAATTGATATAGTAATATATAATTTCCTTTATTAAGTGATATTATGTGTGTATTTATTTTGCATTATTCTAAAAAATTGTATGATTATATGTGTTGATTCCACTCTTGGTTGTAAGCAATTTTTCATATACAGAAAAATATATTGTGTACATCAACTCATTCTCAGCAAAAGAACTTGTCTGCAACAACTCATAGGAAGCATACATAAATCATTCACAAAAAATAACCCACATTTATTAATATCTTTTAAAACATAAAGTGATGGTACTTAAGTCCTTGTGTTTCATTAGAGAAGTAGTTATAACAGAAACATGGAAATTTGAGAAGAAAATAAATCTTTAATTTGGTCATTGATTAAGAACTAGTGAAGAACAAATTGTTGCTTAAATACTTGTTGTGTGTTTCAAACATGTGTTAAATCTCTCACCTTTTCTATTGAAGAAATAAGTGAAGAACTGATTATTAGTTGAACATTTGTTTGTTTCAAACTCATGTTGAATCTCTCACTTGTTATGTTGAAGACTCCTTGTTATATTCTTCTTCTTCTCACATGCTATAAATGATAAGATATAAAGGAAAGGTTTGGTTCCTAGTAACAGTTAGTCAATTGTAATAAGTTATTTAGATTTGGAATTAGAGAAAATCATGAACAAAGATAGAAGAGAATCAGAGTAATATCTTTTATTCTTAGATGTAATGTTTTATGCAAATAAATAAATAAATATGAGTTCTGTCATTTAGTTTTCAGTTACAGAGTTGGGAAGGGATTAACACCCAATTTATTTCTCACTTGAGGTCTTCTAAATCTACTTCATTGTTTCATTTCATGCATATTTACTTAGTAACAATCTTCTCTTCAAATCTGCAAATTTGTTTCAATAATAACATTTAGTAATAATTCATTTTCAAGTCTGAGTTTTATTTTACTTTCAACATTGTTTTGTGAAAGCTATTTCATGTTATCACTGAATCATAGCACCCTCTGATTTACACAAGTGTGTGTTCTTGATCTCACGGTGTGACTGGGTAACATGGGTTCTATCTCTAAGTTGTGGGACTTGCTACTTTAGATAGATTTCTAGAGAAGGCTAGTTCCTCTTCCTAATATAGTGTAAACTAACTCTACTAAAAGTAAATGACTTACTAATCCTAATATATCATTTCTAAGGGACCAAGGAGAGAGAAAGAGCATGAAAATAATGGAAATATACACTACAGAGGTGATGCACCAAAATAAGGGTATGAAAACAATCCCCAATGTGTCAAAATGGGAACAAAATGCATATTAGAGAGGGTGATAACAGTTCTCCACAATCTAATAACAACATTCACCATAACATTTCCATGCATTCACAATATTAATGAAATGTTGTAAGAGCATATGATATACACAATTTATTTATAATAATATTAAAGAGACAAGAAGAATGCAAACAAACACAACAAAGGAAGATACATCCATAAAATTATATCTATTTCTTTATTTATATGCATAGTTCAAACTTTTACAAATGAAAGGCCTAAATCACCATGCAAGGATTTCACTAAAAATTCCTACAATACATTGGCTTCACAAAACAAAATGACATAGTTTTTCTACAAAAAATTATCCCCCTTACAATGAGCCCAAATCTCCAATTTATAGAATTTTGGAAGAGAGAGAGAGAGAGGGAATGAAATCCATGAAATTCACTTTCCACCAATTATAAGTCATGATAAATGAGTATAGTTGGTTAATATTGACATGAAAAATCAATCTTAAGGTTTCCCATAACCTACAGTAGTGAAATAATTATTTCCCATGCTCATTAATTGTTTCGCCCAACACCATCCAACAACCAAATTGAAATTTGATCATTTTCCTTAAAAATCACAACCACATCTTCATTAATGTCTATATTTCTTGCTTTTTTTTTCAATGGTGTTGGAACCATGATTCCAATGAAGCCAATTTTGTGTGATTCCATTAAGAAATACTCAAGTTATGAGATTTTGAGTGACTGCAGCTATTTTTTTTGGAAATGGCCAGGCTTGCTTGCTTTACAGGACTAGTAATTGAATTTTATGGTTGGAGAAATCATTTTAACTATATTACCTCCTTCAAATGTTTTACACCATTATTGAAGATGATTTGGCATATTAAAATTTTGTGGGGTCCTTGATATTTTAATTTTTTGTAATGAAAAAGGGGGGTATTACTTTATTGTTTAACATTCATTACGAGCTTAGCTAGCTCGACCAAGCTATATCTTCTCCTATTCACCTCACCATTTTATCATATATATCAGCAAGTACTTTATTCATGTTGGACCCTATTTATTTTATATTTTCATCTACCTAGATGTGTTGAACTCACCTAAGCATTTGCTGACCTCCTTGCATCATGCATCGGTGGGCCATGTGTTTTTTATATTAGAGAACTCTTTAATATATTCCCCGAACCTTGAACTTATTGACCCATCACCACATATGATGCCCTCCAAACTATCACCAAATTATAGGGATACCAATATCCATGTGGCTTGGTTGACTATTCACCAATGAGCCACCAAAATTTCCATCTCAGTCCTCCTTTCAATGTAGTCCATGTTGACCACTGATTTCACATACCTAACTTACCAACTGGGACTCCACCTCACTTCCACCGAATCACCTACCCTGGAAATCATGCCTCCAACTCCCACATCACCCAATTCAGGCCTACAAACCCCATTGGTTCCACCAAGCTAGGTCAACACTATGTTGAATAGGCCACCCAAGGCATTAACCTCCGATTTCCCTGTATGACTCAAACTTTGTGGCCATCTCAGCTATCTCAAACATTTTTGGCCCATGATACACAACTCTTTTGGGCTGCTTGGGCAGCATACAAATGAATCATCAGAGCTCCTCATTTTTTGTGACTACGGGCCTGAGAAGCACGTGTGTCCCTCGTGCTCCTAGGCCACTTAGAACCTGATTCTCCACCTTTTTCACTCTCCATTCTCATCGTCAAGTTCATAATTTAACCCCATGCACATATCATTTTTTTTGGGCCCTTTGGGCCTCAATAATATTCATAAGTTGCAAATGTCTATCATTCACCAAGTTATCAACCTAAACTCCCCATCTTTGAAGGCTCATTCAAGGTATTGTCTCAGCCACCTAATCAATCATGGTCTCCCATTGGGATATGTTCTATATGCTTATGGGATTTTCTTTTACAAAATTATCTCAAAATTTCCAAGTACAGAACTCAGTGCATCTTAGAAAATCTCATCCTTTTGTAAGGGATTTGGTAGTAGTGTGTTTTCTTTGATGTTGAAAATATCTCGTTCTTGAGCTTGATCCTCCAATTTAATCCATACATCATCAGGGTAGACTAAAATGATCCTCCTAGCTCAACAGAGCTATGATTTTGGCTAGCTTGGCCCATATCAGATCAAGTTCATCCCAGTTCTCATGAACTTAGCTCCTTTTTTCATTACATTCGTTACTTGTAGGCTCACTGGTAAAATCCTTGAATCGAGCCTGATTATGAGAGAGTATCTCAGTCAGTTACTGAAGTGACTCTCCCTTCCACCTTTAAAGACTTTGATCTTCTCCCACATGACTTGGTATTCCACTTGGAAGAAAAAATGGCTTGATTTATATGATAATAGGATCTGTCATCATTGTACTTATGGGCTCATTCATGGGAAATTCTAAAACATCATCTAATCTGTAAGCCTTAATACCTGATATTCTTGCAGTGATTCACTGTCATGCTCAGTAGTGCATCCTTCTCATCCTCATTAAACAACCCATCCTTTGAATGTGAGGCTCAGCCTTCCTTTACAGATTTTGACATCAACAATGAGAGATCGACCTCTATTATAGCCTAATGCAATAATATTTTCCTAGCTCAATATTCTAGGAGGGTTGAGCTTGGCATACTTGTATGAGTTTGACCATTTACATTCTAAAAAGCTTGATGTTTCCATTACTTCTAATGTAAATATCAATTCAAATTTCAACTCGCTCAATTCATCCCAAGAAGCTCAATTTCCTTATAAAAAAATTCAGCCAGTAGTGCAACTCGGTTGGCATCTAAATGGCTCGATGATGGTTTATATAGCTTACTTTCTTTATGTACTCGCTAAGCTAGTTGAACCAGCTTGCTTAGCTCTTCCAAGGCTACTCTACAAATGTATAATTTCTTTCATGCATTCCATGTAACCTTTCAAATCATTCTGGTTCCTTTGGGCCCATAAGGATATATACAGGACATTCATGAAGAAATGTACCCTAGAATTTTCCCATTTTGACTTCAAGGTGGCCCCATGTCTACTAAACTCAGTGAAACTTTGAACTCAAAAAAGACCAAGAAGAGAAAAAAAAATATTCTTGTGAATTTTTTACTCCTTCAAGGACCTTTTTAACACATAAGTCACCCTACTTCTTATGATGACCTCCTAGTGCAAGCCTGCCTTATCATCCAAATTTTCACCTAGGGTGGAAATTGATAACAATTTGGTGACTCGCAAGGCTAATGACTAGATTCTTATATCTATTCATTGGGCATGCATTCTTCATAATCATCATGAGCTGATCTGAGATATGAAAATATTGACCCTGGAATACTTGAAATGTCATTGCCTACTTCATGGAACTAAATCACTGCTCACATTCTCAACTTTCATAAGAGAATCTTGAAATTTCTCTTGTGAGATTAGAAAATTGTTTTAAAACATTAATTCCATCTTTTCTTAGCAATTGTGATCCATCGAGGTTGAATGATGAACATCTATTATCTTGGGAATCAATTAACTCTATTAAATTTTGGTTTTTCTTCTTCTAAAAGTTTCATTCATAACATGTTTCTTTGAGCTCATTTGCAGGATAAAAATATTTTTATCAAACCTTGTAGATATGCATGATGGCTCATGTCTACAACTCAGATACTAACTAAAGGTTGAGTGAACACTGAGGAATGCCATCTTCTGTAACTTTCCAAATTTGTCCCCAATACCGATGACTTGATTTTGTGAAGGGCATGAAAAACTCAACTATTATTCTATAGAACTAAAATGATGACAATTATAAAATATTTTTCTTGATCTAATTTTAATTGATATACATCTTATTTCTCTCTATGATGGCAACCACTGCTTGTAACTTCGAGTTCATTCACTACAATTTCTCTTTTCAGATGTATGATGAACTATATACAAGACATACACTAGAAGCAATATGACATGTGCACCAGTACTTAGGGAAACTATAAACCTATTCTATTAACAAAAAAAATGTGCACAATCACTTAGAGAAATTTTATATTCCTAAAATAATATGTACAAGGGTGAGAAATTCTTCCTTCTAGTAGTAATGTTTGAGGTAGATTCTATTCAGTGGAATCTGTAGTTCTTCACCATCCAACTTGGCCAGTCAGAAGGCATGGATACTTTTGCACTCAGTGATCATATAGGGACCACACTACAGGGCATCAAACTTTGAATGTTTACCTGGTTTTTCCTGATCTACATCCCACTTTAGTATAAAATCTCCTTCTCGAAATGTCCTAGCTTTAGCTTTCTTGTCAAAACTCCTTTTGATTAGTGCTTTATATTTCTCTAGAGATTACATTTCATGCTCTCTTATTTCATCCAATTCCATCAATTCTACATACTTGGTTTCCATGGGTTCAAACTTAGCTAGTTCCAACTACTTCCTTAGCTCGAGTGCTGACAATTCAAGTGATATAAGCAATACTACTTCTTTTCAGTATACAATTTTGTATGGAAAACTACATTTAGAACTTTTGGATGTTATTATATCATCCCACCAGGATGATTTGAGTTTTGTGTTCCAGGTTCTCTGATTCTCATCAAGAGTTCTTCTTTAGATTCTCAACAAGTTCTTGTTTGTGGACTCTATTTGGCCATTACCCTAGGGGTAATAATTATATGAGGTGTTGAGATATATACAATTCTTGACAACTAATTTAGTGATCATCATACCAAGAAACACAAATGCATTATCTGATATGATAGTGGTTGTGACACTACACCTCATGACTATCCCTTCATAGAAGTCTAAGATGTTGAATTAATTTTCTTTCTTGAGTGCCACTGCTTCAGTCCACTTAGTGAAATAATCCATTGTCATAAGTATTTATTTGTGGCCTTGACTTGAGTTTGGATTGATGACTCCAATGAAGTCCAACCCAATTGCATGAATGGATGATCCACTAAAATTGGGTGAAGGGGCAGCGCTACTAGCCTTTCCTTTCCCATGAAGAACACACATTTTTTGCATTTCTTAATCCATGCATAGCATTCGTTATATATTGTAAGGATTTTGAGGCCTTATACTTGTGGATAAAAATTTCCTCCCACTTCTCCATCATGGAACTCATGAAATATATTCTTAATTTGACTTTTGGGACACACCTTAATAACACTTCGTTCACATCTTTCTTGAAAAAGATTCCTTCAATGAACACATACAAGATGGATTGCAATTTGATCTATCTTCTTTTAGTTTTGTTCCATTCTAGAGGGCATAAACCTATTTGGATATAATGCACCATGTCCTGAGTCTAAAATGGAGCGAGTGTATCCTCAACTGGCTATTATTGACTTTCTTGTAGCACTAAAACAACTTCTCTATAATTTTCTATTGTAGTTCAAGTTTTTTAGAAGCTAGTTGTTCACAATTTTTTTTTCCACAAACTAGTTTAGTCACTTTGATCTCAATATCATACTCCATTACCTGAGTGATCCAACCTTCCCTCTTCTCATTTGAATATTTGTTCATAATAAATTATTTTACACCAGCATGAGACACCAACAATTGAATCTTATTGTTTGAGACCAAGTGCTAGAATTTCTTCATGATTCTAATAACAGAAAGAACATGTTTTTCAATGAAAAAGTATATTACTTCATAATATTTCAAGATCTGGCTAAATAATGTTATGGGCTATTCTAAACCTTCCTTATTCAACTATACCAAGATAAATGAGATTATGTAAGACCCTCCAAAAGTATACAACATGAATTATTTTGAAAATTTAGGGTTGATAAGAGTTAGAGCTTGAGATCTTGCATGTTTAATGGCTTCAAAACTCTCCTTACCTTCAGCTTTCCACTTATATGCAAGACTCTTCTTCAAAATCATGGTTAATGGTTTCACCAAGGTGGAAAAATTAGGCACAAATTGGCAAAAAAAATTATTCTCCCCGAGAAAATTTAGAGATCTTTCTTGTGAATTGGTAGTGGAAAATTTCAGATAGCTTCAACTCTTTCAAGATCAATTATCAGTCCTACCTTTGAAACAATATGGCCTAGCAATTTTCCTTCATATGCCAAGAATACACACTTTTTCAGATTCAATGACACTTCAAATCTTCTACACCTTTGAAACACTTTCCTGAGATGGAAAAGGTGGTCTACTACATATTTTGAGAATATGGTGATATCATCATGATAAACAAACACTATCTTATTGATCAAGCCCCTGAATGCCATATCCATTTCTCACTAAAATGTTGCTCCAACATTTGACAATCCAAATGGCATCTTGAAATAAGAATATGTGCCCCACTTTGTAGTGAAGGCTATCTTGAACCAGTCTTCTTCTTTCACCATAATCCTATTGTACCCTAAATAACCATCTAATACTAAGAACCTTTCCAAACCAACTACAACCTACAAGATTTGATCCATTGAAGGGAATGGATAATGATCTTTGAGTGATGCGTTGTTCAAATCATGGAAGTATACACATAGCCTGATATCTCTATTTCTTTGCCTCACCGAAACCAAATTTGAAACCCAACTCAAATTTTTGATAGGAAAGATGATACTAGCCTCTATCATCTTGTTCAACTCTTTTCTCATGACAGGTTCAATATGAGGATTCACCAGTATTTTCTTCTTCCTGATGGGATTAGATTTAAGGTCCCTCTTAATAGTATGTTGTGCTAACTTTAGATTGAAACCTCTTAAATCCTTATAATTCCATGCAAAGACATTAGGAAATTCTTGACAAAGTTGAAAAAATATATATTTTTCTTACGAAGTACTTATCTTGCCAATCTGACACATATTTCCTTCACCTACTGAAATGGGCTCTAAATATTCACCCTTTACTTGAATATTTTCCTTCTCTTTCTGGAATTGATCGTTTAAGTTGAATATTGAATCCAAGTACACCAAACATTTTTCTAGTTTGTTAGTTCTCAACCATTCCACTTGGTCACCATAACACTACTCTAACTTATCTTGATTTATAGTGGAGAACGCAAATTCTTCTTGCAAGAAATTGATGATTTGTTGATCACTTTTGAAGACTTTCCAACTTTTATTGTTATCTAGGACAATGGGTCTTACAACCAATTTGATATGAGGCTAGGATTTCTCACTTTTGATGCTTTCCACAATGTCAAATACTTCCCCAATTTCTATAAGCCTATCTTCTGTCTCGTTCTTCTTTCTCATGATGGAATTGATGTTAAAAGCTTTGAAATATTCAATAAGATCCCACACCTGATTCTTGTTGTTTTTTATAAGATACTTCTTAACATCATTTTCCCATCTATCTGGATTTACAATTAGCTCATTATCTCTAAAAAATTTCAAGTTTTTAATGCCTATCCTTCTTGCCCAATGCAATCCGTGAATTAAATATTTGTATTCAACTGTGTTTTTTGAACAAACAAACTAAAAATGGAAATTTGAGTAATATTTTGTACCTTGTGGTGAAACCAACATTGCTCCTCCTCCAACACCTTATCTAATCCTTGAGCCATTAAAGAATAGTTAACATACTTCATTGTCATCTTTGTGATTCAGCTTGGTGATGCTAGGGAGAGGTGGATTCTCTTTGTGTAAGCAATATAATCCTAATTCATCTTCTTCCATTTCCTTGTAAGGATGAAAAGAATGCCTCTTGTTGGCCCAATCATCAAGAGTTAAATCTAGAATGTTTCCAATTTTTTTATCCTCTTCATAAGCTCCTAGGAAATCTTCTTGATTGAAAGCTGAATAATTTTCATTAATTGGATTTAGCGTATGAGGCTCTATGTGGAAATTTACAATAGGTTCAAACCTGATTGTAGCCTTATCTCTGTAACTTGTTCTAAATAACATGTGTGACCAGTAAATAAATAAATAACCTCTAATTTTAGCAGTGAAGTCTCTTGATGAAAACAATTCAAAAAGTGGTGGCAATTCTAAGACCAATACATCTTGCAAAAATGTGACATTTGGGCATACATGTAGTTGTAGACACCTAAACTTAGCACTGCTAATTCCAGTTTCAGCATTCGATATGTCCCCTTCATTATTGAATTACACCCCTCATATTTATCAAATATCAACATCGTCACCATACTTATATATATCCACATCCACCATTAATTAAACAGAACCCTTCATTTATTAATTAAACAACATTACATAACCTAGATAACCCACTTATACCCTTTAATTAAATTAATTTAATAATTATGTCACCACATCCCATACCCCTTTAATTAATTAATAATCTCACATTCCTTAAAGTTACATTACCCATATCGAAAATAATTAAATAATTAATTATACCCTCACACCTCATCTTGATAATTAGGACACATCACTAACCACCTAACCATCTCTAAAAACAACTTCAAAAAATACCATGATGACTCAACCTAACTACCCAACTCATTTTCTAACCTTCTAAAAATCTATAACTTATCCCTAACCTCCTCTAAAAAGCTAACCTCTTGAAAAAGATAACCTCTTAAAAAAAGCTAACACCCTCATCCTAACAAACTCAATTCGGTTCATAATTTTTTTACCTCCCCCCTTAATCCCAACATAATTCCAAATCTTCAAAAAATCAAACCATAAAGAGATATAAAAATCACTCAGAATCAATCGTCAGTGATTCCCCAAATCGTAGGCAATTTTCCTCTATTACCAAAATAAACTCTATAAATACCAACTCCAAGCCTTGATTTTAAAGAAGGATTACAAGTGTATGTGATGTTAACGCTCCATATTTTATTATTCTTATATCATTGACTTCTCACAAAGTGATATAGTGTTCAATACCAGTCAAAGCATCTTTAAACACCCATAATCACACCAACAATATTCCGGCATAAACAATATTTCCCTTTGGATGATTCATCAACAATATCATACATTTCTCTACATAACTAGAAAGATATTGAAATCACCTTTCCTTCGCTTCTTTTGGTTTAAAAAGGGGGCTACAGTTCAAAAGTTGTGATCAAAACATCAGAGGTTGGTTTTTGTTTAGATCCAGAGCTTCACCATCAACAAAATCATCATCCTTTAACCTTCACCTCTTTGGTAATCTCACTTTTTCTAGCATTGATTGTCTATATAAAATCAGGTATCTATCTTTATTTTTAACATCATCATCTATATATTTTATTAATTAATCATTTCCTTCAAGCTAACTCGTCTTTTTAGCAGTATGTACACATCTATAACAATCACTAGTGATTCCCTTAATCACTTGTGATTCTCCTAATCGTCAGCCATTCCCTTAATCACATATGATTCCCCCAATCACTAGAGATTCCAACCTCTTAGAGATGATTTCAATTCTAATTTCATTTCAGCTATCCAAAGCCCAATCCTAACCATTATTTTTCCTTTACAAATTTCTATTGAGCCTCATCAAGATCCTTTGAGCCATCTACAACATTTTATCAAATAAATCTACACCACTCGCCTTTGTGAGTGTATATCCATCCACACATTTTCTCCTTTGATCCATATTGTGATTCCTCGACTCCCTTGGATAAGGAACCACCTTTAAACTATTGGTCATATTCTTTGTTCTCATTTCATCATTTATTACCAAATTAATTTCTTGAATGCAGATTGACACCCTTACCAGGAAGTCCATTGATTTTTGAGGACCGGCCTTTTTGAGGCAATCCACCATATATTTTACTAAATTCATTTTGTTTAATTGCTTTGATTTACATGATTACTTATAGGAGAGAAACATTTTTCAATTTATTCATGGACTACAATATAACATAATCCACATCCACGGGTATCATGGAAACCCCATCATACTGAGGTTTGAAAGGTCGTATCATCTTGCTTGCAAAAATAGGTTCAAGACTAGCAAGATTTATTTTTAAAAACAGTGTAAGGATTAATCCTTTGATTACTCCAATTTTTGTCACTAGTTTCCCATCCAATTACACCACACTTCTAGAAATGACTTCATACTAAAGGCCCAACTGATCAGCTATTTATTTAGGCATTACAAAACTACTTCCTCCCTAATTAATCATGTAATTGTGTACAAGATTGTTTCCAATGATAGAAGATAAGTAAAATGGAGGAGGCTTCATGTTTTTACCTTCTTGACCTCCTTGTTGAGGTGCATTGGTAAGAACCTTTTCTTGATCTTTGGATCACTTATTTGATGCAGACCAATTTTTCATAGTAGCTTACAACAGATCTCTTTTTCCTAGGATAGCCAATGACTCCCACATTGAGATGTTTACATTCAATTTATTAATTTGCTCAATAATGTTGAATGGGGATGGGATATTTTTTTCTGTTATTTTCTTTTTTACAACCTTCTCTTGTATGGGAGTTAATACAACTAGTATGTGAGCTGGTTTAGAAGGTGGATTGGGTTGATTTATCACATATGGGGCTATAATTTTATTTCTAACACCTTGTGGAATGATAAAGGGTTGTTAAGTGATTGGATTGGATGACTTCCCTTCTTCAATATTCCTCTTTTTAGACCATGTATTGTCTATTACATGTTGAGAAGGTGCCTGATTTATACCACAAAAATATTCAACCTGCCAATTTAAAAGTGTGGTCTCACTTAGAGGTGTCTCTTGAGTATATTCATGTTGTTGATTCCTTCTTGGTTTATCTCTTGTTCCACACCCATTTTTGTCACCATTAGAGCTTCATTCAAGGCACCATTGAAACATGTTGACTGATTGCGAGGTTGATTGTAAGGGAAACACTAGTCATATCTTGAGCCACAATATTTTGCACTGGTACCAAGGCTCTAGATGTGGATGCAAAATTGTGATTGTAAGGCTGAAATGGCCTATTAGGAGGAGGTTTTACTTAGTTTTGACTTTTAGATTGATAAGGTGGTCTATTAGGCTGATATGCAGGCCTATTAGGTTGGGTTTAAGGTTGGAATGATTTGAAATTTTGGTCTTATTGCCTCTTAATTGTTACCAACTCATTTCCTAAGTTTCATAGTTGTTTCATGACTTCTTAGGTCTCACTTAAAGTGATAGAAGATGGGGTATAAGATTTAGTAGAACTTTGATTTTTTGGGGTAGGAATGGGAGCTAATGTAGGTGCTTGACTAGTTTTTAGAATCCTTAATTCTAGATAAAGAGGAATGGGTGGCCTAGGTATAAGTTTACCAACTTGAATCAAATAATTTTTAGCTCTAATAATAATGTTATAGGTTGTTGATAATTTTGTACCTCCCATAGATTGTATCATCATGGAAATATCATAACTTAAATCCTTTAGAAAGTAAAGGAAAGCACCTTCTATTGTTGGTCTCATAATAAGTAGAATTTTATCCCATGTCCTTTGAAACCTGAAGTTTAAATCAACCATCTGCTTGTTTGGCACTCTCTTAATTTTGGTTAGTTGTTCCAACAAAGATAAGTTATTTGCTTTTTCCCTAAATTTACCATGAAGAGTTGCACACATCTGATTCCAATTTTGAATTGATCCTACTCCTAGGATTTTGAACCATTGTAGAGCTTTGCCTTTGAAATAAGAAGCCAATAATTTCACTACCACATCCATTTCATTGAACTCATGTATACCACAAACATTTGTAATGTCTTGAATGTGATCAATTGGAGTTGTATGGTTCTCTCCAGTGAAATATGGAATGTTCTTCAAAGCTGTAACTAGGATTGGATTTTTTGCATTGAGAACAAGTGAGCCGTTGCCCATGAAATTGACATATGGATTTGGAGGTAGTTATTATTGATAATCCATTCCTATTGTTCTAAGATTTCTATCTGATTAAATGAAATTCCTATCAGCTAGAGGTGTTTATATTGTTCTATTTGGTGGAGATGGAGACCTTTGGATTCTTCTCCCCCTTCTTACTCTACCTGGTGAGATTTCTAAGTATTCAAAAATTCTTCTCATAAATTTGACAAGCCTAGGTTGCTAAAACTAGTGAATCCTTCCCCTTTTCGAGTCATCAGATGTGTAATTTTGAATCTTCTTACAAGCTAGAATTTCATAGCAAGTGTACACCAATCTTATAGTAATTAAAATTAAAACTACTTCTTTATCCCACTAGGCATGCCAGATTGTTATCACCAAATCCCATCACCCTCTAATTTGTACAAGTGTGTGTGCTTAAACTCATAGTGTGACTGGGTAACATGGGTACTATCTTAAAGTTGTGGGACTTTATACTTGAGATATATCTCCAAAAAAGGCTAGTTCCTCTTCCTAATCTAGTGCAAACTAACTCTACTGAAAGAAAATGAATTACTACTCCTAATCTATCACTTCCAAGGGACCAAGGAGAGAGAAAGAGCATGAAAATAATGGAAATCTACACTACATAGGTGATGCACAAAAATAAGGGTATGATAAAAATCCCTGATGTGTGAAAATGGGTTAAAATTCATATTAGAGAGGGTGATAACAGTTCTCCATAAGTTTAAGAGAAAAATGGTTGGATGGAAAAGAGTTGTTCTTTCCAGAGATTGAAAGTGTTTACTTATCAAAAGTACTCTACATAACTTACCTATATATATTATGTCTATGTTTAGCATTCCTACGGAAATTATTGACAAATTGAAAGAATCCAAAAACACTTTCTCTAGAAGGGAACTGAAGAAAAATTCAAGAATCATTTGGTGGTATGGGATCAAGTTTGTACACTTAAAATAATAGGTGGGCTTGATATTAAGGAAATCAAAAAAATGAATATTTCTTTAATTTCTAAAATGGGATGGAGAATGTTAAAGTAGGAACATCCCTAGATTTTATTAATCAAAGTTAAATACCTAGCTCAATAAAATGTGAATTCATTCCTCTATGATGACCAGTTGCTTCATGGATCTTTTTTCTGGAACAACTTGATTCAAATGAGGAATTTTATAAAAAAGGATGTAAATGGAAAGTGGGAAATTATAGGGATATTATTTTGTGGAGGGATATATGGACTAATTTCAGTTTGAATGATAGATTTTTTTCTATTAAGGATTTCTTAGCTAAAAATTATGGTACTAAAGTCAAAGACTACATTTAAATTGAGGGAGATAAAAGAAGATGGAAACAACTCAGTGTGAATGTGTTGGAGCTAAACTATGTGGTTTTATCTCTCAAAGAGAAGCTAGATATCATACCTCTAAATCAAACTGATGTCAAAGATGAATTTTTTTAGAGTAACTCTTTTGATGTGGAATATACTGTCAAATCTATGTACAACTCCTTTTTTGAAAATATTCATTGTGATTTCAAATGGAGTAGAATTTGGTTGCCTGAACTAACTCCCAAAGTAAAATTATCTTTTTGGCTTCTCCTTAAAGGAAATATTCTTACGAATGATACTTTAATCAAAAGGGGGATTTTTATGCAAAATATGTGTTGTATGTGTAAAAAGGAGGTTGGGGATATTAAACATCTTTTGTTACATTGTAAGTATACTTCAAAGCTTTGGAGTTTAATTTTTTCAAGATTCAATATTTATTGGATCCTTCCAAATGAGTTCTTACAAACTTGGGGACCATGGTACCCCCCATATAAACACTACATGGTTTGGAGACTATGGAAACTAATTTTGCCTCATACCATCTTGAGAATCTGGAAAGCTAGGAATAATATAATATTGAGGAACAATAGACAAATTTGTAAAAAAATAAACCATATTTCCAATGTTGTAAAAGATAATATTGAGAGATTTAAATCCCCCCAAAATAAACAATATCCTAAAAACTAAGAGGTTATTCTTTCAACTTGGAAAATTGACTTTGAAATCATTCAGAGACATAGAATTCCAACCATTTAACAGGTCTACAATAAATTAGATCACTCCTCCCAATTATTGGTATAAGCTAAAATATGATGGAACCTCTAAGGGAAATCCAAGTGTAGTTATTGGGGGAGGAATATTATGGGATCACAAAGGTGTTTAATTGTTTCTTTTATAGGAAGAATGGGTCACCAAACAAATGATTGTGTTGAAGCCTTATCAGCTCTATGGGACTTAAGAATTACTAAGGATTACAATATTATGAACATTATTAAAGAAGGAGATTAATTGAATATTATAAATCATATGAATCAATTTTATGCCCCTAGTTGGACAAATAAAGATTTTATTCTTGAGTCTATAAGTATTTTTCATGCCTTCAATAACTTAAAAATTGTCCACACTTAAAGAGAAGGAAATAGAGTGGTGGACACTTTGGAAAATTATGGATTTAATAGAAAATTCATCACTTGGTATCATGAGGAAACTATCCCCATCAAATTACTTAATTCTATCATTAATGATAAATGTGATAGATCACTCCCTACATAAAATATTTTATGTGATTTCACCCGCTTTATTGGTAATGAAAGTTCACTTATGTAGGACGGGTACATGCATTTATTACCATAAAATTTCACATGCACATTGGTTTTGTAGAAGATTGGTTAAAGAGTGGATTGAGGAAGAAAGAAACATGTTTTTAACCTGTTTGAAGCAGCTTAAATGCATAGGTGAAAGAATGGGTGGAGCACCTTACCAAATCGAACCTCATTGTGACCATGAGTGGAAAGATAATATTGAGCTTTTGAAATTTTTACA
The DNA here is from genome assembly GCA_019776745.2 of Taxus chinensis. Taxonomy (NCBI): domain Eukaryota; kingdom Viridiplantae; phylum Streptophyta; class Pinopsida; order Cupressales; family Taxaceae; genus Taxus; species Taxus chinensis. The sequence goes on from CM034146.1 coordinate 332,776,595, forward strand.
GCTAGGAGGGATTTCAAATTTCATCGAGAAGATCCAAGGGTATGATCAGAATATTACCATACATTTTTCCACAGATAGGAAAAAAATAAAGGTGAAGTATGGTGGGAAAGACATTCAGATAAAAAAGGGGTTAATTTTAGAAGTTATGGGCCTTAGTTTGGAAGGCATCAAATTCTTTAGTAAGAGAGTAGATAATAACACAAAGATTACAAAATTCATCGAAGCAGGGGAGGAACTTTAGTTCATCACAGTGGGTATAAAGGTAAATTCCATCGCTGAGCCATTTAATGAACTTGCTAAGATAATGGTTTGTTTCATTACCCTTGAAGGAAAATACATCATAGTACCCATAAAGCATTTGGTATTCTTCAATCATTTTTCATAGGAACCTCATTTTTTACTTCCCACATTATTTTCTAAACTCCATGAAGCACTCCATCCTTGATTATCAAAATCACACTCATACCATTCCCCTTCACCAGGGCTTAATCTTCCTTCTTCACATGTACTGCCTTACCCACCACCTTGTCATACCTCCTACTCATGTCTTTCTACCCACTCCCCTCAATCCTATTGCTACTGTCACTCCCACCATTGGCCTTGGACATAGAAAAATCATAACTAAAAAACCCTCATTTTCTAAAAAGCACCATTATCCCTTTGAGAGAGTCCTCCAGAGTAGTAACGACATGGAAATTATGAATAATATTTTGCATTAGCACCACTAGACAAAACATCGTTACTCGGTAGGAAAATGAGGATCTTCTTCACATAATTGAAAAAATGGAAAAAGAGTTAGAAAATCTTAAAAAGGATATGCATTAGATGACTAAACAAAGGGGAAAAAAGAAATTGAATAATGATGCTGGAATTGGTGAAGAACAAATCAATGAACTCTACAAGTAGCTGAATTCCTTGGATAATAGATTAGGGAATTCTAAGGAATGACATGATCACAAAATTTATATCTTTAGAGATATTTGTGATTTCCTAGAACAACATGTCAGAAGTATTATCATGCTCAATGGTATCTCTGAAGCTATTTAGGGCATAGATACTGAAATGGACTAGGTCATTTCATAATTGGATGTCAATGATCCTACACATGTCACTTCTTTGGCTCTATTTACCTCACTTCAGACTATCAATTCAATAATTGATAGGGATTCTAAGAAGTAATCTACTACAGAGATATTTTGATGTTGTTTTGATGTTGCTATGTTGTGGTTTACTTGCTACTTTTTTATAGTTCTATAGTTATATTGTCTTCATTTTGTATTTTCTTTTTTGACTACTATTAGGCTTCTTGTGATATCTAGAATTTGATTCATTTTTGTTGCTTTCTCCTGTGGATCTAGATTTTGAGCCTTTTTGTAATAGGGTATAGTCCCTTCAAAACTATTTTCCAGTAATAAAAAAATAGTTCTCCATAGTCTAATAACAACATTCACCATAAAATTTACATGCATTAATAATAATAATGAAACCCTACATGAGCATATAATAGAAACAATACACCTGCAATAATATTGAGGAGGCAAGAAGAATGTGAACAAGCATAGCAACAAAAGATACATCCATAAACTTGCTTCTATTGCTTCATTTATATGCATAGTTTAAAATTTTACAAATCAAAGGTTTGGATCACCATACAAGGAGTACACTACAAATTCCTGCAACACATTAGCTTCACAAAAAATATGACATTTTTTCTACTAAAAAGTATCCCCCTGACAATGATCCCAACACTCCAATTTATAGAATTTTGGAAGAACGATAGACAGGGAATGTGATTCCTTAAATTCACTTTTTCACTAACTACATATCATGATAAATGAGTGTATTTGGTGAATATTGACCTAACAAATCAATCTCAAGGTGTCCTAAAACCTACAATAGTGAAAGAATGATTTCCCATGCTCATTAAATGATTCTCCAAACATCATCCAACAACAAAATTGAAATGTGATTATTTTCCTTTAAAATCACCATTAAATTTTTATCAATTTTTGGATTTCTTGATTTCCATGCGTCGGGATCATAACCATGATTCTAACAAGACTAATTTTGTGTGATTCCATTAAGGAATGCTAAAGTTATGAGCTTCTAAATGACTACAGCTATTTTTTTGGAAATGGCTGGGCTTTCTTGCTTTACAGGATTGGCAATTAAATTTTATGGTTGGAGACATCATTTTAACTATCTTCCCTCTTTCAAATGTTTTGCACCATTATTTAAAATGATTTGGCATCTTAAAATTTTGTGGGGGCCCTCATATTTTAATGTTTTGTAATGAAAAAGGGAGGGTATTAATTTACTATTTGACATTCATTGTGATCTCAGATAGCTCGAACAAGATTTCTCTTCTCCTATTCACCCCACCATTTTTTCCCATATGGATCGATGATTCATTTATTCACATTAGACCCTATTTATTTTACATGTTGGTTTATCTAGATCTGTTGATCCCACCTAAGCATCAACTAACCTCCTTGCATCATACATCGGTAGGCCATGTGTTTTTTTAAGTTGGCAAGCTATTTTATGTATGCCCCAATCCTTAACCTTTTTGACTTTGTGCCACACATGATGCCTGTCAAACTATCACCAAACACCAAGGCTACAAATATCCATGTGGCTTGCTCGACTATTCACCATCAAGCCACTAAAATTTCCATCTTGTTCCTCCTTTCAATGTGGACCATGTCAACCACCAATTTCACATACATGACTTTCAAGTTGTGACTCCACCCTACTTCCGCCAATTCACCTGCCCTAGATGTCATGCCTCCAACTCCAACATCACTCGATTTGGGCCTACAAACCCCATGAAACTCACCGAGATAGGTTGGCTCTATGTTGAGTAGACCACCCAGGCCATTAACCCCCAATTTCCCCACATGACTCAATCTTTGGGACCATCTCAACCATCTCAAGCACTTTTAGCCCACGATGCACAACTCTTTTAGGTTGCTCAATCCACCTACACATGACTCACCCAAAAATCCATAGATCTCCTCATTTGCAAAAACTACAGGCCTAAGCTGCACATATGTCCCTCATGCTCCTAGGCCACTCGGGACCCGATTCTCCACCTTTTTTGCTCTATATTCTCATCGACAAGTTTATAATTTAACTGCATGCATGTCTTGAGTTACTCAGGCCCTCTAGGCCTCTAAAATCCACATTAGTTATAAATTTTTATGGTTCACCAAGTTATTGACCTGAACTCCCCATCTTCAAAGGCTCGTCAAAGTTCTTTCTTAAGCCACCTAATCAATCCTGGTCTCCCATCTTGATACGGTCTATACACTTATTACCTTGCAATTTGACAAGTGTCATTGGGAATCATAAGTTAATCAATTTAATTTTTCAATCTAGGGTGGCTTCAAATGACTGTTTGTAGTAAAGGGGACAGTAGGAATATAGACTTAGGGTTTTTATCTTAACAATAAGAATTTATTGAATTGGTCATGATTAAAAATGAAATGCATGAAGTTAAAGTAATGTAATTAGAAGTACAAATAGAATTTAACCAAAACATTAAGATTTAAGACACCATTGCATTCAAAAAGAAATAATAAATTGGTAATAGTAATTGTTAAAGAAAAGAGCAAGAAAGTAAGAATGAATCTCCCTCTCATTGGGTAGGAGTGGCCCTTTCTCATGTCCTTTGATTAGGTTGGTACTGAGATCCTACAAAAATAATCTTTCTCCTGAATTTCATCTTTATTGAATTCAAAATATGCTACTACAATTGAAAAAATATAGAACTCCTAACTCTAATTACATTCTCTCTTTTATAAAAAAAATAATCCTCGTTTATGTATGAGACGTAGTTAATTTGAATGACTACTTCTAAATCTAACAAACTATTTAAAATAAGCAATCCCCTTGATTCTTTGTAATCCATTAATGGTGGGAACAATTCATAGGTTTTTGATCTTGAAGTGTTTATAATAACTAAAGATGGGATCCATGGTTAACTTTTTGAAGGATTCAATCACCCTTAGAAGATTCTCCAAATCATAATTGATTGAAGAAACTAAAGTGATGGTGAGTCTTCAATTATTATTGTTTCACTCTTCTTTTAGATTGAATGTTTATTGATAAATGGTGATGATTCATGGTAGAAGATTATGTTTCTAGTTGGAATTCTAGAATCTAATGTATTTGCATGTGTTCCTATGTCACTCAAGATTTGAAGGATCGGGTTTGATGAGATAGATGATTAAATGTACTATCTTTAGGATTTTATCAACAAGGATGAGATTCCTGCACCAATACTTGAACCAGAGTTCTATGCTAACATATGAAAAAGATTCCTATGCCAACATATATACTAAGTCCTGTGCTCAATGTAAAAATTCAACATATGTAATTTTTTACTTAGAATTAATGTTTATCCATATCATATTCAATCCATTTATGCACACAAATTAACAAGGTGAAACATCACAGGTACACACAATAATTTCCCATAAACATATTAGAGTAGTAAATATAAAGTATGTATTAGTCCATAATGCAAAAATATATGAAAATTAGTATAGGTTCTGACATGGCTTAAACATAATTACATAAGGTTTATCATGACAAAAATGGGGCTCATCACCTCCCCAGGTTGACTAGAGATTTATCAGTTCCTCATGCTACCTATTAAGGATTTATACTATCGTAGAATATTCATACTCATTTGTAAATGTTTTCCATGTCTCATCAGTTGTATCACAAAACACAAATTGATCCACCACATTCTTGTGTCAGGTAGTATAACTATCTTCTACCTGATCACTAGTTTATTTCCATCTTAGTATTGGTGCAAGAAGAAGAGGTGGCCTATAGCGCATTTCAATCCATTGGTCTTTAAGTCCTAGAATATGTTTTCATAAATATTTTTCCATTTTTAAATACCACCCGAGATTAGTGGGTGAAATTAATTCCTTCCTTTTATATGGTTTGGCCAACAGTTGGCTTCATACCTATGATGCAAGAAAGTTAACATTAAAAGTAGGATCTCCATATCTTTCGATCCAGAGCTCGAATTGGCACGTTATTTATTCAACGGAAAGCTTGTGAAATTATCTACATGATTCTAGGGTAAAATTTCGATTTTTGGTACAGTTCTATGAGAGAAAAAATCCTACAGAAATGCCTCTGTACACGTGATCTATGGCCAGAAATGACACTTTTGATCAGAACCATGTAATGAATGGGTCGCATCTATCGTGGTATGGGCTATAAAATCATTCCTCAATTGGGGATGTCTCTTGTCCCAACTATCTTGCCTTCTAGGTTTTGGCTCTTACAAAGGGTGGAACATTCTTTTCCCTTCTGATATCTCCACTCACCTCCTCCCCTTGATGTAATGGAATTTTTATGGTTGAAACAAATGACCTCAATTGAACCTCTCGTTCTTTTGTTTGTTTTCTATCTTGCCTCTCTTCATTACATGTTCTAATTTACATGGCACTGTGTATGGAGTTTTTCTGTGTGAAATTTTCTCATCCTTCCCATTGCTCACCTCTCCTTGACAGCAAGATGTTCAGCATTTTCCTTTTGGTGCATCACCATCTTTAGTGTAGGATTTTCACATAATAAATTCTACCTCTCTTCTTCAACATCATTTTAGAGTAGTGATTAGGATGCTCCTACAAATTGATCATCAGAGGAGTTTCAGGAATTCAATGCCTTCAATCTGGAGACCTTTCTGGCAAGTCAACTTTATTTTCCATGTTGTGCAATCACATTGATTCCTTTGATCAGAACTAGGGCATAACATCCAGTTGGAGCTGTGAGTCTCCACACTGTTATGGCACACCCGGTGGAACCTTAGAGGTCATCCAACTTCATATTTAACAGGTTGGTGTTTTCCTGTGAAAATTTCAGCCTTTGGAGGCAACTTGCAAACACATCTGGCGACTCCATCTGATCAGCAACCCATTTCTGAAGTTGCAGACCCGTTTTCCATCCTTCCTCAACCTTCTTTCCATCTCTGGTAGCATTCGTTTCCATTCCATGAAGTTGTGCAATCATGACTTCATTTCCATCATGGAACTCACAGCAGCAAGTGTTTTAAACATGATTTGAGGGAAATCCTCCAAATCAGCATTGTTGAACAAATTCAAAATTATGCATACCCATATGAGTAATGATAAATCAGTTTGGCTATGGATTCCAATTTAGAAGAGTATGCTAATACAATATGACAATTAGATCGCAAGACACTACTTTATTGGAGAAAATCCAAAATATGGAGGCTTAGATGGTGCAGTCCAGAGCTGAAACAACTCAGATGAGATCTTTCAGAATTGGTTACAGGACTCCTTGTCCATGGGGAGGCCCTTTTCCAAGACACTTGAGCCCTCAGGAGAAGTTAGACTTCATGATGAAGATGCTGCCCCAACTTGCACAATGGACAGCAGAAATAGACCTAACACTTCGGTGTTGAACAACCTTGTCAATGGGTAAGTTCTACACCAATCTGGTTTTTCTCTTCCCATTGCTCAAGTAGCATCATCTCATTTGGACTAGCAAATTCTAAATCCCCATATACTGTCCCAAGTTTTGATCCCATTTCTCCAACTCTCAGTCTTCCACCACACCTGCAATGGTGCTTTCCTTTTTCCTTCCAAACAGTCATCCCCTCCACAAGATTAGAATAAATATTTTTCAAAGAAATAATGATTTCTACCTCCTCTACCATTACAAAAAAATTCCAAATCAATTGAGTTGCAACCCATCCCTCCTCTTGCATTACCAAACCCATGTTGGGAGGATGAAAATTACAAGAATGCCAGCCATGAAGGACAGCAAAAAGAAGAGCCAGAAAATAGATAAAGAAGTTCACAAATCTGAAGTTAGTTTACACTCTTAAATTTGGGATGCAAAGATCCCCTTGATGGTTAAGCCTACAGAAGAGCTAATGGGAACAAATGGTATGACTGATTTTGTTGCAGCAGAGGAAGAGCAAAAAGAAGAAGCAGAACAGAATGTAGTGTCCATGTGGAGGGAATGCTGATTCAATTGTTCAGCCATAAAGGAAGAAGAAGAAGATCTTGCAGTCCCAACTTGTCCTCTAGAGTAGCAGATTGAAGAGTTTGACTTGAAAAACTTCATGCTAGAGGAATAGTTGAATAAAGAGCAAGATTTTCTTCGAGTAGTGGAGAAAAAAGAAGTTGCTCTAGATCCATAACAGCAGAGGAGCACATTCTAGCTGTGCGGAGGAGAAAGTTGCAGATCCAAGAGCTTTGAGCACAAAGCAGGCTACATGAGAACCTTCAGTTCTTCTTTCTACTTCACATCTCTCAAATTCTAGTACTGAAGAGGATTTTGATCTCTCAAACTCAATGTTGGAGGGAGAAAGAAACCATGGTGGTCAAGTTACAGATCAAGAGGACACCATGAAGGAAGTTGAGCATTTGTAGCAACATCATGAGGTAGTTTATCTATCAGATTTGGAGGACTGTTTTGATGGGGAAGATCCGGTTGAGTTTCCACCATTCTCTCTTTCATCATCCACATTCCAAACACAAGAGCCTGCTGTCATGAAGGAGAGTATTCATTTAGCCTGCATTTTATAAAACTCTTTTCAAGATTAGAAGATTTTAATCTTTCATGTCCTTCATTGGAAGAAGAGAAATGGTAGAAGGGTTTACCATTGCTTCCACACCATCCATTCAAAAAGGTCTACAAGAAGACTCCATTTTTGGAGTTGAAAATCAGAGCTATGGGCATATCAAACGGATCAGACCTTGCCCAATCAAGTATTTGGCTTCATTGGAGCCAAAGGAGAAGTCACAACCAGTCATGCTTGCTATCTGAGGATGAGGGTGAGCTAAAAAGTACCAACGATCAGCTGTCATACCTCTTCAATCCAAATGCAAAGCAACTAAAAGAGGTATTGAATTTGTTTTCAGCTGATACCTTGATGACTTGGGTGGAAGACCAACTTCTTGTTGATTTTCCATCTCATCCTAATCAGCTCATGGTCAATGCCAAATCAATTGCATGACAACCACTTTTGAGAAAGGGAAGCTATGTCTCACAACCAATTGCAGGGTTTGTTTAGCTTGCCTTTGCTCCCAGTTATTAGAGTAGGTAGGTTTGCTTTCAGTAAAAGAAGTGCTTGTGCACACTCTGCATGTTCCATTTGGAGCATGTATGATTTTCAGTTATGTACATAGTTTTTTGTAGTGCTGGTTCTGCTCTTGCACAGTCCATTTAGTGGAATTTTTTTGAGAATGACTCCATTTCCGGTGGATTTCCAAGTGGCTCAGAGAGGAGGTTTTCAAAGTTCAAATCAATTGCAGGTTACAACTCATGACTCCATGACCCAATGGATGCTTCAGGGCAACTGGTAATTTCATCTAACAAGTAGATGACCCCGCTGAGTCGCCAAATTGTTATCCAAAATTCACCCCCCAGGGGTAGATTTTGATAACATGCATCAAATTACTTGAAGTCCCGAGCAAATAATTGATTCAGGGCCAAAAAATCATGTTTTTAAAGGGCCCCCCTTAGGAATTCTTTCTAACTCTCCCATCCAAGTTGAAAAGAACAAGTTTGAGAAAAGGTTTGCAAAAAATCAAGCTTCGGGCCAAAAAAAATTTTTTGCGAAAAATGGCTAAGTCCTAGTCCTCGCAGCAGTCTGGGGTAATCAGCCAAAAAGCCACCAGGCGTTCTACGCAGCAATTGGGACATCGGGACACGTGGGGTGTGAAAAAATGAGAAAGGGACATATGGGACAAATGTTACGCGTGGGACGTAGATCGAACAGTTTGGCGCAAGTCAATCGAACAGAATTGGAAGAATTTGTCCTAGACAGTTTGGGACATCCAGGAATGATGGTACGCAAAGGACGCGGACCATATTCGGCCGAAAGTAGGGAAACTTTCACACAAGGACAGTCTGGGACAAAGAGACGTGTGGGACGTGGATAGCTTGGAATGGAGCCGCCAAGTGAATCAGAATCACGCCACGTGTCTTCGGACTCTAGGGACGGGGAAATTTTGAAATTTTTTTCCAAAGGAAAAAATGAGAAATGGTTGTGCTTAGTGCACTTGAGTCCTTAATGAAATGGGAAAACGTAGAGAATACCAATCTTCGAAGGACAAAGTGTGCCCCTCAGGCCCAAGCCAAGATAATGCCATTTAAAGAAATTAAGGAAAACATAGGAATATACTAAGTGAGATATTACCCCACAGATAAATCAGAGCTTACATGTCATCTCAAGTTAGAGTGCGGAGATCAAATTTCAAATATTCTCCTGCCGATCCGTTTTGGCCTAGATCTTCAGATCGCCATTCTTTCCATCCAGAGCTATTTTCATGTTCTTTATATCAATGGAAAGCTATTGAAATTATTACATTTTCTAGGGTAAATATTCACATTTTGGTTCATTTTGGAGAGAGACACATCAAAGAATTCCTATGGATGTGATAATGGCCAGAAATGAAAACCAGCTTAAATGCAGTAATAGGTCACCTCTGTTCATCAAATAGGGAAAGATACATGAAATGAATTAAATAAAACCTAGAAGGGTTGGGGTAGATATGGATTTCCTCTCTCTTCCCTCTCTCGATTCTTCCTATAAATTGTGAGGATTCTTTCTAAAGGTGGTTCATCTTTTCAGCTCTGCCCTCCCTTCTTTTCTTCTCCAGGGTTGAAGATGGAGTTCAAATCCCCTAGATATCTGTAATGGAATTTTAGCCTTTTACCATCTGGATGTTCTATGCAAACTTTGAAGCAACATGCATATGTCCCATCCTAATAAGTTCTTTGCTTGTTATCTTCAGCCTAATCTATCATTCACAAGGTGCTATTTTGTGTTCATTACAAGTACGGAGCTGTGTTCAGGAGATTATGGGACATTTTCTGTGTGAAATATATCCATGGGTTTGTAAATCTGTCCATCCTTCCCATTGCTGACCTCTCCTTGTTCCATGGCAGTTTTGATAGATTCAATATTCTCCTTCTCTGGTGTATCCGTTTTATAGGATTTTTGTTCTTTTTCTCTTCCCTCTCTCTCTCCCTATCTACTTGGTGGTTAGATTAGGATTAGATTATCATTCCTGCTGGAAAGCATTTGGAAGGTAGTTTAGGATAGGAAATCTGGCTAGATTCCTTTCTCATTGCTGTCCCACACTTGGAAAAGGATTCTAGGTGCAATCACACTAGATGCTTATGGTCAAACTAGAAATCTGATCAACATCCAGGGGTACTAAGTTATCACTAACAGATATTTTTCATCAATATATGATTTATCATTTTGGGTTTCAATTGCTATTTTACTTAGCTGGTTCATGTTAATTGATCCCTTGTAACCTGTAGTTTGAAGGTGGCTTTCTGGAAATTAGAAGCATTTTTTCATCATGTCTCATCTATTGTATCAGCTGTAAACACAAATTGATTTAAATAATTCTTTTGAAGAGAGTAGTAACTTGTATCTTCTACCTAGATCACTAGTTTATTTCCATTTAGTAACATTTCTGGCATGCAACCATGCCTGTGGCATTTCAATCATTGGCTTTAAGTCCTATGAATATGTTTTTCCAGAATTCTATCTTCCTTCCCTTTTCAACTCATATTACCTTAGGATTTAGTGGGTCAGAATATAGAATATAACACTTTCTGTTTAGCTAATTGGCCAACAGTTTGGCTTGATAACTATTATGCAAGGAAGTTTATCATTGATCAGTAGGCAATCTACTTTATCTTTATAAGTTACTTGATTCAAATAATTTAAAGAATGTAGAAAATGTACCTAACATGATAAGAATGTAGTACAATCCATTTTTCATGGTGAAGGCCTGTTGAAAATATTAGAGCCTTCCTATTCATTATTTTCATTAGGAACCAACTATAAATTCTAGAACTATACTTAATATTTCCCTTTGTATCTCCACTCTTCCTTGATTTATGGTTGCAAACTAAAACATGTAATGGAACCTTTTCCACATACACTTATTGGTAGCTTCAAATTCTTCTCATTTGAATAAGAATTGAGTTTGAGTTACATTAATCCTTCTTTCAAAAATGTAACTTGTCATTTTCACTTGTGTATGCAACCTATACCTGACATCATCTTAAGGAAAATCAATTAGGTGGCCACTCAATTTATGTTTCTTCTATTTCTATTAATCTGTTCTTCTTTAAAATAGAGCATGTATTTTCAGGAGAGAATGGTCATCCAACTTATTTTGAAGAGAAACATATGTTTTGCAACTAATTTCATATTAAACTAGAACTCTTCCTCATAGCTTCGTCAACTGGTAGTTCATATCTTCCTTCTTTTTAGGATCCCCTTCTAGATAAAATGATTTGAAGAAGGAACAAAAGCTAGAATGGAGCTAATCCAAATGAACAAACAAAACCCCAAGGTGAGCTTCTACTACATACTGCTTACTGTTATTTTTCATGCATGTATAGAGCTTCTTATTTCATAGGGCTTTACATGTTTCTGGTTTTGACAGTGACTAACATTTTCAGGAGGAACATTTGAAATCGGTTGAAGAGAAACTAAATTCTGTAAATGAGTGACTACATTTCTTTCTGCAGATTCTTACATCCATAGGATGAATGGAATTAATATAATTGAATGTCTTTTCATAGAAAGAATGAAAATTAGAATGACAATCTTGTAGCATTTAGTAATGAATGATTTCTTGTATAGAAGCATATGATAGTCTATCCCATAACTCAAGATTTCACCTATTCATGTAATTCATGAAGGGTCATAAAGAGAACAATAGTATATCCTTTGATCAACCATGTTAGTTTTCTACAAGACTAGCAATGAAATTGTAGACTATGTGGAATAACATTTTGTAACAGCCTGTGAGGTGTTGCATAGATAAATATAATCATTAACTATTTCAGCTTTGTAACAATATTGAATAATCAATATTGGTCCTTAGCTTGGTGGACGAAGCACCAATAGCCTTTCATCGTTAATGATCTGGTGTTCGAGTTGCCCATTGGGGAAAATAGCAAAAAATTGGATTGCATTAATGCTTTATCTAATTATAGATGTAACTTGTTATATGGTTTAACCCCAAAAGACTGGTATCTAGCTGATTTTGGGTTTTGTGTGTTAACAAGATTTACTAAGAGGGTCTTTTGATTGAGTGGGAGTCAGAGTGATGAAAATTAATTGGAATAGAGAAAAATAATTGTCAACTATGGATGTAGGTGGAGGATTATTGGTGTCCTAAAGATCTGTACTGAATTGGATTGAGGACATATTTGATGAAGATGAAAATGGAACTTTCTTGACCTAAAAAGACTCTAGGTATCTATAAGATTGAGCCTAGCACATCGGTGGCTTCGAATTTTAACAGATGCAAAAACGTCGATGAAATCTTTAGCAAATTTATATGAAACTGAGTGTCGAACAAGGTCATTTGATGAATTTTTTTTTAATTCTAAGATGCAAAAAGGTGGATCTATGTCTAATCATTTGAATGATTTCTGGGTTTAGAATTAATTAAAATCTGGTAGAATTTTCCAATGATGAACTGAAAGCAATTTGATTCTTATGCTCTTTTAAAGCTAGTTGGGATAATTTGGTAATGTTAATAAGGACAACTATTTCTAAAGGTTTGAAATTCGATGAAGTGTAATCCTTAATGAGGAAATACGTAGGAAAATCTTAGAGGATCATCATCTCGAAATCGCTTTAACTGTAGAAAGCATAGGGAAGTCAGTCTAAGGAGAATTATCAAAGAGAAATAATAATAGGAGATCAAAGTCAAGACAAGGAAGATCTAGATCTAGGTACCAGAGATTTAATTTGATAGAATTGTGGAATGAGAGGGACACATGAAGGAATGTTGGTCCAAGGAAAACAAAGAGAATATCATCAGAAAAGAAAGATAAATCTAAAGAGGAAAACATCACAAGTGAGGTAAGTAAGATGCCATTATTCTCTCCTTGGAATAAATTAGAATTAGATTTTGGAACTTCTTTCCATGCTCCTAATAAGGGTTATTTCAGAAATTATATTCAGGGTGATTTTGGACATGTTTATTTAGGTGATTATGAACCATGAAAGCTTACTGAAGAAGTAATTCAGGTAGACACCTATGAGCAGTGGGAGCATGGCATATATGAGGAGATGGAATACTAGGAATAAAATCAGAGATGGTTACATTCACAGTCAAGTTGTCAGTAGTAAGAAATTCACTACAGGATAGGTTTACAAATTGTCAAGGAAGAAGTCAGTAGGTAAGAACTTTATATCCATCTACATGTGTTACTAATTCCTTTTCTATGTTATCTACTACAGGTTTACATGCAACCATGTGGCATAATCGGCTAGGTCATATGAGGGTGGACTTAAAAGGTACAAGGTGAGGCTTGTGGTAAATGCATTTACATAGAAATTAGGTATTGAATTTGATGATATTTTTTCTCTTGTAGGTAATATGACTCATATTCATACTATTCTAAGTTTGGTTACAAAAAAATATTTTGAGATTTTTACAAAATTGATGTTAAGATGGCTTTTCATCATGGTGATTTGAAGAAAGAGAACTATACAAATTGTTTTGGTTATGAAGTCAATGGTAAGGATAAAATTGCATATAAGGCTTTAAAATGACCTGTGATCAGTGAATGGAATATGAAAGAAAGAGACTCCATAGGACAATGGAGTTATAGAAAGAATTTGGAACGGTTGATGACATATTGGCTTTCTTTGAAATTTTGGGCAGAAGTAGTGGATAAAATAGTATATGATAAATGGGACTTAACAGTGAGCACTATATGTGGATTTTCAAAAGAAGCCTAGTCTAGAAAAGAGCTAGATTTCTATTTTCTTATAGTTTTTGGCTCAAAATATTTTGTGAATGTTGATGGGGAAAATAGGAAAAAATTGGATGCTAAATCTAAGAGATGTACTTTCATTGGTTATGGATCTAGTGATTTTGGGATTTAAAAGATTCTAAGATTGTTAGGAGTCGTGACGTTAATTGGAATGAAAAAATAATGTACATGGATCAGGTTTTGGTGCCTAAACATGAATTGGTTGAGGATATTTTGAAGGAAAATCAACTTTCAGACCTAAAGTAGACATCCAAAGACACCAACGTCTATTCTATAGAAACTGATGTTGGTCAGGATAATTGACATCGAAAGATAAGATTGGGTTTAGAACAAATATCCAATTGAACTAGTGTCGATAGTCCTCGAACCAATGTCGTTAAGGCAACTACATTTGCTCGAAAAATATAGGAATTGTGGTTAGTTACAAAATTGCGGTCAGTTATAGGTGATTGGAGTCAGTCACTAAAAAATATTGACATGAACATGCAACAGGCACAGAATGATCCCCAGACACCCCTAATCTAAATGAGAAGGTCACAAAGGGTAAGTAGTCCTCCAAAGAGATTTTAACCTTCCTTTTTTATTTATTAGTGACTAATAGTGGTGAACCAGAAAGCTTTGAAGAAGCAATTCAGGTAGATACCTATGAGCAGTGGGAGCATGGCATATATGAGGAGATGGAATACTAGGAATACAATCAGAGATGGGATTCAGTAAGTTTTCAGTAGGTAAGAAAACACTATAGAAAAAATGGGTTTACAGAATCAAGGAAGAAGAGGGTGGACTTAAAAGGTACAAGGTGAGGCTTGTGGTAAATGCATTTACATAGAAATTAGGTATTGAATTTGATGATATTTTTTCTCCTATAGGTAGCATGACTTATATGGATAGTATTCCAAGTTTGGTTACAAAAAATATATTTTCATTTAGAACAAATTGATGTCTAAGATGGCTTTTCATTATGGTGATTTGAAGAAAGAGATTTACATACAACATATGTTTGAGTTATGAAGTCTATGGTAAGGATAAAATTGTATATAAATTTAAAAGGAGCTTATATGGGCTCAAGAAATCTCCAAGGAAATGGTATTTGAGGTTTGACATTCTTATGCATAAGTATGGTTATTAGAGATGTAAATCTAACCATTATGTTTATTTTCAGAAGCTTGAAAATGGGAGCTATGTTATTTTGTTATTGTATGTGGATGATGTTCTAATTTCATGATCTAGTATGTAGGAAATTAGTAAACTTAAAGAAAGGTTAGCTCACACATTTACAATGAAGGATTTAGGAGCTTCAAAGAAAATCCTTGGCATGAAAATTCACCAAGACAAGAAAAACAAGAAGTTGTACTTGTCTGGCTTATATCAATAAGGTGTTGGAAACGATTAATATGCAAGTTTTAAAAATTGTTAGTACACCTATGGCTAGATGCTTTAAATTTAGAAAATATTAGTGTCCTTCATCACATGAGGAGGTTAAGTACATGGCATGTATTCCCTATGGTTCAATAATTAGAAGTCTTATGTATGTCATGGTTATTACTAGACTAGACATTACACATGAGGTGGGAGTTGTGAGCAGATATATGGATAATCCAAGTAAATAACATTAGAAATTAGTCTAATGGATTCTTAGGTATTTGAGAGGGACATCCCATATGGAGTTATGCTATGGAGGGTCAAATATTTCTATATGTGTCTATGTTGATTAAGATATGGTTGGATATTTTGATGGCAGGAGGAACACCACCAAATATGTTTTCATAGTAGGTGGAATGACAGTTAGCTAGATTTCTACATTGGAAAAGGTTGTGGCTTTGTTTACTATAGAGGCAGAGTATGTTGCAGCTATAAAAGCTAGAAAAGATATTATATGGATGAGTAGGCTCATAGAAGAACTAGGAATCAAGAAAGAGAATCACAAATTATACAGTTATAGTCAAAGTGTGATCCATCTAGAAAAGAACTAAAAATTTCATTCTAGAATGAAACACATTCAGTTGAGATATCACTTCATATGACACGTGTTGGAGGATGGGCAGCTGAAGTTAGAGAAAATTTATATGGATGAGAACCCCGTGGATATGCTAATGAAGCCATTGGTAAGGGAAAAGTTGGAGCTTTACTCCACTTCTATTAGTCTTTGAGTTTTAGATTTGAAGACGAAGAAACGGGCCAAGGAAAAGGAACCAAGGATGGTGATGCACAACATAGTGCAACCATTGATCTCCAAGTGGTAGATTGTTGAATGTGGATCTTAATTTCTTCAAATGAAGCTTGTTTTCACATGTTTCTTGTTTTAACAATGACTGAAATCTATTAGGAGGAAACCGACATTGGTCAAGAGGTAACTGACATTAGTAAAGGAGTGACCGAAATTGGTCAGGAAGGGATGGACATTGGTCATGAGTGTAATGGTGCTTTGTTATTTAAATGATAATTAGAATAAATATTTTCCTTTAAAGATGATTTTTTGATTATAAAATAATTATTATTTTCCCACAATAGATATATATTTATGTATGCATTGTATGAGGGTATGAGAGAAGAAAATAACAATTGTTTTCGTGTTAGATTTCTTGGTGAATAAGAAAGAGTAGCTGAGGGAGGGAAAATAATTGAAAATAATGTGATGTGTTGGAAGATAGAATATCTTAATTTTATTTCCTCTGTAAAGCATTCACTAATAATATTGGTCATTTTTTGGTGGACGTAGCCCACACTAGGTGAACAATGTTAAATCTGGCGTTATCTTTCTCTTGTTTATTTTATCTTTTGGCTTATTTCCACATTCATTGCTTGTATGATTTATCTAATTTTAGATATGTGCAACATTGTTATATGGTTTAACCCCAACAAGTAGCATTCTTCCATCCATTTGATCATTCCCCTCAATACAATGATTTAAGGGAAGGCCTAGTCTTTTTCTTTCTACAACTGAGTAACAGATGCTTTTAATTCCAATTTAGCATCTTCCAATACATATGATTTCTACTCCATTTCATATAGGGCTTGTTTTAATTGAAGAGTTACACCTTCCTGGTGTGATACCATACTCTGCAGTTCTTGAATCCATTTTTCTTGAGAAGATAATTGTTTGGAAAAACTGACATCCTTAGCTTCCAATAATGTTTGCAATTAGTTAACCATTTCTTGAGCCATTTGAAGTTCAAATTTTACATTAGAAAAGGATAGCACATTAGGAAAGAAAGTATCAGGGTCTAGAGGAGAAATCAGTTCTCTTTCCTCCATGGGTGCTTTACCCTTATTCCTAACCAATCCTTCTTCAATAATGGATGGAAGAGTTGGCTCGTTTGGAGACTCAGGTGGAGTGTTAACCAATGTTTAAATGGTTTTGGTTTCTTCATGTTCTTACTTTGTTAATGGATTTTCCTCAAGGGATTCAATGACAACGTGGTTTGTATGAGAGGTATGGAGGCATTTGCTAGGTATACTAGAAATGGAAGAGCGAGAGTGTTAAGCACAAGATAATACTGAGAGGAGGGGTGAATCAGTATTATGATATTCTTTTAAATTTAACACTTAATCTCAGATCCGTAAGCACAATTAATCAGTTTCACAAAGAATATATCAAAGCAATCAATGAATGCAAAGAAAACCAACACATTGCAAATAGACATAGATTTACGTGGAAACCCTTTCGGGAGAAAACCGTGGAGAAAATATTCTTTATTATATTTCTCAAGTGTTTGTAGGCACTAACCTACGGGAGACACCAATCCCCAAATTACAATTTTTGTAGGCACCAACCTACAGGAGCACCAACCCCTTTTTGCTAAGCACCAACTCAACAAGAGACGCCTATCTCTTCAAATATGAAGGCACAAACCTTCCTCACAAAAAAACAAATTCTTTTCTATCTTTTAGGTTGTTGTTGCTTCAACAAGTGATAGAACAAAACTGCTGCTTAGAATATCCTTTTTTATTTATTTCAATCCCTTCACATAAATAAATCGCTGAAAATTTTCATCAAAAATAAATCTATCCTTCATTCCTTTTTATTTCATATTCTGCTCTTCCTTTTCTCTCTTCACACAAAATATTCAATATGTGTTCTTTTTTTAAATTAAATGATTCTATCTCCTTATATATCCTTCTCACATCCTTTCGAAAAGACACATCATTCTAACCAACACAACCTTTCCATTATTTAATTAACACTACTTAATTAAGTGCATTAGTCAGCTTAAAACTAAAAGTAATTAATGCAGCCCATAAAAATTATTAAATGCACATTCAACAATGCAATATACTCCATTAAATGCGTTGGCCCTTTCTTTAATAAAATTGTTGTCATCATTTAATCACTGCCAGCCATCATTAAATCTTGTTTTTCACCATGAAACATTGCATATGAATGCCTTAAAATGCTGATATATTTCTCATATGTACCACTATGTATATCTTGCTTGTACCATATAACAATACTTCTTTTCATGTAGTTAAACTTTCATTTTCAGCCTTTCTATACTGCTGGTTATTTTCGTTACTTTCTACCATTTCCATCAACATCTATCAATATTTCCATTAACTTTTTTTCTCAACATCCGTTAATATTTCCATCAACATCTATCAATAGTTCCATCAACTTCCTTTGTCAACATCTGTCAATATTTCCGTCAAATTCCGTTAGACATTTCCAATAACCAAATACATCAATGATTAAGCCTTTGACATCAATGACAATATTTCCAACAATATCCCCCTTTTTCATTAATGGAAACCTTCAAAAAAAACTTTTTTGCAACTCCCCTTGATGTAACTCCCCCTTATAGTCATTCTACCCCTTTGACATCAATGGAAAAGGGCCAATCTAGGAGCTAAATATTGCAATTTTTAGCTCCCCCTCAACTGATGCTTCTCTTGATTTTTCAATGGGAAGAAGCAAAGGATATTACTCCCAACTTCTGTCATAGATATTCAAATGTCTCCTTTGGAAGTGGTTTGGTGAAGATATCTACTATCTGTTTAGATGTAACAACAAATTCCAGCTTTACCTACTTTTCTGTCACCTGCTCTCTTAAGAAGTGATATCTTATGGGAATATGCTTTGTTCTGGAATGCATAACTTGGTTCTTTGAAATACTTATCGCATTGGTATTATCACACAATATTGAGATTGGATGATCATACTCTACTTTGATATCTTTTAAGGTTTTTCTTCATCCATAAAATTTGAGTACAACATAACACTACTGTTATATACTCTGCTTCTGTTGTGGATAAGGATACAAAGTTTTGCTTCTTACTTAACCACGATACCAAGCTATCTCCAAGGAAAAATTCTCCTCCACTTGTACTTTTTCTATCATCCATGTCTTCATCTCTTTCTAATTCATATTTTATAGCCATGAATAATATTTCTTCATTATCACTATCTGAGTCACTTATCCCACTTTCTTTAGATGATCTAATACTTCCTTTTGAATATAAGCTTTTCTTTTGCTTTCCAAATCTTTTCTTGCCTTTTTTTTTCTTAAATTCCCTTTTGGTTATGTTTTCTTTCCTCATCATTACTATCTTATTTCTCTGGACACTTAGCTGCAAAATTACCAATTTTACCACAGTTAAAACATTTAAATGGTAACTTACCTTTGTACTTTCCAAATCCTTTCTTTAACTTTTGAATGAACAAGGCTTCTTTATCATCTTCTTCACTTCTTGAGTTCTCATTCGACTCTGGTTCTTTGATTTTCTCTTTCTTTGAGACTTTGAATGTAGCTTCCTTCTTTGATGGTCTATTTGACTCAGTCCTCATTTCATACGTGATTAGTATTCCCTGTAGTTCTTCCATGCTCAACTTATCAAGATCCTTCATTTCTTCAATGGCAGACACCTTAGCATCAAATATTAATGGTAGAGATCTTAGAATCATTTGAAAGATTATGGATTCTTCAATATTTTCTCCTAACCCTCTTATGGCATTGACAACCTCATTCACGTGAAGAATATAGGCTGCAACATTCTCCTCATCCTTCATTTTCAGGGTCTCAAATTGTCTCCTATGAGTTTGAAGCTTAGCCCTTTTAACCTTGTCATCAGCTTCATAGATAGTTCATAGTTTGTCCCATATCTCCTTCACTGTGTCACATTGCATTACTTTAACAAAATCAGATTTTGATAGGCCGTATAGGATATCATTCATCGCCTTGGCATTGTTTTCAAAATCCTTCTTTCCGGCTTGATCTATCGATGGAACTGATGGGATTATATATCCAACTGTTACTGATTGCCAAATATCAAACCCTAGTTCCATTAGATATGTTTTCATTCTTGTGATAAAAGATGCATAGTTTGTTTCATCAAACAATGGAGCCTTGTTTGAAGAAAAACCTTCTTGTACTTGATGAGTAGCCATATGTGCTTCTGAGATCTACCTTCCAATTGTTAGATTGTTCCTGAAGGAACCTACTCTGATACCAATTGTTAAGCACAAGATAATACTGAGAGGGGGAGTGAATCAGTATTATGATATTCTTTTAAATTTAACACTTAATCTCAAATCCATAATCACAATTAATCACTTTCACAAATAATATATCAAAGAAATCAATGAATGCAAACCAAACCAACACACTGCAAATAGACATAGATTTACATGGAAACCCTCTTGGGAGAAAACCACAGAGAAAATATTCTTTATTATATTTCTCAAATGTTTGTAGGCACCAACCTATGGGAGACACCAATCCTCAAATTACATTTTTTGTAGACACTAACCTACAGGAGCACCAAACCCTTTTTGCTAAGCACCAACTTAGCAAGAGACACCTATCTCTTCAAATATGAAGGCACCGACCTTCCTCACAAAAAAAAAAAATCTTTTCTATCTTTTATGTTGTTGTTGCTTCAACAAGGGATAGAACAAAACTACTGCTCAGAATATCCTTATTTATTTATTTCAGTCCCTTCACATAAATAAATTGCTGCAACTTTTTATCAAAAATAAATCTGCCCTTCACTCCTTTTTATTTCATATTTTGCTCTTCCTTTTCTCTCTTCACACAAAATATTCAATATGTGTGCTTTTTTTAAAAATCAAATGATTCTATCTCCTTATATATCCTTCTCACATCCTTTCAAAAAGACACATCATTCTAACCAACACAACCTTTCCATTATTTAATTAACACAACTTAATTAAGTGCATTAGTCATCTTGAAAACAAAAGTAATTAATGCAGCCCATAAAAATTATTAAATGCACATTCAACAATGAAATATACCCCATTAAATGTGTTGGCCCTTTCTTTAATAAATTTTTTGTCATCATTTAATCACTACCAGCCATCATTAAATCTTCTTTTTTACCATGAAACATGGAATATGAACACCTTAAAATGTTGATATATTTATCATATGTACAGCTGTGTATATCTCACTTATACCATGTAACAATACTTCTTTTCATGTAGTTAAACTTTCATTTTCAGCCTTTCTATACTGCTGGTTATTTCTATTACTTTCTACCATTTCTGTCAACATCTGTCAATAGTTCTGTCAACTTCCATTGTAAACATTTGTCAACTTCTGTTACACATTTCCATTAACCAAATACATCAATGATTAAGCCTTTGACATCAATGAAAATATTTCCAAAAGAGAGTATGATTTTTTAAATTTAAGCCATCGTCTCATGCCATTTCTCTTTTTCAAAAATTAATGCTTGCAGATTAGATGAATGAGACCCTAAAACTTGAGATAGGTTTTTTCCTATCAAAATTTTTTAGTGGCAACACAGATAGCTTCATAGATAAATTAGGGAAAATTAACCTTATACTAGGGTTCTACCTTACTGTGGCGTAGATGTATGAGAATCCTCAATAATATAACTAGCACTATCTCATACTGCCCATCACAAATAAAATATCTAATTGACCATTTCACTACCCCTACCCAAGGTTCTGCTATACTTAGTATTTTGATCCTTTTTTCCTTCCCTTTACTACAAACTACTAACGATAATTTTTTTCTTCTTCCTACTACAAATATTTTAATTAATTCATGATACATTGTCCACTAAGTAATAGCTAAAACATCATTTGGAACTTCAAACACTTGACTGATTATAGTTTGGATGAAGGGTATTTCCTTACCATTTACGGTTGAGTATATTTCCTCCATGTTCCTTAAAAACTCCTCTATCATGGGGATGTTGAATTCTTCATATTCCATGAGAAAATTCAACCACCTGGCTTTGTCAAAAAATTCCAATGAATTTACATCCACCAAGAGCTCAATTGAATTGGTAGGCTCATGTCTAAGTCTGGGTCCCTTTTTATGTTCAAGAAAGTAGGAATTAAGTAGCACAGGACTGGTACTACAATAATTGCTAAGAATAGTGCAAGAGAAGTATCGTGCAGGATAGAGAGAAACCTAATTGAGGGCAAAAATGTCTAAAAACTTTATTTTGCAGGGTATATAACCGAATTTGGAAACTTCAAGCTAAAATCCTGAGGTGATGTGATAATTACTTTGATGTGTGTGAAACATTATGGCATTTAATGGGTGGTGGGTTTGGATTGGATTTTGGGATGTGTGATATGACTTGGAAAAAGGTGGTTAATTAATATACATGATGGAACAATTTAACTTTAAATTTAAAACCTTACAATGATAAAGGTCATTAATTGTGCATACCTTGATATTAAATCTTGTCAATCTCCATCATTATTTGAATTTTTAGAAATGTGACACCTCTCCACCACCTTTCATGACATCATCCTTCATACGTAAGTGCTACTACCTTTTTATTCCTATTGATCAATTCAGGAGAGAGAAGATCGCCAGTGTTGGTTTCCAATCTTCTATGTTATATAGTTATGTGTGTGTGTGTGTGTGTGTGTGTGTGTATTATTTCTTTTTCCATAAACATTGGGTGCCATCTTTGGTTTTCACCCACTACTTCAGAGAAAGATGATTGCCATTTCTGGTTTTCAATCATCCCCTCTTTATTTCTAGAAGTTGATAGTTTAGGTATGCACTGTGATAGGTAAAGAAACCTTGCCCACACAATGAATATCTGAATCTTCTTTTATTTCTCATTGAAACTCTTGTCAAGATGTTGGTTTACGGTATAGCCTCATTTTGTGACCATTAACCAACATTAATTTCCTTTCACCATTAATTGGAATCAAATGGATGGTCCCATCATCATATACTTCTGCAATTTTGTAAGGACCCATTCACCTCATATGTAGCTTCCCTTTGAAATATTTATATTTTGAATCAAAAAGTAAGGCATGATCTCCTTTTTGAAATCTCTTTAGCTTGATTTGTTTGTCATGTCAGAGTTTCTTTTTTGTTGGATGATCTTAGTCTACTACAATCCCTGAAGCCTGATCTCATCCAATTCTAGCTTGTTGTACCTTGGTCAATTCAATTGCCACCGAAGATTTCATTCACAATGTATGGATTTCAAATTTTATGGGCATAATTGGTTTCTTACCATAAACCAATTCATAGGGTGTAAAACATGTTGTTGTTTTCTATGTAGTATTATAGGCCCATACTGCTTCTAGGAATTTTTAGGCCTAATTCTTCCTTGATATGTCCACAATATTTGTAAGTATGTTTTCTAGTTCTCTTTTGGTCACCTCTAGTTTCTTATTTGATTTTGGATGGTAGGGAGATGGATTCTTATGTTTCAACTGATATGTCTCCACAAAATATCTAATTACCCGTGACATGAATTATGGCTCTTGGTTTGACACAATTTATCTTGGTGTTCCAAATATTTGGAAGATTTGTTCATAGAAAAAATTTACAATCTCCTCATCTCTTGTATGTGGAAGTGTCTACACTTCAGCCCATTTCGTAACATAGTTAGTAAAAACTAATATATACTCCTTACCTTGTGAGGTTGGGTTTAATGACCCAATGAAAACTAGACCCCACTTCTCAAATGGCTCTAAAACAACTTGTGGTTGAAGGGGCATCTCTAATGTAAATGTCAGTTTCCCCATTCTCTGGAATTTATCACACCTCCACACATACTTCTTGACATCCTTGAATAAGGAAGGCCAATAGTATCCAGATCCTAGGATTATATGAATGGTTATTTGCACCAAACAGTGGCCTCCTAATGGTTCATAATGGCATGCTCGTAGAATATCAAATATTTCATTCTTGGAAACACACCTACGTAACACATGATCAATACCCCATTTAAATAGGATTCCATTCAACCAAGTATACATCACATTCTGCTTAATTAATTGCTTTATTTTCTTGGGTGTGAATTTTTTTGCAAACTTCCCTATGGATAAGTAATTATCCATGTTTGTATACTAAGGAGAGGTAGTAGATACTGTAAACAAATTTTCATCTACAAATTCATCACTTACTTGTTCATATTCTTCTAAATTTGTGAGTTTGGAGAGGAACTCAACCACAACATTGGACTTCCTCGGTTTATCAACAATTTTAATATTGAATTCCTATAGTAGTAATAACCATCTGAAAATTCTGCCATGAACCAAAGTTTTATTCATGAGGTATTTAATGGTAGAGTGGTCAGTATGTATAATGACTTCATATCATGTAATATAATGTGTATACTTATTTATTGCATATACCACAACTAGGAATTATTTTTCAGTTGTATAAGTTTTCTCAATAGGAGAAATATTTTTAATAATATAGTGAAATTCATGTATTAGTTTACTAATACACCAAGCTCCTTGCCTTTGTAAATTCCAATGTGCAGATAGCTGAAACTAATTATGAAAATTGCGCTCACACAGATAGATTAGCAAGAATTATAGTTGCTACACATGAGGTAAATGTCAAGGAGTTTCATGAGAAAAATAAGGGAACCATGGCATAGTGGGATAAGATCCTAGACAAGGTAGAGAAAAAGTTAGAAGCCATCAAGACCTTGCAGGGAATGATCAAAAAATGGCTTAAGGAATTATATCCCTAGATCACCAGCATGATGGATGTACTAGATGACCTTAACAAATAGTTGGAAAACATTTTACGTTGAGTGTTAATGGTGATGAACTAAGATTTGATGAGGTAAGCGCCCTAATAGGTGACCTTTGTTAATAAGCATAGGGGGAAGTGGATTCCTTGGAGAAGCTTGAGGTAGATATAAGGAAGGATTTCCCATTCATCCTTTAGTAATGAATATATTCTTCTTCATTCCCCCACTCTTTATTTATTCCATTTCTCATTCTTCATTCCTTCATTCTTTATCCCAACCATTCAGAGTCCTGCCATTCTTTATTCTTTGAGGAGAGGATGTTTCTGAGGATGGAGAACTACCTTTGTGTGGGGTGATGTTGGGCCTCATAATATTAGATAAGTTCTAAAGGTCACGTGGGCACTCGGGACTAGTAAGAAGAAGGGAAATGGGGAAAAGATCAGATGATAGGGGTTTTAGAAGGGTTTAGTAAAAACCACGGCATGTGCACAAGGAAGGAAAAAGGATCGAAGGAATTAGTCGCTTCTATAATTTCAAGAGGCATGAGACAAAAAAATATGACCTGTCTAGGCATGTGGAGTGGATAAGGTGCCATCCTAGAGACTTGGTTATCAAGGAAGGAATATTTTATGCATGGAAGGTTGCAAAAATACATCATTGCAGAAAGTGGGGAACTCAAATCAAAATAAGCATACTCCATTAGAGGACCACATGAAAACTTGGAATCCAATCTATTATTGGAGAAAGGTATGGTGGTGGGTATTGAAGCTATAAAAGAGGATACTCATAGGTAGATAAGAGATATCAATAAGGTGCATACTCATGGAGAAATACTCAAAGGGTGCATGATCATGACGAAATGCATCAAGAACATGATGTTGTAATAGGGATGGGGTTTAGAGTATTAGTGCTAATGAATGCGATGGATTTAATAGGCCTCTGTATGGTATTAGAGTCAATATCAAAGGTTGTAATGGGGGTAATAGCTATGATATCACTTCAGGGAAGACCTATTAGGGTTAAGCCCTTGTTACTTGAACAATATGTTCAAAAATGCCCCTTTTTGAATGTATTTTGGTTACTAGAACTATGATCAATATAAATACATATATTTGTTCTAAATATATTGTTCATGGGTGCAAACCCTAGTGTCTTTTCCTTATGTTATGAATCAGATCTGAACACTATATGATGTTTCTCTTGTTATCTGAATGGGTATGATTGTATAATAGCTCATAATATGCTCTCATAATAAATGCATGATCATTTAGCTTTCTGCATCTAGTTCTCTGTTAATGGAAATGTCTTCTCATAATGCTCACATAAAGGATGGGCTTTGTGCCCGTGCATGCCTTGGGTGAGCACCTAATGCCCGCTGAGTGATAGGATGGCATGCATGGGATTAGAGTGTTGTATTAAGGACACATGAAAAATGACTACATATTTGTTATGTTACCGGGACTTCTTTTCAAATTTATTGTGATAATGAGGCATGATGACAGAGCACTTGACCTTGGATAGTGTCGAAGCATGTTTTAAGAGAATAGAGGATGATTTTTCTCAAATATTTAGCATTGGACCTAAGTATTATATACGTAAATGGGTAGAGGAGCACCTGTATCATGAGATGTATGAGACCTTCTTTTGTTGCTTTCTAGTACAGTGTTATGAATGGCTCTCAGCATATACATCTAGGTCAAGCTGGTACTATATGTATGCATGAAATAGTTATCTATGTAAGTAAAGTTGAAACTAACACATAGTGTCTTCAACACAATACTAAACTAAACCTATGCATCATCATGCTAAGAGCTTAAGCAAAGGTAACTTATCAACATTTCTACATTAAACATGAAATGAACATTTTAAGCTAATATCCTAAAAACATTAAATTTTATCTCTTATTGAATGCTAAATGAGATGAGTTTTAACCTATGTAGATCTCTAGCAATCAAAGAGTTTATTATGTAATTGAAATCCCAAATTTTCTAGTAATGGAGTCTTGTCAAATCATGGCTACAAGACTATTTGACATATCTTCATATGACTTTAAAACTTGGGTGGATGAATGCAAAAAATGGAGAATGCTAGCTCTTCTAATAGAAGAATGCTCTAATATGATAAAATGGCTATAGTCTATGTTCTATACTCATTTAGGTGTGTAAAGGTGTAATAAGAAAGGTAGGAGGAGGGTTCTTTATATAGCCCAATCGATAAAAAAAATCTACATCCCTTTACATGTGGGATAGTAGAGAGGTTGGGTTAGTTGTGGATAAGGGAGGTTTAGAAAGGGTTGAGTCAACCTTAAGAGAGTTTATTTTGTCCTTTAGTGACTCATGGGGTTTGAGGGGATTTATTAATTAACTAAAGTGATTAATTAATAGGTGTGCAAGCTTATATAAGCTTTTTATAGGAATAATTAGCATGATTTATACTATGAGAGGGATTTAATCAAATAAGTGACGATTTATTGATTAAATAGAAGAGAGAATTAATTAATTAAGAATAATTAATTAATCTAGATAGAAAGGGCTATTAATTAATTAGAAATAATTAATTAATCTAGATAGAAAGGAGATCTTAATTAATTAAAAATAATTAATTAATCTAGATAGAAAGGGGAGCTTAATTAATTATAAATAATTAATTAATCTAGATAGAAATGTGAGATGATTAACGGAAAGTCGTTAATTTGCATAATTTTTGGATAGAAGAGTTAATTAAGTAACGTAATGTAATTAATTAACTATGATAGCAGAGAAAATGTGTGCTATTGATGATATGTCATCAATTTGCGAGAAAGGGTATAATTATCGCAATTTGAGTATTTAAATTGCTTGAGCTAAATTATAGGTGTCTACATTTTCCCCTCTTTGAGGCGGTGTAAGTGATGTCACTTCAAAGATAGTAGATAGATAAAATTTTGAAGGTGTAGAATAAAAATTAGTTGAAATGAGATATGCCCCCTCGAGTGTCGATTTTGTGATGACAGAAGGCGATTGACGATCAAAAAAGGTGAAAGAAATGGATAGAAGAATGGGTAGGGGCAGGATGCCCCAGGTGAATTAGAAAAATAGTGTTGATAGGAGGGTGATGCAGAAGAAATATGGAGAAGTAGAGAGAAGAAATTATCTTTCATCCCTTACATTGGCAACAACTTTAGTGTCATCATATTGCCAAAGATCTAAGTAATCAGTCCTTATTAAAAATATAAGCATCCAACAAAAATAGGATGACATGAAAAACCATACTATGAATATTTTTCATTTCTGAAATACCCACTCAATGCAACATACAAAAAGTAATGCAATATGAGAAGGAAACAAGCTCATTTAACAGGGAAAACAAATACAAACACACATATTCTAACCAACAATGATTAAGATGGTTGTACAAATGTTTTTTTATCAAGTTAAAGATCCCCAAATGTTCATGATTAATGAAAAGGGTTAAAAATGATGCCCTGAGTAAGGATACATGCAAGGGAAGATGATGAAGGACACTAGGTCCAATGAAAAAGTGTTCATGCACAAAAAAATAGTATCAGGTAACTAGATGTGCCCTAGAGTACTGACGAATCAAGCAGAATAGCTTTGCAAATTTTTGTAAGTCAAATGATCCGTGAGTCATTTAATTTATGAACACATGAAAATTATAACAAGATATGGAATGAATACCATGCGTAAGACACAAGTTTCAGCCGCTATGACTTGGTTTACCTATTTTTGCAAATTTTACAATTTTTAGGATTTTTGAAAAAGTTTTGATTTTTTTTTTTAATTTTTTAGAGTTTTTTAGAATTTTGATAGTTTGGATAGAGAAGAAGTTAGAAGAATCAACAATAATCTCCCAGGAGAAAAATAAATGCCCTAGATAGAAGAAAGAAGCAACATGCAGAAAATAATGCCCCGGCACAACAGAGAGATTAACAAAATAATTATTTAATGGAGTGTGTAGAAGAACGGATATTGCCTAGGAACAATAAAATTGTCCTAGTGAGGATAAATGAGTACCATATGGCAAATAATGCCCCAACATGGTGAAAAAGTAAGGAAAACAATTATTTAAATAAAATAACTATTCATGGCGAGTAGAAGAAGAGTTAGAGAGTGATGTTAAATGGTTTGATTTCACACTTTTGTATGGATCATGATGATAGTTGAGATGTTTGTACCACATGTGTTTGATTTTTACATGATAGATCCATAGATGATATCAATTTTATTGTACTTGTGATGCTCTAGATTAGTGGATGGAATGACACAATAATATTGCTGCAGGGGGATAGATTTTGATATTTGTGATCCCTCTTGCCCCCATTTGATGGTACTATACGTGATGATTAGTATAGCATACATGTATGATTTACACGTAGAATTTTATTTAAATATGTTGTATAGATGATGTTAGATGTGATGATATTGATGGAGATATGATGATGTGATAACAAAACTATGTACATGCGACAAGCAAACACAATCAAATGTTAACAAAATACACAGTGCCAACCAACACGAATTAACACAACTTTTTACAATTATTTACAAGCACACAAAAACACATTGCATATGTACAAGTAAGAATGAATCTAATCTAATCAAGAAAAGATGAATCTTATCAAAGTATGTCTAAGAAACAAACTATACAAATGTACAAACAAGAATCAACTATATAAGCAAAAAATGTACACAAACAAAGAAAGAAACAAGATAAAGTAAGTACATTAAAGTTATGTTTTTGCAAGATTGTTTTTTGAAACACTTTTCTATTGTTATTCTTCTTTTGTGAAACAATTTTCTATTGTTTTTGTTATTTTTAAACATTTTTGAATGTTTTTGAGATTTTCAAACGTATTTGAATGTTTTTGTGATTTTCTAACATTTTTTAATGTTTTTGTTCTTTTCTAACATTTTTGAATGTTTCTGTGATTTTCTAACATTTGCCTAAGCTATACACAGGTAACTAAGAAACATCGATGCCCCTAGCGTAAGATGGATAATATACAAAGGTAAGCACCACGTGTTATAAACAGGAAGGTGAAGTCGCAAAAATGCCCCCAAAGTTAGATGGAGAATATGAAAAGACCATCCCTTCACATATTAACAAGAGGAGAAGAAGTCAGATCAAGGCTTGACAGGATAGGTTCACATGGAATCTCAGATGCAGGCACAGAACTAGCCCTAGGCTAAGCAAAAGTAACATCTAGATGTAAGATGTTTGTGAAAAACGAATACTCCCAAGGCGCCAAAAACCGGTTTTCACCAAGGGACCTATCCAACGTGCCAAAATTGTGTGGTTTTCACATATGGATGACCTATTTTCTCTTATATTAATTTTTTTGTATTTTGATCATTTTAACTCTCTTTTTTGGTTTATTTTTTTCTGATTTTTGTGCCATGTTTAAGCATAAAACTACTTAAGGTGTGTGGCATTCATAGGTTCATGGAGCTCATCACCATTGGTATGGGAAAGTTTGTATGCTCCCATGCCATATTTGTCCAAAATGACGTAAGTTCCTAACCAATGTGGTTCAAACTTTCCTTTCTTCTCTCTTTTTGCCCTTGTGTTGAATTGATTTTATTTTATGACCAAACATCTTAGCTCAAACTGATAAAGTATGATCCTTTTGTTGTAATTTCTGTAGACTCTATTTTGATACAATTTGAGATGGTTAAGGGCGCGAATGCACTTTTCATCCAGGAATTTTAATTCTACCAACTTGGCCACTCTATAATCCTCATCCTTGTCTACGTAATCCCTAAGATATATTCTTAGGGAAGGAAGCTCGATTTCCAATGGGATGATGTATTTGGTTCCAAATACTAGGGAATAGGGTGTTATACCAGTAGGAGTGAAAATGGAGGTCATATAATCCCAAAGTGTTGGGTGAATTTACAAATGCCAATTACGACCTGTCTTACTCACCATCTTTTCCATGATTCGAACCAATGTTTTGTTAGTGGATTTAGCCTTCCCATTACGTTGTTGATAATATGGCATAGACCATTTCAATTTTATTTGAAATCGATGATGAAGGTCCTTCACTATCTTGTTCTTGAATGATTTTCCATTGTCAGTAACTATGGCCGCAGGAATGCCATATCGGCAGATAAGGTGATTCATGATAAACTTTGAAATCTGAGCTCCTATAACATAAGTCAAAGGAACAACCTCCACCCACTTAATCAAATATCTAACAGTTATGATGATGTGAGTATGACCATTAGATAGGTATGGGTGAGCTTTCCTATTAAATCTAGTCCCCATTTGGAGAATGTCCATAGAGTTATAATTAGCCGCAATGGCTATGATGGCGCATGGATGAAATTTCCATACTTTTAACATAGAGCACATTTCCTTACATATTTGCAGCAATTGGTTTCCATAGTAGGCCAATAGTAACCAAATCTCAGTAATTTCTTAGCAAGAACCATTCTATTTATAGGACAATAGTAGCCTACTCTAAATTATAGGTGTTTACATTATAGATCTTGCGTATGGACCCAAGATGAATATTAGAGGTTGTAAGATGTTGATCTGACTTGGATGCATGTTGTTGATCATTGGTGGAAAAGAGTGTTGACAAGTTATACCCTGGAATATGTTATTTCTTTGTATTACTATCCAAATACTTCTAACTTTGAGTTCTTAAGGGATCCTAGAGGATCATTTTTACATGTTATCCCTTTAGCTATGAAGATCATGATCATTACCTTGAGTGTTGAAGTATGTCCTATGGCTAGCTAAGCTTCTTCTGAGCATTGGGCAAGGAAGATAGGATGGAGGAAGATGGTCGACATTGTGGTAGAAAAGGAAAGGGAAGAGAGATTACTCAAGTATAGCAAATCACATGAAAGGGAGTTGACTAGACAATGCGAGGTCTCAAGGGTAATTGATTTATTGAGGCAGATGTTACGGGAAGGAATTGAGGTTAACACAAAGGACGTGGAACCTGAGTAGTATGTGCTACCTCATTTTGGAAAGTGTGGGAGAGAGACCCCTTTAGCTTATGATGAGAGTTATTTTATTAGAGAAAAGAGAGCCATCAAAACACATCTAAATATTCTTGGTGACCAACCCCTGGTGTTTAGCCTTCCAAATCAAGAGATAAGTATTGCTAACATAGTATTGGTGGAAGTAATCGATCTGTGCCTAAGAGATATAACTTCTCATTTTGGACATCTATGGATGCACAAACAATTCCTGTGTTTGGAGGGATTTTTGGGTGAATTTCAAGTACACAAAGTTTGGGTATTATGTCTAGGAGTGGTTTGGGATACATGTCTTGTAGCAGTGCAATATCACAAACCATTTGTGTGCAGTTAGGTGGGATTTTGGGGACCCTAGGCATGACCAATTCAAGCCCTTTACTAGCTACAGGAGGTGGATCTAGTGGTATAGGAGCTGGAGGACCTGTTGGGCCTGGTGTATCTCAAGGATCTGGTGGGTCGGCAGGAACATGACCTAGTGGATCTAGTGGGTCTTTTGGTGGAGGCAACATTAGAGGGAATCAAGTTTTTGGATCAGGTGGATAAGGGCCTCAACCACCTCAGCAAGTATTGTTCAAGACGTCTTTGCACCTATAATAATATAAGGTTATTAAGGATATCATAGAGCATGTACACAAGTGTGAATTGTTGTAGTACATGAAAGGAATCACTACTCCGGAGAGGAAGGCAAGTCATTTTTCAACTATGCTATAAGAAAACATGCATAGTTGGTATCGGAAGTATGATTGCCACCAAACGGTGGTAGATGACGTTATGTTGTGGAATGCCTTCCTGGAGGAGTTCCATATCCCTTAGTTTGAATAGAAGAGCATCAGTACTCTGAAGGAAATCTATCAAAGAATGGCACAGAGTGTATGGGAATATGATGCACATTTCAAAACTCTCCTATCAAAGTTATCTTATGATATTCATCATTCTCATCATGCTCAGTGGTTTTTTGGAGGGTTATTCACACCGTTTAGGATAGCACTTTCACATAATAATTTTGATGAGTGCATTATTTGGCTCATTTATATCATTCCTATGGTTAATAAATTTTCATTTAGAAATGATTTGTTAATGCATGGGGATGCTTTGTATAGTTGTATCTTAGTGAGTTTGATGCATTTTTCTTGCTTTCCTTCATACAACCTGATTACCGTCTAACTTCCTACTAAATTCCTTCATCAGGAAAATGTGATGATGTGTGCAGGGAAATAATGAACATTTATTACCAATGTAAATAAGAAGTTTGAGTTTGGAGATGGAATGCGGAAGCGGAATACTTTTTCCACCTATCAACCTATCAGTATGGGACTTGTTTCTAGAATTCCTATAGGAATTTATGAGTCTTTATTAATGTTGATTAGTGGGAGATGTTAATTCCAGATATTATGGCATATTCTATAACCACTTTTGTCTATATACAGACACCTTCTTAAGAACATTATAGTAGCTACTAATTTTGGATATAATATGCAATATATAGCATGTTGTATTTAGCACTCTCTTTTTCCATATACTAGATATGTCGTGGATCTTATTTGAATTAATATAAGTGAGAATCATTTTAAGGATATAGAGCTATTGATATTTCCTCTATCCCAAGGGAGAGCAAGGGTTCACTCAAACAAGAAGACAAGAGGTTGTTTACATTCACATATGCATCTAGTTTTCTGATAAGTTTTATTGCAATCTCTATCTCAATATGTTTCATGTAATCTCGGTTTGAATGTATTTTATTTTCCTATTGGAATTTATATTTAGAACGTTTGTTTCCCATTATGCAAAGTTTAATTAGCATGTTCTTTTACTTCTATTGATTCTTAGTTACGAGTATGTAATTTCAATTCTATTCTTTTAGATTCTGTGTGCGTATTTCCATTTAATTTAGAAGTATAGCTTTTAAAATTCATTTCATCACAGTAACCAAATTTTTTAGATTTATATTGAGTTTCCATAGATTAGTAACCAAATGAGAAATATCTCACAAAAAAACCCAATAGAAGAACCAATAGGAAAGTTGGTTACATAAAGCTTCATTGCATGTAGCCTAGGACACATCCTTGGTTTATAATGACACTAAAAGAAGATTCAATTAGTTAAATGATTGGATAATACAATGACCCATCATTTTTGGTGCCATTTCTGGGATACCATAGCACACCACATCATTTTTCTCACTTTACATGCTATGGGTGTTAATGGAGTTCACATATGCAACCATTATAAGTCTTTAGCCTTCTTTCAATAACCATCCTTGATGCATAGGCCACGAGACAAACAAGGGAGATGTAGACCACATAACATCCAACAAATATCTCCAAATAGCATAAATGATTATAACATTGAGAGTGAAACTAAATCCAATACAATGCCTAGAAATATTTTTGATCATCCTACATCCTCTGACCAACACTCAGAAATGCGGGACCATGGGAATAATAGAGACCGTCCCTTGGGTAGAACCTTTACTTACCCCATTTTCTTAGAGAAGGATGAGGACGCACCCATGAAAAACATCTCACCATCCATCCTCCCTATCTTTTGAGGCATGTCTATGGAAGACCTTGATCAGTTCTTGTTTGATTTTAAAATTCTTTACCAAACCTATGACTACAAAACCAATACTCAAAAAATTAAACTCTTTCCTTCCACTCTCAAAGACTCTATTATGAGATGGTTCATGGGGTTTTCCTCTAACTCCATTAATTCTTGGGAAGCCATGGAGATAGCCTTTTTGGATAAATTCACAGACTATTGCAAGGGAAGGGATAGGAAAGAAGAATTCTTCCAGATATGACAAAAAGAAGATTAAAATGTAGAGGATTATCTTGATAGATTTATCTTTCTTCATTAACTAGGTGATTATGAGTTACATGCAAACATCACTAAGATAGTTTTCCTTAGAGTACTTGATGAGGAAACCAAATATTTCCTCCATCTTATGGGAGGTGGAGATGTACATAAACTTAATATGAAACAAATCACTGAGCTATACATAAGTTACTCCTAAACATGAGGGTGTATAAGGAAGAGAAAAACATTCAAGATTACCCTACGTACTTCTGAATTTCTGGAGGAAATGGGTAACATGAAAACAGACAATTTTTTACAATTAATATCAACCATAGATGGGCTAAATGATAAAACTAGTGCTTTCAAAGAACCTCTGGACATATATTTCCCTAAGTGTAGGAAGAGACATCCCCTGAGAGAATAGCCTTAGGAAAACATGATCAATTATCCATTATCCAAACTCAAAAGAGTTGTCACTACTAAATCATGGAAATGCTTTCAAGACAATGCTAAGGCTGCTAGAGACATGATAAAATTCTGATATACTTCGTGCATTTTTGTGAATGCATCATATTATTTTGTTGATACAAAATGTAATGTAGGGGTAGTATGGGTAGGATGAGTTAGTTTGAATGAAATTTTGTTGGGAGATGTTTAGACAAGATTAGCTAGGAATTACCAACTTCTGTGAGAACCTTTGCAAGAGATTTGCAACACCTAAACATCAGAGATGTTTCAATGGGTTTAAGATACTCCTTTAACCAAGATATATGCACCAAATGGAGGCCCAGATCTGCACTCTTTCACATAACCTTTGATAACCTATCACAAAATCTTGAAGCAAAATACCAGGAAAAGTATCCAAGAATCCCTATTTTATCATGTCTTAAGGTGCACCCAAAGGTTTACAAATAATCTTAAGCAACATCATGGATCTCACAAGACACTCAAGGGTAGATAAATGATTTGTGTGTCATTTGTAGCTAGGGAACACATCTATCTGACTTGTTAGGACTCAATATTTGAAGGAGTGGGTAGCACCTCAGAAGGATTTTGATCTAATCCTCACTATTCTAGGTTGTGCCTTTCAACCAAGGTAAGAGAACCTATATTGCAGCCTTTGTTTGATAAAGGTGGAGATATCCTTATGCTTTGCACATTGTATGGAGATGGCCTTGGGAAAACATGATCAATTATCCATTATCCAAACTCAAAAGAGTTGTCACTACTAAATGATGGAAATGCTTTCAAGACAAGGCTAAGGCTACTAGAGACATGATGAAATCCTGATATGCTTTGTGTATTTTTGTGAATGGATTGTATTCCTTTGTTGACACACAATGCAATGTAGGGGGTAGTATGGGTAGGATGAGTCAGTTTGAATGAAATTTTTTTGGGAGATGTTTAGACAAGACTAGCTAGGAATTACCAACTTCTTTGAGAACCTTTGTAAGAGATTTGCAACACCTAAATAACAGAGATGTTTCAATGGGTTTAAGATACTCCTTCAACTAGGATATGTGCACCAAATGGAGGCCCAGATCTGCACTCTTCCACACAACCTTTGATAACCTGCCAAAAAATCTTGAAGTAAAATACCAACAAAGTATCCAAGAATCCCTATTTGATCATGACCTAAGGTGCACCCAAAGGTTTACAAATAATCTCAATATTCAAGGATAGTAAAATGATTTTAAATCTGTTTATCTTCTATCAAATGAAGGCTCTTCTGAATATAAGATTGCAGATGCCATTAAACCATCAACAAGAAATGAGACCATGTATGATCAAAAGATCCCTAACATACAAGATTCCAACATGAGAAATAAACAAAAATTGAAATCATTCTGAAAACATAAGCATATACAAATTTTACCAAGAGATAACATGAAATAATCCAAAAAATTGATCAAATACATTAGCAGGGGAATGTTATTGGAACAATCTCAGAGCTTGTTGATGGCTTTACAACTGAAACCAACTCAACATGATGAAATCTGATGCAATATGGAATTGAAAATGGCTCTCAGGCAGTTTTCTCCAGAGAAATGGATTTCTTCCAGTTTTTGCTTGAAAATTCTACGTCTTTTCTCTCCTCTCTTTTCAAATTCTCCAAAAAATATCATATATACTCTATGCCAGCTTGGAGTCTTCTTTCCCAAGCCAAGAATATGCCATGGGATCAATTCTGTTACAACAACTCCTCATGATTTCATGAAAATGACATCAAACTAGAAAAACAACTCACAGGTTGCCAGGGATGCATAAAATTTTTAAAATATTACACAAATTCAGATTCTTATCCATCCTAGGGTCACGTTTTTGTCATTCAGGCATGCCAGCATGCTTTACAATCATTTTTCACCTTTTCCCTCATCATTTCACCTCTGCAACTTTTGATTTTTACTTTTCACATTTTTTACATCGGGCCCGAGAAAAAATGCATCAAAAACATCATAGATCATCAAATTAGCTCATGAAAATGGTGCCATTGTTCTCAGAAGGCCAAGAGGATCCAAAATCATATAAATTTTGATAAAATTTGATGAAGAAATGTGATTTCCAAGCTCCTTGGAGCTCCCATGGCGGCCAAAAATGAAATTGCACAATATCCGTCGATTTTGATCAACTTTTAATATCAACCCTCCACGTGGATAATGCCATTTAAAAAATAAGCTTAGAATTACCTTTTTTACCTTTGAATGAGGTGGGACACATGTCAAAATGTGATTGGATCAGACTCCCATCTTTAAAAATGCATTTGCGACCTTTTTGGATCTTTGGAAAATTTTGAAAAATTTCCCCTCGGGCCTGGAATCCTGATTCATCCCTGCCATGTGTGGCATTCTCCAATTAGCTGCAGGGTCCAAGGCCTCCAATTATTTTTGCCAAAAATGTAAATTTTTCAAAACTCTCCTCAGGCCCAAACACTCTTCATTTGACCCCTTTCAAAAATGCGATGTGTCCTCCATAGATTGGTTGTGGAGGCATGCCTCCAATTTTGACCTAGCTCCCTTTGCCTGATTTTTTGCATTTCTTGGACACGTGTCCTTTTTTTATTGGTTTTTGAAACCTCGGGTCCAATTTTTACTTTTACCATTTGGAGTTAAAAACTCCAAAGTCATCGCGGAACCCGTTGCCCCATCCTGACCCTTTGTGGACACATGTTAGCTCCGGATTGGAGCGGTAAAATGTCACAAAATTCTCCTTCAGCCCCCTTGTTTGACTTTTTGCATTTCTGGACACGTGTCCACCTATAATTGGATGCGGGCCTTTGGGTCAAAAATTTCCCTTGACATTTTGAGTCAAAAATCACCAACTCCCTCCGCCACCCGCATGTCCCCCAAGTCCACGTGTCCTCTTCCCATTCGCTGCAGGCTTTCGGGCCTAGAAATGACTTTGAGAATTTTGCCAAAATGAAAGCCAAAATTCTTAAGGAACCTCTACCACCCGCCACTCCGTGACCAATCAAAATGTGCCACGTAGGCATCCTTTGCAAAAGGTGGAGCCATGGGTTGAAATTTTCCCCTTAGCCAAAACTTCAAAAATGACAAGTTAGAAAATATTTCCCGACCTCCCCTGGCCAATAGGAAACCGCCATGTTGCAATAATAGTGTGATGATGAATTTGACGGGCCGAGAATGCCCATCTGACTGTCAAAACATGGAAAATACAGAGGATGCCCTAGAATTCAAAATTTTTGACAAGGAAGGCAGATTTCTTGATTTTAAACCAACTGAATCATTTTTTGACCTCATTTTTGACCTTAGGATTGGGAAAACACTTGCAAAAACTTGGGATTCAATCAAATTCGAGTTTTTTACACAATTTGACAAAGGAAAAAATGACACAACCCAAAAAATTTGAAGAAATTAGGGCACAAGAAAGGGGGAAACTTGGAATATTGCTTCAGAATAGGGAAAAACAATAACATTATGGGCATTTTTGAAGCATTCAACTGGGGAAGGTGAACAACAGATCACCAAATCGACCAATGAAACATTTGTGAGCAAACCTGGACATGGAGAATTAGGGCACATTATGAAAATTCAATAATGGGACCAACATTGGCTCTTGCTTGGGGATGGGCACTCCCAGTGAGTGCCACAAGATCAAAATGTAGACCAAGTGCCAAAAACCATTGGGCAAAGGAGTCAAAACATAGGGCAGCCCAAAAATTTAGAATTTCCACCAAAAACCAGACTGAGAAAACCACCAGAATGGCTGCCAAGGACAAAAGGGAAAACCACACACCAACAAACAACAAAAAACAAAGCAAGAACAAGGACTATACAAATGTACAATTTGTGCATACCTCACTTTGGGGATTTAATCCAAGAAATGTTTTAAATCTCTGTCATTAACAGGAAGCTCTAGTAAATCCCCATCTAGATCCTTAAGAAAAAAGGTGTGCTCACCAATTCTGATGTCAATGGCATAAGGGCCCATCCATAATGCTCAAACTTGCCATGTTTTCCCTTGTCTTCATGCCTACTATCCCATAGCAAAACCAAATCTCCCACATTGAAGGCTCTAGGAGTGACCTTCTTATCAAACAACCTCTTCAATTTCTCTCTAAATCTGATATGCCTTTGATGAGAGGCTCTTCTTTCTTCATCCAACTCAATGATCTGATTGATTCTTGATTCATATGGGCCATGTTCTTGATCTTCTAACTGTTGAGAAAACTGAAATGAGGATAATTGCAGATGTAAGGGCAGCAATGCCTGAGTTCCATACACCAATTCAAATGGGCTTTTACCAGTTGCTCTTTTAGGAGTTATTCTATCAGCCCAAACTGTAAATTTCAATTGCTCTCCCCACTTCTTCTTGTTGATTTCCAAGGTCCTTCTAATGATCTTGAGCAAGTTCTTGTTACTTGACTCAGCTTGTCCATTCCCTTGTGGATTGTAGTTTGAAGAATAAGTTAGATTGATTCCATATTCATTGCACATTTCCATCAAAGGTTTGGCTCTAAAGCACATGGCATTATCAGATACAATCTTAACTGGAACTCCAAATCTACATATGATATGATTCAACAAGAAATCCATTACCACTTGGTGTGTTGCCTTTCTAGATGGAATTGCTTCAACCCACTTTGTAAAATAATCAGTTGCTACAAGGATCCATTTATGACCAGCACTAGAAGGATCTGAAATCTCACCAATGAAGTCCATTCCCCATTGTTTGAAAGGGGCTTCAATTGATACAGGCTGCAAAGGAAGGGAGCCTGAAGCTTTCAGTCTTCCAGAGAAACGTTGGCAACTATCACACTTTCTAACCAGCTGGGTTGCATCTTTAAAAAGAGTAGGCCACCAATAACCAGCTCTTAAAATCTTATGTGTTATCACTCTCCTAGAAAAATGTTCCTCCACAAAACTCCCCCATGGAAATCAGCAATCAACTTGGGAGCTTCATCTTCAGTTATGCATTTCAAGAGGACACCTTCAGGGTTCTTCCAAGCTAGCCCAAGGTCTGTTATGATATATTTTTGAGAAGCCAGCTTGAGGGCTCTTTTCTAATTTTTATTCAAATGACTAGGATAACATAG
The DNA here is from genome assembly GCA_019776745.2 of Taxus chinensis. Classification (NCBI taxonomy): domain Eukaryota; kingdom Viridiplantae; phylum Streptophyta; class Pinopsida; order Cupressales; family Taxaceae; genus Taxus; species Taxus chinensis. The sequence continues at coordinate 332,816,714 of CM034146.1, forward strand.
GTGTCTGAGGTAGAAGATCACATCCTTGTACCATTCAAAACTCATCAATCTCTCAAGAAGATCTACCCTTTCTTCCTCTAGTTGATTCACTTCTACATTTTGCAAATTGCTCTCAGCCATGAGCTTGGCAAGACCCAAACCTCTTACTAGCTTTGTTGTTTGGATATCCATATCATATTCTTGTAATTTTTTGACCCATCTACATCTCTTGCTTGATATCTCCATGTCTGATAAGATGTCTTTAACCATGGTGTGGGGAACATAGGCAACAACTTTTGAACTCAATATATAAGGCCTGAAAATCTTTGTTGCTTTCACCAAGGAAAATGCTTGTTTTTCCATGATTGTATACTTCAACTCAGCTGCTTGTAAAGCCTTGCTAAAGAAGGCAATAGGCCTCTCAGCTCCATTCTCATCCTTTTGTAACAAAACTGAAGCAATAGTAAATTCAGAGGCAAAAGAAAATATTTGGAAAGGCCTTTTATAGTTTGGAGCTGCCAAAACAGGTGCATGCTTAAGTGCATCCTTTATTCCTTCAAAATCTTGAATGGAAGCCTCCTCCCACCTGATAACTTGATCCTTTTTTAACATGCTTGTGATTGGAAGAGTCAGCTCAACAAAATTGGAAACAAACCTTCTAATAAAATTGATTTGGCCAAAGAAAGATTGGATACCTTTCTTGGTTCTTGGGATAGGTACTTTGCTGATTGCCTCCACTCTTTCAGGGTCTATCATGACACCATCTTTAGACACAATATGTCCCAGAAACTTGGCCTTTTACATGCCAAAATGACACTTTTTTGGATTAAGAGAAATGCCATACTCCCTACATCTGATCAACATCTTCTCCAAATGTTGCAAATGGTCTCCTCACTACCTTGAAAAAACAATCACATCATCTTGGTAAACTACAATAAACTCATTAATGTAACCAAAAAAGGAAACATCCATTTCCCTTTGAAAAGTGGCACCAACATTCATCAATCCAAAGGGCATCCTTACAAAAACATAAGTTCCCCAAGGAGTAGTGAAGGTTGTCTTAAGTCTTTCTGATTCTTTAACAACCACTTGATTGTATCTGGAGAAACCATCCAAAGTAGAAAGCATTTCTGACCCTGTCACAAGTTGCAACATATTTTCCATGTTTGGCAAGGGGTAGTTTTCCTTCATGGATGCTTTTTTTAGATTCCTAAAATCCACACAAAGTCTGATGTCTCCATTCTTCTTTCTAACTGGCACAAGGTTTGCAACCCAAGATGAATACCTAGTGGGCTGAATGATACCACCATCTCTCAATTTCTTCAACTCTTCTTGCATTTTCATGGAGAGAAGTGGATTAATAGGCCTTTGTCTCTATCTGAATGGCTTAGTCTTGGCCTCAAGAGGAATCTCATGTTGGAACAAGTCTTCTCTATATGCTTTCAGCTCTGAATAGGACCAAGAAAGGCAGTCTTGATATTTCTTTAAGAGTTGGGCATAGGACTACTTTTCCTCTTTACTTGAGATTACTGCCCAACCAAATATTCCTTGGTTTATCCTTGGTTCCCAAGTTGTGCTCTTCCACATCCCTTGAAGCAAACATGTTCCTATTAATGATGCAATCAACATTGCTAAAATTTGATTCAAGTGCAACAAGACCTTTAGGAATGGTATTTGTTTTTAATTGTATAATATCCTTGTCAAAAAAAGTTTCTCTCCCTTCATTCATGCATACCATTGGCTCCCAATCAATTTTATGACTAGTAAACTCACCTTGGCATTGTAAGAACCTCAACACTTGTGCATCATCATCAAAAATCTACCAATGTTTCACATTATCTGGGACATATCGCCTTGTTAGCACTTCAATGTTATATTCACAAAAGGTGAAATGGTACAATTGTCAAATCTAGAGCCAATTACACCAACTTATCAGTAGCAACCACATTAAGACTTCTATCATGGTAAACAATGTTAAAGGAATCAAACATTTCAATCAAGTCCCAAACAACATGCTTATATTGTTTCATACGCTGATTTTTTGTGGCATATAACTTCCTTACTTGCTTGACAACCAACTCTGAATCCCCCTTGGAAACAATATCCTTCACTCCATACTTCCATGCAATCCTTAACCCCAACAACAATGCCTCATACTCAGCAATATTGTTAGTGCATTCAAAATTAAGTTTGAAGGAAAAAGGAAACTCTTCCAAACTAGGAGAAAGCAAAACTATACCAGCACCATTTCCAAATTTGGAGCAAGCTCCATCAAATATCAAGGGTCCAAGGAGAACCTACCATATCAAGGCACTCTGATTTATCCATCTTGTTCTCTTTTCCATCAGCAAAACCAATGAAATTGTCAACATCTACATCAGCAAACAACACTTCATAAGAAGCATTGTTGGGATCTTCAATCAAGTGCAACATCTTCTTTTCACCATAGAGTTTGACAAGGCTGCCCTCAATGGGAATGGTGGCAAAGGACATGTCCATTTGAACACTACCACCAACACTTGCAGCCCATTTTCTTGACAAAAGCATACCCCATTTGGCAGGGCAGTCAACAATTACAACATCAAGTTTCAAGTTCTTACCTGGATAGGCTGCAAGTTGCACTACTAAACCCTTCACACAACCAACAACCGACACTTCCCTTGAATCCATGGCTATACATTTCCCATATGCTGTTGTCACTTTGATATCCAACTCATTCATGACTTCTAGAGGCATGACATTACATGATGCACCGGAATCAAACATGCAATTGTGAAGCAACCTATCTTTTATGAGAAAAGTTGTGAAAAATGGATCAACATTCAATTGGGAATCAACCAAGGATGTCCCCAAATATACCTCAGGAGCCTCTCCAAGATCCTCCAATGCTGATGGTGTTCCAAGGCTAGCAATGATTGGAAGAGGAGTCTCAACAACATTTACATTCCTACTTGGTATACTCTTTTCTTCCTTCAATCCCAAGTATTCAAATGCTCTCTTCTTGTGCTCGGGTATTCTAAGCAACTCAATGATGGGAACACTCACTTTGATTTGACTCAATACTTGGGAAATATCATATGGAACACTCTTTGGTAGGACAACATTGGGAGGGACACAAGTAGATTCATTAGATGGAGAAGGATCCTTAGTAGCCTGGGCATGAAGAGGACTGATATTTTTGCATGGGACAGCAGGGTTCTTGGCAAGTGTTTCTTTTCTAGGATTATCTTTTGGAATGCTTGTGAGCAAGGGTGTCTTTGGCTTGGCTTGAGGACCAGCTCCTCTAACAACTTTACTTCTAGTATTATACTCTTTCTCTTGACCAACCACAACATTCATTAACAATTGTCTATCTTCCTCCGAGGGAATACCACCATCATACTTCTTGATCATTAAAGCCCTTAGATATTCAAATTCATTATTAGGAATTTCAAAAGCTTGAACAACATCTACCTCATGAGTTTGAGAGGAGGAAATAATTGGTACCCTCTTTATGCAATCCCAAAAGGTTGCAGCAGTCCTTGCACTTATCACATCTGTTGATGTTGTTGCTTGTTGTGAGCTTGAAGAGGTGCCCATCATACAAATGTCATCATCCATTTCATCTTCATTATCATCTTCAACAACTTGCTGGTCCATTTCACATGGAGGATGAGGAAGAAAACATTTATCACACCAATCCATATCAGCAATTTCTTGAACAACAACAACTCTTGCAGTTAGAGGGTCAGGCACCACTCTATTTTCACGTGCTTGGGGTTGTCTATTTGTAGATCCAACAAGCCCTTTACCTCTATCATCTTGTCTTTGATCACCCCTAGGATGATTTCCAAATCTATCATGGTTTTGAGTTCTTTGTTGTCCTTGTGAACTTTTCCCAATTCCTTTCTCAGCCCGGGCTAATTTGTAAGAAATTTCTTTGACAGCCCCTACCAAAGTCTTGACAACATCTTCTAAATCAGCACCCTTGCTAGCTTGAGGATTTTTAGGGTTTACCAGCTTCACACCATCCCTCTTAAGTGGTTTACCAATAGCTTTAATATTATTTTCAATTTGAAGTGCCATGGTGAAAGCTTGCCTCAAGTTTGTAGGATTTTTGTCTCTCAAGTAATAGGCTGCCTTTTTATCAAATGCATCTGCATATTTGATCAAACAAGATTCATCACAAGGCCTCAAAATGATAGGCAGCCTTCTCAATGTTTTGTTAAATCTTGTATTGAAGTCATGGACTGTTTCATTCAGGTTCTTCTTGATATTCTCAAATTTAGACAAAAGAAATCTAGGATCAGTCCTGTCACCATATTGCAACCTAAATGCATTTTTCATCTCAGTCCATGAATCAATAGAGTTATCAGGTAGAGCCTTGTACCAATCCCTAGCATCTTCTTCTAGTGTATGAATAAACAACTTAATATACACATCCTCAAACTCTATCTCAAAATCTTCCATCATATTATCAAAAAGTTTGAGATGCTGATCACCAGTGATGGCATTGTTACCTTGGAATTTTGGCAACCTATTTCTGACATCTTGTGGGACAACATTTGGGTAACCATCCATTCCTCCAAAATTTATAGGACCAAAGGTGTTAACAACAAATGGAGGTCTAGGCTGAGCCATATTGTTTGGTGGGGGTGATCTTGGAGGTGAAACAAGCTGGTGAGGAGTACAATATCCTTGGGGCTCAAGAATGTGATTCACAAGACTGGTATCCTCTAAGTGCTGATTTTCTTGGAAAGTTTGATTCGAATTAAAACACAAAGGTGCAGATTGGAGAAGGAACTTACCAGGTACAGCAGAAGGACCTTCCTTAGCTGAGGAAAACAAGTTTATGAGAGGATTTCTTGAATTAGAATCACTTGAAGAAGAATGATAGTCCTCTACCAAAGGCTGATCACTCTCACCAATGGTTATATCTTTGCCTGATGTCTGACCTTTAACCACCTTCCAAACTCTTCTCCCTTCCAACTCTGATTTTCTTAAATTTGAGAACAATTTCTTAGCAGAGTCTTTAAGGAAGAGAGATCTTCTTCCCTCCAGTTTTACAGAGATCAACAACACAAAAATAAATGACAGAAAGCTCAAGACACTGGTATTTCCAAATTCAAATCAGCATGGAGTCACCACTAAGGAATTTCACCTCAGTTGTGCAAGAATGCACTAAAATAATTTTGTCAAATGCCTGCTAATACTGATAACTTTGCAAAGCTCTTACAAATCATACCTTCTTCTTCTTAAATCAATCAAAGACAAAGCAACCAGGCTGTATAAACTGCTGGTAAATGCAAAAGAGTAGGCTGAGCTTGAATTTTTTGCCTAAAACTTGCAGATCTGAAGTACAAAACAATATTTCAAGAATGCAACAGCTCAGATACTTGAATATGTAAATGCTCAAACCCTTCAAACACCCCAAAAACACCAATAAATTCCAAGAATTCCTTGACAATGGTGCCACTCGGGTGTTGGTACCCAAACTTAATCTCCTTCACAACTCAAGCAACATCATGGATCTCACAAGACACTCAAGGGTAGATAGATGATTTGTGTGTCATTTGTAGCTAGGGAGCACATCTATCTGACTTGTTAGCACTCAAGATTTGAAGGAGTGGGTAGCACCTCAAAAGGATTTTGATCTAATCCTCACTATTCTAGGTTGTGCCTTTCAACCAAGGTAAGAGAACCTATATTGCAGCCTTTGTTTGATGAAGGAGGTGGAGATATCCTTATGCTTTGCACATTGTATGGAGATGGCCTTGGGAAAACATGATCAATTATCCATTATCCAAACTCAAAAGAGTTTTCACTACTAAATGATGGAAATGCTTTCAAGACAAGGCTAAGGCTGCTAGAGACATGATAAAATCCTGATATACTTTGTGCATTTTTGTGAATGGATTGTATTCTTTTGTTGACACACAATGCAATGCAAGGGGTAGTATGGGTAGGATGAGTTAGTTTGAATGAAATTTTGTTGGGAGATGTTTAGACAAGATTAGCTAGGAATTACCAACTTCTTTGAGAACCTTTGCAAGAGATTTGCAACACCTAAACAACAGAGATGTTTCAATGGGTTTAAGATACTCCTTCAACCAGGATATGTGCACCAAATGGAGGCCCAGATCTACACTCTTCCACACAACCTTTGATAACCTGCCACAAAAGCTTGAAGCAAAATACCAACAAAGTATCCAGGAATCCCTATTTGATCATGACCTAAGGTGCACCCAAAGGTTTACAAATAATCTCAATATTCAAGGACAGTAAAATGATTTTAAATCTGTTTATCTTCTATCAAGATGAAGGCTCTTCTGAATATAAGATTGCAAATTCCATTAAACCATCAACAAGAAATGAGACCATGTATGATCAAAGAAGATCCTACACACAAGATTGCAACATGAGCAATAAACACAAATTGAAATCATTCTGAAAACATAAGCATATACAAATTTTGCCAAGAGATAACACCAAATAATCCAAAAATTGATCAAATACATCAGCAGGGGAATGTTATTGGAACAATCTCAGAGCTTGTTGATGGATTTACAACTAAAACCAACTCAACATGATGAAATCTGATGCAATATGGAATTGAAAATGGCTCTCAGGCGGTTTTCTCTAGAGAAATGGATTTCTTCCAGTTTTTGCTTGAAAATTCTATGTCTTTTCTCTCCTCTCTCCTTCAAATTCTCCAAAAAATATCATATATACTCTATGCCAGCTTGGAGTCTTCTTTCCCAAGCCAAGAATATGCCATGGGATCAATTCTGTTACAACAACTCCTCATGATTTCATGAAAATGACATCAAACTGGAAAAACAACTCGCAGGTTGCCAGGGATGCATAAAAAATTTAAAATATTACACAAATTCAGATTCTTATCCATCCCAGGGTCATGTTTTTGTCATTCAGGCATGCCAACATGCTTTTTCAATCATTTTTCACCTTTTCCCTCATCATTTCACCTCTGTAACTTTTGATTTTTACTTTTCACATTTTTTACATCGGGCCCGAGAAAAAATGCATCAAAAACATCATAGATCATCAAATTAGCTCATGAAAATGGTGCCATTGTTCTCAGAAGGCCGAGAGGATGCAAAATCATATAAAATTTGATGTGATTTGATGAAGAAATGTGATTTCCAAGCTCCTTGGAGCTCTCATGGCGGCCAAAAAATGAATTGCATAGTAACCGTCGATTTTGATCAACTTTTAAATGCTCTACCCTCCATGGAAGAATGGATTCTTGAATATTTCCCTTTTTACCTTTTGATAAGGTAGTATACATGTCAAAATACCATTTTCGGGTCACTGCCTTTAAAATGCACTTACAGCCTTTTTGAATCTTTGCAAAAAATTTTACAAACTTTGCCTGCCTCCGGGCCTCCCATGTGTCCTTAAAATGTGGGCATTTGCGACCTTTTTGGATCTTTGGAAAATTTTGCTCAAAATTTCTCCGTGGGCCCGAAACACCTGCTCTCTTCCTCACCACGTGGCATTCTCCAATTAGCTATGGGTCCAGGCCTCCAATTCTGCCCACCAAAAATGCAAAGTTTCAAAACTCTCCTCGAGCCTGCACTCTCCATTTGACTCCTTTGAAAAATGCCACGTGTCCTCCATAGATTGGCTGCGGAGGCATGCCTCCAATTTTGACCTAGCTCCCTTTGCCTAATTTTTTACATTTCTTGGACACATGTCCTTTTTTTATTGGTTTTCAGAACCTCGGGTCCAATTTTTACTTTTACCATTTGGAGTTAAAAACTCCAAAGTCATCACGGAACCCGCTGCCCCATCCTGCCCCTTTGTGGACACGTGTTAGCTTCGGATTGGAGTGGTAAAATGTCACAAAATTCTCCTTCGACCCCCTTATTTGACATTTTACATTTCCAGACACGTATCAACCTGTAATTGGATGCGGGCCTTCGAGTCAAAAATTTCCCTTGACATTTTGAGTCAAAAATCACCAACTCCCTCTGCCACCCACATGTCCCCCGAGTCCACGTGTCCTCTTCCCATTCGCTGCGGGATTTCTGGCCTAGAATTGACTTTGAGAATTTTGCCAAAATGAAAGCCAAAATTCTTAAGGAACCTCCGCCACCCACCACTCCATGACCAATCAGAATGTGCCATGTAGGCATCCTTTGCAAAAGGTGGAGCCATGGGTCAAAATTTTCCCCTTAGCCAAAACTTCAAAAATGACAAGTTAGAAAATATTTCCCGACCTCCCCCGGCCAATAGGAGCCCTGCCACGTTGCAATAATAGTGTGATGATGAATTTGATGGGCCGAGAATGCCTGTCTGACCTTCAAAACGTGGAAAATATAGAGGATGCCCTAGAATTCAAAATTTTTGACAAGGAAGGTGGATTTCTTGGTTTCAAACCAACTGAATCATTTTTTGACATTGTTTTTGAGCTCGGGATTGGGAAAACACTTGCACAAATTTGGGATTCGATCAATTCAAGTTTTTTTCATGATTTGGCAAAGAAAAATGACACATCCTGAAAAATTGAAGAAATTAGGGCACAAATGCGGGGAAAATTTGGAAAATTGTTTCAAATTAGGGCAAGACAATAACATTATGGGCATTTTCGAAGCATTCAACTGGGGAAGGTGAACAGAAGATCACCAAATCAACCAATGAAACATTTGTGAGCAAACCTGGACATGGAGAATTAGGGCACATTATGAAAATTCAATAATGGGACCAACAAGCCCCATGTTTTCCCATTGAATTATTTTATCACCCATGTAGAGCTCGCCATTTTGGAAGATACCAAGCAAGTTCCTATTGGCATAGGGAAAGAACTGACTATTGGTAATCATTTGGAGGCCAATCAAGAGGCTAGGGTTCTCAATATTTTGAGGAAAAATTCCCACATTTTTTCTTGGGATTACACTAATATGAAGGGAATTCATCCTACAATATGTACTCACCATATATACACTAAGTATGTTAAAACCATAAGGCAGTTGCAATGAAGAATTAACCCATCCCTTAGAGACATAGTAAAAAATGAGATAAAAAATTTGCTAAAGGTAGGATTCATCTACCCTATATATGATAGTCAGTGGGTCTCACCATTAGTTATAGTTGCCAACAAAAATGGTAAATGGAGAATGTTTGTTGGCTATAGGGAACTTAACAAATCCACCAAGAAATATTATTTTACCTTGCCTTTTATTGACCAGGTTCAGGACAATCTCGTCGGTAAAAAATGTTTTTCTTTCTTGGATGGATTTAGTGGGTATAACCAAATAAGTATTGTATCTATTGACTAGGATAAAACCACCTTTACTTGCCTTTGGGGTACATTTTCTTATCAAATCTTACCTTTTGGGCTTTGTAATGCACCTACTACATTTTAGAGAGTAGTCTTGGCCATTTTTTCAGATCTTACAAATGATTGCATTGAGGTTAACATGGATGATTTCACTATCCATGGATCCACTTTTGATGAATATCTAAATAACCTTTAAAAAGTATTGAGCAAATGTGAGTATCACCAACTATCTCTAAGTCATGAAAACTTTCCAATGAAGGTTGATCATGGAAATATCTTAGGTCACCATGTTTCTGCCAAAGGTATAGAGGTCGACCCCAAAACAATTGTAGTCATCACTCAATTACCTACACCAACAAATCAGACTAACATTAAAAGTTTCCTTGGACATGTAGGGTATTATCGGTGATTCATTAAATACTTGAGTAAAATTTCTACACCTATGTTTTCATTTCTAACAAAAGATTTTGTTTTTGAATGGTCCCCTCTGTGTTAGCATGCATTCAATATTATCAAGGAGAAGCTGACCATAGCCGCAATCTTATGAGGTCCCTATTGGGGGAAACCTTTCCATATCCACACTAATGCCTCCAATAAAGCTATGGGATTTGTTCTTTGACAGAAAGATGAAGAGGATCACATGTATGCCATTTACTTTATCATCAAGAAACTAACTCCTACAGAAAGAAACTATACCACTACGGAAAAGGAATTTTTAGTTTTTGTGTATTCCTTGAATAAATTCTGACATTACATCACTGGGTATAAAATATTTGTTTATACTGACCACTCTGTCATCCTATATTTGATGAATAAACTAGTAGTTAGAGGTCAGATTATTAGATGGTTACTCTTGTTACAGGAATTCAATTTGACCATTATTGATAAGCCCGGAAAACTAATTCTGTTGTTGATTTTCTGTCGAGATTGAATGTTTTAGGTGATGATGAGGTAGTCCAAGATCAATTTCCAATGAAAATTTGTTCGTTATATCAATTCAGACTCTGTGGTTTGCTAATATTGCAAATTATTTAACTATAGGGAAGTTTCTTTCCTATTTTACTCATAAAGAGAGATGCAGATTGGTTAAAAATAGTGCAACATATAAATGGTGTAATGGAATTTTATTCAATTTTTTTCCTGATATGGTTCTTCATAGGTGCATTCAATAAGATGAAGTATACAACATATTATGAGCTTGTCATGATGAGCCAGGAGGAGGACATTACTCAGTAAAGAGGAAAATTCACAAAGTCCTTGGAGCTGCGTACTATTTGCCTTTCCTCCACAAGACTGTCAAGAAATATGTGTGGCAGTGTGATACATGTCAAAGAATGGGGAAGCCTACACTATCCATGGAAATTCCTCTTAATCCTCAGCAAGTCTTGGGACCATTCGAGAAATGGGGAATTGATTTTGTTAGACCTTTTGATCCTCCATCTTTTGGGAAAGAATACCTCTTTGTATGCACGGAATACGTTACAAAATGGGCTAAAGTTCAAGCATTGACATTTTCCAATGAGGATGTTGTTGATTTCCTATACAATCAAATATTGCTATGATTTGGTGGGCCCCAGGCCATTGTATCTGATCAAGGTCCTCAATTTGTGTCTAAAATGATCGAGGATTTTCTAGAAATATATCGAATCAATCACCAAAAATCGTCACCATATCACCCCCAATCCAATGGGCAGGTGGAAGTCACCAACAGGGAACTTGAGAACATTCTAACTAAAGTGGTTAATGCTAATAGAGAAACTTGGGTACCAACACTTCCCGAGGTAGTTTGGGCCTATAACATGACCTAGAAGACTACTATTAGTTTTTATCCCTATGAGTTGGTATATGGTAAGAAGCCATTGTTACCTGTCGAGATAAAATTAGACACCTAGAAAAAAACACTGGAATTCATCATTAATTTGGATGAATCACAACATGAATGAGTGATACAGCTAAATGAATTGGATGAAATATGGATGGAAGCACACCAATAGGAAGAAGTTCTCCAACATCAGAGGAATACCTGACATGATGCTCATATCAAATACAAGACATTTCACTAGGGGGAATGGGTCTTACTCTTTGATTCCAAATATCAACAGTTGAAAGGTAAGTTATGGACATGATGGTTGGGTCCATAACAAATTGACAAAGTGTTTGATAATGGTTTTATGTGACTAGTACGAATCGATGGTGACAATAGGAATCTTCTTATGAATGGCCACATGCTCGTGATTTATCAAAAACCTCTTGACAAGATAACTTTCATTAGTGACATCATGTTGAGTGAGGAAATACATGTTGAGGTGGGTCTTCACCCCTCCATCCAGGAGTAATTGTTGTATTTAAATTTCAATAAAGGAGGATGGTCATGACATTGATCTTCTTCCCTTAGTTATTCATTTTTTTTATTTTAATAGATGCATAGATCTTCATTGTTTCATGGCCACTAATTACATTTTATCTCTGACTGCAGGACATGGGAATCTACACCTATTGGATGTTGAACTAGCATGGGTAAGTGCATTCTAATTCACTACGGATATTTCCTTATGAAGCAACTCCCTATGCATAAACTTATCATAATTACATCCACACACAATGATCGATGTATTTATTATGGATATCCTTCTAAATCTAGTGTTATAGCATGAGGCCATAATGATTTATGATATCCATGCACCCCACATGAGTCATGTTGGGCCCCTAATCTAGCTTCCAAATCTTAAGGGCATGTAGGCACACATGACAGGAGAAAGCGCGCAAGTATAGGTGAGTAAGGAAGAGTTCAAAAGGCTACTTGAAGAACCTATGACGCGTGCACCGTGCGAAGAAAAATTCAAGACATAGCCATTTTTGGCATTTAGGACAGAACACATGAAAAACATGTTCCATTTGGATAAGGTTCCAACCTAGCGATAGGGTGTCTTGGAAGGAATACACCTTGCGATAGAAAGATCCAAAAGGTTAATCATGACACAGAGAGGCATGTGCCCGAGTGACCCACACCTTGACACTTGGGGCCAAATATGAGGCTGTAGAGGAGTTTGTTAGAGATCAGAGGCCTATTTATATGCACACCCTTAGTAAATAAAGAGAGATGAAAATGAGGTAGCAGAGCTCTGCAGGATTACTGTGAGAACTATGAGATGAAAATGGGTACAGAATTCAAGTAAGGATGTAATGGGGAAATGGGGAGTGAAATTTTTGTCTTGTGAGAATACATGTATGGATCCACATATGGCACATGACTATGGTCTGCCTCCTGTAATATTTTATAAGTAAATGCTATGAATGAATGTGATAAGGTTGCCATGAAAAATGTATCAAGACTTTTTCTCTGTATTATCTACATATTACTATTCCACTTCTGTTCTTAGATAATCATGAATCTTGCTTATATGGTTAAGTATAGTAGTAGATGTACAACACTTAGTTCTATTATTTCTGTTGCATGCTTTAGTTGTATTATGACTAAAGGGGTGTAGAAGTTGTCCTAAGCTCTATAGCCCTTCATGTCTGTTAAATCACTAAGTTAGAATCACGAGCTATGCCTTCCACTAGACTTGCATAAAAAAGAGACTTGGCTCCCTCTCATGTACCTCGGGCAAGCACCCAATGCCCGCTGGGTGATAGGCCAGCACACATGAGGTTCCCTTGTTCTTGGTGGGTGTAAAAGTTACTACATCTTGGTTCCATTTCTGAGACCTCTTTTTGAAGTTGTAGTGGAACATGGCATATATCATGATCCCTGTAAAAAGTGATGACGTAATGCTTAACACTTGAAGGTGTTGAAGATTGGTTTAAAATCATGGAGGATGAATTCGCTCAGAGATTTAGTATCGATTTGGGTTTGATATGCGAAGATGGGTGGAAGACACTCTTTACCATGAGTTGTACGAAACCTTCTTCTGTTGTTTCCCAGTAGAGATATTTGAATGGCTCTCGGCTTATACATCTAGATCGGGGTGGAGTTATATATCATACCCTTGGACCCAAGAAACATATCAGAACCTGCAAGATGTTGATCTAAAGTGGAAGCGTGTTATAGACCATTGGTGGAAGGGAGTACTGACTAGCTACACTCTAGAATATGCCATTTCCACGTATTCATGTCCAGAAGTTGCTGAGTTTGAGTTCTTGCAAGATCCCAGGGGATCATTTTTATGTCTTATTCCCCTTGCAATCAAAATCTTGATGGTAACCATGGGTTTAGAGGCATTCCCTATGGCCGGCTAAACCACCCTAAGCGCTAGGCAAGGAAGTGAGGTTGGGGAAGGATGGTTGATCTGACGACTGAATAGGAAAGGGAGGAGAGGTGGCTCAAGTATAACAAAGTGCATGAAAAGGAGATCGATAGACAGTGTGGGGTTACAAGTGGGTTATGGAGCCAAACATGGTGGAAGGGAGTTGACGTTCACGTGGAGGATGTCAAACCTGAACAATCTGTGGTACCCCATCTTAGTAAGTGTGGAAGAGAAAACCTTGCGGCTTCTGATGAGAGTCCATCATGTAGAGAGAGAAGATTCATTGGCACACATCTGACCCCACCTAGTGACCAAACCTTGGCCCTTAGTTTGTTTGAATGAAGGAAGAGTACAGTTGATCCATTTGATATCGGCGGAAGCAACCGATTAGCACCTAGAACATATAATTTCTTGTTTGGGACTTCTATGGTTTCACACACTATTCCAGTATTTGGTGGATTATTTGGACAAGGCACGTATATGGCTGGTTTTGGAAGCATGTTGGGAAGTGGTGGTGGAGCTACGACTAGGAGTGGTACTAGTTCAAAAAATATCAGCGTGTAATTTAGTGGGATGATGGGAGCAATCGACATGATAAACACAGGCCCTATACATAACACAAGAGGATCTGGAGGTGGAAGTGGTGGAGCTGGTGGCTTCGGATCTAGTGGATCCACCAGAGGAGGAAACACCAGAAGAAACCAAGGGACTGGCTCAAGAGGGCAAGGGCCTTAGTCACCTCCTCAAGTCTTTTTTGAGATGTCTCTACACTTGACAGATTACAATGGAATAGAAGATGCCGTGGAGCATGTGCATAAGTGTGAGCTGCTATGGCACGTGAAGGGAATCACGACCCATGATCGAAAGGCCAGTCAATTTAAGATGACCTTGTAAGGATGCGCGCATAGCTGGTATAGAAATTATGACCCTTATCAGACTGTTGTGGATTATATCATACTAAGAAATGCATTCTTAGTATAATTCCACATACTTGAGTTTGAACAGAAGAGCATTAGCTCCCTCAAAGAAATCCAACATGGAATGGTAGAGAGTGTGTGGGAATATGATGCGTACTTTAAAACTCTTTTTTCTAAGTTGCCTTATGATATCCACCCTTCATAACATGCTCAATGGTTTTTCAGAGGATTGATCACACCCTTTAGGAGGGCCTTATCTCATAAAACATTCACAGACCCGCACAAAGCATTGGAAGCTGCTTTACGTGTTGAAGTAGTTGGTAGGGTTGACACTAGTGTTAGCCCATTTTTAGAGGATCAAATTGCTGCCATGGCTAAGCAGTTGGAGAAATTGTCTACCAACACAGTTCCAAAGATTCATGGAGGGATGTGGTGCACAAATTGTAATGTTGAAGGACAAACAAAGGATAATTGTGGGATATGTACTCAGAAGGTGGTATGTGTCATGGTAGTAAACTGTGAGATATGTCATGAGGACCATGATGCAAGTAGGTGCCCCCTATTGCAGCACGTGATCTATAAAAATGTATCTTGTTATTGTAAAATATGTACCTCAACCACTCATAAAACCAAGGATTGTAGATTGATTGATCAGATTCATGAGGGAATTGATCTTGGTGTGTGCTAGACTAGCATTGCCAGCAGTTCCAAATGAGATGAATGTCGATATGAGGAGCACAAAGATGGAGATGCACATGGAAGAGGGTTTCATGGAGGATTTCATGGTTGTGGTAACTGCGGAGGAAGAAGTGAGTTCCCATGTGGGACGTGTTTCAATTGTGGAGCCACAGATCATTATAAGCGTGAATGTCCAGATCTTCTACAATGCTCTTGGTGTGGGAAGAAACATAAGTACGAAGAATGCCTAGAGTTGTACGAACATATGAGTCAGTAGTACCGAAAGGATAAGGGTGCTGCCATGGTGAGTATTAAGAAGGCTGACGCGTAGTGGCTTTCGCGAGTAATATGTGAATCATAACTATAGCCTGTTATGGTAACAATGAGGGTAGAATACGTGCTCGTAAAATAAATGCCTACGCAGAGACATCTAGTCTTGAGAGAAGAAGTAGTACATGGGAAGTATCCAAACCTAGCTCGCCAGAAAGAAGTCTACTAGGAAACCATGGACATAATTCAAAGTTTACAAGGGGTGATCCAATGCTTAAAAGAGTAGACTAGAAAATATGAGCAGAGGAGGCCATTGGAAGCACCAAGGGATGACTTGGATGAGGTTAAGGAGGTGTGTAAATTGCTGAGGTAGGAGAATATTATTCCCCTGCTAGGGGCATGGTTGAGAGAAAAGGTGTCACGCGTCAGGGAAGAACATGAAAGGTAGATCCTACATGCAAACCTTCCATAGCATAACCTTGATTATGACAAAGAGATTACCTTGAACATAGTAGTGGATGGATGGTTGCTTAGCAACATCCTCATTGACACAGGCACAAAGGTTAATATTCTCACTCTGGATGCCTGGCATCAAATGGGAAGGCCTGCATTGTAGCCATCTTCAAATGTGTTGTATATGGCAAATAAAAAAAAGGTGATGTCCATAGGTGTCTTGAAGGATGTAACCATTACTATTCAGGGGACTAGGTTCACTGGGGATTTTGAAGTCTTGGCACTTTTCGAGGTAGATAATTTCCCAGCTCTACTTGGGTGCCTGTGGTGTTATAAGAATAATTCAAATCTCCAGTTTAACAAGGGGTACATAAGTTTTGAAAACAAGGAAGAGTGGGTAGTTATACTACTGGTTGATGGGAATTCCACTCCCTATATTAAACCCCCTGGGGAGGAAGTCTTGGACAGAATATATGTGCACTCCATAAGAGATCCACAGACCATCCACCCTATAGAAGGAGTCATCTAGTTTGATGATGCACAATCTGTCAGTGATAATACCAGTATAGCATGTGATAGTTGGGTGCATGGGAGCTATGAATTGATTGGGTGACATCTGAAAGGATCAATAACCAAGGTATCGATGGCGTGTACAGTTCGGCACCTGGGAGGGAAGATAATAACAAAGTATTTTGGGGATGCATACCCTGAGGTTTTTTTGAGAGAGATGGAAGTTCACTGGAGGGAGGACAAGGAGTGAAGTATGCTAGGTTATGTTTTGATCAACACAGTAGTAAGGTGGTGGGCCACACATAGTGAAAACTTGTTGGAATGGCATAAAGTTTGAATTGCGCTCACTATCTGATTCTCAAAAAGTAACGTACCCACCACTATTAAGGATTATAATGGCAGTGAACCTACCTCGTCCCACATTCAGGCATGTGAGAGGGTTTGGGGATAAGGCACAGAAGCTTTACCACCTTCTCTCTAGGTGCATAAGTTGTATTGGAAACTACAAGGTTGTGTGTGCGTGTGGTATATCCATTCTAAAACATGTCTCCAAATGGGAAGCTGGCAGGAATTAACGACTGACTTGGTCCACACATTCGAGTACTGAAGTACCAAGAAACAAGTTGATGAAGTGTTGTAGACTATCAATTTCCTCACTCTAGGGGATTGTGCCATGGTGGAAGATAGGTTAGCAAACTTACTCAGTGGACCTAGTTTAGAAGCGCAGTTTGAAGAGGAAGAACCAGAAGACATACAATTCGATCATGCATGTGCTGAAAAGAAGAAAGGAAAGATGGTATACCTTGTTGATGGAGAAGAGATAGAGAACCTGAATGTTGACCATTTGGTTAGGGCATGTAATGTAGAGTTAACAGTACAGTTGCATGTGTGTGCATAGTATCATGAACCACTCAAAACCAAAAAGTTAACATCAGGTCGGAAGAGGAGCCCAAGGAGGCTATCATTGGGGACTACTGGTCAGACAAGGAAGTATCAAAGATCATCGATCTCTTACGTGAATTTGAGGATTTATTCCCACACAGATACCATGAGTTGAAAGGTGTCCACCATTCATTAGGGGAAATGAGGATAAAGGTTGAAAGATGGTGCACACCTGGTCAAGAAGAGGCCTTACATGATGAATCCCAATATGCGCGTAAGGGATAAACAAGAACTAGACAAGATGATAGCATCTGGTATCATTGAGGCTGTGGAGGGAATCAGAGTGGATAAGTCCAATGGAGATTAGCATAAAAAAGGATCGGCATATTAGGATATGTGTGGGATTACAGGGAATTAAATGTTGTTTTGTATCATAGGTCCTTTTCCCACCCCCTTTTACTGAAGAGATTTTGGAAGGAGTTACTGGGTGCAAGGTCTATTCCTTTATAGATGGATTCTCAAGATATCACCAAGTACAGATTTCCAAGGAAGACCAAGATAAGACAACGTTCACCACCGAGTGGGGAATTTTTACATATACGGTCATGCCATTTACGCTGAAGAATGCGCCCACTGTATTTTCACGCATAGTGGTACAAGCATTTAAGGACTTCATCCATAAGTTTCTTCAGGTATATTTGGATGATTAGACAGTGTATGGGTTGGTCAGGGACCATTGTGATAACTTAAGGTTGATGTTTGAAAGATGTCGGTAGTTGAGGATCTCTCTCAACATTAAGTAAATGTATATTTGTAACTCCTTTTGGAATGTTGTTGGGGCATATCATATGTAAAAGGGGGCATATCATATGCGAAGGGTTATTGTTATTGTTGGATTAGGGGAACCTACCAGCCAAAGCGTCATGTGTAGATTTCTTGGGCACAATGGGTACTACAGAAAGTTCATTAAGGGATATGCCAAGATCACCACGCCTTTGGAAATATTGCTCAAACACAAGAGTTCCTTTCAGTGGGGAGAGACACAGCAGAGGGCATTTGACACTCTATAATAAAGGCTTATCACCACACCTATTCTATGATTCCCATCATGGGAAGCCTTTCCATGTCCATGTGGATGCCTCTGGTACAACAATAGGAGCCATTCTTGCTCAACCAGGAGAGGGGATTGTTGATCATCCTTTGTGTTTTACAAGTAGGAATTTGACACCAGCAGAACAGAATTATACAACAACTGAGCGTGAGGCATTGTCAATTGTCTATGCGCTCCACAAATTTAGGCAATATCTATTGACAACTCCTTTCATATTCTACACTAACCATATGGCCTTGAAGTATCTGGTAAACAAAGTAGTGTTGCAAGGGTGCATATGTCGTTGGGTTCTTCTAATTTAGGAATTTGAATTCAAAGTGTTGGTAAAACTGGGAAAGAATAATTGTGGACTAGATCATTTATCAAGGATTTATGCGGGAGAGGATGCACAGAGTATCAAGGAAACCATGCCAGATGCACAACTATTCAGGTTGTGGTGCCCTCCCTCTGAACTAAAATACATTTCTATCTTTCTCAAGGAAGGTGTGGCGCTTGAAGGAATGAATGCTCTGGAAAGGAAAATGTTAGCCATATGCGTAACGCTCTTCATGTTGATCAATGGGGATTTGTATAAAATGGGCCGTGATGAGGTCTTGCACCGGTGTGTACTAGAACATGAACACATAGCTATAATAGAATAAGCCCATGGTGGGATTTTTGGAGGACATTATGGAGAGAATGCAACTACGTGCAATATCCTAGTCACTGGACTATGGTAGGAAACAATTCACAAGGATTGTATTGAATTTTGCAAGCCCTGTGGCCACTACCAGCACCTTGGAAAACCTAGAAAAAGGGATGAGATTCCCTTGCACCCCATCACCAGCGTGGAACCTTTTGAAAAGTGCGGCAATAGATTTCGTCAGACCAATCTCACCAGCTACGCAAAGGGACTAACTCACGGTATATTATTACTTGTACTAATTATCTAACAAGATGGGTAGAGGCTGCGCCCACTAGGGATTGCACCGCAGCCACGACTGTTAGATTTTTGTGGGAGAACATTATCAGTAGGTATGGGTGCCCATTAAGTTTAACAAGTGATAGGGACAGTCACTTCTTAAATGAAACAATCAGGATCCTATTAGAAGAATTCATGGTATCCCATCACAAGACTACCCCTTATCACCCTCAGGAAAACGGGACTGTAGAGGCATTCAACAAAATCCTTAGTCACACATTGACTACGATATGTGATGTAGGAAGTTAGGATTAAGATGATAAGGTGTCAGCAATTTTTTGGGCATACAAAACAACATATAAAAGGTTGAACAAGGCCACACCATTTCAACTAGTGTTTGGTGTGGAGGTTGTTTTTCTGGTTGAATTTATGCTACCATCGTTGTGTATAGCATGCACAGGAGGATTGGATGATGTACAAGTGATGGAAAAGAGAATTGATGAGTTAATAAAGTTGGATGAAAGGTGCTCACTAGCAAGATGGAGCCAAACAACTGAAAAATCTAAACAAAAGGCATGACATGACCACAACATTAAAAACAAATAGTTTGAGGTTGGCCAGATGGTATTGTTATATGATTCTAAATTTCTACACCATCCTAGAAAGTTGAAGGTGCATTGGTTGGGTCCTTATGTAATTTCATACATCCTTGATTTGGGCGCATGCCAGCTACAAGTGCTGGATGGAATAAAATTACCTAGACACTTCAATGGGAGTAGGTTGAAGCCCTACTATAAAAAATTCTTCTTGATGTTTGTAAATAAGGTAGTTCTACTAGTTAGCTTAGAGTTTCCTTTTACACTTTTCCTTTCTTGTTTTTCCCTTTCACATTGTTGTCGTGTTTTATGCCTTGGGCGCAGGTAACATTATTACTTTTTAAACTTATGATTACGTAGAGGACCACGAATAGATTTAGTGTGGGGTGAGGTGATGAAGAGAGGCATGAAGTTATTTTGCAGGAAGATTGAGTTGGTAGACCATTAAAACTGGCCCTGTTGAAAAGATGCATTAGGAAGGTAGATGGATGACAAAACAAAGTTCCATTAGAAATCCACGTATAAAGGAGAAAAAGTGCAAAAACACGAGGTAGGCGAAAGTAAGAATCATGAGGATGGAAGAGGTGCCTTTGGCACTGGTAACATGTGTGTAAAAGTCTTCTGTCAAGATGGATTGTCTACATGCCAGAAGGTTGGAAAAAATTTTGCGCAAGGATTGGGTGTGGCTGAAAAATGTTTTGCACAAGGATTGAGTGTGCAAGGAAAAGCACTGAAACTGGGTTTGTTTGAAAACACTGCGTTAAATATTTTAATATGGTGGTAGGTAGCCTAGCCTATAATGTGTAAAAGAGGGAAAAGCTATAAATACAAGGATGGTAAGTTCATTATTTTACTTTACGAAAACAAGGAGAACAATTTTCTTTCAAGAGCTAGGGTTCGAGAGCTAACTCGTGTCAAGGAGAATCTTAGAAACTCGCTTGCAATCAGTCCAGTTGATCTGCAAACCAGAGCAAAAGTGATTTACGGTTGTGAGGAAAGTTGTGAAAGAATGCCATGATCAAAAGAGGGAAATCAGAATTTAGGGTTTGTACCCTAGGGCACGGGGCGCGCAAAGAAAACTCTCAGACAACTTGAAGGTAACCAAGGAATGAAAACAAAGGGTAAAATGATGGCCATGAAACCAGCTGATAAGCCTGTAGTGCAATATAATAAGGGAAAGGGGAAGGGAAAAGGAAAGAAGAAAGAAGATGAAATCCCCTTGGATACCAATGAGGAATGGTACTTAGAGATGCAATACCTAGATGGGGTTTTGCTAGGACAAGAGTGGGAGTTCCACATCAGACAGATGACAGTAATTGATTACAATCACTGGTCAAGTATAATTGTAAAGGAAATGGTGTTGGAGCTAGTGCGCGCCACAAACAAATGAACACCTGATGGGATGCTGATTTATAGTAATGTAGTCAAGGTGAAAATGGAAAAGGCAGGGCTTCTCTAGCTTTATGAGTTGCCCTACTTTGGGAATCCTGAGTGCTTGTACCAATGGTTAATGACGTGCATGCATGAAGATTTCTTTTGCTTCATAGGGAACAAGATGTGCATAACCCCACAACTAATATCACACTTTACAGGCCTGAACTGTAAAAGGGATGTGATCCTAGATGACCTCCAGGATAAGGAGGCAATAAAGGAAACCATCGCATCCCAGGATTATAAGAAGGGATCGAGGTACTACGACATCACAGATATCAGTGATCCAGTGATGAAAATGGCCACGCACCTCGTTTCCAAGCTAAATAGAAAAGAGAAGTGGACCCAGGTGAGCAAGCCCTTGTTGAATGTTTGCAGAAAGGTCACGGAAGGCACCATTTACAATATCTCTCAGTACATAATAGATGAGATTATAAGCAGCATGGAGAACAGAGGAAAGATATTGTTTGGGAACATTATATTAACCATTGTGTTCTCAGAAATTGAGGTGCCAGATGCATCTGATAAGTTCGTATGGGAGTAACCCGATGAAGACCCTTCACCCATGGGCAGGTTCTAGAAATATACTTGTGAATCAATGATGGGGGTGCACAAGGTGCACTTGGATAAATGTTATACGCACCTTAGGAATGCATTCAGGGTAGAATGGTGGATCCTAGAGTAACTCCCCATGAAGACTGAAGGAGAAGCATAGTTTGCGGTGTACCAAAACTTCTGCATTAGTAGATTTATCTTGGTGGATGGTAGTTGGAGTCCCTGGTTCAAACTCTCCTTCTCATTTACTACCCAATTCTTCTAGGTAGGGGTAAACAGATATAAGGAGTCAAAGAAGTTAAGACTTGACCTGTCCACCCTCGACAGTGAACACAAAGAGATGAGGAAGAAAGTGGTCTATCCAGGAAAGCATGTGTACATTAAAGGTACGTGTCACAGGACGTGCACATTGTAAGGTTGATGACCTTACCAATTGCTGAGAGCATTGCTGCCAGAATTTACTTGTACATAAGGACAAATTTTGAGAAGGGCACGTACGTAGAAAACGAAATATCCATCCTAGATGACCCCATAGGAAGGAAGAAGCCAGTGCTAAAGCGCAAGGAGAAAGAAGAAGAAGAGGAAGAACAAGGGGCAATGGGAAGGAAGGATGTAGGTACCCCGCAGGACCAAGTACCTATGTCAGGAAGAAGAGAAGAATGGTGGTCAAGGAAACATACCTCGGAGCCTACGAAGCCACCATCCCCTGAAGAACCTTCAGATGAAGAAAAGACAACATCCCCCACTCCAAAATTTTCAGCCAGAGAAGAAGAACAAGGAATGGAGGAGCAAGGGTTTGAAGTTATGAATGACCTGAACGCCTATATATGTGAAAGGGATGACAATGAAGGGGATGATCTAGAGGTGGATCAAGAGCTAATTAATATCCATGACTAAGAAGGATAGGAGGCTAAGAAAGTAAATGATGCCTTCAATTTTGTAAGGAGGAAAAATTCCTGAAGGGAGGAAGGCACACGTGGCGAAGAGGGGAGTGAAGGGTCTAGTACTAAGGAACCAGATGTGCCCAAGCTCACTCAAGAGGAGGTGGATGAGAAGGTAACAAGAGAGGCAGAGAGGATAATTGATTCCCTGGTCAATGAAGAGTTGGGGTGTAGCGCGGACCTTTTGCTTGGCGAGTTCAAGAAGGAACAAAGGGAGAAGAGTGGAAGTAGCATGAAAGGACCAACTCTTTCAGTAACCATTCCCAAGGGCATGCACATGGGAAGTAAACACACGAAAGGGGGAAGGACAATGATGAGTTACATTAATGACCCCAACAAATTTTTGCGCACGTGTTTCCAAAGTACCATGCCCACTAAGGAGCTCACCGCCATGGAGTCCTTTGACCCTGAGGGAGGATACCCACGAACAAGGAAAATGCTATCTTGGGAATTTGACTCCCACCTCAATGAGCTTGAATTAAAAATTAACCAGGGAGCGGTATTGAAGCTATCTGAAGGAAAGGAAGAAAACCCCATTATAAACACGCAACAACTATCATATGAGCAAGTGTGCAATGCACTAAACAAAGTCTCAGTGGAAATCAAGACTACGCTCTTCGGTAGAAATGACAAGGTTAGAGCCTTAGAGGACCAATTAGAGAAAAGGAAGGAAGAAGTGGTGAAGTTGATGAAGGATCTCAACCTGGAGAAATTAATCAGCACGTAACTGTAGAGGGAGTTTCAGGAGGAAAAGGTTAGGGTGTGCAAAGTTTCTAAGAAGGTGGAGCTCATCTCCTAATTGATTATCACGAAGCACCCAGACCTTAACCCTCCTACGCAAAAGTATACATTCTCCCTAGAGTGCCTAGAGGACTTGACTCAGATCCTCACCATGGAGAGGTAGCCCTTGGCTTTAGAGTCGGCCGAAGAGGTGGTGATGCACTTAGAGAAAGAAGACAAGTTGAAGGTCATCGTTCTCATGGCCGAATATAACAAGGTGCTCGCCAATGCAGGAATAGCTACACAAACCATAGGGGGTCGCTTACGACCACTGCGCAGATCAAGACAAAGTGACAAACATATTGCTTACCAGTGATGAGGCTGAGTTGAAGGAATTCAGAGAGAAGAATAAAGGCAATAGAGCCGAGTGGGAAATGATCATAGAAAAATTATAAAATAAATCCATGGCCATTGATAACCAATGAGTCTCAATCAAAACACACAGCTAAAAGAGCTCTACAAGGTCATCATAAGGAAGATGGATGCCCTAGAAGACCAACCTAAAGAACTGGAGACTGTGGTAGAAACCATTACCACACAGGGGGAGGGGCTAACTTACAACAAGGTGAGGACTTTGGTTGGCGAAATATGCACTAAAGCACAGACGGAAGTTAGTTCTTGGAGTACACTGGAGGCCAACCTCTGGAAAAACTTTCCCCTCCTTCTTCTTTAGGAAATTTCCCCCTATTCTTTATCTTCCCCCTTGCTTTATTCTATCCCCCCATTCTTTTCCAATGCAAAGCCTTACATTCTTTTTTACTACATTCTTTGAGAAGGTTCCCAAGGGCAGAGAATAGGTGAAGTGTGGGTTAATGTTGGGCCCCTAATCTAGCTTCCAAATCTTAAGGGTGCGTAGGTGTGCATGGCAGGAGAAAGTGTGCAAGTATAGGCACGCAAGGAAGAGTTCAAAAGGATTCTTGAAGAACCCAGGATGTGCGCACTGCGTGAAGAACAATTTAGGACTTAGCCATTTTTGGCCTTTGGGACAGAACACATGAAGAATGTGTTCTGTTTAGATAAGGTTCCAACCTAGCGACAGGGTGTCCCTGAAGGAATATACCTTGCGATAGAAAGATCCAAAAGGTTAATCATGACACAGAGAGGCATGCACCCAGGGTGACCCACATCTTGACACTTGGGGCCAGATTTGAGGCTACAGAGGAGTTTGTTAGAGCTCAGAGGCCTATTTATACGCATGCCCTTGGCAAAGAAAGAGAGACAAAAATGAGGTAACAGAGCTCTGCAAGATTACTGCGAGAACTATGGGATGAAAATGGGTACATAATTCAAGTAAGGATGTAATGGGGAAATGGGGAGTGAAATTTTTGTCTTGTGAGAATACATGTATGGATCCATGTATGGTGCATGACTACGGTCTACCTTCTATAATATTTTATAAGTAAACACTCTGAATGAATGTGATAAGGTTTCCGTGACAAATGTATCAAGACTTTTTCTTTGTATTATCTGCATATTACTATTACACTTAGGTTCTTAGATAATCGTGAATCTTTCTTATATGGGTAAGTATAGTAGTAGATGTACAACTCTTAGTTCTATTATTTTTGTTGCACGCTTTGGTTCTATTATGACTGAAGGGGTGTAGAATCCATCCTGAGCTCTATTGCCCTTCATTTCTATTAAATCACTAAGTCAGAATCATGAGCTATTACTTCCACTAGACTCTCATAAAAGAGAGACTTAGATCCCTCTCACACACCTCAGGTGAGCGCCCAGTGCCCACTGGGTGATAGGCCAGCACACATGAGGTTCCCTTGTTCTTAGTGGGTGTAAAAGTGACTTGTGGATACCTAGTCTTGACTAGTATGGGTAAGTGCATTTTAATTCACTACGGATATTTCCTTATAAAGCAACTCCCTATGCATAAACTTATCATAATTGCATCCACACACAATGATCAATGTATTTATTATGGATATCCTTCTGAATCTAGTTTTACAGCATGAGGGCATAATGATTTATAATATCCATGCACCCCACATGAGTCACATTAGACGAAAGGGATAGGTGGCATTTCCATTTCAAGTAATGAGATGTGCACCATCTCACATATCAAAATTACTCATAGATACCTACTCTTGTCAGCCTTTTTATGTCACCAATTTTTTTCTTCTTTTATGGGATTCAAGGATCCATGTGCATTTCAAATTTATAGTTCCTAACCACTTCCTGTCATTGCTTCATGATATTTGAACAAAAATTTCTGCCTGCCATCACACCATGAATTTGAGCATGCCCTTGTTCTTTTTTCTCTATTGTCTGGATGCATTTGCCTTCATCATGGGATAAAATAAAAAGTTTGAGCCTAATTCTTTAGACCCATTACTTAGGAACATTATGCTTTTGTAGGTATTTTATGATTCTGATTAGCTTGAATTCATCCTAAAATTTGAAGGCTTTGATGAAGGAATAGTGGATGAATTCTTGGAGAATTTTGAAGCTACTTGCTCACTCATTGGAGGGAAGTGGGTGGAGATTACCAGCCAGGTACTTTTTGAACTATCTAGTTTACTAGATTTTTCTCTGATAGCTATGACAAATGCTCCCCTCAAATACTTTCTTGCTCTATTTCATGAGGAGGGTGAGGAATTTCCCAAGGTAACACGTACCTCATAGGGTGTTCAGAAAGGGGTTAAGAGGGACATTTTTCCAGGAATTTGGAGGGAGATGGCTAAATGGGTTAACAGATACTTTATATGTGACGATCAGTCGTCTATGTTGGGTGGCAATTCACTCAAAATTATCATTAATTTAAAGAAAGGATGCATCAAACCTACACTCGGGGTGAATTTACAAAATTTCTTGGTAGATGTAGTTATCAAATTTGGCCATAAATACAAGACTGGTGGGGGAAAGGAAGTGCTAAAACACCTAGGGATCATTCACTTACTGTGCTCACACCAATTTTTTTTTAATCCAAAGAGAAGTCTTGAAAGGATGAATGTGGGGGAAGTTTCCAAGCTAAAGAAGCTCAAACTAGGGCCATCTTCCACACCTCATCCTGTTATCACATCATTCAACTACCATACACACAAGAATAAGGAAGAACCTAGCACTCAAACAAACATGGACAAATTAGGCAATCAAGTGATCCCATCTTCAACACCTTCTAGTTCTAAAGGTAGAAATACCTTTACTCCCTCTTGTACTATTTTCCTATGGCCGTGACAGTCATGTGCATTGCATAAACCTAGAAGTTCCTGGTTGGAGGATTTTGTTGGTGCTTCTACCCCTGTGCGGGAAGTAAGTGATGAGGAAAAAAACCTAGATTTCCCCACTGAAAAATCACCAAACACTATATTCACCATAGTAATTTTAACCCCACAAATCTCAGTTATGCCCTCATCTTCAGAAGTCCACTCCACAGCTCCAGAAACTACTTTGGTACCTGAAGCACCAAATCTAGCTCCAGAATCAATTACAATGGAAATTGATCACCTCGGGCTATATCAAACTTTTGATCCTCATAGTTATTTGGAAAATATTACACTCCTTAAAGCCCAATTGAAAGGTATGGGATAAACAAATCTATCTTTATAAATTGAATTTACTCAATGTATAGTAGAAAAGGTTAGAGAAATCATAGCTTTATAAGTAGATATTAGCAGCCTAAAGTGGCAGAGAGATAGAGGTATTAGTACTTGTAATGATTTCCACCAATAGTCTCTTCAAAATTCAGAATTAAAAATGGAAAATAAGAAATTAAAGGGGGAAATGGATATCATCCAAGGTGGAAAACAAAAATTGTAGTCTCTTTTGGACGCTATCTATCCTTTGGCTTGTAAGATCTTATCTTATAAGAGACCATCTTCAATTTACAACATGTTTGTTTAGGAACAATTTTACTTTTGGTAGTTATTGCAGTTGTGTTGTCAAGAACCTTATGGAGCCCCTGATGGTAATGTTTTTGTATCCATTTACAAATCCAATACCCCTAAAATTCAAAACCTACTTTGTGATTTCTACCTTCATAATATGCTAGTTCCCAATGTCCCTGATTTCTTCATTAACTTATTTGTGGGGTATTTTCAATTAAAATCCGTTCAGTCCTCACTTTAAAATCAGATCATGTGGGGTGAACAAATGGATATCTTTAATCACACAACTCAAATAATAGGATTCTATTATTGGCCTACACATCACAATGATGTGGCTAAGTAGAAAAACTTCAGATCTCTTTACTACCAATCTAGTATTGGAGAGAAACTTTGAAAATATTACTGAGATGTGTGGGGGACATTGAAACCTATAGTTAGTAGCACTTCGGGGTAGCAAGTTAGGCATGTGATAGGATATGGGACACTTTGAGCTTTCCATTGAAGAAAAGGGAGATTATCTCACCTCAAAATTTGAGTTGGAGTATGTGACGAGGTGATGCCCTCATCACAATCATAAGGCAGTTATCAGAAAAAAACTAGCAAGTAGTACAATGATGAATTGGTAGGACTTCAGGTGTGACCACCTCTCCTCTTGAGCCCTACTAAAACCTGGAAAAAAATGTTACATATTAAAATTATGGTTTTACAGCTTAGGTCAAAGTAACTTCCAACACTCATGGATGTAAAGGTACCGGGAAGCAATATGGTTATCAGTTTGAAGAGTATGACATGGTCTAGTAGCTTGGTCACAGGGCAGGGCATAGATAAGTTACATTGGGACATGCAAAGGGTAAAGTGCATGGGAAATTATGAGTGCATTATTTACCTCATTTTTATCATTCCTATGGTTCATAAATTATCATTTAGATATGATTTGATAATGCATGGGGATGTTTTGTATAGTTATATCTTAGTGAGTTTGATGCATTTTCCTTGC
Source organism: Taxus chinensis (assembly GCA_019776745.2). Taxonomy (NCBI): domain Eukaryota; kingdom Viridiplantae; phylum Streptophyta; class Pinopsida; order Cupressales; family Taxaceae; genus Taxus; species Taxus chinensis. The sequence continues at coordinate 332,845,084 of CM034146.1, forward strand.
TTGTGTTCATACATCTTGACTACCGTATAACTTCCTATTAACTACCTTTGTTGAGGAAAATGTGATGATGTGTGTAGGGAAAAAATGAATATTTATTTCCAGTGTAATTAAAAAGTCTGAGTTTGGAGCGGGAATGTGGAAGCGGAAGACTTTTTTCACTTATCAACCTATCAGTATGGGACTTGTTTCTAGCAGGCCTATAGGAATTTATGAGTCTTGATTAGTGGGAGATGTTAATGCTAGATATTATGGCATACTCTATAACTACTTGTGTCTATATAAAGACACCTTCTTAAGAACATTGTAGTAGTTGTTAATTCTGGATATAATTTGTAATATATAGTCTGTTGTATTTAGCAGTCTCTTTTTCCATATACTAGATATGTCATGCAAATTTTTATAATTAGTATAAATGAGCATCATTTTGAGGATCTAGAACTGTTGAGATGTCCTCTGTCCCAAGGGAGAGCAATGACCCACTCGACCAAGGAGATATGAGGTTGTTTACATTCACATATGCATCTAGTTTTTTGATAAGTTTTACTACAATCTCTATTTTAATATGTTTCTATTTCAGTATGTTTCGTGCAATCTCAGTTTGTATGTATTTTTTTTTCCTATTGGAATTTCTATTCAGAATGTGTGTTTCCCTTTATGAAAAGTTTAATTAGCATGTTATTTTACTTTTATTGTTTCTTAGTTACGAGTATGTAATTTCAATTCCGTTCTTTCATATTTTGTGTGTGTATTTCCATTTAATTTAGAAGTATAGCTTTTAAACTTCATTTCATCACAATAACTAAATTTTGTAGATTTATATTGAGTTTTCATAGATTAGTAACCAATTGAGAAAGATCTCACAAAAAACCCCCAACAGAAGACCCAACAGGAAAATTGGTTACAAAAATCTCCATTGCATACAACCTAGGACAAAGCCCCACTTTATAATGACACTAATAAAAGATTCAGTTAGTTAAATTATTGTAGAATACAATGACCCATCAACTTTCATAGAATTGTGTGAGGCCTTTGAGGTTTCCCTGTGCACTGAGGCTATTGGAAGTGTTAATACCAATGTTAACCCTTTTCTTGAGGCTTAGATTGGTGCAATGGCCAAGCATTTGAAGAAGTTGTCTGGAAACTCATTGCATGAGACTCGTAGTGGTCTATGTTGCAAAAATTGTGAAGTAGAGGGCCATACCAAGGAAAATTTCCCTAGGAGATCGATACGCATCATGACGGTGGACTGTGAAATTTTCCATGGATATCATGATGCAAGTAGATGGTAATTATTGTAGCACCAAATCTGTAAGAATGTGTCTTACTATTGCAATATCTATAGATCTACTATGGATGACACCAAGGACTATAGACTAGTTGACCAGATACATGATGCCATTCATATTGGTGTGCACTAAACTAGCCTTACAAACAATTCCAAGGATGGTGGTCGTCACTATGAAGGGAACGCAAATGGTGGGACACATGGAAGATAATTTAGAGGAGTATTTGGTGGCCATGGAAACCGTGGAGGAGGAAGAAGTGAATTTTCACATGGAACCTTTTATAACTGTGGATCAAAAAAACATTATAAGTGTGAATGCCCTGACCTGCTACAATGTTCTTGGTGTGGAAAGAAGCATAAGTACAAAGAGTGCCTACAGATATTTGAGCATATGAGCTAGCAACACCAAAAGGATAATGGTACCATGATGGTAAGCATAAATAAGGCCAACTCATAATGCATACCAAGGTTGGTGCAAGAATCATAACTAGAACCTGTAATAGTTACAACGTGAGCAGAGGCTGTGTGTGCCTGAGAGATGCCAAGGAAAAAACCATTAGTTATTAGGGAGGAAGTGATATATGGGAAGTATCCACACACTACTCATTAGAAATAAGTTTATCAAGAGACCATGGATGTGATTCAAAGCCTATAGAGAGAGATCCAGTTCCTAAAGGAGTATTCAAAGCAGTTAGGGAAGAGGAAGAGTGTTAGGGCTCCATAGAAGGATATAGATGAGGTAAGAGAAGTATGAAAGATATTGAGGCAAGATAATATCATTCCCTTACTAGGATAATGGCTACGGGAGAAGGTACCACATGCTGGAGAAGAGTGCAAGGAGAAGGTTCTACATGCTAACACTCCTCCCCATATCCTTGACTATGATAAAGATATCACATTGAATGTTGATGTAAATGGGTGTATTTTAAGCAATATTCTGATTGATACAAACATGAAAGTCAATGTTCTCACTCTAGACACATGGCATCAAATGGGAATAACCCCATTACAACCCTCTTCGAATGTGTTGTACATGTAAAATAAGACAAAAGAAATGCCCATTGGTGTCTTGAAGGATGTTGTTATCACTATCCAAGGGGCGAAGTTCATTAGGAATTTCAAATTCTTGGCACAGACCAAGGCGGACACCTTTCCTACATTACTTGGGTGCCCTTGGTGTTATAAGAAAAATGTCGATCTGCATTTCAATAAGGGGTACATAAGTTTTGAGAACAAAGAAGAATGGCTCATCATCCCTTTGACCAATGGGAAGTCAGCGCCTTATACAGAGCCCTTTGGAGAAGAAGTTATTGATAGGATTTATGTGTGCTCTATCAGGGATCCTAAGGTGATTAATCCTAGGGAAGAAGTTATTCATTTTGAAGATTCTTAATCCCTGAGTGATACAAAAAGTGTGGCATGTGAAATTTTGGTGCACGTAAGTTATGAATTAATTTGGTGATAGTTAAGAGGATTTGTAACAAGGGTAATAATGGTGTACACATTCAAGCACTTGGAAGGAACAAATTTCTGAAGTTATTCTCAAGGATCCTACCCTAAAATTTTCTTACCAGAGATGGAGACTCAGTGGAAAGCTGAGGTTGAAAGAAGAATGATTCTTATCTATAATTTGTTTGGGACCACAACATGCTTGTAGTGCCCATTTAAAGAACCACTTTGACCCAAGAAATAACATAAGGTTAGCTAGAAAAATTATGAAATACATTTTTTTATTAGGATTATCCACAACCAAGTTGCAAGGCAACGATTGACCCAATTAGGTTTTGGAACAATTCAATTTCACTAGGAAATTTTTTTCCTTCATTAGCAATATCAAGTTTACATGGTTCAAAAATTATTGTTAGATGATTCAGTTAGGTTCAGGGAGAAATTTACCCCATACCCACTCTCTAACAGGCTCTAAGTTATAACTAGATTTTTCTTATACTTAACACTTCTGAAATTTCCCCAAACTATTCCGATTAGATAGGAAAATTTCTCACCTTTCCGGTGATATAAAGAAGTCCTCCTAACTCCTTATATTTTTCAAGTTATGGGCTAGTGGACTTTAGGGGAGAAATTTTCCCAAGGGATAGTCCGCAGCCTAGGGAGGAAAATTTTCCCCTTTGCGCGGGTCAACGGAGCGGGGAGAAACTTGGTGCATTTTACCTTTTTTTTTTGGGTGCAAAAGTGAAAATTGCATTCATGCTCCTGTGAGCCTGGTGAGGAGACATGCGTTGCTCAGGGATTGGCGTGGGAAAAACAGATGGGTGGGAGTGACGAAATATTAGGGATTTTGCGGTTAAAAGATCAAAGGAGAAATTTTACGTGCACCTCCGTCGAAGGTGGATAGGTTCCCACATGTCAAACCATGGTTGGGTGCGAGCGATAAGGTGGTAGTGAAATCCAAGGAATTTAACCAAAAGGGAGAAAATTCTAAAAACTTACGTGGGCCCGTGTGTGCACAAAGGAGAAATCCCAAGGCAAGGCACTGGTGACGGGCCGCGGAGGCAATATGAAATATTTGCCAAAGGGGAGAAAAAGATGCTAAGTCCAAAAATCTCCCGCGCATCTGTCTAGCCATGTGTCAACATGTGATTGGTCACGAGTTAGTAGGATGTGGGAAAATTTTGGAAGTTTTTCCAAGGTCCAAAATCTTAAAAGGTTTAAGTTCAAAAGGGGTCCGCCCCTTCGCCGTGCCACGTGTCAACACGTGATTGGCTGCGGACCAGTGGGGATGTGGGGAAAAGTGGGAAAAGTTTCAAAAAAGACAAGTTTAAATTTGGTCCACCCCTCTAAGGTGCCACGTGTCAGGTCTCGATTGGTTCTGGGATGGTAGGGCCATGGAATTTTTGGGGGAATTTTTCCAAGGTCAAAAATGAAAGTTAACAGTTAGATTTATTTTATTTTTGAATGCCAATTTGAAGTAAAAATTCAAATGGCCATAACGTTTGATAGGAAACTTAGATTTTGGAAAACAAGGACTTTCTGGAAAGCTATTAAAGCCCTCTTTACACAAAATTCATCAATTTTGGAATTTTATAAAATTTAAGTGGTCAATTTAATGAAAACAATTTGCAGGCTTTTGTAGAACAAAACTGGGAGAAGTTCACTTACAAATTTTTAGTCAAATTTGATCTCCTACTTACTCAACATGTCAAACAGACATGGAGGCTTGTTTTAGATGAATTTAAGAGGTTTTTTAAGGTTCAATTTTATAGATTGAGTTGTAATCGATATTTTTTTATATTTTTTATATTTTTTTTCCTCCATCTTTTGATAGCAAAATGGTTGTGCAAGTTCAAATTGGATTTTTATAAATTTCTAAGGGTCCTTTCTTAAGTTTTAAGGTCAATTTGAGTTCCTTAGGACTTTCTACATCTAAATTTCAATGTTTTATAGCTTATTGCTTTGTGCAAGTTTGAACTGCTCATTTCTTTGATAAATTTGATTGTCGAGTTTGGAAATTAAAACAGAGATCAACATTAAAGGTTCTTAAACATTTTTCCATCCTCCAAGTGTGAGAATTCATTTCCTTTCTATTCTAACGCATTCAATTGATTCAGTAAACCATTCAATAGCAATTATACAAAGCCTAATTTCTAAATTCAACTCATTTCAAGAGAATAAAACACTGTTTTTTCCTTCATATGCATTATTCATTCTAACAGAGATTTGATTCACAAAAGAAATTCAATTCCAACACAATCATGCAAGTATGAGAAGGTATACCATTCCTTTATTGATTTCCAACAACAACTTTACAATTTATCTCTTTTCCATTTGATTTCTAAATACAAAATGCAATGCATGTAACATTCTTTCACATTTCTTTTCAAAACAGAGAATGGAATATAACTCTTTACATTTCACATTTCAATCTTTCATCACCAATGCAAGCATATTTTCATTGTAAATAATTATACAAATCATCCACTTCAAAGTGGGAAGGATTACAATAAAGTTGCTCACAAAGAAGGGACTGTCAAACTGTATATTCCTCTTGCTCCCAAATAGTATCATTCTAGTTCCTTCATCTTTTCATCTTGATCACAACAACGAAGGGGAAAAGGTAATGCTCTCCACCCAATCAAGACATACAATGAGAAGAAAGAAGCCATTCTTCCTCATTGGCCCCCGAGCCCCAACCATATTGAAATAAGAGATGGGATTCAACTCATGGAAACAAGGCTTCCACAAAACATACAAGTAGCATTTTCATATTAAAACAACATAGTTCAATAAGAATGTAGTTCACCACTACATTATATACATGTAAACAAAATTGAGGCTTCTTCCAAGAAATCCAACAAGAGCAAGGATCTATGGGGAACTACTTATGTATCTCAATGGGAAATGGGAATCCACCTGAGTAACCCACCAATAATAATCCATCTCACATACCCTTATGCCCTCCCCCCGCCCCCCCCCAAATTCCTTCTTATGCCCCCCAAGATTAAGAAATGCTTGCTGTTTCTTTTCCATGGTGGATCTCAATGCCAAACTCCCTCCACAATACAATTGATGCCATTGGCATTCCCTTATGGCCCCTCATTTGAAATCCCCATATCCTTCTCCTACACCATGGCCTAAGCAGTCTACCCAACCATCCAACACACACATAACAACATTCACCATTTCATACATGCATGCAAGAGAAAGAAACATTTTCAAAAGACTCAAGTTCCTACCTCTCCATAATGGAGTTTTTCTAAGATCAAAAAGCTTCCCAATGCCCAAATGCAGTCTAAAATTAGCAACACACCAGCATGCAAAGTAATCCAAACTCATTTCACAAGCAAGGCTCCAAAACCACAAGAACAATTCACCCTAAGAGGAATAAGAAAATTTTAAACAACCATCAAACAAGCAAGGAGTTCGAATTTTAAAGGAGAGGGAAGAGAAGAGGATGATGTGGATCCATGTGGAATGCCACATCATTCTTCCTCAACCCCAAGATCAAAGTCAACATCATTCACCTAAACATAATAAATAAAATGACAAATTAACTTACACACTCCAAAATAACCCATACCCTAAAAGGATTGAATTTAAAACATGTAAGATAAATGCAATTAAAACTTACATTTATTCATTTCAAAATGCATTAAAAACGTCTAAATTTAACCTCCAAACCATAGGTATGGTTGGTGAATAATTTTAATAGGTGTGGGACAAGTTTAACTTGTTCCACAAGCCTCCAAATATAGCCTCCAAGGACAAATTAGAATTTCTGAAGAGGATGAAGTGTTTCACACTCCAAAATCTATCTTACATTCTCTTACATATCCCTTACACGTTCTTACACATTTCTTACAACATTACATTTAAGAGCAACTACTTCATTAATTACATTTTTATGACATATTGATTTATTTATTTTAACACATGATTATTCACAACATTAATACAACATATATAACTAGAGAAAAGGGTAACACATCACAAAATAAACACATGCAACATTAATAAAGAAATCACATTAACAAAACATAAAATCCCATGGTCACATTCAAAGGTGATTCCCCCCCATGGGAATCCCTAACATAATAACACACACAAACACACACACACACACACACACACACACACACACACACACACACACACACACACACACACACACACACACACACACACACACACACACACACACACACACACACACAAAACATGTTGCCATGGTGACCTTGTTGAATTCACCTAGAATTTCAATATGGTTAGTCTCTAGTTTCCTCGACATTGTTGTGATATTTTAACCTGGAAAATGCAAATACCTCCTTTGGCCTTGTGGCCATATCAGAACATCCAAAATGATATAAACATCTCAAGATCATCTAAACATATGAATCAAAAAAACATCAAGAATTCAACATTATCATTTTCAATTAATTAATCAACTATATCATCATTAATAATCTTCCATATTAGGTCTACTCACAATATCCAATGTCACATTTCCAAATCAGCATCTATAATATGTCCATGTTAAACAGTATATCATCATCCACATATAAAAAAATGTCTCTAGTAATCATCATGCATAATAACTTAATCCAAATCAATAATAATCCCTGATCTAACATATAACCATCATACTAAAACAAAACATAATAGTGTCCATAATAATATCAATAGTATTTAGATCACTATATAAAAGTGTCAAAGGGAAGTGGGCACTACAACACTTGTGGCTGACACATTGCGATAGCCTTCTAGAGTGGCAGGAAGTAAGAATCACATTCTCTATTAGGTTTTCCTAAAATAATACACCCACTGCAACACAAAAATTCCATGAAAAGGAACCTAGTTACCTACCTCATTTCAAGTCTCAACATGTGAGAAATCCTATATGGGAGGCATGAAGGCCTTATCACCTTCTTTATGGGTGTATAAGTTGTATTCCACATTACATGTATGGACAAAGAAAAAGGAAAAATGGTATATGTAATAGATGGCGAAGAGATGGAAAGTTTATATGTTAACCATATTGAAGGTATGGGTGAGGTAAAGAATAGTGCTGATGAGCAAGCGTGCACCTACCATGAACATTTGAAAACAAAGAAGGTTAACAATGGTTTAGAGGCATGATCTAAGGAAGTGACTATTAGGGATTTTTTTTTTTAAGAAAGAGGTTTTAAAGATCATTGACCTGCTGCACGAGTTTCTAGACTTGTTCACATATGGGTACCCTGAGGTTAAAGGCGTTCACCACTCTTTGGGATAAATTAAGATCAAGTTGAAGGAAGGTGCATGCCTAAATTGGAAGATGCATTATTGAATGAACCTAAATCTTTGAGTCCAAGCTAAGGAGGAGATAGAAAAGATGATAGCATCAGGCATCATTGAGACCATTGAGGATTCAGAATGGATAATTCTAATGGTGATAAGCATTAAGAAGGATGGAAGGATAAGGATCTATGTTGATTATAGGGAATTGAATTTAGTATGTTTCATTGACACTTTTCCAACCCCCTTCACCTTGTAAATTCTAGAAGGACTAGCTAGGAGTGAGGTATACTCTTTCACAGATGGATTCTTAGGGTACCACCAAGTTATAATTACAAAGGAGGACCAAGAAAAGACAAATTTTGCCACTAAGTGGGGAATCTTTACCTACACATTCATGCCTTTTGGACTGAAAAATACGCTTGATGTGTTCTCGCGCATCATGGTAAAATCATTTCAGGACTTCATCCATAAGTTTCTTCAAGTCTAGCTTGATGACTGGATGGTGTATGGACTAGTAAAGGACCATTGAAACAACTTGAGGCTGATGTTTGAAAGATGCTAGCAGTTGAGGATATCCATCAACATTAATAAATGTGTCTTTGTTACTCCATTAGGAATCCTATTGGGGCATATTATATGCAAGGAATTTTTGTTGGTAGATCTCACCAAAGTTTTTATTATTGTGGGATTGGGAAATCCTACTAGTCAGAGCGTAGTGCACAGATTTTGTAGGCATACAGGATACTATCAGAAATTCATTAAGGGGTATGCTAATATTGTTGTGCCCTTGGAGGAGTTACTAAATCACAAAAGTTCCTTTCAATAGGGAGAGGCACAATAGACGATATTTGACACATTGAAGGATAGACTTGTTGCAGTACCCATATTACACTTCCCCTCTTAGGATAAGACTTTCCATGTGCATGTTGATTCCTCAAGGACAGCCATTAGAGCAATACTAGCACAACCTAGTGAGGGGATTGTTGATCATCCCTTATGTTTTTTGAGTATGAAGTTGACACCAGTAGAACAGAATTATACCACTACTGAGTGTGGGGCATTATCAATGATCTACGTGTTGTTTAAGTTTAGGAAGTATCTACTGGAAACACCATTCATATTCTACATAGACCACATGGCATTGAAGTACTTAGTAAACAAGCTAGTTCTACAAGGGCACATATGTTAATGGGTCCTATTATTTTAATAATTTTAGTTTACAGTGGTTGTGAACCTAGGAAAAATTAATTCAGGACTCGATCATTTGTCTATAATTGACTTAGGGGAGGATGTGTAGAGCATTGAGGATATCCTACCAAACACATAACTATTTGGGTGTGGTGCGCACCCTCTAACTTAGAAGATATTATGGTATTTATAAAAATGGGTGTGACACCGGAACGAATGAAAGCTCTTGAGAGAAAGTAGTTAGTTATACGCACCACACCCTACATGTTGATTAGTGGAGACTTATACAAGTTAGGTCGTGATGATGTTCTATACCGATACGTGTTAGAACATGAGCATGTGGTAATTATAGAAGAAGCACATGGAGGGATTGCATGAGGACACTATGTAGGAAGTACAACCATTTAAAATAGTATATTAGCAGGACTTTGGTGGGAAAGCATCTATCAAGATTGTATTGAATTTTTCAAGTCATGTGACCATTGTTAGTGTCTTGGCAAGCTGGAAAAAAGATACGAGATGCCCTTGAGACCTATAGCTAGTGTAGAACCATTTGAAAAATGGGAAATTGATTTTTTAGGACCTATGTCACCTACCGCGCAAAGGACTGGTTTGAGTTATATCATTACTTACATTGATTACTTAACAAGGTGGGCAGAGGTAGCGCCTACAAGAGATTTAACAGAAACGAAAACTACTAGATTCCTATGGGAGAATATAATTAGTAGGTATGGATGTCCTTTAAGTTTGACTTGTGATAGGGGTACACATTTTTTTAATGAAATGGTTAGGATTTTATTAATAGAGTTCAGTGTGGCCCATCACAAGACTACCCCTTATCATCCCCAAGAAAATGAAACTACTGAGGCATTTAATAAGATACTAAGTCACACTTTGACCAAAATTTGTGATGTTGGAAGACAAGATTGGGATGACAAGGTATCAGTTGTTCTATGGGCATATAGGAAAACCTATAAGAGGTTGAACAAGGACACACTGTTTTAATTTGTGTTTGGCATGGAGGTTGTTTTGATAGTTGAATTTGTGTTACCATCGTTGTGTATTGCACATGCAAGAAGATTGGCTGATGAAAAAGTGCTTGAGGATAGAACTGATAAGTTAATGCATCTATATGAATGTTTATCACTGGCTAGATGGATTCAGAAGGCTGAAAAAGAAAGAAAAAAAGCATGGCATGATCATCATATCAAAAACAAGCAATTTGAGGTTGGGAAGATGGTTTTGTTTTATGACTCTAAATTTTTGTGCCATCTTAGGAAGTTGAAAGTCCATTAGTTGGGACCATACATCATCTCATACATCTTTGATTTAGGTGCATGTCAGTTACAAGCGCTGGATGAGAAAAGGTTACCAGGTCATTTCAATGGGAGTATGATGAAGCCCTACTATAAAATAGTCTTCCTCGTGCTTGTAAATAAGGTAGTATTGTCAGTTAGCCTAGGATTTCTGATGCAACCTAGAATTTACTAGATAACACCTTAGACATGATGGCACATCACTCAACCTAGACTAATCACTCACTCAAAGTGCGCAAAGGTACTAGGTCCCTCTTTAGGTTTGTTGTAGCAGGATGTTAGAGTGATGAAGGAAGAAACATATAGATCCATAACTAATCCATCATTCTACAATGCATGTCATATTCAAGTTTATGAAAGAACAATCTTAAACAATAATCATGATTGAATCAAGAATATGCACTACTCAATTACAGACAGGAATTCCACTTAGGTTCATCCAATATCTTCCATCTATTTATAAGTAGGGAAGCTCCTTCCAATAATGGCATTCTATATCAATGTGCGCATGGATCTGATATAGTAATGCACTCATATGCACATATCTCTATATCTTCATACATCCATCTGTGTGTGTGTGTGTGTGTGTGTGTGTGTGTGTGTGTGTGTGTGTGTGTGTGTGTGTGTGTGTGTATATATATATATATATATATTCCAAAAATAGGCCGCATGCTAGTAATAACCACACACCATTTACAAACATAGCCACACATGCAAGTGTGCTATCTATATACCTCTTGCAGTTAAATGAAGTCACAATCCTATTCTTATCTCGTCTCCATGCAAAATTCTTCGATCCGATCCTCCAAAGATAGACAATAAGTGGCATGCACATCTCTTCATCGTTGGTGTGCTCTAAAATCCATCTTCTAAAAATAGGTCTTCATACTCAAAATCAGAAAGTCCTGAATGTGCCAACTTTTACTCCGCACACGTGTTCTTCCTATGCATTCGTGTGCTTAGTCCTGGCCTTCTCTTCCACATGAACTTCTTGCGTGATCTCTAACAAGTATTCTTTGATCAACATTACCCCACACTAATCTCATTGTCACCCAAAAAATGGGTATCTCCAAAAATTGAAGTAAAGAATAGAAGAATGGAAAGAATAAGAATGAAAAAATGTATATAAATAAAGATGTTTTATGATGCATCCTCCTTTATATCAAATGGAAGCATCAACTTTGGATACTCCTCCTTTATTTCAACCTCTAAGGTCGACATTGTTCCCCTTAAAATTCCACTCTTTTGAAAGTTAAAAAATTTGAAAATTTTGAGTTGGCACCCTTTAGTAGTGTTTTAGTGAAGTAATAAATTCAAAGAGATGGTGAAATTTTTGCTTCTTCGGGTCATTTTAGTGACTTGCGGGTCTGTCAAAAATTTTGTCCCTGATGTTCCAAGTACCAGTGGGCCTCCTTTTCCCCAATAGGCCAATTTCCTTGTAATTCCTTGTCCATCATCTTTTTTATACTTTTTCATCCCATATGTCCCAAGTACACATGGGCCTCCTATTCACCGATTCCCCACATGCCCGCATCAGTTGAACCAAATCTTCACATCCTTTACGTTTTTGTGTCCCTCGGACCACATGTGATCTCTTGGCTTGCATTTCCCGAGTTAGATTTTTGCTTCCCTCATGTCCCAATGTTCCATGGACTGTCTGGACTAGTTTTTTCCGCTTTTCCCACATTTCACCTTTTTTGAGTCAGCGAAAAGTATATTTAATTCACATTTATGATCTTCTCTCTCCTGAATGAATATTTAAAGGGGCAACCATCTATGCACTTATCACATTACATGCTCATTATCTCTTGCCCACATTTTCACAAAATTGAGTCATTTGTCCACCTTCCTGTATCTCCTTGCAATAATTGACATGAGTCTATTATTTGAAGGCCATTCCTCTGTTCACTATCAAAATGAAGATCAAATTTCAAGGGCACGAGCATCTATCCCCTTTGGAGACTTATATGTGTGATAACTGAGATAATGGAAGCATTAACAAGATTCAGGCACCAGATCCTCAAAACAGTGGGTCCTCCTTCACCATAACCAAATGTCTCTACTTCTGTCTCTTAAATTTCTTCTTCTATTTTTAGTTATGATCTCCTTGTAATTTAATTAAGGACTTTATATTGTGTATTTCCTTAATTAATCTTTTGGTTAAAATAAATAGTTACTAAATGTAACCACTTTGTAAACTATATATTGGGCTCTCCATGCCATTCCAAGGGGCTGGAACTCTGATAGTTTCTGAAAGTGTAAAAGAACTAAAAGTTATAAATACAAAAGATTTCCCTTCTTGTTTCTATCTGTATCTATTTATTCTCTCTTGCTTGTCTAAAATTTGTGAATCATTAATCTATTACATTAAGAAGCTTTGTATTCTTATGGATGTCATTTCTATAACTTTGTGTCTATGAAATAATAGCGAGTGGTTTAATATGAATGATTTTGTTCTATATATCATCCTTACTCAACATTTATAAGGAACTATTTTGCTATCTATATTTCCTTATAATGTTGTTATGTTCTACCTTTTCCCTCCCTTAGTTCTTATGTTCTTTTGTATTGATGACCTAACTTGGTATTAAAACACTTTCATGATATTAGAGTTCCTCATTAAAGTAGAAAGTTGTACATTTGTAAATAGTTTTTTTGTTTGCTTTCAATAAGGGTACCTCTCCCATTAAAGAGGAGGAACTTTCTGTCCCCTAACTGTTGTTTTCATTAAAGTCCTAATTTGACAACCAGTAGTTTTTGGCATCTCCAGTGGGGATTTGTTTCAACAAATTCTAGTTTTAAAGAACATTTCTTGATCATTTCTGATCTAGTGACTCTGATATTTACTCACAGAAGAAGGGCTCTTGGAATTGAAGATTCTCAATTTTAAATCCTAGAGCAGCAAGGCTTTCCCCTTCCTTTAACAAGGAGAAATAGAAGAGATTATTCTACAAGAACACCCCCTATTGAAGACAGAGCTCTTGGGAGTGGTATCCCTCAATAAAAACGTATCCCTAATCTTCGTGCTTTAATTCTTGTTGGTGTTTCAGTTCCACTTAAGGAAACATTTTCCAAGGATGGAAGCTCTATTACCTTGGGGCCAACGATTTAGGCCTCTTGCCCTCCCTCAACCTTTGCATGAGTTACCTAGGGGTAATAGAAAGAAATTTCCCAAGTTCAGAGGTGATGGCAAGGTATATCCTGATGAACACATTACAGCCTTCATAGTTGCATGTGGAGTTCTTGGAGTTGAAAATGAGGATATCTCTATGAGGCTTTTTGTGGACACTTTGTAGGACAATGCAGAAGATTGGTTTTACTAGACCATCACCAATTGTAACACCATGATGAACCAATTTGAGCAACGTTTCAAACCTGCTGAATATGTGCATGCTTTGCTAGCCTAGATTTCTCAAATCAAGAAAGAACCACAAGAGCCCATGAGAGAATTTGAGGCCAAGTTCAACAAATTGATTAACAAGATCCCACAAGACACCTGGCCTATGGATCAAATTCAAAAATGTTTCTTCCTAAATGCTCAATTACCTAAAGTAAGCTATGCACTGAGAAGAGCCAATATTCTAGCCTTGGATGCTGATCATAGATTAGCCGTCAGTGTTGAAGATGACCTGATCATGTCTGGAAAATTGAAAAGATACTCTTCCAAATCCAAAACTTCTTCTTCCTCTTCCTATCATCCTAGAGTTAATGCAGATCAGTTATTATAGAAGCTTGACAATGACCTCATTACCATTAAGAAACAATTGGCTCAGCATGCTCCTTATCAAGACATTCCAAGGAAGAAATTTCATCCTAGAAACCATTTGCCTTCTTCTCAGACAAGGTTGGAAATCGAAGGACCACCCATCAAGGTCCCTATTAATGCAACTTATGAACTTGAAGAACCTGATGATGAAGAAGTTAATGAAGACTTTAAGGAACCTAGAGAAGAGGCTAAGGAATAACTAGAAGAAATTAATGGATCTCAAGTTAATATCCTCACTACTGAGGGTATTGATGAGGAAGATGATTATGATGAAGTAGTGGTAGAGACGAACAGCGAGTCATATGCTGTTATGACTTGGGAGCAAACAAACAAGAGAGAAAAAGTGATGTAACCCACTAAAAAATCTAAAGATCATCCCACGACTATTCTATTGATTGCAATAAGAGGATCTCCTATTCCCACCACATCCACACAAAAGGTGAGTTCAGCTAATTCTTCTTCTTTTACTCATTCTTCTAAAACTTTTTATTCTCCAACTCCAAAACCTGATAAGCCTAGGATTCCTATAAATTATACCTCATCCACATCTAGATCTTTTGATATCAGTGACCACCTCAAGAAGAAAAAAATCTAGATTTTAGAGGTTGAGTTTTATCAAACCCATCCAAAAGCCTTTGCCAAAATGGTCCATTTTTTCAATTCCCATTCCAAAACTTAATCCAACACTTCTAAAGTTATTTTTCCCCTTCATAGGATGCAATATTTCACATCACTGAGGATTTATCTTGTTCTTCCTCTTGCTCTGACTTCCTTAGCACTGTCATGTGCAGAGGTTCATCTTCAAGCACCAGGTCCACCAACTCTCCTACATAATGTATCAGTGAGGGAAATTTCTATGGTACCTTGCTCTCCAAGTGTGTCCTAGCTCTAATGACATTGTCTCTAATATCCTTTGAAATGATGATAAATACTTCGTTCTTCTTCTGCACAAAGTTCCTATCTTGTGTTATGCATACTATCTCTACATTATTTGTCTTTAATTCTTCACGTAGTGCTCTGATTGTTATAGCTTTGTCCATGTTTCTTCTAGAAACTTCAATAGAAACCTTCACCAATGTGTTGCTGACCTGCACATCTGACATGACAGTAGGCTTTATTTTTATATGTCTAGCTTGGGGTGCCTTCTTCAACCTTCTCAAAATGCATGACTCTTTGCATACATCAAATTCAAGACCATCCATGTGGGTGTACATTGACCATGATAGTTACTTTCAAGTGCACACAGTCACCATATCCTCATCCATTAGCTCCCATCCGAATAAATCCTTCTGTGCTATTGTGCTCTAGAAGTGGGCACATACAAATTTACCTGTGTCCTCTGCATACCCCATGGCTAGTGGAATGTTCTCTCGACTCGTCCTCTTTGATCTTGGACCCTTGGGAATTGTAGCTTCAAGGTTAGGATCTTGTCATGTTACCTCTTGAGAATTCGCATGCGTGGACTCAAAGGTTTCCTTTTCTTTTTCTTCTCTGTCCTTCATCTCTTCATATTTTCACTCTTCCTCATTCTTTGGCTCATCTCCTTTCTCGAGCGGGCTCAGATATGCATGCTTTCTCTCCCCTAATTTCTCTACTTCTTTATATAATATTAACTTTATTCTCTTCATTGGTTTAACGGTCTCCTTATGTGGAGAGAGACGAGGTGATTTCCTTACCATTTTTGGGGTTCCACTTTGATTCCTTTTGCGTCTGAACACTTTATTAAATTTTTTCTCCCCTACTAAACCTCTGTATCTTCCTCCTCATCCTGAATCTAAGGTAGAGTGGTTGTGTGGTGTGAATCTTCTCTATCATACGGTTTCTTTATTCTACACTACAAACCTCCACTATCTTCACGCTCCTTTTCCTCATCCTCTACTTCAATAGCTTCTGTGGGCCTTTGTGCTGGTATGTTTTCCATTGTGTGCTTACCTTTTGGTGGCCATGGGAGTGTGAATTCATTCTCTACATACTTATTTTTCTCCATCTTGGGCTTTAGCTGAAGATACACTAATGTTACCCCTACATCTGCTATAGCCAGACTTATTGGCTTAATGTTTAACACCTCTAAAATAATCCTCTCAGTATAGGAACTTCTTCTAGGATACTCATACTTCTTCCTTAATGTGTAGTAGTCACATTCTACCTTATCTACATTGAATACCAATCGGCACGTGTCTATGAATCTGTGAACAAATGCTTAGAAATACCTTACAGTGAATGCGTAAGAAAATTTACTTCAAGGGCTCTAGACTCCATCTCTCATTGGGAAGTGTGTGATGTAGAAATGTTGATAGACAACAAACTGGACTTGTTTCCCTACTACTAATGATAGGTCCTTTGAGATGCACCACTCTTATCCAAATTCCGCATGGAACCTGTCGTACCATCTCTCCACCCTTTGCTTTACGTCATCTATCATGGCCCCTTTACATAGGTTCTTGCTAAACCTTTCAGCTAGTGACTTATTCTCCATGGGGTATTCCCATACCTTTTCCTTTGGTGCATATGGTACTCTAATTTCCATGAATACTAGTAATAGTAGAACAGCCCCAAAGCTGATCTTCCCTCCTGTGTGCACTTCCTTGGCTATTTTTTCTACAATATAGCATACAATATTATAGACTGATCCTTCTGACATCTTACGTGTAACATGTAACCACATAGTATTTACTTGTGACCACCACTCCTGATCATTCAACTTTGTAACAAGGTTTGTTGTTGCTTGCACAACTGGACAATTCTTCAACTTGTCTATATCCATACTACGTAGACCCTTCAGGTACCCTAACTCCTATCTAGTTTTAAGATTGTGGCTTTATCTATGAGATCATTCTTTATATCCTCTCTTGTGGCCTTCAAACTTGTCACTGATGAGATAAGCATGAATGAGATTCTAACTTTGAGTCCTGCAAAGTAGAAGAAGTCCTCATGCACTCTTCTCATGAGCCATTGATACAAGGATCATACTTCCCAAAATATGGAAGCTCATATAATTAGTAGACCCCAATTCTCTTCAGAAGCTTCTCATCTGCATCATCATAAACTAGCATTTCATCTGTTGTACATTTTTTCGTCCTAGCAGTGAGCAAGGAATTGAGCTCCTTCTTGTTCTCTGAGATCCTATGATTGTATTCACTTACTTTTCTCTTTTTGATGGGTGAATCCCATTCTTGGCCAATGATGGCACCTTCTAGGATAATACATTTCCAAAAAATCACTTTGAGGTGCCATCTCTTCTTCCTTTTGCTCCTATTGCAGCTATCTTCTTGGGTTCCATTTTTACCTTGCAATCATCTCCTCTTTAACTCTATAACTTTCAAATCAAACCCTAGCTAGATTGAATTGTGCCCTAGGTGGAAATTTTGTGTCCTAACTCTTCTTTGTCACCTTTTTTCACTCAAACCCTTCACCACTGGGGATGCAAGCGTTGTTTCACATAGATCTATTTTTCATGTGTGGTTTCACACCCTTCACACCTTAACTCGATCACTCGGCTCTTCACACTTAGTTTTTCCCTAAAATACTCTTAGTCACAATGGTAAAAATTAATTCGCATCCCATCCTTATATAATTTTTCAAATTTTGATGCATTTATTGCTCCTTTACTAACCAAATATCCTCTCATTCATTGACCAAATTCTTTCATTCTACGTGGTACATATTCATGCCCTAGCTATAACCTTATAGCACACCTTCTTTCCCTCTGGTCATAGACTTCTCTTTAGCATGTACCCTTACACCCAAGTACCTTGTCACTGTACCTTCTCCTAGTAGTTATCATGGCCTCTACTTCCCTTGCATTATACTGTCCTTTCATTTATCTCCATCCTTGGTCACTTTTGAGAAGCGATCCTCTTTTGACTTAAAGCACACCCATAGGATCTTATTCCTTTCACCTTTCAATTGCTTCAGTCTTTTACTTGGATAACTACAACCAACCCACACTAAAATTATGTGTAGTCCTCTATACATAAACATTATTCACATAGTAATTAGCTTCATGCACACAAGCACACTTATTACACAAGAAAAACAACTAAATTGACAAAGCATAGCGACAATGAAGGAAATACATTAAGGAAATAGATAATTGAAAACTAATCTAAATGGAAATATTGCCTTATTATAAACACCAAGAAGACTTATTTATAGTAGGTCTTTAGCTTACTCCCGCTAAAGTAACCCGGTAGTTGTGTTACATCAAGTGCTTCTAACTGGAAAGCAGCTGATTCAAGTATGTAGGTGATGACATATGGCCCCAGCCAATGTACTTTGACCTTGCCTAGATGGTGCAAGAACTTTGAGTCATAAATAAATAACATTTGTTCAATATCAAAATTCGTATCCCTTATGTTTCTGTCATGCCATGCCTTCTTCCTTGCATTTTCCTACTTCTGACTCCATCGTACTATGGCTCTTTGCTCATCTAGTTGAATAATTTCTCAATACACTCTTCTAAATCTTGTTCATCAACTAGACTTTTAGTGCACGCAATGCACAAAGAAGGTAACATCAATTCTATAGGGAGAACGACTTCTATGTCAAACACCAACTAAACCGGTGTGGCTTTGTTCAATATCTTGTAAGTTATTCTCTATACCCAAAGAACAACTGATACTTTTTCATCCCAATCCTTTCTTCCAACATCAGAATTTTTTGTCAAAGTCTGGCTTAAAGTATTTTTGAAAGCCTCAATAATTCCATTTTCTTGAGGATGGTAGGGTGTATTCTTATGGTGGGCAACTATAAAATCATCTAATAGGATCTTGATTGTCTCATTTAAAAAGTGTGTGCCCCTATCACATATGAAGCTTAAAGGACATCCATATCTTGTAAGAACATTCTCCCATAGAAACCTAGCTACTGTAACCGATGTATAGTCCTTTGTAGGTGTTATTTCTACCCACCATGTGAGATAATATGTGCAAGTAATAATATATCCTGATTCAGTCCTGTGCGTCGCTGGAGAAATAGGTCCTACAAATTTGATGTCCCATTTCTCAAATGGTTCGACACTAGTAATAGGTCTTATTGGCATTTCATAATTTTGTTTTGGTTTTCCTAGGAATTGATAATGATCAAATGCCTTACGATATTATTTACAATCTATATATAATGTCTTCCACCATAATCCAGCAAGTAGGATCTTCCAGGTAGTCACATCACCTGCATAATCACCACCTATAATACCACTATGGGCTTCTTCAATAATATCCTTGCGCTCATCCTCTAATACACATTGGTGTAGTACTTTATCTCTGCCTAACTTGTAGAGGTCACCACTGATCAACATAAATGGTGTCATGCATATAGAAAGTTGTTTCTTTTCTAATGCCTTCAATCCTTATGGTGTTACACTAGTCTGTAGAAAGACAAAAATGTCTTCTAATTCCGATGGTACGTGTTGTAACCTATATAATTGTGAATCTGGCATGGTTTCTTCAATTATCTATGCTTCTTCTCCTGAGTAAATTCTAGACAAGTGGTATGGTCTAGAGTTACTTTTCCTTGGCTTCACTATAACTGTGAAGTCAAACTCTTGAAAGATGAGTACCCATCTGCATATGCACCCTTGTAATACCGATTTGTTCACCAAATACTTCAATTCCATATGATTCATATAAAACACAAATGGGGTTGCTAACAAGTACTGTCAAAACTTATGCAATGCATAGATCATTGAAAAATATTTAGGCTCTATAGTTGTATAGCTATGTTCAGTAGGATTTAGCTTCCTACTAGCAAAAAAAATTGGATGATCTATGATACCTTCACCAGGTTGAGCTAGCACAATGCCAATGGCCATGCTAGAGGTTTCCAAATTCACATGGAATGGTTTATCCCATGAGGGAAAGTGCAGAATAAGAGTGGTAGTAAGTTTCTCTTTTAATATCTCAAACATGTGTTGTTGCAATTCTCCCCAATAAAATGTACCTTTCCCCTTCAGTAACTCTTCCTTGGGTGCAACAACTTTGGCATACCCTTTCATGAATTTTCTATAATATCTTGTATGACCTAAAAATCCTCTCACCTTACTTTGACTGATAGGCACTTCAAGGCATAGAATGACTACAACCTTAACTAGATCAACCAACAAACCTTCCTGACAGATTATATGTCCTAACAATATTCCAAAAGGTGTAGCAAAGATGCACTTCTTGATGTTCAAAGAGATACTTAATTTTCTGCACCATTCAAACATTAAGTGTAAATTATCACAATGATCTTTCATAAGCCCATATACTATCCAATAATCTAGAAAACCTGTAAGGAGTTGTGAAAAAAATCCTTAAATGCCTGAACAACTATCCAGGAGAATACAACAGGCATATTTTTAAGTCCAAACGACATCACAATAAAGGAAAAACTACCCCATTCAATAGTAAAAGTTGTCTTTTCTTGATCCTCCTAAGAAATCCTAGCCTGATGATACCCTGAAAACCCATCTGTGAATGAATATATCTTGTGCCCTACAACTCCTAATATTTCCTTAATAATGGTGTAGGGAATGGATCTATTACACATGAAACATTCAGCTCCCTATGGTCCACACATATTCTAATTATTCCATCCTTCTTGATACTGATAACCATTGGAATAACCCATTATGACTCATCAAGGGGCTTGATAATTCCATATTTCAACATGTTATCAATTTCTTCCTTGACATTTTCATGCAAATTGGGGTTCATTCTGTAAGGTCTCTTCCAAACTGGGCATGCACCATCCTTCAGTTTTATCTTCATTTCCCCAAGTGATTCATGCATGCCTTTAAGTTCATAATACCCTTGGGGGAATAAGTCTTGATAATCCCTGAGTAACTCACTGATCTTTTCCACCTCTGAGTATGACTAGTAGTCTCCAATTATGGCCTCCTTAGGCTTAGTCTCCGAACCTATTTTCACCTTTTGTGTCTTCATGGGTTTGTGATAGGCATGTGTATCCTTGTCTACACTATCCAAGACCTCGTGCATGACTTATGAGTGGTCAATATCCAAGTTATCAACTTCCTCATCATCCACGATGTAAACCATCATTCCTTTCTCTTTCTCAAGGCAAGCACATTCAAGTAGTATGGATTCCATTTCTTCTTCCTTTTCAAAATCTGCTCTAGACTCTGTCTCATCAAATAATTCCTTAATATGCTCTTCATCTTTTGCATTATCTCTCATAGTTAAGTGCTTGACAAATTTTAATGCCTTTTCTATTGGAGGTTTAGTCGAGAAGTAGTCAAAGGTCTGGAGCATTACTACAATCAAGTTTTTCCAATTCCCAGTGTCTCGATGTAGTTCTGCGTATGCATACCAGGTGCGTGTGCATCCTTATAGAGTAGAGTAAAATCTATGGACCCAGAGTGAAGGTGGTAATGCTTCCTGTCCTATTTTCCAGAGTCTCTCATACTATTGAATGTGATGTTGAATAGGTTAATCACCATGATAAGTGTAGATCTGTGTAAATGCATTGTTCCTTATAAACCTAGTAGATAAGGTGACTCCAATCTCTTCCCATTATATAAGATTATCTTTGTGGACTACCCACCAGTGTGTTGTTTTCCTACACATGGTATAGACTAATATATCTCTTCTCTTAATTTGATTTGTCCACTATGTTTCTATGGCTTTCAAAAATATAGGAAGATCTTCTACCCCTCTATACCAAGGTATTGTGCTACATATCCATCAAATAGAATCAAGTCCATTCTTTCATGTAACCATGCTTTTTACCTCATACTGTACTAGTTCATATGTACCATGAGCCCAATTTTCACAAGAAATACTCGTAGTATCACTAATAGAATGAGAATCTTCCCACTATAGGATGCCTTCCTTTGATGGCTCATTGACCTTTGGGTCTTGAATAGCACATACATAGATTTTTTTTAAGTCCTCCTCACTTAGAGGCTCAACATATGGTGTAGACTTACCATCTTTCAAAGGTATCACAACCCTTTCCTTCTTGTTCTCAAAGCTAGTATACCCCTTATTGAATCTCAATTCAACATTATTTGCATAACACCAAGGGTGTCCAAGCAAGGCTAGAAAAGTGTCTTCTTCTACAAGTGCTAATACCTCAAAATCCCCAGTGAACTTGGCACCTTGTATGGTTACAGATGCATCCTTAGAAACTCCTATAGGAGTGGCCTTAGTCCTATTTGCCATAAACAACACATTAGATGATGGCTGCACTAGAGGCCTCCCCATTTTTAGCCATGCATCTAATGTAAGCACATTTACTTCCGTAACCATCCATCTACAACAACATTCAGAGTAATTTATTTTTCATAGTCAATTCTATCAGGGGGAATATTTTCATGTAGGATCTATCATCAGGTCTCAATACTTTCACATGGAGTGTTCCCTTTTAACCAACTTCCTAATAGTGGAATTATGTTCTCCTAGCGCAACATTTTGCATACTTCTCTTAGATCATTGATTTTAGTTTGGACTGTCTCTGATGCTTTCTTCTTCTCTTTTAAGTACTATATCTCACCCTGAAGATTCCTTAGTACTTCCATGATATCCTGGTAAACTTCCTTCTGATGAGTAGGGTTTGGGTACCTTACATGCAAAACCTCCTCCTTGGTAATCGTAGGCTTTTGGTGTAATACCTCTCTTGCATGCTACTTTAGCTTGTGTAGTAATATTCACTGTCAATGCCTCAGGTCCTTCTGCTATCTTGGGCATCCACTAATATCCTATTGTGCAATGGATTCTAACCATCCCGATGCCTTTTTTTCTTGCTTATGATGCTTACTCAGATGCTCATATAAGTCCGGGAACTCTTCATAGCTATGGTTCTTTCTGTAAAAAGAACATGTAATAGTCTAAGGACATTCACGCCTATAGTTGTTGGGAGATCCACATGTATAACATGTTCCATGAGGAAACTCACCTCTTCCTCCACCACGGCCTCATCCTCCATATCCACCACAATATCCACGTCCCCTTCCATGACCTCCTTCATAGCACCCATCATTCATGTCATAACGTGTTTGATTATGATCCCAATCCTAGTGCTCATTCTTTCCCTTGGTATTATCTATTACACTTTTCTATCATACCCCAATGTCTATAATATCCTGGATCTAACCAATCAGCTGAAATTCTTCAGTATCATGGGTTGTGGATCAGAAAATTTTACGAAAACAAGATACATTATTCCTTATCGTGCATTATAAAAAAGGACAATGAATTAACATCATGATTCATATGACAGATCTCATAATCCAATAGTAATGTGCATACAAATCTGTGAGGGAAACTATCCTGGGTGTGACCTTCCACTTCACAATCTATACACCAAATTCCTTAGCACGTTTCATGGGCTGAATTTGTTGACAACTTCTCTAACTACTTTGCCATAGCTATAATTTGTACCTCTAAGAATGGAATAATGCCAGTTTCAATGCTCTCAACTACCTCAGCATGAAAATCTACTTCCATTTCTTTATGTGGATCATTGTATGTCTTATGTGACAGTGCTTTTTTGAATGGTGTAATCAATATGTCAATGAATATCATAAGATAGTTTAGATAGAAGTTTCTTAAAATGGGAATCATACTCACTTACACTCTCAGTAGTTCCTTTCTTGATATCCTTGAGCAAACTTATACTCTTCTACTCAAACTCCAGGATATGGAACTCTTTCAAAGAAAGCATCCTTTAGTGTTGCATAATCCATGCAAGTTTGATCAGGGTCAAACTTCCTATACCAGTTATGTGCACATCCCTGTAAGGTAGTAGCGAATTGACTTGCCTTGCACTCAGAAGTCATGATCCCTTTCACGTGCCATAAGATTTAACACATATGCACATGCTCAACAACATCCTCTATGACTCTATACTATGGAAGATGAAGAGAAATCTCCATATAAATATTATGTGGTTATTGTGGGCCTTGGCCACCTGATCCAGAACCTCTTGTGTTTCTCCTATCTCCAAAACTACCAGATCCACCAGAACTAGAACCACCTATACCTCCTGATCCTCCACCTATAGCTGGAATAGGACCTATAGATTTACTCCCCTATACTTTGACAGTAGTACTACACTAAACCCCTACAGTCTGTGAGGTAGTTCCACTTCCAGAGGTGAATGCAACATTTGACGTGCTTACATTTTGTGTGGATGATGCACTTGGAAATGTTCCTCTAAATAACATTAAATTTGTCTATCCTGCCATTGATGTACTTACTCCCTAGCTTACTCCTGCTCTCTTACTTCCCAAGTTAGCTTGTTGGTTACTTGTCGTACTAGATACTGGAGAACCAAGCGCAAGGGCTGGGTCACCAGGTAGTCTTTACTGGTGCACTTATGTGTGAAATCAAGGGGGGATATCTGTCATGTTTTCCAAGATGGGGGAGTTCTTGATGCTCTGGCTCCATGTCTTCTACATGAGCTTAAAATCCTTCATGAGCCATCTCTCTCTCAATGCCATACTTTCTGCAATGGAACATTACTTCTCTATCTCCCTCTCGTGTGCCTCATTATACTTAAACTACCTTTCCTCTCTCTACCTTTCTACTACTAGGTCTACCATATTTCACCAAACCTGTTGCCACCCTTTCATGTGGTAAAGTTTAGTTAGCCATCGGTTTACTCTCTAGGTTCAAAGTTACCATCAAGATTTTGATTGCTAGTGGAATACCTTGCAGATTTACTCCTCTTAGATACCGTAAAAACTAGAATTTCACTACCTCTAGGAAAGAATACATCAAAATTGAATATTCCAAAATATAAATGTTTAGAACACCATGAAACCACGTATCTATAGTGCAATTCCTGATTAGATCATCATCATAAAGGGTCTGAAATTATTCCTGTTTCCAAACGAGTGCATGATACCTCCAATTCCACTTAGATGCATAAGTAATCAACCACTCGTATAATTCTACTGGAAATATGGAAAAAAATATCTCATATAAAATGTCATACAGATTCTTTCCTACCCAAGTGCATGTGTTAAACTTAGATCCATTGTTGAACCACCATGCATATTCTTCCTCTAGATCATGTATCCACTCCTCAATACTTGCTAGAGTTAACCGGTACATCTTCATTACAAAACATCCTGAAAACAATTGAAATAGAGGTCCCAATAATGGAACTAATGATGCAGTCTAGAATTTACCAGGTAAGACCCCAGACGCACTGGCACATCACTCATCCTAGACTAAGTACTCACCTAAAGTGCACGAGGGTACCAAGTCCCTTTTTAGGGTTGTTGTAGCATGATGCTAGAATGATGAAGGAAGAAACATATAGATCCATAATTAATCCATCCTTCTACAATGCATGCCATAGTCAGGTTTATAAAAGAAGAAGCTTAAACAATAATCATGATTGAATCAAGAACATGCACTACTCAATTACACACAGGAATGACACTTATGTTTGGCCAATATCTTTCATCTATTTATAAGCACAGAAGATCCTTAAAATAATGGCAATTTATACCAATGCGTGCATGGATCTCATACAATAATCCACTCATATCTGCATATCTCTATATCTTCATACATCCATCTCTCTCTCTCTCTATATATATATATATATTCCTATGTACTTCACATCATATATATATATATATATATATATATATATATATATATATATATATATATAGGGTGGGAAATTTCCCTTCACCGCTTATCTATTCTAAAAATAGGCCGCATGCTATTAATAGCCACACATTTTTTACAGGCATAGCCACACATGCAAGTGTGTTATCTATAGACCTCTTATAGTTAACTAAAGTTACAATCCTACTCTTAGCTTATCTCCATGCAAAACTCTTTAATCTGATCCTCCAAAGATAGACAATGTGTGGCACACACATCTCTGCATTGTTGGTGTGCTCCACACGCCATCTTCTAAAAATAGGTCTTCATGCTCAAAATCAGCTAAGTCTTGAATGCACCAACTTTTATTCCACGTTCGCGTTCTTCTTATCCATTTGTGCCCTTGGTCCTAGCCTTCTCTCCCACATGGACTTCTTGTGTGATCTCTAACAATTATTCTCTGATCAACAATTTCCCTTAATGCATTTCTTTTCCTTTTATTTCCCTTTCTCATTTCTTGTTCATTTTGTGTTTTGTTTTGTGTTTTTGTTTTGTGTCATGTGCACTGGCAACCAATTTTTACTTTCAAAATTTTGTGTGTGTGTAGAGGAACACAAATATGTTTTAGTGTGGGGTGGATTAGTGTGAAGTAAAAAGAAGAAGTTGCTAGTATAATTTGTGGCCTGAATTGAAGGAGAAAAACATGTAGTATGGAAGGGCACAAGTGGAAAAGGTGGAAAAGGAAATTTGGTGTCAAGATAGCTTTACAAAGACCATATACAAAGGATGGAAAAGCACATGAACAACATGAGGTAGGTGAGGAAAAAAATCAAGTCAAGGATAGAACAAGTTCCTTTGGTACTACAAACGCACATGTAAGAGTACCAGAAGGTTGTGGAGATTTTTTGCGCATGATTGGTCGTGGGGGGATAGAAGTGCTTAAGGTCGGTTTTGGGGAAAAAGTTGTATTTAATGCTTAGTATATCGGTGGGTGGTATAGCATTTATGGTGGGAGATAGGAAAAAATCTATAAGTATAAGGTCAGGCACATTATTATTTACCTTGCTATCATAATATTGAAAATCTCTTGCGAACTAGGGCATCCACGAAGAAAGATTTGCGCAAAAGAAGAATTGTGAAAATTTAAGTGCCTGACTAGCATGGTTTGCATAGTAGAGTGCAAGGAGTACATGGGCGTAGGGAAGAAGCTTTCAGTGGATTATGTCATCTTATGGAATAATTTTCTAGGTTAGGGTTTTGTAGCTAGGGCATGGGAGTAAAAGGATTCATCTACAAAATTGAGCCACAAACTTTAACAAAGTGAGAAAGAAGTGAAAGGAAGAGTTTTCTTTAACCGAACAACAAGATGGCATCAAAGAAGGTAACTGTTTCAACTAAGAAGAACAAGGGCAAGGGTAAGGGATAGGGAAATAGACTACTGCCATAAATTTCAATGAAGAGTGGTATCTTGTAACATCTTTGACAAACTGTTACTTTGATTTCATTTCCTCTCGACCTTGAAAACATTGAAATGTGATTTGTCTTAGGAAGGTGTATTCTTTTAGCTAATGGCAATAATTTTTGTAATGGATAAATCAATACTGAATAGAGATTCACTTTGTTAGGATTTTTATTACTTGAAAATGAAGCCATTATTCCTTTTGTACTGAAAGGTAATAAACCAGTATTGTTGTTTGCATACTTATCTAACGTTAATAGCAAAACCTTGGATCAATGCCATTGATCCAAGGTATGCTTCAATTCTTCTTACCTGATCTATATGATAAAATGACATTCTGAAATGGAAGGTAATAGGGGATTGAGTCTTTGTATGTTTACAATTTTGATGCACCCTTCTTGTGTTATCCTTGCTTTACATTTTGCTGTAACAATATGAGCTTGGATCTTCTTGTAAAATATCTTATAAAACTTTGAGAAGCGTAAGATGAATAAGGGACTACTTTAGTACTATTAAGGTAAAAACCTTAGTCTGAGTTGTAAAGATCTATCCTAATCAAATTCTGACCTAAGGTAAATTGGACCTACCTTAGAACTATTTCTAAAATATTTAGGATTGTACCCTAACATAAGTTTTTATGCTTTACAGGTGTGGGGGTTTTGGAAATAACCTAAGGTAATAAAAGGCCTATCTATTACCTATTACCTAATACTAAACTATTATGGGTTATGACTTAACCTATGTTGGAATGACCTAAGGTAAATACTATTTACCTAGACTAAGGTCAAATCCTAATCTAATGTCAATCTAACCTAAACTAATGCTAAGCTAAAAGGGAACCTAAGGAGTTGAATGGAAATTGGGAGTTAGTGGTGATGGTTTATATGGCATTAAAGTGATTTGAGTTTGAATTTATTGAACTCGTTACTGCCATTTTTGGTGGAGGCATGGAGAATTGAGGGAATTCCTAGTTGGCATCATCACTAAAGTTAAAAATGCATGCAATATTTGAAATTGAGCTCCCCAATTTCAGATGGCGGTGATGTAAAGATTTAGGTAGGAGAGTTCACCATCTTTTCATTAATGAGTCTTGGTCTTAGCAAAGAAACCACCTTGGAAGGAATGCAAGAGGATTCTTGAGAGGTTGTTTGGTCATTTTCTCTTGGCGATTTTTACTCTGCATGGAGATTTTGGGCTCTTCAAACCAACAGTTTTTATTTTCAATTTGTCATTATTTTTGGCACCTCTAAGCTATTTTTTATCGTATGGAGGTATAAGAGGCATACGAAGAATTTTTGGGATGTTGATTTTGTTTTGGAAAAGGATAAAATGTGAAGGCTCAGCTAGAATTCTTCTGCAAATAGATAGGAAGCTCTATCAAGAATGATAGGCTCTATCCTTTAAGTTGTTCTTCTTTTTCCTAATTTTTTTCATTAAAACAACTCTGCTCTTGGAAACAAATGGGTTTTTATTTTTTTAATGGTTATTTGCATTCATGCTTGAATTTTTCTTTGTATTTTTATTTTGAATAATCCATGTTAGATGATAACAGAATGTGGGTTTGTGCCCTGATGAATATAGTGGTGAATCATGCTTTAACTTTGTTGGGAATGGAATGATGTCATATTTTTGTGACTTTTGTTGTCTATGCAAAATAGATTTTGGAAAAATATTGTTTGCTATAAATTTGATCTGGGTATGTCCTACTCTATTGGAAGGAGATAAGAAATGCATTATCCTTAGTTACATTTTTAGTTGTTTCAAACCTTGAACTTTTGTTTAGCTGTGTTGAAATGGTTTATTGGATTTTTGTTCTTGTGAATTCAAACTTGATTGGAAACAATAGTGAATGAAATACTTCTTCTTATCTTTTTAGTTAAAACCTTATTTGTTTTCAAATCTAGTTACTTTTGTGGAAGCTATTTGGCAAAGGTTACTTAGATTCAATGATTTGTTTAATCATCTTGTTTGAATATAACAATAAGTGAGATATTCATTTTCTGAAATTTTTGTGTTTCAGATTATGAACCTCTAGAAGACTAAACTAAAGTTGGAAAATAGAATTTCTGTTATAATGAAAGATATATTCAAGTGTTGGTTCTATCTGGTTTAGAAATTTGATTTATTCACGTTAACTCCTGCTTGAGATTGCATGATGTCAAACTTTTTTTTTTTTTCTTGTAAGTTAGAAGATGGTTTGTTAATGACTTACCTATCTTGATCTGGATGAACCTCCTAATTAAATATGTTAGAGTGTAAGTTTGTTAAAAACCATACTATCATGCTTTTTGGGAAGACTTCACAAATGTATATGCATATTTTCTGGGATGACATTTCGTGCTTCAGGATGTAACCAATCGATTCAGGTTGAAGAATTTTATAGACCCTTACATTTATTTTGATCTATGAATAGCATGGAAAAAATAGAATATTTAGGTGAATTATGGGTATGTACAGTTGAACCTACCATTAGGAAAGGACTAAAATGAATTTAGTTTTCCTAATCTTCTCTGAGATGGACTTATGCGCCTGTAGCAAAGTCATGTTCTTATTGTTGCATCTTCATTGAGTTCAAAACTAGTTGGGTTTTTTCTCTTCTTACCAGAATTGACTATTTCTCTTATCCTCTGTGAAGATGGGAATATGATGTCAACTTGTTTGATTATATTGTATTTCCGTTTTCAGGAAAGGATGATTAATCTCGAGTTATATGAACTGAGCTACTTATGACTAGATAGAGTTGGAATGTCCAAAGTGATTGTTGATGCTTTCATGTAATTATTTATTAAACGAATTCATTTGAATCATCTCTTTCTAGATGCAGCTAATGCACTACTACTACTACTCTTATTTTTATGTTGATAAAAATTCATCTCTAGAATATGACTTGCATATTGCATTTGCATAATTCGGTTCAATATCATTTTGTTCCATGCCTTCTATGTTTAAAAAGGGTTCTAGGATTTTTTGATTAGATCTGTATCAGTATTTTATTCTGATATGTATTTCTTTTCTTAAGAAAGAGTGATGGGACCTTTTTCTATTCTTGTTGTTAACACCCTTCTCTTTCTCCTCTATGAGTTAGGGTTTTTAATCCCTATTTTCCTTCAAAACTATAAAAGACTATACGATTTCCTCTCTTATCTGAGTTTTGAAATGTAACACTGGACTCCTCAAATTGGGAGGGAAGTTACAATTTTTTTCCCTCTTTGTTGTCTTTTCCCTCTTCTGTGTTACTCTTGTTTAAGGAATTGATCGGTTAAGTTTGTATTTCTTAATAGGATTGCAAATGAGTAGTTTGAGATAATCCTTAATTATTCACATTGACTTGTGATTATTGGAAACAATATTTGGTAATGGGTGACTAATGTGTAATGCAAGTAATCGATTGAATACTTTCTAATTTCTAACCTGTTATGGTCTAACTAAAACTTAGGCTATTTCTTGGGCTTTAAATTTGGATGTAGCATCTTGAATAGGAATATCTTATTTGTATGTTGTTGTTGGCTCAACCTAAAACCTTTCATGAAGGTTGAATTATCTTGGCTATAGATGCATTCGGATGGAACATGATAATGTTGAGCTTGATGGTTCTCTGCTTCTAAAAAAAATTAACTCTATTTTTGGGAAATATGGAGTTAGTGTCTTTCTTTGGAATCTAGATTGAATGAAGTAAGAAATAAACTATAAATACCTTTAGTAAGAATGAGATAAGTAATTAGAATGAAATATTACTTATCTAATTTAAATTCTTAAGAAATCAATGGCTGAGGAGTGTTGATTATATCATGATATTTTTCTAAATGTTAAATTGGTTGATCACTTGTTCTTTCTTTTATGATTGTTATTTCTCTTTGATGTATCTATCTGTATGGCTTTACTGTTTCATAAAAGCAGAGTTCTTTTTATGAAACAGTTAGTTGAAAGCACATCATTTTAATGCTTAGTGCTTATCATGCTCAGTTCAATGAATTGACCCATGCTAGCAAATTTTTACAGATGGACTTTGTAAGTGATAAAGGAATGCAATTACTTTCATGAATTTTCTTGTTACTTAAACTCTAGATCTTTTGTGAAGAAATATGATTCATTATTGAAATGTATTGAAAGAGGAAAAGTTGTATTTCTTTATTGAGATTGAAGGTGTTTGACATGAAAGATGTCTTGAATGAATGGACTTGTAAAATTTGTATTTCACTTTCAAATTGGAAAAATATCGAGAGTTACTCATACATGATGTGTAATTCTCCTTGTATTTTATGTAATGGAAATTTGTAGTCTTATCTATATGGAATCATTATTGGTTTGAATTAAATAAGTAGATAGAAGGGATTTAGTTTCACTATCCCTTAAATGTAATGCAGCTTATTAAATTGGCATGCATAGATATTATGTTATCTAAGTCTTTACGGCTTATTAAAAGATGTTAATGAAAGTGCAAATTAATTATGATGTTTTGTATAATGAAAAGGGGAACAATGAACCCTAACTCATAACATGAAAGAGGAAGGTGCACTACCTCTTGATAAATACCTTCATACGTATAAAACAAATGTAAGGTAAATATGAACATTTACCAATTAGACTTCATCTTAATGAAGTCTATCGTAATGGAACATGTTTTGGGAACTTAAACAGAATGAGAATGATTAACCTATATTATGTAAATATTATTGATGTTGTTGTTTCTGTTTTAATTAACTGAACTCTAAAGTAAGAATTTGATGATTAAAAAGCAATCATGTTGTTTTACAAAACCCTAACAACTCAACTATGGAAGTCAACCTTAAGGGCTAATGAAATTAGGGTTCAACAAGGTTGTTGTAATTAAAATCTTAATTAAGGAATATAATTGAGTAAATCTCTTCTTTCCTGGGTATGTGCATCTAGATGGGATGATTCAATTGGTTGTTGGCACATGCCAACTACAGAGTTGTACCTTCACGAAGACTTGGGTCTTCATGAGGATACAATGTTGCAGTTGACATGTGGCAACACCCATCGGAATTAGACCAACTAGATCTACATAAATTTGGACTTGATCTTAGTTATACTCTAGGTCAGGATAGGAGCCTGAATTAGTATAGGGAATAACTCATGAAGACTTAGGATAACTAGACACATGCAATCGAATTAGGTTGATTGAGTATGTAACTACCCTTAGTCACCCCGAGTGGTTCCCTATACCAAACTATGTTGCTAACCTGGGGTAGGGTTAAACCTTGAACAAGTGGACTGACAGGAGTCAGTAAAGTCCATTCTAGATAAGAGATGAAATGGGGTGAAGGACATATTTTGTTTAATGAGTATGTCATCTAGGAATGGTAACATGAACAATATGTTGGAAATCTTTGGCCAAAGTATTGCAAGCTCCAGGTTGTGTTGTCCTGTGTCACCTAGTATAAGAAACAAGATTCAGATGAATATTGGTAACATATATTTAGTTAGGTCTCTTAAACAGAACACTTCAATACCCAGAATAGTGTAAAAGAACCAGTTATACTTGTTATACAACACCTTGAGTTAACATGACAGATCGGTAGTTCACTGAGTCATTTACAACTACATATGGTTATCTATTATGAGATTGATTATCATGGAATGTATGTTCTAAATTATGATTATTTAGAACAAAGAACATTATATATATATATATATATATATATATATATATGAATTAAAAAATTCCCTTGTTTCTAAAGTCTTAAAATGGGAATGTTACATCTTGGTATTAGAGTAGAAGGTTGCATCTCTTGGACCTATTGTGTCCATAATCTGATAAAACTTAAATTTTCTTGTTAACAAAAAATGGTTAGAACAAGAGGAAATGTTGCAAACAACCCACCACCTGGTGAAGAAGCAGTTACTACCCGAAAATTCGATGAGATCCTTGCTTCCCTGTTGGACACAAGAGATCGTTTGGCTGTACTGGAACAAAAAGTAATGGGAAATGATGAGGAGGAAGAAGATGTTGGTAATAACAATCAGCCACCTCCTATGGACAATGCCAATTTGGGAAATTTAAGTGTTGATAAAAATTATGCAAACATACCTGATCAACCTAAAAATAAATAGGCCAGGCTAACATTTGAACTCACTAATGATATAAAAAGGATAAGTCCACCTAAGTTTGATGGCACCACATTAGGAGATGGAGCTGAGAATTGGCTCAGTGAAATGGAGAAGTACTTTGTGATAAGGAACTTCTCAGAGGAAACAAAGGCAATATGGGGAGCATATCAACTTTCCCATGAAGCATCCTCATGGTGGGATAACTGTAAGGTTGAGTTAAACATTGATGAAATGAAAATTACTTGGGATCAATTTAAATTTTACTTTATGCAACGATGGCTGCCATTACTTTATTGTGATCAAAAAATGAATGAATTTCAGAACTTATCCTAAGGAAAATTAACTGTAATAGAGTACTGGGAGTGGTTTACAAAACTCCTTAAGTATTTACCTTGGTATCAAACTAACGAGAAGTTCGGGATACTAGAAATTTATCATAGGGATTAAATCCCATTATAGGAGGAGAGGTGGATATTCACATCCCAACCACTATGGAAGGGGTTTTTGAAAAATCCATAAGGCAGGAACAAAAATTGAAAGTAAATTTAAGCTCATAACAAGGAAATCAGAAAGAAAGTTCCAAACTCCTGATTCATCATCTCTTGCACCTAAGAAGGGGCCATGGAATAATTTTGGTATGAAAAACAAGTTTGTAACGAATAACAACAAGAAAACAACATCAAATAAACTTGCTACTAATGTATGGAATAACTTTGTCAAGAACAATAATAATGGACAGAAGTCATACGGAGGTCATAATGATAACTTTAAGGCTGGAAATAAATTTGAGGCTAAAAAGGGACCTATAGAAGGATGTGCTACAATTCTGGAAAGGATCATTACTTGAATCAATTTCCTTTGAAAAAGGATGACCGTAGTCATCAGCAACACAGGATACACGCTGCAGTAGCTGACAAGCAGGCTGACAAACAAGCCATACCCATAGAGGTTCCAAGTAAGTTATTTGGCATACCTGTAACTATTCTTTTTTCAATACTGGAGATACCAAATGTTTTATTTCTATTAAATTAGCATCGAAATTTTAAAAATAAAAGCTGGTAAAATGGATAAATCATGGGTTACTACATTATGGAAATAATGTTTTTCATACAGTTAGTATGTGTCTTTTTGGAGCAGTCGTTGACTTACCCACTTTTTCCATGGAAGTTGATCTTTACGTCGCTCCTTTGGGATCTTATGATGTAATCATAGGTGTTAATTGGCTAGCTCGAGCATAAGGCAAAAGTTGACTATTTTTAAAAAACATATTAGTTTTTTAGATGATCTATAGAAAACAGCAGACATTCAGGGTGTAAAACGTGAGATTTCATTTAGGAAATTATCAGCTATGACAACTTTAAAAAGGCCAAAAATAAAGGTTGCATCCTTTATGCAGTAAAAATTTATAAAACTACTGAAGAGAGTAGTGAATTCATGGAAATATATCCACTATTACAAAACTTCAGTGATGTGTTTCTATAAGAGTTACCAGGTCTTCCACCTAAGTGGGAGTTTGATTTCACTATTGAGATCAAACCTAGAACTGAGCCTATTGCTAAGGCACCTTATAGGATGACTACCATTGAGTTGATAGATCTTAAGGAAAAGTTACAAGAACTTTTTGTCTAAGGGCTTGATTAGACTGAGTGTCTCACATTGGGGAGCACTGGTAATCTTTGTGAAAAAGAAAGATGGAACACTTAGATTGTGTATCGATTATAGGATGTTAAACAAGGAAACGATTAAGAACAGATTTCCAATTCCTAGAATTGATGATCTATTGGAGCAGATGCATGGTGCATCAATATATTTTGAAGATAGATCTTCGATTTGGATATCATCAATTTTAAATAAGAGATGAAGACATTCATAAAACAACTTTTAGAACAAGGTATGAACATTATGAATTCACATTCTTACCATTTGGATCAATGAATGCACCTATAACTTTTATGAATTTAATGAATAATATTTTTTAAGAATACTTGGAAAAAAAATTGTTCTTGTATTCTTGGATGATATTCTCATATACTATAAAAACATTGAGGAACACCAAGAGCATTTAAATATAGTTTTGGAAATCTTGAGGAAGAGACGGTTGTTTGGTAATTTTTCTAAATGTTCTTTATAGGACACATAAGTGTACTATTTGGGTCATGTTATAAGCAAGAATGGAATAGATGTAAATCCCTCCAAGATTGTAGCTATAACTGAGTGGCCTCCATCAAAGAATGTACATGAAGTTAGAAGCTTCATGGGTCTTGCTGGTTACTACAAGAAGTTTGTAAAAGACTTCTCCAAGATTGTTTGCACCAATAAATTCATTATAGAAAAAGGATAAAAAATTTGTATGGAATGAAAAATGTGAATATGCATTTAAAACTCTAAAGGATCAGTTAACTTTGGCACCTATTTTAGTTGTACCTGAACCTTAATGGAGACTTCACTGTTATAATGGATGCATCCAGGGAAGCATCTTGGGAGGTATTATATTACAAAAGGAATCATGTCATAGCTTATGAAAGTACAAAAACTCAAGTTACATGAGTTGAATTATGCTCCACATGATCTATAGTTTGTTTTCATTGTTCATTCACTTCAAGTATGGAGGAATTATCTATTTGGTAAACCTTTTGAGCTAAAAACTGATCATCTTGGGTTGAAGTATATTTTTACTCAGCAAAACCTAAATGCAAGACAACTGAAGATGGTTAGAATTTCTATCCTCAATATGATTTTGACATAAGTTACATTAAAGGCAAGGAAAATAGAGTGGTAAATGCACTAAGTCGTAGGAAGCACATTTCTTCTCTTATAACTTTGAGAACTTAGTTTAACAATGAGGTAAAAAGTTTTATGGAATCTAATTCTTATTTTTAGCAAGTAAAGAAAGCATTTGCTACAGATCCAAATGACGTGAGATATAAAGGTTTTCACTTTGACAATGAAGGAATCTTGCAGTTTGAAAATAGGGTATACATGTATTTGCTAAATGATTTAAGAAAGAAATTATTAGTTGAATTCCACAATTCACCTTTTTCTAGACACCCTGGCATTACAAAGATGATTGCTGATATAAAACAACAATATTTCTAGAAATGGATGAAAAAGGATGTGATTGAGTTTGTGACTTACTGTTTGGAATGTCAACGAGTTAAAGTTGAGCATATGCATCCAGCTAGTTTATTGTATCCTCATAGCATATCGTAGTACAAATGGAAAGTGATAAGCATGGATTTTGTACAAGGGTTTCCTATGTCAAGAAATAAACATGATGTTATTCTGGTTGTAGTAGTAAGCTAACAAAAGTAGCACATTTTATTATTGGTAATCTTAAGGATGAATCACCTATTTTAGCAAAAATATTCGTTCATGAGATTTTCATATTACATGGAGTACTTTAATTGATCATACTAGATAGAGATCCTTGTATGACATAAAGATTTTTGCAAACACTTAATGTAGTCCTAGGAACCAAGATGAATTTTAGTTTTACATATCATCTGAGAAATGGATGGACACACTGAAAGAGTTAATCAATTTGTAGAGGATATGTTATGAATGTATTGCATGGATCAGCAATATAAATGGGAAGAGTATCTTTGATTAGTTAATTTTGTGTGTAATAACAGATATCACGCCTCTCTGAAGATTGCGCTTTTTGAAGCATTATACGGAAATGTAGAACCCCTGTTAGTTGGGACAAAATTGAGGATAGAGCGGTAATTGGACCTGAAATCCTTACAGAGATGGAACAGAAAGTTAAAATGATTCAGGAATGCTTGAAGGAATCTACAGATAGGTAAAAGAGTTATGTTGACTTAAAGTGGGTTGATAGGAAATTTGAACTTGGTGAGAAGGTATTTCTTTGAGTTAAACTGAAAAAGAGTTCAATAATTTTTTGTAAGACTGCCAAGTTATCACCTCGTTATGTGGGACCCTTTGAAATAGTTGAAGTAATCAACCCTGTAGCTTATCATTTAGCTTTACCTCTTACTTTATCATGAATGCATGATGTTTTCTATATTGTCTTTGCTTAATTAATACGTTTCAAATTTATCACATGTATTAAATTAGAATTCCTTGTAGGTCCAAGACCCAAGAATAATCATGGTTAAACCCATACAAGTGCTGGAAACTCACCATTTGCACTTAAGAAATCATGAAATAAGCCAATGTAAGGTCCAGTGGGATCAGTTTAACAAGGAGAGTGCAACTTGGGAAAATATTGAAGATATGAAAATTACTTTTCCATATTTGTTTAAACAGAATTGATTCTGTTGACTGATAAAGTCTTAATATTTTATTCTTGATATGACAATAAATCTTCCAGACTTGGGCAGACATTACATTACATATAAATGAACAACCTACCTTAATGCTGATTATGGAAATTTTAAAGTCTAGGTTTGTTTTGAACTTATGAATGAAAGTTATAACAATTTGAATTGTCCTTGATGTAAATTCTCTTGACTAAGTTAATCATCGGGACAATGATTCTTTATGGGAGGGAAGTATGTAACATCTTTGACAAACTATTACTTTGATTTCATTTCCTCTCAGCCTTACAAATGTTGAAATTTGATTTGTCTTAGGAAGGTGTATTGTTTTGACTGTTGGAAATCATGTTTGCAATGGATAAATCATTACTGAATAGAGATTCAATTTTTTGTGATTTTGTTTACTTGAAAATGAAGCCATTCTTCCTTGTGTACTGAAAGGTAGTAAACTAATATTGTTGTTTGCATACTTATCTAATGTTAATAGCAAAAACTTGGATCAATGTCATTGATCCAAGGTATGATTTAGTTCTTCTAACTTGGTATGTATGATAAACTGACATTCTGAAATGGAAGGTAATAGGGTACTGAGTCTTTATATGTTTACAATTTTGATGGACCCTTCTTATGGTTTACTTGTTTTACATTTTTTTGTCAAAATATGAGCTTGGATCTTCTTGTAAAATATCTTATAAAATGTTGAGAAGCATAAGAGGAATAAGGGACTACTTTAGGACTATTAAGGTAAAACCTTAGTCCAAGTTGTAAAGATCTATCCTAATCAGATTCTAACCTAAGGTATATTGGACTTACCTTAGACCTATTTCTAAACTATTCAGGTTTGTACCCTAACATAAGTTTGTATGCTTTATGGGTGTGGGTTTTTTGGAAATAACCTAAGGTAGTAAAAGGCCTTTCTATTACCTATTACCTAATACTAAACTACTGTGGGTTATGACTTAACCTATGTTGGCATGTTTAATTATGACATGTTTGGAATGACCTAAGGTAAATACTATTTACCTAGACTAAGGTCAAATCCTAATCTAATATCAATCTAACCTAAACTAATGCTAAGCTAAAAGGGAACCTAAGGGGTTGCATGGAAATTGGGATTCGGTGGTGAAGGTTTCTATGGCATTAAAGTGATTTGAGTTTGAATTTATTGAACTCGATATTGCCAGTTTTGGCAGAGGCATGGAGAAATGAGGGAATGCCTAGCTAGCATCATCACTAAAGTTAAAAATGCACGCAATATTTGAAATTGAGCTCCCCAATTTTGGATGACGATGGCGTGGAGATTTAGGTGGGAGAGTTGGTTGTCCTTGCATTAATGAGTCTTGGTCTTGGCGAAGAAACCGCCTTAGAAGACATGCAAGCAGATTCTTTTTTAGTCATTTACTCTTGGTGATTTTTACTTTGAATGGAGATTTTGGGCTCTTCAAACGAGTAGTTTGATTTTCAATCTATTGTTATTTTAGGCACCTCTAAGCTATTTTTGATCCTATGGAGGTATAAGAGGCATAAGAAGAATTTTTGGGCCGTTGATTTTGTTTTCGAAAAGGAGAAACAATGGAGGCTTGGCTAGAAGTCTTCTGCAAATTGATAGGAAGCTTTATCAGGCATGATAGGCTCTATCCATTAAGTTGTTCTTCTTTTTCCTAATTGTTTTCCTTAAAACAACTCTAATCTTGGAAACAATTGGATTTTTATTTTTGTAATGGTTATTTGCATTCATGCTTAAATTTTTCTTTGTATTTTTATGATGAAGAATCCCTGTTAGATAATAACAGAATGTGGGTTTGTGCCCTATTGAATATAGTGGTGAATCATGCTTTAATTTTGTTGGGACTAAAATGATGTAATATTTTTTGTGAATCTTGTTGTCTGTGTAAAATGGATTTTGGAAAAATATTGTTTTCTATAAATTTGATTTGGGTATGTCCTCATCTGTTGGAAGGAGATAAGAAAGGAATTATCCTTAGTTACATCTTTAGTTGTTTCAAACCTTGAAATTCTATTTTGCTATATTGAAATGGTTGCTTAGATAGATTGTTCTTGCGAATTCAAACTTGATTGGAAACAATAGTGAATGAAATACTTCTTCTGATATTTTCAGTTAAAACCTTAGTTGTTTTCAAATTTAGTTACTATTGTGGAATCTATGTGGAAAAGGTTACTTGGATTCAATGATTTTTTGAATCATCTTGTTTGAATATAACAATAAACGAGTTCTTCTTTTTCTGAAATTTTTGCATTTTGGATTGTGAACCACTTGAAGACTGACCTAAAGTTGTGTAATAGAATTCATGTTGTAATGAAAGATATATTCAAGTGTTGGTTATATATAGTTTAGAAATTTGATTTATTTACGATAACTCCTGCTTGAGCTTACATGATGTTGACCTTGTTGTTCTTACTTGTAAGTTAGAAGATGGTTCATTGATGACTTACCTGATCTTGATCTAGACGAACCTCCTGATTAAATCTGTTAGAGAGTAAGTTTGATAAAACTATA
Source organism: Taxus chinensis (assembly GCA_019776745.2). Classification (NCBI taxonomy): domain Eukaryota; kingdom Viridiplantae; phylum Streptophyta; class Pinopsida; order Cupressales; family Taxaceae; genus Taxus; species Taxus chinensis. The sequence continues at coordinate 332,885,264 of CM034146.1, forward strand.
CTGTCGTGATTTTTTGGAAGACTTAATGAATGTGTATGCATCTTTTATGGGATGACATTTATTTCCCTCCCTGTAAGTATGCATGATTCTGATGCTATTGAAGGTTTGACTGATGCTTATGGATTCAGAGATAAAATCCTTAATACTCCAACTAGGAGATGAGGACTGATTAAGAAGTTTAATGATATTTAGGGAGTCCCCTTCAACAACAAGGTTCTGAATATTTTGAGCCCATGCAACTCTCAAGCCCCAGAGAGCAGATAATGCTTTGGCAAAATGATTGGTTTGAGTTGGGTTCTTTCTCTTCTTATTAGAATGTTGTTTCTTTTATCCCTATGAAGATGGGAATAAGTGTTAACTTATTTTTTACATTGTATTTGTTTTCGGAAACGATGGCTAAGCTCAGGTTATATGAATTGAGCTACTTACGACTGGATAAATTGGAATGTCCAATGGTTGTTGATGCTTTATGAATTGTTTCTTAATCAATTTCATTTAAATAATCTCTTTCTAGATGTAGCTAATGTACTACTTCTACTGCTCTTGTTTTTATGTTGAGAGAACTTCATCTCTAGAATCTGACTTGCATACTGGAGTCACATAATTCGGTTCAGTATCTTTTTTTCCATGCCTTCTATGTTTACCAAGGGTTCTAGGATTTGGTGATTGGATTTGTATCAGTATTTTATTCTGATATGTACTTATTTTCTTATGAAAAAGTGATGTGACCTTCTTTTATTCTTGTTGTTGACCCCCTTCTCTTTCTTCTCTTTGAGTTAGAATTTTTCATCTCTAGTTTCATTTAAAACTATAGGAGACTATACGTTGTCCTCTCTTCTCTGAGTTATAACATCTTTGAAAAACTATTATCTTTCCACTTTTTCATTGCCATTGTTGACATGTGATTTTTCTAGATAACGAGTGTTCCTTTAATTGTTGGAAATCATGCTTGCCATGGATGAGTAATTTCTTCTCTTGGATTCATTAGGATGAAATGATATTGCTTGCAAAGAATCCATTTTTGCTTCTAATAGATAAGTTGTAATCTGGGAATGAAATATGCAAACTTATCTCTTTTTATTAACAAATCCTTGGATAAATTCCATTGATCCAAGGTATGTTTAAAATCTTCTTACCTCCTTTGAATGGTAAACTGACATTCAGAGGTTGGAGGACATAATTGACTAAACTCTTGTATGTTTACAAATTCTTTTATCTTCTTGAAATATTTTGCCTACATTCTACCGTATGTTATGTGCTCAGATCTTTTTGATTGATCTCTTCAGGATGCTTAATGGTGTTAAGTGGAACGAGACCTGCTTCAGGACTATTGAGGAAAAAATTAAGTCCTAGACCTATGAGATTTATCCTAATGGGACTCTATACTAAGTTAAAGGTACCTATTTTCTATCTATGTTTACTTTATTCAGGATAGTATCCTATCCTAAGTTGCATGTTTTAAGTAGGGATGTGGGGAAATAACCTGAGGTGATGCTAGGTCTATTTCTAACCTTATACCTAATACTAAATTTTTGTGAAGTATGACTTATCCTAGGATGGTAATTTACCTATTGTAATGTTGAAAACCTATGGTCATATTCCAAGCTAATAGTATCTATCCTAAACTACTAAAGTATTGGAAAGGGACCTAAGGTTCGTATGGAAAAGTGGAATCTTGGAACCGGTTCCTAAGTTATTAGTTTGATTTGTTTTTCTAAATAAAGGGACAACGTACTGCCAGTTTAGACAGAGACATGTAAATTAGCAGAAGTCTACGTGGAGTCATCACTAAAAGTTAGTAATGCATGCAGAAGTTGAATTAGGATTCACCAATTTTGGATGGCAGTGGCATGGAGAGATATGTAGGAGTTTGGGAATTAATGGCATTGATGAACCTTGTTTTTGGTGAGCAAACCGCCTTGGAAACCATGTGGGTGGATCTGTTGGAGGTTGTTTGGTCATTCATGCTCTTTGATTTTTACCCTACATGGAGCTATCTGGTTCTTCAATCCAGTAGTTATACTTTCAATTGTGGCTATTTTTGATTCCCTTGGTCTATTTCCGATTCAAGGGAAGTATTTGAGACATTTGAGAAAGAGATATTGGGTTATTGATCTCGTTTAGAGAAGAAGAAGTTTTGGAGGCGCGGTGGGAAATCTTCTTCGAACCGATAGAAGCACTATCAAGCATGATAGGCTCTATCCATTAAGATTTCTTGTTTTTCTCTAAATGTCTCATTAAAATAACTCTCCTCTTGTAAAAATGAGTAGCTTTTTATGATGGATAGTGGGATTCTTGCTTGAATTTTTATTTTTCTTTTTCTTATGAAGAATCCCTGTTAGATAATAACGGAATGCAGGTTTGTGCCCTGTTGAATATAGTGGTGAATCATGCTTTAACTTTTTTGGGACTAGAATGATGTCATATTTTTGTGAATCTAGTTGTCTGTGAAAAATGGATTTTGGAAAAATATTTTTTGCTATAAATTCAATTTGGGTATGTCATCTTCTGTTAGAAGGAGATAAGAAAGGCATTATCCTTCTGTTGCATTCTTTAGTTGTTTCAAAGTACTCTGAATTTTTGTTTAGCTATGTTGAAATGGTGGCTTGGATTCATTTTTCTGTGATGGATAAGTTTAAACTTGATATAGAAAAAATAGTGAATGGGTAACGTACTTATTCTAATCTTTTCTAGTGTAAATCTTCTAGTTGTTTTTAAATCTAGTTACTTTTGATGGAAGCTTGTGTGAAAGTAAAAGGATACCCTTGGATGTCATATCTGATTTTTGTGCAAGTAAAATCATCCCCTCCAAGGGTTTGAAAATAACAATAATGTGATTTCGAGTGTGAATTCAAAATGGTTTTCTAAAATTTTTACATGGATGAATCAGGAATTAGTGAACCTCTCTGTAAACTTGTACCTAAAGTTGTATAACAATCATGAAGGAATAACTTGTTATTATAATGAAAGATATATTCGAGTGTTGGTTCAAATCTAGTATTTAATGAAATTGAGTAGGTAATGGTATTCACGCTTAACTGTTTACGCTTCGAGCTTGAGATGAATGTCGACCTTATTGTTTGATGTAAACCCTGTAAGTTAGAATATGGTTTGTTAATGACTTACCTAATCTTAATCTAGATGAACCTCCTGATTATATCTGTTTGAGATTAGTTTGTTAAATAACCATACTGGGTTCATGATTTTTGGGAATTTTACTGTGGAAACGAAGCATTAGATGAAGTATTCTCTTGAGGATGACATTTCATGCTTCAGTATCTAACCAATCATTTTTTGGATCTTAAAGCTATTGGTATAGACCCTTAAAGTTATTTTGATGTATGAAAATAGCATGGAGAGAATAGGATTTCTAGGTGAATTATGGGTATGTATAGTCTGAACCTATCTATTGGGAATAGACTAAATTGAACTTTCTTAAGGTCAATCTTTCTAATCCTTCTCTACTTTTTGGAACTGGGTTGCGCTTGTATGTAAACCTACTCTCATCCGAGCTTGTTACTTACTTGCGTAAATTTTTGAGTTCAATACATGATTAGGTTATTTTTCTGTCCTAACTTCAATATTGATCTCTCTCTCTAATGGATAATCAACTCTTGGATTGTTAGTTGGGAATATGATGTTGACTTCGATGCTGATTGTCATCGTTTCCATCTTAGGATAGGAGGATTAGGCATCTGGCTATATACCGTCTAAAACTATCTCGAAGAGTTGGAATGTCTTTGTAGGCTGAATTGAATGATTTAGTTCATGTAATGTATTCAGTTAAAAAAATTCTTCTAAACACGATGTTAAATCTCTTGAAATGTAGCTAAAGCATCTCAATAATCGTTGATGTTTATTGATTCTGATTGAACTTCATCTTTTGTAGGCTGACTTGCATTACTGCAGTCGCATATGTATTCAGTTCATGTATCATTTAGTATTCACGCCTTATATCTTTTAACAAGGGTTCAAGGATATTGGTGATTGGATATGTTTCTAGTCCTTTTATTCTGATATGTACTTCTTTTCTTAGGATTAGAATGATGGGATATTCCTCTATTCTAATTTTTACCCCCTTCCTCTTTCTTCATTCTAAGTTAAGGTTTTCACCATTATCCTTCCTTTAAAACTGTAGGCGTAGGTATACGATTTCCTCTCATTCTCTTAGTTGTGAATATGATAATGCACGGGTATCCTCGAACTGGTAAGGGAATTTTTACAAGTTGTTCCTCTCTCAGTTGTCCTTTCCCTCATTCTATGTTACTCTTGTAGTAAGTTCCATTGACTCAAGTGTCATTTTGTATTTCTTAATAGGATTGCAAATAAGTAGTTGTGAGATAATACTTACTTATTCACGCTTAAATTGTGTTGATTGAATTACAATATTTGGTATATGGGTGACTAATGTGTAATACATTGTAATCTGATTGAATACTTGTCCAATTTCTAAACTGTTATGGTCTATCTGTAAAAATTAGGCTAATTTATTTGGCTTTAAAATTAGGATGTCCAGCATCTTGAATAGTGAATATCTTATTGTGTATGATTTTTGCTAGAATCAACCTAAAACCTTTCGTGAAGGTTGTAATTAGCCTCGACTATAGATGTATTTTCGGATGGAACTATGATAATGCTGAGCTTGATGGTTCTCTGCTTACTAAAAAAATAAACTATCTTTGTTTTGGGAAATATGGAGTTAACTCTGTCTTTCAAATTGGAATATAGAATTGAATGAAGCAAGAAATTGACTGGTAGAATACCTTTAGTAAGAATGAGATAAGTAATTAGAATCAAATATTACTTATCTAACTTATGACTCTTAAGAAATCAATGGCTGAGGAGTGCTTGATTATATCTATGATCGTTTTCTTATAATGTTAATTTAGGTTGATCACTTGTTCCATCTTTTATGATTGTTATTTCTCTTTGAATGTATCTGTCTGCTTATGGCTTTACTGTTTTATAAAAGCAAGAGTTCTTGTTAATGAAACATTTAGTTAAAAGCACATCGTTTTAATGCCTAGTGCTTATCATGCTCAGTTCAATGAACTGACCCGTGCTAACATTTTTTACAAATGGACTTCGTAAGTGATAAAGGAAGGCAATTAACTTGTCATGATGTTTTTTTAATTGATTGGTAAAGTTTAGCTCTTTTATGAGAAGGGGACTCTTATTCATTGTTGAGTTGTATTGAAAAATAAAATTTAAATTCTTTCATGATCTTTATCCCATTTGAAAGGGCAGTATGTCTGAAGTGAATAGTCTTGTAAATTGTGTATTTCTATCAAGATCTGGATTGACAATTTTGAGGATTTACTACAAATTGGAGCCATAATTTCTCCAAAACGCTTTTATGAAGGGAATTCGAATACTACATCATTGCAGATTTTTCATATCTGTTTTGAGCCTTAGCTACTTTTGACATTTAATGACATGCAACTAAACAGTAAACTAACAGCAACAGCCGCTTAACTGGAATGCAACTTGATCAAACTACAGGTACTGATTTTATTCTCCTGGACCAGTATGGCTTATTAAGGGATGTTACCCATGAACATGCATGTGAAGGGTAGCTGTATAAGGAGTTTGATTTCACATAGGGCGATATGAACCCTAACACTTAATTGTAAAGCGGTGTACCTGTATTCTCCAGCTTATAATGCATGCAAGGAAAATCCAACTAACCAATACGTGTCCATAAGGATTTCTAATTCATGCTCCTAAGAAGTCTATTCCAATGTAACTTGTTCTGAGTTCATACACCTCCTTCAAATGATTGAATTACATTAAATAAACCTGGTGATGTATGTTGTATCTAGTGTTCGAATAACTCCCTCGTTAAGCTAAAAGCTAATGAACATCAGCGGTAATCATGAGATATTGACCTTCTTCTATATAGTAAATAACCCAAATATGGATAAAGAACTTACAGGAATGTTGGATTTAGGGTTTTGCCACAGATACTGTATGTAATTTGAATCTGAATTGAAACTTAATTGACGGTCCATGACTTTCTTGGGGTGTTTATTATCCTGAGGAAGTTGTTCTAATGAATATTAAGAGCAGTCTCCTTCAAGTGTAGTACTATACCTTTGTCAATACACAAATTCTTCAGCGAGGATATAGTGTTGCAGTTGACATGTTGCAACACCCTTCAGCATTAGTTCATCTAGATCTACTCAATTCTGGACTTGAACTTAGTTTCCCTCTAGGTCAGGATTAGCAATATGATTTAGCATAGGAAGTAACGCACTATGAATTAGAGTAACTAGGCACATTCATTCGAATTTGGTTGAATAATTATGCCCATATACCTTAATTCATCATGATTGGCTCCCTATACCAAATTATGTCACTAATTTGGGCTAGGGTCAAACCTCAAACAAGTAGAGTGACAGAATTCAGTAAAGACCATTCTAGATAATAGATGAGTTAGGTGAAGGACATATTATAATTAGATGAGTATGCCATCTAGGAATAGTAACATGCACAATATCTTGGAAATATTTGGCCAAAGTATCGTAAGTTGTTGGTTGCATTGTCCTATGTCACCTAGTTTAAGGAACATAATTTCATATGAATATTGGTAACAAATATCCAGATATGTTATTTTAAACAGATCACTCAATACCCATAATAGGGAAAGATAACCAAGTATATGTAGTATACTTAAAGCATTCAATACTTAAAGACAAACATGAGAGATCAGTTAGAAACAGAGTCATGAAATGAGAGATCAATAGTTTATCAAGTCATTTACAGTTGCATATGGTTATCCGTTATGAGATAGAATGGCATGGAATGTGTGTTCTAAATTATGTTTTATTTAGAACAGAGAACATTGTGTAAAAAAAATCCCTTATTTCTGAAGTCTTAAAATGGGAATGTTACATGAGTTGTGAAATGTAACACCAGACTCCTCAAATTGGGAGGGAAGTTACGATTTGTTTCCCTCTCTGTTATCTTTTCCCTCTTTCATGTTACTCTTGTTTAAGGAATTGATTGGTTCAGTTTGTATTTCTTAATAGGATTGCAAATGAGTAGTTGGAAATAATCCTTATTCACCTTGACTTGTGTTGATTGGAAACAATAATTTGTAATGGGTGACTAATGTGTAATACAAGAAATCAATTGAATACTTTCCAATTTCTAACCTATTATGGTCTAGCTAAAACTTAGCCTATTTATTGGGATTTAAATTTGGATGTAGCATCTTGAATAGGAATATCTTATTTTTATGTTGTTTTTGGCTCAACCTAAAACCTTCCATGAAGGTTGAACTAGCTTGGCTATAGATGCATTTGGATGGAACATGATAATGCTGAGCTTGATGGTTCTCTGCTTCTTAAAAATTAACTCTATTTTTTTGGGAAATATGCGAGTTAGTGTCTTTCTTTGGAATCTAGATTGAATGAAGTAAGAAATGAACTATAAATACCTTTAGTAAGAATGAGATAAGTAATTAGAATGAAATATTACTTATCTAATTTAAATTCTTAAGAAATCAGTGGCTGAGGAGTGTTGAGTATATCATGATATTTTCTAAATGTTAATTTGGTTGATCACTTGTTCTTTCATTTATGATTGTTATTTCTCTTTGATGTATCTATATGTATGGCTTTAGTGTTTCATAAAAGTAGAGTTGTTTCTATGAAATAGTTAGTTGAAAGCACATCATTTTAATGCTTAGTGATTATCATGCTCAATTTAATGAATTGACCCATGCTATAATTTTTTGCAGATGGACTTCATAAGTGATAAAGGAATGCAGTTACTTTCATGAAGTTTCTTGTTACTTAAAGTCTAGATCTTTTGTGAAGAAATATGATTCATTATTGAAATGTATTGAAAGAGGAAAATTTTTATTTCTTTATTGAGCTTGAAGGTGTTTGACATGAAAGATGTCTAGAATGAATGGACTTATAAAATGTGTATTTCACTTTTAGAAATGGAAAAATATCGAGAGTTACTCATACATGATGTGTAATTCTCCTTGTATTTTTTATAATCAAAATTTGTAGTCTTATCTGTATGGAATCCTTATTGGTTTGACTTAAATAAGTAGATAGAAGGGAGTTAGTTTCATTGTCCCTTAAATGTAATGCAACTTATTAAATTGGCATGCATAGATATTTTGTTATATAAGTATTTACGGCTTATTAAAATATGTTAATGAAAGTGCAAATTAATTATGATGTTTTGTATAATGAAAAGGGGAAAAATGAACCCTAATTCATTACATGAAAGAGGAAGGTGCGCTACCTCTTGATCAATACCTTCATAAGTATAAATCAAATGTAAGGTAAATATGAACATTTACAAATTAGACTTCATCTTAATGAAGTCTATCATAATGGAACCTGTTTCGGAACTTAAACAGGCTAAGAATGATTAAGGTATATTATGCAAATCTTATTGATGTTGTTGGTTCCATTTTAATTGACTAAAGTCTAAAGTAAGAAGTTGATAAGTATAAAGCAACCTTAAGGGCTAATGAAATTAGGGTTCAACAGGGTTATTGTAATTAAAATCTTAATTAAGGAATATAATTGAGTAAATCTCTTCTTCTTTATGTATGTGCATCTAGATGGGATGATTTCATTGGTTATTAACACATGCCAACTGTAGAGTTGTACCTTCACGAAGACTTGGGTCTTCATGAGGATACAGTGTTGTAGTTGACATGTGGCAACACCCATCAAAATTAGACCAACTAGATATACATAAATTTGGACTTGATCTTAGTTATACTCTAGGTCAGGATAGGAGCCTGATTTAGTATAGGGAATAACTCACGATGACTTAGGATAACTAGAAACATGCAATCGACTTAGATCGATTGAGTATGTCTAAGTACCCTTTGTCACCATGAGTGGTTATCTATACCAAACTATGTTACTAACCTAGGGTAGGGTTAAACCTTGAACAAGTGCACTAAAAGGAGTCACTAAAGACCATTCTAGATAACAAATGAAGTGGGGTGAAGGATGTATTCCATTTAATGAGTATGTCATCTAGGAATGGTAACATGAACAGTATGTTGGAAATTTGTTGTCAAAGTATCGTAAGCTACTGGTTGCATTGTCCTATGTCACCTAGTTTAAGAAATGAGATTCAGATGAATATTGGTAACAAATATTTAGTTAGGTATTTTAAATAGAACTCTTCAATACCTAGAACAGGGTAAGAGAACCAAATATACTAGTATATAATTTTGAAATGAGTTAACATGACAGTTTGGTAGTTCACTGAGTCATTTATAACTGCATATGGTTATCTGTTATGATATTGATTGGCATGTAATCTATGTTCAAAATTATGATTATTTAGAACAAAGAACATTATATATATGAAAAAAAAAATCCCATATTTCTAAATTCCTAAAATGGGAATGTTACATATGCAGAGATGCAGTGCCTAGATGGTGTTTTTTTGTGAAAAGAATGGGTATCCCATATGAGGAAGATGGCCATGATCGATTACAATCATCATATAAGTTCCAGAGAGAAGGAAATGGCATTTGAACTAGTCTTCCTGACTAATAAAATGACATCAAAGGGAATGTCAATTGACAGTGATGAAGTAAAGGGTAAAAAGGAGAAGGCCAGGTTGTTGTAACTCTATGAGTTTCCCTATTTTGGAAAACCCTAGAAACTATACCGATTGCTTATGTTATTTTTACATGAGGATCAATTCTATTTTGTAAGCCAGAAAATGTGAATAACTCCTAAGCTTATATCTAAGTTTATCAACCTTGTTTGCGAAGCAGAATCGCTAGATGATAACTTGGCAGATAAGGAAGCCATTAAGGAGACTATGGAAGCTTATTATTATAACAAGGGTTCACGTTAATTTGATATTTTTGATATCCCTAACCTTGTGATGAGGATGGCCACATGCTTGGTTACCAAGCTTAATGGGAAAGAGAAGAGGATGTAGGTAAACAAGGCTTGGTCGAACATTTGTCAGAAAATTTTAGAAGGAACCATCTATAAGTTGTCTGTCTATATTGCAGAAGAAATCATCAATGCCACATAGGAAGGAGAAAACATTATGTTCAAAAATTTCCTCCTCACCATCATCGTCTTAGAAATTGGAGCACCCGATGGGCCAAAGACATTTGTATGGGAGTAATTTGAAGAAGAACCTTCCCGTAAAAAGGTTTGAAAAATACACCTATGACACCATGACGGCTGTCCATAAGGCACACCTACAAAAATGATACAACTGAATGTGTGACGCATTTGGGGAAAAGTGGAGAATACTAGAACAATTACCAGTGCTAGTATTTGGAGAAGCTGAGTTTACTATCTAACAACATTTTTGTATTGGCAGATTCACTCTGATAGATGATACCATGAGTCCATGGTGAAAACTATCATTCTCTTTCACTGCACTATACTTTCAAGTAGGGGTCAACCATTTTAAGGAGGCTAAAATGCTAAGGTTCGACCTCAGTGAGGTGGACCAAGACCACTGCAAACTATGCAAGAAGCTAACATACCTAAAGAATCTTTTTTATATGGATAAGCATGTCTCCCATGAGGTACAAATGATGAAACCCATGAAACTAATAATTGTTGGAAGGACCGTAGTGAGTGTATACTTGCACATTAGGCCTAAGTATGAGAAGTGACCCTACTTAGAGAATGATGTCTTCATCCCAGAGGATACCACTTGAAGGAAGAAGACCACACCAAGGAAGAGGGAGAGGTAAGAGGTGCCATAGAAGAAAGCACCAAGTATGCAGACGACACAATATGTGGCCACGTAGGAGTTAGGTGCCAAGAAAAGTACATATGCTCATAAGAAGTATCCCATTAAGGAGAAAGAAAATACACTAGAGGAAGACATGCCAGAGCAAGAATAATTGCCAAGGAAGGATTCGTCTGTCAAAGAAGAAGAGAAGTAAGAGTCTCTTATATATGATTCACTGTAGAAGATAACAGAAAAGGCTGACTCAGAAGAAAAATAAATTCTAGAAGCCTATATAGGTGAAAAATATGACAAAAATGAAGGATTTTAAGACCACCCCATGTACAATGTAAATGAATCAAAGGAACAAGGAAATGATGATAAGGATGGAGAGGAATGAGATGTTCAAGACAAGGGAGAGAGCAAGGAGGTTAACACAAAAGATCAAAGGACCCCAAGCCTCACCAAGGATAAAGTAGAAGAGGATGCGGAGAGAGAATTAGCAGGCATCATAAAGGACTTGGTGGAGAAGGAGATGGAGTGCAGTGTGCATGAAGTGGTTAAGGAAATGGAAGAGGAGAGCATAGGAAAGGAGTATGGAAGCATGGACGGAGATCCTAGCTTAGCAGTGAGCTTTCCAAAGGCAACGTGCACAAGAGGGAAGAGTGCATGGTAGTAGCATAGGGGAAAGGGATGGGATATATCCATGATCTAAGTAAGGTGTTATGCACATAGTTCTAGAGCCCCACATCAATAGACTAACTCCTAGAAATTTCTCATTCAAAGAAGAAGGTGCGTACCTGTGAACCAAGAAGATGTTGTCTTATGCGTTTCAGTCCCACATTGATGATCTTGAGTTCAAAGTTAACCAAGGGGCATTGATGAAGATGCTAGAGATAAAAGGGATAAACCCATTGGTGAATGCTCAGTAGATATCAGATGAGCAATTCTATAATGCACTCAACAAAGTGTCAATTGAGGTTGAGGAAAGACTCTTTTGGAGGAATAACAAGGTGAGATTCCTGGAAGGGAAATTGGAGAAGAAAATGGAGGATCTCACTGAGAAAAGCAAGGATCTAAAGCAAGAAGATCTGCTCAGTGCACAATTAAGGCACGAGCTAAGGGAGGAGAAGATAAAGGTGTGTGAGGTCTATAAAAAGGTAAAAATGATTATAGATGTTATTTTCTTGAAGCATCCAAACCTAGCACCTCCCGAGTAGAAGTATGAGTCAACATTGCAATACTTGGAATACTTAACTCATATCCTCACCATGGAGAGGAAGTCACTCACTTTGGAATCAGCAGAAGAATTGTTAGCATGCTAGGAGAAAGAGGAAAAGTAAAAGACTGCTGAGATAGTCACTTGATACACCAATAACCTTGACTCTATAAAGGCCATCATGTAGATAGCTGAAGCTACTTATGAAAATCACGCTAATAGAGATAGAGTAGGAAGCATTATATTTGCTACACATGAGGAAGATCTTAAGGAGTTTCAAGAGAAAAATAAGGAAAATAGGGAAGATCAGGATAAGATCCTGTCCGAGGTAGAGAAAAAGTCATAATTCATCGAGACCTTGCGAGGCTCAATCAAAACACAACTTTAGGAATTATATCCCTAGATCACCCATAGGATAGATTCACTAGATGACCTTAGAAAATAGTTGGAAAACATTGTGAGTACGGTGAGTGCTAAGGGTGATGAACTAAGCTTTGATGAGGTAAGTGCCCTAGCAGGTGACCTCTTTCAATAGGCACAAGGTGAAGTGGATTCCTGGGAGAAGCTTAAGGTAGATATAAGTAAGTATTTCCCACTCATCCTTTAGTAATAAATAGATTATACTTCATTCCCCCATTATTTATTCTTCCATTTCTCATTCTTCATTCCTTCAATCTTTATCCCAACCATTCAGAGTCCCGTCAATATTTATTTTTTGAGGAGAGGATGTTTCCAAGGATGGAGAACTACCTTAGTGTGGGGTGATGTTGGGCCTCAGAATATTGGCTATGTACCAAAGGTCATGTGGGCATGTGGGACCAATAAGAAGAAGGGAACATGGGGAAAAACATGTAGAATAGGGGTTTTAGAAGGGTTTAGTAGAAACCATAGCGCACTTGCAATGTAGAAAAAAGGATCAAAGTAATTATTCATTTCTAGTATTTTAAGAGGCATGGGATGAGAAAATATGAACCAACTAGGTGTGCGGAGTAGATAAGGTGGCATATTGTAGACTTGGTGGTCAAGGAAGGAATATTCCATGCATGGAAGGTTTTAGAAAGACATCATTACAAAAAATAAAGAGCTTGGATCAAAATAAGCATGCTCCATTAGAGGACCACATGGACACTTGGCATCCGATATGCTACTTAAGGAAGGAATGGTGGTGGGTATTGAATCTATAAAGGAGGGTGCTTAGAGGTAAAGAAGAGATATCAATAAGGTGCATACACCTGGAGAAACACTCAGAGGGTGCATGATCATGAGGAAATGCATCAAGAACATGATGTTGTAGTAGGGATGGGGTTTAGAGTATTAGTGCTAAGGGATGCAATTGATGTAATAGTCCTCTGTATGACATTAGAGTCAATATCAAAAGTTGAAATGGGGGGTATATCTAGGATATCGCTTCAAGGAAGACCTGTTAGCTTTAATCCCTTATTATTTTAACTATATGATATGTAATGCCCCTTTTTAAATGTAACATGGTTACTGAAACTATGATCAATATAAATATATATATTTGTTTTGAATATATTGTTAATGGGTGTAAACCCTGGTGTCATTTCCTTATGTTATGAATCAGATCTACCCACTATATGATGTTTCTCTTTTTACCATAATGGGTATGTCAGTATAATAGTTCATCCTGTGCTCTCAGAATAAATGTATGATCATTTGCCTTCCTGCATTTAATTCTTTTTCAATGGCAATGCCTTCTCATAATGCTCACATAAAGGAGGGGCTTGGTTCTTGTGCATGCCTCGAGTGAGCACCCAGCACCCACTAGGTGATAGGTCGGTGCGTATGGGATTAGTTTAGCAAGATTGAAAATGATATATTATTCATAGGAGATTGATCATCAGGATCCAACTGAATAGGATCAATAAATGTTCTTCCTGGTGGATTTTCTACACCATTATCCCCACCATTGGTAGTCATCTTGTTCTAAGTAATAGGTTTTTCCATAGCTCAGTTTTGGAGGGGGGATTGAAGGTTTATCCTAATAAATATTCCTCTATGATCTCTAGGTCTAAACATGCAATCTTAACATGCTGAAAATTATTCTCTAACTATAAATACTGAACTTAATTGTGGTGTTCCACATACTCAAATTATATATTCTCTATGTCACTACTAGGTCCTCTAATTATTAGAAATAAGGAGTTATGGAAATAAAATTTCTGAATGGAAACTTACCAGAAAACTAAGCAGTACCTATAGCTAGCACCTTCCTATGATAACCCCATGTCCCTGACAATGACACCAAAATGTGATGAGTGTCATTGGGGCTTGTACTTTAATCAAATTAATTTGTCAATCCAAGGTGGCGTCCAATGGTTGTTTATAACAAAGGGAACAATAACAATACAGAATCGGCATAGGTTTCTATCTTAACACTAATATTTTATTGAATTGATCATGATTACAAATGAAATGCATGAAATTAAAATACTTGAATTGGAAGCAGAAATGGAAGTTAACCAAAACATTAACATTTAAGACAACATTTCATTCAAAAATAAATAGTAAAGTGGTAACATTAATTGTTAAATAACAAAGTAAGAAATTAAGAATGAATTTCCCTCTCATTGGTACCGAGATCCTAGATAAATAAAATTTCTCCTGAATTTGATCTTTATTGAATTCAAAATATGTTGCTAGAATTGAAAAAGTATGGAACTCCTAACTCTAATGAAATTTTATTTTATATAAAAATATTCCTTGTCTCTCCATGAGATATAGTTATTCTGAATGACTACTTCTAAATCTAACTAACTATTTGAACTAAGAAACTCCCTACATTATTGGGTGATACATTAATGATGGGAACAATTCGTAGGTGTTTGATATTGAAGTTTTTACAATAACTAAAGAGGGGATTTGTGATTGACTCCTTGAAGGATTTAATCACCCCTAGAAGATTCTCCAAATCATAATTAACTAAGAAAATGAAGTGATGGTGAGTCTTCAGTTATTATTGTTTTGATCTTCTAGTGGATTGAGTGTTGATTGATATATGGCGATGATTCATGGTAGAAAATTATGTTTCCAGCTGGAATTCTAGAATCTAAGTTATTTGCATGTGTGTATGTGTCACTCAAGCTTTGATGGATCAGGTTTGAATATTTGGATGCTTGAATGTACTATCTTTAAGCTTTTAACGATGAGGATAGACTCATGCACCAACACACAAACTAGAGTCCTACACTAACACATAAAATAGATTCTTGTGCTAGAGTATCTACTAAGTCATGTGCTCAATATAACAATTCAACATATGCACTTTTTGCACATAGAATTAATGTTTATCCATATCATATTCAATCCATTTATGCACAAGAATTAACAAGGTGAAACATCATAGTTACACACAACAATTTCCCATAAACATATAAATTAGTAAATAAAAATTATGTATTTTTCCATCATGCATAATAATTTGAAAATTAGTATAGGTTCTAACATGGCTTAAACATAATTACACAATATTTTTCATGAAAAAAATTGGGCTCATCACCCTTTCTGAAATTAGCTCAGCATTTCCAAGCATAGAACTCATTGTATATTAGTTGAGCTCTTCCTATTGTAAGGGCTTGGGTAGTAGTGTGTTTTCTTTAACGTTACTAACATCTTATTCCCAAGATTGATCCTCCACTCCAAGCCATATGTCACTGGCGCAAACCAGAATAACCTTGCTAGCTCAACAAAGCTATGATTTTTGAACTCATCCTAGATATCATGAACTTACCTCTTTTTTTATTTACCTTCGTTACTTTCAACCTTGTTAGAAAAATCCTTGAATCGAGCCCAATTATAAGGGAATAGCTTGATCAGTTATTGTAGTGACTTGCTCTCCCACTTTCAGAGACTTTGGTCTTCTCCCACATGACCTGTTATTCCTCTTAGAAGAAAAACATGGCTTGGTTTATATGAGAATTGGCTCAGTCACCATTACACCTCTAGGCTGGCTCATGGTAAAGCATGAAACATTATCTAATCTACAACTCTTAAGACCCAAGCTTCCTGTCATAATTTTTTGTCATGCTTGACATTACATCCTACTCATCCTCATTCAATATCCCATCCTTTGAATGTGAGGCTTAGCCTTCCTTTAGATCGAAATCAACTATGAGAGCTCAACCTCTATTATAGCTCGATGAAATAAGTTTGTCATAACTCATTATTTCTAAAAGGATGGGCTCAGCATACCACCATGAGTTTGACCATTTAAATTATAACAAGCTCTTTTTTTCCATTTCTTCTAATGCAGAGCTCAATACAAATTTCAACTCACTTAGTTCATCCCAGGCAACTCGGTTTCATTAAAAAAAACTTAGCCAAAAGTGAAACTCAGTTGGCATCTAAATGGCTCAGTGATGGTTTGCATATCTTTCTTTCCTTATCCAACTTGTTGATCTAGTGGAACTAGCTCAGTGAGATATTCTAAGGTTTCTCTATAAACTCCTCATTTATTTCATGCATTACATGTAACCTTTTGAATCATTCTAGTGCATTCAGACCCATAAGGAGATATCAAGGACGATCATGAAGTAATGCACCCTATAATTTTACCATTTTTACTATAAGGTAGACCTCATGTCTACTAACTGATTGAAAATTTGAATTCAAACAAGAACAAGAACAGAAAAAATTTATTCTTGTGATTTTTTTACTCCTTCAAGGACCTTTCTTAACACTAAATTCACCCTGCTTCTTATGAGGACTAATCAATAACAATACACAATACGTGTGCTCTGTATGTGAAATTGCTACAACATCTCTATCAAGGGAGGGAGTATGTCCCTCTACCCCTCCTATAGGTGGTCCACCCACCACATCTATGAAAACTAGAAATAGTAGCACCCATCGATGTAAGGCCCACCAATAATTATAGGCCTAGGAAAATCCCACATCATCCACATGTATCAGCTTAATGGATGCATTTGATTCATTTGGCCTAGGATGCACCAAACATGCTTCTATGGGACCCATCATTACTCTCATCTACCTCGTCACTCTAGTAGCTCTCACCCATACATAGGGCTCTGGGGGAACATCCTATGTCATTTAAAATTGTCTAAATACATGCTCTACCAAAAATAACTCAGTCATTCCTGAAAATCATTCCTCCAACCAAATGGTACATTGAATGTATTGTAGCTCTACTCCATCCTCTACCTAACCATTGTAGTCTTTATATGGACTCCATTGAATGGCCCCTAGGCTCATCTAATCAATCATCGACCTATAATTTGTTTTATCTATCCTCTTACTATGAGTACCTACCCATATTGCTACAAAAATCTTGCGCCTTGCCTAATCAGCCCATGGCCCACTAAGTTGCCTCAATATCATAATATACTCATATTCCCATACTTGTAAAAAATTAGTGAATCCTGTTCCACCTTTGGAATCCTCTTGTGTGAACCAAAACATATCATACCCATGAATATCTCATCCCATACTCCTCTATACATCAATAAATATCATGCATCTTATTGGGCCTTAAAATATTAGCTAAGTACTAAAGGGCACATACGTGCATGGGGAAAGTAAGAAGAAGGGTGTGTGGAGAGAACCATATAGGACAAGGGTTTAAGAAGGGTTAAGGAGAAACTAGGGCACATGCGTAAGATAGGACAACAAGATCTAAGGACTTAGCCATATTTGGCATTCAAGAAGCACTTGAGGAAAATTGTGACCTGACTAGGCATGTTGAGTGGATAGGGTACCAGACTTTAAACTTGGTGGTCAAGAAAAGGATATTCCACACATGGAATATTCCTAAGAAGACATCATTATAGAAAATGGGGAGCTTGAAACATAATAATCATGCACCATTGGAGGACCACATTGACACTTAGCACGTGATATGCTCAGAGGAAAAGGCATGGTGGTGGGTGTTGATGTTATAAAGAGAGATTCTTGGAAGAAAAAAAGAGACATAGAAGAAGACATATAGCATGGGGAAAGTGAACCTCTGTAGAAAATACTAGGATGCCCTATGAGTTTGTGTTGAGGTTCTATTAGAGGACTGTAGGAAGGTTATCATGTCTAAGGGATGGGTCTATAAAATCTTTGTAATAAGGGAAGCATAGCTAGGACTTATCATATATGGGTTAGATCTCTATCTTGATATGTTCGATCTGATATGACCATTTTGAATATAATTTGGTTATTAAGACTATGATTAATATAAATATATGGCTTTGTCCTAAAAATCTAGTTCGTGGGTGCAAACGCTGGTGTTATTTACTCATAATTATAAGGGAGATCTATTCTTTGTATTTCATGTCATGATGTTTCCCTTGTTATCAAATGCATAGGTATATATATTTGATAGCTCATCCTATGATTTTAAAATTAATGTGTGAGCTTTTACTTTTCTCCATCTAATCCTCTAACAATGGTAAGATATTCTCACAATGGTCACATAAAGGAGGGGATCAGTGCCCATGCGTGCCTCGAGTGAGTTCCTACCCGTTAGATAGGCCAGTGTGCATGGGGTTAGAAGTTATTAAGTGGGTAAAAATTACTACATCTTGGTTCCGTTGCTACGACCCCATCTTGGCAAGCACGAGAGAGAGACCCCTTTAGCTTATGATGAGATTTATTTACCTGGAGAAAGAAGAGCCACTGGCACACATCTAGATCCACCTGGTGACCAACCCTTGGTGCTTAGTCTTCCAAATTAAGAGATAGGTATTACTAACCCAGTTGGTATTGGTGGGAGTGACTGATTTGCACCTAGGAGGTATAATTTATCATTTGGTACATCTATGGATCCACAATCATTTCCTATGTTTCAGGGAATAATGTCTGGAATGATGTTTGGGTAAAGTATGGGTACGCAATGCTTAGGTATCACATCAATAAGTGGTGTGGGACACACTTTTTGTAGTGGTGTAATATCACAAACCATTAGCGTGTAGTTTAGTGGGACGTTGGGAATGTTAGGCGTGACCACTTTAGATCCTTTACTGGCTACAAGAGGTGGAACTAGAGGAGTAGGACCTCGTGGACCTCATGGATCAAGAGGATCTGTAGGATCAAGAGGGATATGACCTAGTGGATCTAGTGGATCTAGTGGTGGAGGAAACACTAGAGGAAATCAAGGTTCTAGATCAGGTAGACAAAGGCCTCAACCACCTCAACAAGTATTTTTCGAGTTGTATTTGCATCTACTAGATTACAAGGGTGTTGAGGATATTGCAGAACATGTATATAAGTGTGAACTACCATGGCACATGAAGGAGATCACTGCATTGGAGTGGAAGGAAATTCAATTTGTGACAATGTTGTAAGGAAACATGCATAGTTAGTACCATAAATATAACCCCAATAAGACATAGGTAGATTACACTGCATTACAGACTGCCTTCTTAGCTGAGTTTCATATCCCTGAGTTTGAATTGAAGAGCATCAGTGCACTAAAGGAGATCTACCAAGGAATGACAGAGAGTGTGTAGGAATATGATGTGTGTTTCAAAACTCTCTTATCAAAACTATCTTATGATAGTCATCCTTCTCAGCATGCTCAGTGGTTTTTTTGAGGATTGATAGCACCATTTAGGAGAGCGCTTTTGTACAAAACTTTCATAGACCCATGTGAAGCCTTAGAGGTTACCTTGTGCACTGTGGTTGTTGGAAGCATGGATACTAGTGTTAGTTCCTTTCTTGAGGCTCATATTACTGCAATGGTGAAGTAGTTGGAAAATCTATCTATGAAATTGTCACATTAGACCTGCAGTTGTCTATGGTGCACAGATTGTGAGGTAGAGGGGCATATAAAGAGAAATTACCCTCAGATATTGATACATGCCATGAAGGTGGACTATGAAATTTACCAAGGAGATGATGATGTAAGTAGGTGCCCATTATTATAGTGTGTGATTGTAGTGCCCATTTAAACAACCACTTGAGACCCAAGAAACAACCTAGGGTTAGCTAGAAAATTATAGGATAATTTTTTTTCTTGATTAGAAGTGAACACAAATGAGTTTCCAAAAAATAGTTTTCCACTAGTAGGTTCCAAAACAAACACATTTACCAAAACAAAAGTTTCCTTTATTAACTAATATCAAGTGACAAGCTCACAAGGTTCAAATTTTAGGGTTAGATGTTCTAGTTGGTTTCATGGAAAAATCTACCCCTATACCCACTCTCTAACAAGCTCAAAGTTTCAACTATAATTTTCTCATAATTTATGCATATAAAAATTTCCTAAAACATTTCCATTGGATAGGAAATTTTCTCACCTTTCCAATGATATAAAGAAGTCCTCCTAACTCCTTCGGGAACTCAAGATATGGTCCGGCGGAGTTTTGGGATCAAATTTTCCCCAAGGGGGACACGTGTCAAGAGGAGGGGAAAACCCCTTTGGCGGGTTGGCAGGTCGCGGGGCATTTTTTTGGAATTTTTCCCCATGCGGTGCAAAATAAAAATTTCTCCTGAACCTCCACCGCCACCCTAAGGTGCCACGTGGCACCCTCTGATTGAATGCGGGTAAGCAGGGCGAAATGGAATTTTTTTCCAAAATTTTCAAAAGACTCAAAGGGAAAAAAGTTTCTGCACCTCCAATGCTGCCCCATGAGGACACATGGCAGCCTCTAATTGGTTGTGGGCCAGCAGAGAAAAGATGAAAAATTTCCCGAAGTCAAAATTTTCGAAAATTTTCTAAGGGCAATTTTGATGGGAAAATTTTAGGTTGCGGGCCCGCCAGGAAATTTTTTTCCCAAATTTTCCCACCAAGGAACAAAAACTTTAAAGTGCCATAAGTTGAGCTAGATGAATCACATTTGGGAAAATGAGACTTTTCGGAAAGGTCTCGATGCCCTCTTTCTACAAGAAACATAAAATTTACTTTTTGATGAATTTTTAAGATTCAATTTTGTAAAAACAATCTGTAGTCTTTTAATTTGTAAACTGGCATTTTCCAACTTCTCGATTTGATTAAATCTGAACTCCTCCTTCACTCCACATGTCAAACATACATGGAGAGTTAGTCTAAGGATGGTTTAGAGTGTTTTAATGAAGTCAATTTGCCCAATTATTCAAGTTTGCATTTTTTTCGGCAATAGAGGGGAAAAACGACTGTGCAAGCTCCAAATTGAATTTTATTAAGTTTTGGAGGTTTATTCTTCAATGTTAGAATGAATTAGAGTTCCTTAGGTCTTCCTAAATGTAAATTTCAAATTTTTATAACTTATTGTTGAGTATAGGTTTGAACTGCTCATTTTTATTAAAATGTACATTGCGAAAGTTAAGTTTTAAAACAGTGAGTTGTTTCTATTAAATTTTTTATAAAATTTTGTAATTTGGATGTGCATATGATTCCTAATTTAGTAAAATATAGTTGCTGATCAAAACATCCATTCAATTCATGTTACAATGCATTTCTAACTTTTTTTTTTTTTAATATATGTTTTGCAAGAATATAACATTTTCTTTCCTTTCCCACACATTCTTTTTTTTTCACAAACATCAATCTCATCCTTCAATAATAAATCAAATCTAATATGCAATATACTTTGAGAAAGGAATGCAATCTTTCATTTTTCATCAAATACAATTTTACAACTTTCCTTTTTCATTTGCTTTCAAATACAATACATAAAATGTACAACACTATTTCTTATTCTCTTCCAACACAGAAATCTCATTTTCTTGACAACAATTCAATTCCAACATACAATACAATTTGAAAACTACTTTAATCCTTTATTCAAAATTCAATAACACTTTTACAACTTAACACTTTTTCCAATTTGATTTCAAAATATAAATTACAATGCTTATAATATCCTTTGCATTTCTTTTCCAAAAGCAAAGAACAAGTGTAATTATTCTTTACATTCCTCAATGCAAATACAACTTCCATTTATAATGCAATCACTTCACATTAAAACATTTATATATTCATCCACTCGAAGTGGAAAAAGTTACATTGAATTTTCTCAAAGAGATAGGACTGTCAAAACTATAATTTCTCCTTGCTCCAAACAGCAGCATGCTAGTTCTCCATTTTGCATCTCTGACATCCAATGAGAAAGGAGAAGCCATCCTTCCCCATTGGCCCTTGAGCCCCAACCATATTTAAATGGAGCATGAATATCAACACATGGCAACATAGGCTTCTTTCACATACAAGTAACATTCACATTGCATACACCAGTAATAAAATACACAATCTAACAAGACAACAGTTCCCAACTGCATTTGCAACATACACACAATGCATAGGCTTGGTCCAAACAAACCAACAAGAGAAAGAACTATGGGGAACTCCTTATGCCTCCCAAATTGGAATTGGGCATCCACCAAAATGCATACCGCCAATAAACATATCAACCCCATAAACCTTATATCTCCCAACCCCTCCTTATGCCCCCCCCAATTTTATCCCTTATGCCCCCCAAGAGTAATAAATGTAAGCAGTTTCTTTTCCAAGGTGGATCCCAAACCAACATTCCATTCACAATAACACAATGCCATTGGCAATCTCTTATGCCCCCCATATGAAATCCCCATAGACTTCTCCTACACCATGCCCTAAGCATTCTACCCAACCAACCAAGAAATAAATCACAAGCACAATTCAAACATGCATGCAAGAGAAGGAAAAATAATAAAAACACAACTCAAGATGCCTACCTCTCCATAATGGAGTTTGTTCCAACCTCACAAGTTTTGCAAGATGTCAAAAACAGTCCCAAAACAACAAGGTTTAAGTAATCACAAAGAATTCTAAGCTCCTCCAAAAACAATCTTCAAAATAGCACTAAAAAATATTCCCCCAAGAAGGAAATAACAAGGTTTCAATAACCTCCAAATGAGCAAGAAGATTCACTTTTATAGGAAAGGAAAGAGAGAGGATGATGTGGATCCAAGTGGGATTCCACATCATTTTTCGTCATCCCCAAGAGGAAATCAACATCAACCAACAAATCACAATAAATAAAAATGACAAAATGACTTCCACACTTCAAAACAACCCATACTCCAAAAAGTACTGAATTAAAAACATGTAAGGGAAGTGCAATTAAAATGTACATATGTCATTTCAAAATGCATTAAAAATACCTAAATTTAACCTCTAACCCATAGGCATGGTTAGTGGATCATTTTAAGAAGTGTGGAGCAAGTTTAACTTGTCCCACAAGCCTCCAAATGTGGCCTCCAAGGTCAAATTCGAATTTCATAAAAGATGGAGTGTTTTACATTCCAAAATCTGCCTTACAAGACTCTTACATCTTTCTTACACATTCTTACTTATTAACTTACACAATCTTCCAACATTATTATTTAAACTCAACAACTTTATTAATTACATTCCATGTCCCAATTAAATTTAAATAAAATTTAACTATATGACTATCACATTAATCTACCACATTTAAATTAATTAAAAGAAGGAACACATTACAAATAAAATACATACAACAATAATTAAAAAGGAACATATAAATAAAACACATATCCCATGGTCACATATAATGGAAATCCCCCCCATGGGAATTCCTAAAATAACACAACAAACAAACTCATAACACAGTTGCCATGGTCACCTTGTTGATTTCACTCGGAGTTTTAATATGGTTAGTCTCCAGTCCCCCGACATTGTTGTGACTTTTAACCTGTAAAAATGCAAATACCTCCTTTGGCCTCGTGGCCATATTAGAACATCCAAAATGATATAAATAATATCTCAAAATCATCCAAACACATAGATCACAACAATATCAATAATTTCAACATTATTATTTTTAATTAAATAAATCAACTATATCATCATCAAAATCTACCATACCAGATCTACTCAAAATATCCAATATCCTAAGTCCAAATAAACATCTATAATATGTCCATGTCACAATAGTATATCATCAACCACATATAGAAAATGTCTCTAGTAATCATCAAGCATAATAACTAAATCTAGATCAATACTAATCCATGATCTAACATCTAACCATCATACTAAAACAAAACATAATAGTGTCCATAATATGATCAATAGTATCAAAATTAGTATCTTAAAGTGTCAAAGGGAAGTGGGCACTACATCCGCCTCCCCTTAGACTCGACTTCCTCCTGGAAGTCACTAAAAAAAATGTGGAAACTGCACTTGTAATATTGTGGCATCCTCCCAAGTGGCTACAGTCTCATCATATCTATCCCACTGCACCCATACCTGATCAATCTCTCTAGCTCCAAGACCTAGGGTCTTGAGATCTATGATATAAATGGGCTCCACCGTCACCTGCCCCTTATCCTGCACCTGCAATGATGTCCAGTCCAACACATGAGACGGATCTTCAATGTACCTCCTAAGGACAGAAACATGAAACACATCATGCACGTGAGACATGTTGGGTGGCAATGCTAGATGGTAAGCCAAATGGCCGATACGCTCCAAGATCTCAAAAGGACCATTGAATCGAGAAGCTAACTTAGAACATTTTCCATAGCAAATAGGGCTCTTGTGTGGCCTAACATGAAGGAACACCTTCATGCCCACATCAAAGCTACGATCAATCCTATGCTGATCCGCATACTTCTTCTACTTGTCCTGTACCTCCTGCAATCTCTACCTGATCAACACTACCTACTGCTCCATGTCTTGCAAAAGGGCTGGTCTAAGAAATACTATGTCCTCTAACCTAACCCAGCTAAGGGGTGTCCTGTACTCTCTACCATATAATTCCTGGAAAGGAACCATGCCTATAGAACTCTAAAAACTGTTATTGTAGGCAAACTCCACTAAGTACAGGTACTCCTCTCACTTAGACTATTGATCCATCACATACATCCTAAGCATATCCTCCAAAATCTGATTCACTTGCTCGGTCTATCCATCTATCTCAGGGTGATATGTTTTTCTGAAGTTAATCCTCATCTTGAGGACATACTGCATGGTAGTCCAGAAATGTGAAGTGTACAAAGGATCGCGGTCACAAATGATCTTCTATGGAATCCTGTGCAACCTGGCAATCTCATCCAAATATACTTGTGCCACTACTCTAGCTGTATAAGTGGTCTTCACCAGAGAAAAATGAGCCACTTTTTTCAATTTATCAACCGTGATCATAATGGCATCATGGTGATATCTCGACATAGGTAGTCAAACAATGAAATCCATGGAAATGTTGTCCCACTTCCATTTCGGTACGGCATGAGGATAAATAAGACCTGTTAGATGCTGATGCTCAGCCTTAACCCTTTGGAACTCTAAACACCATGACACAAATTGAGCCACATCTCAACAAAGTCCTGTCTAGTGATACAACTGTCGTAAAGTGGCGTGCATCTTCTTCACCCCGGGATGGGCTAAATAGGGTGCACGATGTGCCTCTACCAAGATGTCCTGGCTCAAGCCTCCATCTCTAGGAACATATATCTGAGCTCTACATCTGAGAAGACCATATGCCTCTAAGGTGAAGCCATCAAAATTCCCCTCAAGGGCTCTCTGTGACTCTATCTCTACTCGAGCTGTAATGTAGAAGATGTCAAGAGGAAGTTGCTGAAGAATCATGCTTCACAAATTTGTGCACATTGTAGTGTCCATAGCCACATGTCTCCATCTGCTGAGAGCATCTACTACCACATTCTCTTTCCCCTTCACATGCTCGATCTCCATGTCATACTAACAAAGCAACTTCATCCAACGCCGTTGAAGAGAATTTAGATTGGGCTGCGTGAAAAGGTGGCGAAGACTCAAATGATTTGTTCTGAGTGTGAATCTCCGTCCAAGAAGAAAATGCCTCCATCTAACCAAGGAATACACCACTGCCGCAAGCTCAAGATCATGAGTAGGATAATTAAGCTCATGATCCTTGAGTTTGTGAGACTCAAAGGCTACAACCCTACCATCCTGCATCAACACACCTCTAAGCCCTGCTAAAGAAGCATTTATGCAAAAAAAGAACTCACCCTGTGGATCCAATACTACAAGAATGGGTGCTTTAGTGAGGTACTCCTTCAGTGTCCTAAAGGCCTGCTCACATTTGTCCATCCAAAAAAACTTCTTCCCTTTCCTTTGAAGGGAAGTGATAGGGTGCACAATCTAAGAAAAGTCCTGAACAAATCTCCGGTAGTATCCTACTAAACCCATGAATCTACGCACCTCAGTCATTGTAGTGGGTACTAGCCAATCCATAATGGCTCTAATCTTAGAAGGATCGACTGTGATACCTTCCCCAGAAATAATACGACTCAAATACTACACCTCTGTCTAGAAGAAGGCACACTTCTCCAAGTTCCTGTAAAGCTACTGCTCACGAACACACTGGAGAACCTATCGAAGGTGCCCCTCATGCTCCTCATGTGTACATGAGTATATCAATATTTCATCAAGGAATATGAGCATGAAGCAATCTAAAAAGGTTCTGAATATCTCATTCATCAAACACATGAACACCGCAGGGGCATTTGTCAAA
The DNA here is from genome assembly GCA_019776745.2 of Taxus chinensis. Taxonomy (NCBI): domain Eukaryota; kingdom Viridiplantae; phylum Streptophyta; class Pinopsida; order Cupressales; family Taxaceae; genus Taxus; species Taxus chinensis. The sequence continues at coordinate 332,911,622 of CM034146.1, forward strand.
CCAAAAGGCACCACTATGAACTCATAGTGCCCATACCTCATACGGAAAGTGGTCTTATGAATGCCCACCTCTAAAATCCTCAACTAATGGTAGCCTGACTTAAGATCAATCTTAGAGAAAATTGTGGCTCCCTTCATCTAATCAAATAAGTCATCAATGCGAGGAAGAGGATAACGATTCTTGATTGTTACCTTGTTCAACTAGAGGTAATCAATACACAACTGCAATGATCCATCCTTCTTCTTCATGAAGATCACTAGTGCACCCCAAGGGGATACACTAGGATGGATAAGGCCCTTCTCCAAAAGGCCCTCAAGCTGTAACTTGAGCTCACAAAGCTTCGGGATGGTCATCTGATAAGGTGCCCATGAGATAGGCTCTACTCCAGGAACTAGGTCTATAAGGAAATCAATCTCACGTGGAGGTGGCATCCCTGATAGCTCCCCTGGAAAAACATTGGAAAAATCTCTAAAGATGGGATGATCATCTAGTGATTGTCCACTAGACCAATCCTCTAATCTGCCACTGACTGTAACAACATACATTTGACAACCCCGTTGCACACACCGCTTAATTTGCATAGTGGAAATGGTGCGAAGAGAAACGGGTCTCCTGACCCCGGAGATTATGGAATCAACTTCTACATCATCCACACAAGCTATATTCTTGTGATAACAATCCATCCTGGCCTTATGTGTAGATATCCAATCCATACCTAGCATAACTCCATAGGATCCCAAAGAAAGGATACAGAGATCTGAGGTAGTGGTGAAAGGTTTCAAATCTACAACACACTCTCCTTAACTAAGGAGTCCATAGAGATCTTGGCTCCAAAAGCCATCTCGACATCCCAAGTAAGACCTTGCCTAACTGCCACTAGCCTACATCGTCCTACTAAAGATGGTGCAATGAAAGAATTAGAAGAACTAGAATCAAACAATACAGAGGTAGGAATACCACCAATACTATATATGGTCTCAATGATTGTGCTCTGGTGCTCTACCTATTGGTTCTCAATTGTTGCATAAATCCTATGGCTACATCCCATGTCACCAATTTTTGGCTTAGAAACCAGTGCCTTACCCTTATTAGGGTTCTGAGGTCAATTTCTCTATAAATGTCTAGCTACTCCACATCCAAACCAACCACCTGATCCTCTCCAAGGAGTAGCACCTCCTGTGGGTGTCCTTGAAGCCTGTGGTGTGGATCCTGATGATCCAGCTACTATTTTCTGTGGCCTTCACTAGCGAGCTCCTACTGTCTAAGCACTAGGTCCACCCTATGTCCTAATGGGACCCCTAGCAGGAGGCCCCATACTTCGACCTCTCTGTGGAGGTCTATACAGTGGGCAGAAAGGCTTCTATTACTGCTACTACTGTTGTGGCCTAAAGGATGACTGTGTTGTACCCTAGCCACCATGAGGAAGAGGTACTGACCCCCTTAATCTATTGTCATGCATCTGCTGAATGAGGTTCCTGACTCAGTCTCTAGCCTACTGGGTTTTACCCCAAGTCTCCTCTGTAATATAATCCTTCTCGACGGCCTCTGCTAAAGTCTATGGGCAGTGAATCCACACTGCACCTCCAATATCTAAATTTAGGCTGCAGATGAACTTGTGAATCCACACCTACTCATCCTGCATATACTCTACATACTGAAGTAGATCTAGAAATCTACTCTCATACTCTGCTACCAAAAGAGAAGCCTGTCGAAGATCATGGAAATCATCAATCCTCTATTGGATGAACCTCCATGATAAATACCTACTCCTGAATCTCTCCTCAACAAGCTCCCAGGTCACTATCTCTAAATCTACATGGAGCTTCTGCTCCTCTGTCCTCCACCATACTCCTGCTCCATCCCTCAGTAGATGGATCACAACACAAGCTCTCGTGTTGCTAGAATAAGGAAAAAGATTGAAACAACTGCTCAAGCTCACTAGCCAAGCCTCTACCTGAAATTCACCTGTATCACCTGAGTAGTGCGAGGGCCTAAGCTTTAGGATCTCCCTCATGTGATCTGTTGTTGTGGTCTGTCGGCCTCTAGGTATCTCTGCATGCTCATCCCTAATCCTAGGGCTCCAAGACCTCTCTCTACGCTCTAGAACTCTATCATCCTATCTCCTAGGTGGTGAATCTACTTGTACTGACTCTACATGGGATTTATCTCCTTTTTTATCCTCGCTGAGTCGAGGAGATACCTGACCCTTGATGGAATGAGCTCTATCATGACTAGTTTTCTGCCCTCCACCTAATCCTTTGCGTAGACCGGCATTAACATCCTAAAGGGTCTATAAAATCTGAGGTATAATGGCTAATACACCCTGATCTAGTGGTGGTGGTTATGAGTCTCTGTGAAGGTTCCTTTCACTCCATCTACGCCTCTTGCATAGACCAAAGTGAGATTCAGTTCATTTGCTAAGTTATACAACTTCCATGTTTACTAAAACATAGAAATTCTTGTTAAGTTATTTTCTTGATTTACAGTGTGTTGGGTTTAAGTTTTCATGTCTCAAGTTTTCTAGTGTGTCCAATGGTCCAATACTTTGAACCACTGCTCTGATACCAAACTGTAGTGCCCGTTCAAACAACCACATGAGACCTAAAAAAAAACCTAGGGTTAGCTAGAAAATTATAGGATAATTTTTTTTCTTAATTAGAAGTGAACAAAATCAAGTTGCTAGACAACAATTTGCCACTGGAAGGTTCCAGAACAAACACATTTACCAAAACACAAGTTTCCTTTATTAACTAATATCAAGCTCACAAGGTTCAAATTTTAGGGTTAGATGTTCTAGTTGGTTTCAGGGAGAAATCTACCCCTATACCCACTCTCTAACAGGCTCATAGTTTCAAATAGAATTTTCTCATAATTAACACTTCCAAAAATTTCCTAAACCATTCCCATTGGATAGGAAATTTTCTCACCTTTCTGGTGATATAAAGAACTCCTCCTAACTCCTTCGGGAACTCAAGATATGGTTCGGCGGAGTTTTGGGATCAAATTTTCTCCAAGGGGGACACGTGTCAAGAGGAAGGGAAAACCCCTTTGGCAGATTGGCAGGTCACGGGGTGTTTTTTTGGAACTTTTCCCCATGCGGTGCAAAATAAAAATTTCTCCCGAACCTCTGCCGCCACCCCAAGGTGCCATGTAACACCCTCTGATTGGATGTGGGCAAGCGAGGTGAAATGGAAAATTTTTCCAAATTTTTCAAAAGACTCAAAGGGAAAAAAGTTTCTGCACCTCCGTTGCTGCCCCATGAGGACATGTGGTAGCCTCTGATTGGCTATAGGCTAGCAGAGAAAAGATGAAAATTTTCCCGAACTATTTTTTTTTGAAAACTTTCTAAGGGCAGTTTTGATGGGAAATTTTTGGGTTGTAGGCCCGCCAAGGCACAAAAAATTCAAAGTCCCAAACTTGAGCTAGAAAGTTTAGTTTTGGGCAAACAAAGACTTTTTTAAAATCTCTCGATGCCCTCTTTGCATAGGAAACATAAAATTTGCTTTTTTATGATGTTTTAAGGGTAAATTTTGTAAAAACGACCTGCAAGATTTTAATTTGTAAAATGGCATTTTCCAACTTCTCAATTTGATTAAATTTTAACTCCTCCTTCACTCCACATGTCAAAAAGACATGGAGGATCTGTCTAAGGAGGGTTTAGAGTGTTTTAGTGAAGTCAATTTTTCCAATTATTCAAGTTTGCATTTTTCTGGCAATAGACGGGAAAAATGACTATGTAAGCTCCAAATTGAATTTTATTAAGTTTTGGAGGTTCATTCTTGACTGTTAGAGTGAATTAGAGAACTTATTGTTGAGTATAGGTTTGAACTGCTCATTTTTATTAAAATGTACATTGTCAGAGTTAAGTTTTAAAATAGTGAGTTGTTTCTTTTAAATTTGTTTATCAAATTTTGTAATTTGGATGTGCATATGATTCCTAATTTAGTCAAATACAGTTGCTGATCAAAACATCCATTCATTTCAAGTTACAATGCATTTCTGACTTTTTTTTTTATTATACGTTTTGCAAGAATATAACATTATCTTTTCTTTCCCACGCATTCTTTCTTTTTCACAAACAACAATCTCATCCTTCAATAATAATTCAAATCTAATATGCAATATACTTTTAGAAAGGAATGCAATCTTTCATTTTTCATCAAATACAATTTTACAACTTTCCTTTTTCATTTGCTTTCAAAAACAATACATAAAATGTACAACACTATTTCTTATTCTCCTCCAACACAGAAATCTCATTTTCTTGACAATAATTCAATTCCAGCATACAATACAATTTGAAAACTACTTCAATCCTTTATTCAAAATTCAATAACACTTTTTCCAATATGATTTCAAAATACAAATTACAATGCTTATAATATCCTTTGCATTTCTTTTCCAAAAGTAGAGAACAAGTGTAATTCTTCTTTACATTCCTCAATGCAAATATAACTTCCATTTACAATGCAATCACTTCACATTACAACATTCATACATTCATCCACTCGAAGTGGGAAAAGTTACATTGAATTTACTCAAAGAGATAAGACTGTCAAAACTATAATTTCTCCTTGCTCCAAATAGCAGCATGCTAGTTCTCCATTTTACATCTCTAAATCACAACAAGGAATGGGGAAAGGCAATGCTCTCCACCCAACCAAGACATCCAATGAGAAAGAAGAATCCATCCTTCCTGATTGGCCCCAAGCCCTAACCATATTGAAATGGAGCATGAATATTAACACATGGTAACATAGGCTTCTTTCACATATAAGCAACATTCACATTGCATACAACATTAATAAAATACACAATCCAACGAGACAGCAATTCCCAACTGCATTTGCAACATACACACAATACATAGCCTTTGTCCAAATAAGCCAACAAGAGCAAGAACCATCGAGAACTCCTTATGTATCCCAAATTGGAATTGGACATCCACCAAAATGCATACCACCAATAAACATATCAACCCCATAAACCTTATATCTCCCAACCCCTCTTTATGCCCCCCCCCCCCCCCCAAGTTTCTCCCTTATGCCCCCCCCCAAGAGTAAGAAATCTAAGCAGTTTTTTTTCCAAGGTGGATCCCAAACCAACACTCCCTCCACAATAACACAATGCCATTGGAAATCCCTTATGCCCCCCATATGAAATCCCCATAGACTTCTCCTACACCATGCCCTAAGCATTCTACCCAACCAGCCAAGAAAGCAAACACAAACACCATTCAAACATGCATGCAAGAGAAGGAAAAACAATAAAAACACAGCTCAAGATGCCTACCTCTCCATAATGGAGTTTGTTCCAAGCTCACAAGCTTTGCAAGATGTCCAAAATAGTCCCAAAATAGCAAGGTTTAAGCAAGCACAAAGAATTCCAAGCTCCTCCACAAACAAGCTCCAAAACAGCACCAAAAAATATGCCTCCAAGAAGGAAATAACAAGGTTTCAACAACCTCCAAATGAGCAAGAAGCTTCACTTTTATAGGAAGTAAAGAGAGAGAATTATGTGGATCCAAGTGGGATGCCACATCATTTTTCGTCATCCCCAAGAGGAAATCAACATCAACCAACAAATCACAATAAATAAAAATGATAAAATGACTTCCACACTTCAAAACAACCCATACGCCAAAAAAGACTGAATTTAAAACATGTAAGGTAAGTGCAATTAAAACTTACATATGTCATTTCAAAATGCATTAAAAATGCATAAATTTAACCTCCAACCCATAGGCATGGTTGGTGGATCATTTTAAGAGGTGTGGGACAAGTTTAACTTGTCCCAAAAGCCTCCAAATTTGGCCTCCAAGGTCAAATTCGAATTTCAGAAAAGATGGTGTGTTTGACATTTCAAAATCTGCCTTACAAGACTCTTACATCTTTCTTACACAATCTTACTTATTAACTTACACAATCTTCCAACATTATTATTTAAACTCAACAACTTTATTAATTACATTCCATGTCCCAATTAAATTTAAATAAAATTTAACTATATGACTATCATATTAATCTACCACATTTAAATTAATTAAAAGAAGGAACACATTACAAATAAAATACATACAACAATAATTAAAAAGGAACACATAAATAAAACACATATCCCATGGTCATATATAATGGAAATCCCCCCATGGGAATTCCTAACAAAACACAACACACAAACTCATAACATAGTTGTCATGGTGACCTTGTTGATTTCACCCGGAATTTCAATATGGTTAGTCTCCAGTCCGTCGACATTGTTACGATTTTTAACCTACAAAAATGCAAATGCCTCCTTCAGCTCGTGGCCATATCAGAACATCCAAAATGATATAAATAATATCTCAAAATCATCCAAACACATAGATCACAACAATATCAATAATTTCAACATTATTATTTTTAATTAAATAAATCAACTATATCATCATCAAAATCTACCATACCAGATCTACTCAAAATATCCAATATCCTAAGTCCAAATCAACATCTATAATATGTCCATGTCACAATAGTATATCATCACCCACATATAGAAAATGTCTCTAGTAATCATCAAGCATAATAATTGAATCCAAATCAATACTAATCCATGATCTAACATCTAACCATCATACTAAAACAAAACATAATAGTGTCCATAATATGATCAATAATATCAAAATCAGTATCTTCAAGTGTCAAAGGGAAGTAAAAACTATAGTGATCCATATAAATAATTCTTTCTATTGCAAGATTTTCACCTCTATTACTCATGACAAAAATTATTGTAGACCGATTAACCAGATACATGATGCCATTGATATTGGCTTATGTCGTATCATCCTTGCAAGCAATTCTAAGGATGATGGTCATCATAATGAAGGGTACATGGATGGAGGTGTGCATGGAAGAGTGTTCCGAGGAGGATTTCATGGTTGTGATAATTGTGGAGGAAGAAGTAAGTTCCTTCGTGGAATCTGTTACAACTGTGGATCTACAGAGCACTATAAGCGTGAATTCCCTTATATGCTACAATGCTCTTAGTGTGGGAAAAATCATAAGTATGAAGATTTCGTAAAGATATTGGAGCATATAAGCCAACAACACTGGAAAGATAAAGGTATTGGGATGGTAAACATAAAGAAGGCTGAATCGCAATGGATGCTAAGGGTGGCACATGAGTCAAAACTAGAACTTGTATTGGTGACAACACGAGTGGAGGCTACATGCACCAAGGAAATACCAAGGTAAAGACCACTGATTATTAGAGAAGAGGTGGTACATGGAAAATATTTGGACCCTACTCATCAGAAGGATGTGTATTAAGAGACCATGGATGTAATTTTAAGCCTACAAGGAAAGATCTAGTTCCTAAAGGAACAGTCAAAGCAATTAGACCAAAGGAAAAATTTGGACACTCAACGGAAGGACCTAGATGAGGTCAAGGAAGTATGCAAAATGTTGAGACAAGAGAATATCATTCCCTTGTGAGGATAATATTTACAGAAGAAGGTACCATGGGTTGAAGGAGAATGTAAGAGGCGAGTTATGCATGCTAACCTTCATCCCAATAGCCTTGATTATGGTAAGGAGATTACCTTAAATGTTTTCATAGATGGGTGGCTTCTGAGTAATATTTTAAATTACGTGGGTGCAGAAGTCAATGTCCTCACTCTAGATGTGTGGAATCAAATGGAAAGGCCCCCATTACAACCATATTTGAATGTGTTGTATATGGCTAACAAGACAAAGGAAATGCCCATTAGTGTCTTGAAGGATGTTTCTATCATTATTCAAGGGGTAAAGTTAAACTAGGATTTTGAAATCTTGGCACTAGCCGAAGGGGACAACTTCCCAACATTACTTGGGTGCCTCTAGTGTTATAAGAACAATGCTGACATACGGTTCAACAAGGGGTACATAAGTTTTGAAAACAAATAAGAATTGATTATCATCCCCTTAACTGATGGGAAGTTAGCACCCTATACTAAGCCCTTTGGAGAAGAATTTCCTAACATGATCTATGTGCACTCTATCAAGGATCCTAATGTGGTTCACCCTATAGAGGGAGTTATTGAGTTTGAATATGCTCTATCTATGAGTGATATAACTAGTGTAGCATGTGAAAATTGGGTGCACAAGACATATGAGTTAATTGGGCAAAAATTAAGAGGCTTTGTTACAAGGGTAAAAAAATTGTGTTCAGTTAAGCACCTAGGAGTAAAGAAGTAGCCAAGTTATTCTAGATGATCCCACCCTGAAATTGTTTTATGAGAAAGGAATACCCAATGGAAGAATGAGATCAAAAGAAGAAGGATGCTTAGCTATAACTTACTCGGGACCACAGTGCATTGGTGGGTGACACATCATGATATCCTTCTAGAGTGGCACGAGGTAAGAATATCAATGTCTATTATGCTTTCTTGAAGTAATGCACCCACTACAATATAATACTACAATGGGAAGGAAGCTACCTCATCTCATGTCTAAGCATGTGAGAAGGCCTAGATGGGAGGTGTGAAAGCCTTGCCACGTTCTTTATGGGTGCATAATTTTTATTCTATCTTATAAGGTTATGTGTGCATATGGTACATTCACTCATAAATGTTTTGACAGATAGGAAATTAGTAGGAGTTGATGGTTGACCTCCTTCAAGATTTTGAATATCAAAGTACCAAGCCATTGGTGGATAAGGCATTGTAGGTTATTAATCACCTTAAAATGGGAGATAGTACAATGGTAGAGGATAGAATACTGGAGTTATTGGGTGAACTTGGTTTGGAAGTGCACTTTTATGTAGAAGAATCAGAAGAGACACAAATTTAGTGTGCATGCATGGAGAAAGAAAAATGGAAATTGGTCTATGTAATAAATGGTGAAGAGGTGGAAAGTTTATATGCTAACCATATTTAAGGTACATGCAAATTCATGAATAGAACTAATGATAAAGCACATGCCTATAATGAACTCTTGAAAAAAAATAAGGTTAACATTGGTTTGGTGGTTGAACCTAAGGAGGCCACTATTGGAGACTATTGGTCAGAGAAGGAGGTTTCAAAGATCATTGATCTATTGCACAATTTTTATGATTTATTTCCACGTGGGTACCATGAGCTTAAGGGAGTTCACCATTCTCTAGGAGAAATGAAGATCAAGTTAAAGGAAGGTGTGCACCTAATTTAGAAGAGACCTTATCGAATGAATCCAATTTTTTTCATACGAGTCAAGGAGGAGATACACAAAATGATCACTGTAAACATCATTAAGGCTATGTAGGAGTTATAATGGATAAGTTCGATGGTCATAAGCATTAAGAAGGATGGATGGATAAGGATTGTGTTGATTACATAGATTTGAATGTGGTATGTTTCATTTACCCTTTTCTAACCCCCTTCACTGAGTAAATCCTAGAAGGAGTAGCCAAGCGCGATGTCTATTCCTTTGCAAATGGATTCTCAGGGTATCATCAAGTTAGGATTGTAAAGGAAGAACAGGAAAAGACAAATCTTTCCACTGAATAGGGAAACTTTTCATGCCATTTGGAATGAATAATGTTCCTGTTGTATTTTCACGCATTTTGGTACAGTCATTTCAAGACTTCATGCATAAGTGTCTTCAAGTCTATCTTAATGACTGGATGTTGTATGGACTGGTGAAAGACCATTGTGACATTTTGAGGATAATGTTTGAGAGCTGTTGATAGTTGAGGATATCCCTCAACATTAAGAAATGTGTTTTTTCTACTCCATTTGGAACTCTTCTGAGGCATATTATATTTAAGGAAGGCTTACTGGTAGATCCTGCCAAAGTTATTTTTATTGTGGGATTGAGGGAGCCTACCAGTCAGAGCGTAGTGTGTGGATTCCTTGGGCATATGGGGTACTACCAAAAGTTTATCAAAGGGTATGCCAAGATCACCCCGCCATTGGATGAGTTACTAAATAAAAATAGTGCCTTTCAATGGGGAGAGGTGCAGTAGACATATTTTAACACTTTGAAAGATAGGCTTGTCACTATGTTTATCAAAGGGTATGCCAAGATCTTGTCACTATTGCCCATGAGTTACTAAACTAAAAAAAAGAGATCCTTCTTGGGATAAACCCTTTCCAATGAGCAGAGGTTAATGCCTCAGGGAAGTAGCCATTGGAGAATTGTTAGTACAACTTAGTGAGGGGATAGGTTGATCACTATGCCCATATTACACTTTTGCTTCTTGGGATAAACCCTTACACCATGAAGCAATTTCATCTTTTTACTCTGAAGAACTATACTACTACTGAGCGGGAAGCACTATCAATGATAAATGCATTGCATAAGTTAATGCCTCAGGGAAAGCCATTGGAGAACTGTTAGTAACACCCTAGTCAGGGGATTGTTGATCACCCCATTCACTTTGGCAAGTAAAAAGTTTACACTTGGATAAACAGAAGAGAAGAAGCTCATTACTACTACTGAGCAAGGGAAGCACTATCAATGATAAATGCTTTTGTTCCATAGAGTTCCAGCAGTATCCACTTGTTGTGAAACCAAGAAAACATAACTTAGGACTTGACTATTTGTTAAGGATTGACTCAGGGGTTGAAAATCATATCCCCTGAAAATACATTGAAGATACTAACAAGCAATACATTTTAGCAAGGGCACAAATATTGGTGAGTCCTTTTGTTCCAAGAATTTGAGTTTACACTTGTTGTGAAACCAAGAAAACAGGTGTGGCACCACTTAGGGACCTGAAACTACATTAGTTAATGAAATAGTAAATACTGCTATCATGCATTGATAATCCCTAGCATTGTTGATACTATGTTCAATACTTATACAGCTGTTTAGGTCATGATGGAGTGTGCCCTCTAACTTGGAGGATATTGTTGCATTTATCAGGACAGGTGTGAGCACCATTACAGATCATGGAAAACTGTTCTTTTTATTAGAAATGAAATAGTTAGGGAGCACATGGTGGCATTACAGGAGGGAACTCCCTACCATGAAATGTCACTATGTTCAAGACTTATACTAAGTTAGGTCATTTGATGAGGAAATCATCTATGTTGACTAGTATGTGTAGGACGTAAATTTTGCAAGGCATGTGAGCACATTACCAATCACTGTGGTAAGCCAAGGAGCACATTACAGATCATGGACGAATACCACATGGTGAGACATATACAGGAGGTGAACATATACCATTTGAAATGTCACTATGTGGATATTGATTTCTACTAAGAGGACCAATTTGTTGGGAAATTTTACCGCATGAAGGAATGGCTCACCCTATATCATTACTTGCACTAATTCATCTTACTAAATATGGGTGGATGTAGCATTCTACAAGGGATGTGACACAGTTACCAACACTGCTAGGTAAGCCTTATGAAAAAAGAGATGAAATGCCCTTGAGACATATAACTTGTGCATAACCATTTGAAAAATGGGATATTGATTTTGTTGGACCAATTTCACCTACCGCATGAAGGAATGGCTAACACTATATCATTACTTGCACTAATTACTTCAAGATTTTGTTGGTAGATGTAGCATAGTGTCTACATCACAATACCACACCCTTATCACCCCCAAGTGCCCAATAGGTTCTTATGGAACTGTTGAGACATAATCACATAGGTATGAATAATCCACATACTAACCAAAAATTATGACTGAGTGATAGGGGTACAAGATTAAAATGACAATGAAATCAGTCAAGATTTTGTATGGTAGCATTTACAATAGTGTCAACGATACACAATTCATCCTCCTTTTGAGATTGAACAAGGCCACACCATTATCACCCCCAAGTGAAGTGGAACTGTTGAGACATTTAACAAGAATGTTTAATCCACACACTAACCAAAATTTATGCTGAGGGAATCTCTGTGTATTACATGCGACAAGCTTTCCTTCTTGAGGGTTAGCTGATGAACAAGTAATTCAAGAGCGCATGAAAAATTTAATCAGCCATTCTATGAGCATACAAGACAACCTACAAGAGATTGAACACATGGATCACATGGCATTGAATTACTTGGTTAAAAAACCTGTATTACAAGGGTGCATATGTCGATGGGTCTTTTTGTTTCAAAAATTTGAGTTTACAGTTGTGGTGAAACCAAGAAAGACTAACTTAGGACCTGGTCATTTATCAAGAATTGACTCAGGTGAGGATGTGTAAAGCATTAAAGATATTATTCTAGATGTACCAGGTTACAACGTGTGCCCTCAAACTTGGAGGATATTGATGTATTTCTAAAAATGGGTGTCACACCAAAGGGAATGAAAAATTTAGAGAGAAATAGCTAGTTATACACACCGCACCCTACATGTTAATTGGTGGGGTTTTATACAAGTTAGGCCATGATGAGGTTCTGATGTTGATGCATGATTCATGAAGTTTCTACGTGGCAGGGAACTATCCTAGGGCCACTGCATAGAAGATTTTACTCATAGGGATTTGGTGGGAAAGCATCTATTAGGATTGTAATGATTTTTTCAAGTCTTGTGACCATTTCCAGCACCATGGAAAACTAGTAAGAAGAGATGAGATGCCCTTGAGATCAATACCCAACAATAAACCATTTGAAAAATGGGAAATTGATTTTGTAGGGCCAAATACACCTTCCCCGCGATGGAATGGATCATGCTATATCATTACTTGCATTGATTACTTAATAAGGTGGGTAGAGGCAACACCTATAAGGGATTGTATAGTGGTGAAAACTACTAGATTCTTATGGGAGAACATAATTAGTAGGTATAAATGTCCTTTAAGTTTGACTAGTGACAGGGCTACAAATTTTTTGAATGAAATAGTTAGGATCATGTTGGTAAAGGTCATGGTGGCCCATCACAAGACCAACCCCTATCACCCCCAATAAAATGGAGCTGCTTAGGCATTCAACAAGATATTAAGCCACACACTGACAAAAATTTGTGAAGTGGGAAGACAAGATTGGGATGACAAAATATCACCCATTCTATGGGCATACAGGACAACCTACAATAGATTGAATAAGGTCACACCCACTATATTGGCATATAACCAGTTGAATTTATGCTACCATCATTGTGTATTATGTGCACAGGAGGGTTAGGATGAACAAGCAGTATCAAGAGCACATGGAGAAGTTTGCAGCTAGCCTAGGTTCACTTGCTAGATGGAACTAGAAGACTGAAAAGGCATGAAGACAAGCATGACATGATAGTCATATCAAGAACAAGTAATTTGAGATTAGGAAGATGGTTTTTTTATATGATTCCAAGTTTCTATGCCGTCTTGGGAAACTTAAAGTCCATTGGATGGGCCCATATATTGTATCTTATATACTTGATTCAGGTGCTTACCATTTACAAGCGTTGGATGGAACATGGTTACCAGACCATTTCAATGGGAATAGGCTGAAGCCCTACTATGAATAAGTCTTCGTTGTGTTTATAAATAATGCAATATTTCTAGTTAAATTAGGATTTCCCTTAATGCATTTATTTTCCCTGTGTTTTTCTGTTCTCGTTGTTGTTTCCTTTCTTTTTGTGTTGTTTTACACACCTTGTGTGCTAATAACCACTTTTATTTTCAAAAGGTTGTGTATGTGCAGAGGACCGTGCATTTTTTTTGTGTGGGATGGAGTAATGCGAAGTAAAAATGGAATTTGGCAGTAGAAGTTGTGTTTCGGTGGCCCGAATTAAAGGATGAAAAATGATTATTGTAGAAGAGAAAACATAGAAAAGGTGGACATAAGCAATTTTTGTGTCATGATAGCTTTACAAAGACCACGTACAAAGGATGAGAATCACAGGAACAACATGAGGTAGGTGAGGGAAAAAATCAAGTCAATGATAGAAGAAGTTCCTTCGGCACTACATGCGCATGCGTGAGGATGTTCAGTTAGTTAAGAATTTTTTCATGCCAAAAGATTGTAAGGGGTTTTTGTGTAGGATTGGGGACGGGGTAAGAGCACTTAAGGTTGGTTTTAGTAGAAATTTTTTCCTTTATTGTAAAATTATGTTTATATGTGGAATATCATTTATCACTGGAGAAAAGAAAAACCTATAAGTAAAAGGTTGGGATACATTGTTATTACCTTGCATTTGTGATAAAGAAGAGATCTTACAAACTAGGGAATCCACTGAGAAGATTTATGTGAGGGATAAAGTGTGAAAAAATGACTGTGTGGCTAGTGTGATTTATGAACCAGAGTGGATGAAGTACATGGGCATAGGGAGGAAGGTTTTAGTAAAGTGCATTGTCTTGTGGAAGGGTTGTCAAGGTTAGGGTTTTGTAGCTAGGGTACAGAAGTAAAGGGATTTTTTATGAAGGTAAGCCAAAAATTTGAGTAGAGAGAGGAAGAGGAGAAAGGATAATTTTTTAATAGTAACCCAATAAGAAGATGACACCAAAGAAGGAAACCGTTTCACCAAATAAGGGCAAGGGATAAGGGAAACATACTCCCACCACCAGCTTCAACGAGGAGTGGTATTTGGAGATGCAATATCCAGATGGTGTGTTGCTAAAAAAGGAATGGGTATCCCATGTAAGGAAGATTGCAGTGAGTAATTACAACCATCACACAAGTGCCACCGAGAAATAGATGGTATTGGAATTGGTTCGCTTGATGGAAAAAAGGAAACCAAAAGGGATGTCAATCTATAGTGATGAAGTGAAGATAAAATTGGAGAAGGATTGGTTACTGTAACTTTATGAGTTTCCCTACTTTGGCAAAACTGAGTGACTTTACCAATGGCTAATGACACGTGTGTATGAGGATCATTTCTACTTCGCAGGATAGAGAATGTGAATAACTCCATAACTAATCTCTAAGTTCACCGGCCTTGTTTACGAGGGGGAGTCATTAGAACATTACTTAGAGGACAAAGAAGCCATCAAAGAAACTATAAAAACTTATGACTATGAGAAGGGGTTTCACTACTTCGACATCCTCAATATCTCTATCCCAGTAATGAGAATGGTCTCACACTTGGTATCTAAGCTAAATACGTAATAGAGGTGGACATAGATAAATAATGCCTAGTTGAATGTGTGCTAAATTTTTTTAAAAGGAACCATCTATAACCTGTCTACCTTCATTGTAAAATAAATCATCAGTGTCATGCACAAAGGAGTAAAGATCATTTTTGGAAATTTCCTCCTCACCATCATCTTCTTGGAGATTAGAGTGCCTAATGGGATAGAATAATTTGTATGGGAGTGCCCAGATGAAGACCCTTCCCCTGCAAAGAGATTTGAAAAGTATAATTTTGATACCATGGAAACCACTCACAAGGCACGCCTAGAGAAATGGTACAAGTGGATGTATGACATGTTCAGGACTGATTGGATGATACCCAAACAATTTCTAGTGCTAGTGAAAAGGAGAGGCTAAGTTTTCTATTTACCAGCACTTTTGCATTAGTTGGTTCACTCTATCATATGGGACCAAGAGCCCATGGTGTAAAGTGTTGTTCTCCTTCACTACACAATATTTTCAAGCATGGGTTAACCACTTCAAGGAGGCCAAAATACTAAGGTTTGACCTCAGTGAGGTAGACCAAGACCACCGTGAGCTACGTAGAAAGCTAGTATACCCCAAGAAGTGTGTTTATGTGGAGAAGTATGTCACCCATGAGGTGTATATGATGAAACCTGTAACACTACCAATTGTTGGAAAGACTTCATAAAGGGTATACCTACACATTAGGCCCAAGTATTAGAAGGGAACGTACCTGGAGAATGATGTCTCCATCCCAGAAGACACCACCAAGAGGAATAATTTTGTGCCAAAGAAAAGGGAGAGGGAGGAGACGCTAGAGAAGAAGGCATCAAGTTTACAAACAACATAATTTGTGGGTGCGCAGGAGTCAGGTGTGAGGCATAGCACATATGCATAAAGGAAGAAGTCTTTCATTAAAGAAAAATAAAAGACATCAGAAGAGGAGGTGTCAAAACCAGAAGAGCCCCCTGTGGGAGAATATTCACCATTAATAAAGGAATCACTTGTTGAAGAAGAAAAGAAGGAAGAGCCTCCTATACTAGAATCACTAGTTAGGAAGAAGTAGAAGGTAGCAGAGAATGTGGACTCAGAAGGAACAGAGAGCCTAGAGGCTTACATGGGTGACAAGGATGATGACAAGCATAAAGAGGCTCAAGACCATCCAGTGTATGATGTACATGACCTAGATAAAGAAAATGAAGAAAAGGATGGGGAAGAAGAAGGCACTCAAGGCAAGGGGGAAAGTGAGGAGGTGAATACTAAGGATCAAAGGACCCCAAGCCTCACCAAGGAGAAGATAGAAGATGTCATGGAAAGGGAAGTAGTGGGCATAATAAAGGATTTAGTAGAACATGAGGTATAGTGCAGCACTGATGAAGTGCTCAAGGAGATAGAGGGGGAAAGCATTGGAAAAGAATATGGGAGCATGGGTGGAGACCTCAGCTTAGCGGTAATATTTCCAAAGGTAGTGTGCATAGGAGAAAAAGGTGTGGTAGTAGCACAGGAGTAGGTAATGAGTCATATCGATGATCTAAATAAAGTATTGTGCCCATGCTTCTAGATTACCGATACTTATAGACTAACTCCTTGCATGGTCTTTGTTTTAAGAAGAATGAATGTACCCAGGAACAAGGAAGATGCTATCTTGGGATTTTGATTACCATGTTGATGAGCCTAAGTTTGAGGTCATCCAAAGGGCATTGATGAAGAAACCATAGATCAAGGGAGTGAACCCCCTAATAAACACTCAACAATTATCAGATGAGAAAGTGTGTAATGCACTCAATAAGGTATTGGATAAGTTTGAGGCAAGAATCTTTAGAAGGAATGATAGGGTAAGATTCCTAGAGGAAGAGCTGAAGAAGAATAAGGAAGAAATAATTGAGAAAAGAAAGGATCTAAAGCAGGAGGAGTTAATCAGTGCATAGTTAAGGCATGAACTAAGGGAAGAGAAGGTGAAGGTGTGTGAGGTGTATAAGAAGATAGATATTATCACAGATGCCATCATCTTGAAACACCCAGACATAGCACCACCTAAGTAGAAATATGGGTTAACCTTGCAATGCTTTGAAGACTTAACCTATATCCTTCATCATGTAAAGGTGGCCACTCACTATTGGAGTCAACAGAGGAGGTGTTGGCACTCGCCAAAAGGAGGAAAAGAAACAGAATTATTTGGGGAGACAGTTACACTCAATATTCTGAAGTCCTTACCAATGTGACATATATTTGCCACACACATAGTTGAGGTCCAGTGTCTAATAACTACACTAACAGAGATAAAGTAGCAAACATACTATTTGTTACACATGAGGCTAGATCTGAAGGAGTTCTAAGAGAAGAATAAGGGGAAGAGGGAAGAATGAGATAAAATCCTAGCCAAAGCTGAGAAGAAAAATGAAAGCCATCAAAACCTTGTGAGTTTTGCTTAAAAACCAGTCTTAAGGATTTGCTACACACCCAAATCACCCATAGAATGGATGTGTTAGATGAACCTTAGGTAGAAGTTGGAAGGAATTGTAGATACATGTTGAATGATAAGTGTGAAAAATTTAGCTTTGAGGAGGTGAGCACCTCTAGTAGGTAGCCTACTTCAGCAAGTGCACGGTGAAGTAGATGCCTGGGAGAAGATTGAGGTGATAGTGAGGATAGGAGTTCCCTCTCCTCTTAGGAGCAATATCAGATTTTTTTCATTCTTCCATTTCCTAATTCTTCCATTCTTCCATTTTTTTCATTCTTTCAGTCTATCTAAATCCCACCATTCTTTATTCTTTGGGGAAGTAGGATTTTTCTGAGGATAGAGAACAAGATTAGTGTGGGGTGATGTTGGGCCTCGAAATATTGATTACGTACAAAAAGGGAATGTGTGTGCACAAGAGCCTATAAGAATAAGGGAATGCAGAAGAGATAACATGTACGATAAGGGTTTAAGAAAGGGTTTAGGAGAAACAAAGGCATGTCGGTAAAGTAAGACAATAAGATCTAAGGACTTATCCATATTTGGCATTCTGGAGGAACATAAGGAAAAACGTGACCCGACTAGAGCATGATGAGTGGATAAGGTGCCATCTTAGAGACCTTGGGTGGTCAAGAAAATAATATTCCAAACTTATGGAATATTCTTAGGAAGACATAATTGTAGAAAGTAGAGAGCTTGGATTAGAATAAGCATGCACCATTGAAGGACCACATGGATACTTGGCATGTGATCTAATCTTGAAGGAAAAGGCACGGTGGTGGGAATTGGATGCTATAAAGGTAGATGCTCAGAAGCATAGTTGACACACCTGAATAGAGGAGACACCAAGGAAGACATAGTTGGAAGACATATAACATGAGGAAAGTGAAGCTCTATAGAAAATATTAGGAGGCCCTAGGAGTTGGAGGTCTCATTAGAGGACTGTAGGAATATTATCATGTCTAAGGGATGGGTCTATAGAATATTTGTAATAAGGGAAGCATAGCTAGGACTTTTGATAAATGGGTTAGATCTATTTCTTGATATGTTCGGTCTGATATGACCCTTTTGAATATAATGTGGTTACTGAGACTATGATTAATATAAGTATATGGCTTTGTTCTGAATATTTGGTTCATGGGTGTAAACTCTTATGTTATTTCCTCATACTTATAAGGAAGATCTATTATTTTTATTTCATGTTATGATGTTTCCCTTGTTATTAAATGCATGGGTATATATATTTTATAGTTCATCCTATGCTTTTAAAATGAATGCATGAACATTTACTTTTTAGCATCTAATCCTCTAAAAATGGTAAGATCTTCTCATAGTTCTCACATAAAGGAGGGGCTCGGTGCTTACGTGTACCTCGGGTGAGTGCCCATTGTCCGCTGGGTGATAGGTCAACATGCATGGGGTTATAAGTTAGTAGGTGGATAAAAATGACTACACATCTTATACAATATACCAACCCTTTGACCCTCTACTGCAACAACTAAATCTAGAAACTGTGATGAAATTTCACATTTGTTGATCTCAATATCACATCTAAACTAGTATGGGTCCTTTTGTACCCGTGTCCTTGTAAAATATCATCTCACTACTCTCATTTATCTTTGGAAATCCACTATGCTCATCACATTTACTCTCTCCCCTACAATTGACAATCGCAATATATAATATACATCCTCTAAGGTCATTGTCATCTCACAAGTAGGTAACTAAAACATACATTTATTGGCACACCATCTATCACACAATGCAGTCAACATAAGCATATTATTGATAACCTCCCCTAATCTAGAAATGTATCGCAAACCGACATGGTCTAGTATATCCCACTTAGCATTAGATAACCCCAAGGTAAGCAAAGTACTCAAATGAAGACCTCCAAAAAAATCTCTTGAGTATAAATCCCTCTGCACACCACAATAAAGAAAAAAATTATCACATTAGTACCTCATACATACTACATAACATCAAATTATAACACAAAATTACTCTTAATCTAAGAATTTTACAACATACTACCCAAAACCCTGTTATGGGATGCTAGCACCTAGGGGCAGGTCGTGGGTGCCTTGGAACATGTCACTAGCCTCAAACTAGGTGTTGTTGTCTCAAAATATGTCAATTCCCTACATGCTCCCGCCTAGGTCAAAAATTTTGAAAAATACAAAATTTTAAATTTTACAAAAATATAAAAAACAATAAAATTTCCCTGAATTTTCCAAAAATAATCATACTCACTAACTCGTCGATCATTTGCAAAGCCACGACCGCCGCTACTCTCTTAAACCTAGTCAAACCCACATCTCTAACACATGACATCTTCACAGCTCAGTGCTTCAATTCTCACTTGATCATGGTACAAATGAAATTACTATTCACTTTCCACTATTACTATATATAGCAATACTCATTTTCCATTATATTATAATCACAATCTATAATTAATCTTATCACTCGTACCCAACACATGGTTTTGCTCATATCGTGAGCCTCATTACTTCATTTATCTCCTTGTTTACACCATTTAGATCATATTTTATCCTAGAACCATAATTTACATGTTACATTATTTAATATTCAACTCTGACACATACATTCATCAATCTATACACATGATTTCTCAATATTACTATCTCTTCTACAATATTATTATTCACTATCACACTTGTTTAGCCTTGCTTTTAGCTCAGTTCTCATTTTTATACCCCTCAACCTTTTTCCAAAATGGGGGCATACAATTTAGATCACCATATGATCCCTCTCAAGTTATAATGTAATCAATCAATACTCCTATTATATCACTATTGAAATTTTTTCTCTGATCTTATTCAAACAAAAGTACAAGTCACTCTATTCAAAAATTAATAATTTCTATTGTTTCAAATTCCCCCCTTAGTGACCTAATCTAAAAATATCTCTATTATTACTCTATTAAACATACAATTTTAGGGAATCTTCTATCATTCAAAGAAAATCTATCAACAGGTACAACTAGCATATGTTATTATCTCTCCCAAATTACCTAGCTTGGGAGATATGTTATATTTACTATCTCTCCCAAATGATATAACTTGGGAGTTACATTATAATTACTATCTCTCTCAAATGACCTATCGTGGGATTTTTTCTACATCACTATCACTTCCAAATGACCTAACTTGGAATTCATTCAAGGAGGAACTAATACGGAACAAAATTTGGTTTATATCCATCTGTAGTGATTGGACCTTTTGAGGATGTAGTAATAGATGGAGAGAAAAACTAGACCTCTCTCGATAACACACTTACTTTTGTGGAAGTACATCTAAATCCTCCCATTTAAAAACAAATTAGGTTGGTAATTTATCACTACCTACCTCTTCAATCTCTTGTAACCAAGGAAATTTTAGTGGTCAATATTCATAGTTTGGCGAATAGTTAAATTCTAGGAATTTGATTTTGGCAAATGCTACATCAACAGCAGTACCCAAGTTTCACCTAAAAATCCCATAAATAGTAATCTATCCCATCTGAATCATCAAGTAATTTATAATCCCAAGGTATTTTTTATATTAAATTATTGCGTTATTTCCACATTGTGATTTGAAAACATTAATGTTTCACCAAGAAATTGATGCTCATGGATTTGAAAAAATTAATGTTTCACCAAGAAATTGAAGCACAGGGATTTGAAAACATTAATGTTTCACCAAGAAATCAATGCACTGGGATTTGAAAACATTAATTTTTCACCAATAAATCGATGCCTCGGGATTTGAAAACATTAGTGTTTCACCAAGAAATCTATGAAACCTTATTTTTCCAAGAAAACATTCCAAAATTTTCCCGATATATACACAAAGGTGATGTTCTCCCAAAAAAATTTAATTTGTATATTTTTGAAGTAGTAGAAATGGATTTAGTGAATCGACATATTATAATTTGCTTACAAATTTTCAAATAAATTCAGGTCTTGCTAGCACCCGGCTAGTGCGTTGTAGTTTGCATCCTACAAGCACTTACTGTAGGCGAGTCCTGAGTCTATTTGACACCTATTTTCTTTTATGTCACATTTATTTATCTGTGATTCCACCTTTGTAAGTTATTACAAAGCTTGAACATCCTCATCCTCATAACCGCTATGATTTTTTATGTCATCTAGAATATTTCTCCACTTATAAAGAATCATAACTAGTATTCCTATCTTAGATACATCTAGATTCTCTGTAAAATAAATATATATATACACATATATATTATTTATAATCACTTGATGTATCTCCACAAGTTGTTTCTATGTATATTCCTTACTTTATCAATGTATCCTCTTTTAATCTTTTTATTAATATTTCCATTTATTCCACGACCAATACAATGACCATTTATCATTATCCGTTGACACTGCCTCATCCCACAAAAGACACGAAGGATATATAAAATGTGGTACATTCCATTGGTTTCACATTCACTAAGGGATTTTCCTTGGGATATTGATGGAATGGCAATACGTGGCATATACCTCCTGAGAGCCAAGACCTACTCCAAACCCAAAAAAAATATCAACTACGGTTCATTCCATGGGGTTTATGTCTGCTAGGAGGATTTGGTCGAGAATGGGAGGTTAACAAAATGTTGAAAAACAATAATTTATGAAAAAGAGACCATACAAAGATGTCAAAAATGAAAAATTCAAGAAATGTAAAAGGGAAAAAATTTACAATAATGAACCAAAATCTAGATAATTAGCATTTGGAAAAACAAAAGACACAAAAAATAGTAGTTGTGGGAAAAGTACAGACATTTTGATACAAGCATGCTTCTTATTACCAGCATTTTCCTCACTGCAATGTACTTTAAAAATTTAAACCCATGGAAACATAATGTATTGAATGTACTCCAAGCATGGATTTCCTTCAACAATCTGAGGACCAAAAAATGCTTTCTTTATCTTCACATTCACTTTCAGCACTTCCTATGAAAATAATTGTGTTATAAATCCATCAAAAATTGTATACTAATACTAGTTTTCTTTTATTAATGTTGAGGCAAAGTTGGAATCTATCTCTCCACAACAAGAATTTTCCAAAAAATAATGTAGAGGTTTACACCACCTCTTCTTCCTCCATGAATATTGTAGAAGATGGACAAGTCTTAAACATATTTTCTTGTCCTTATTGTAGTTCAAATAACATGTCTATAATATTTAATATAAAGTAAAAAAAATCAACATCTGGGGATATTTTTAATTCCTGTATCCTTCAAATTTCTTGAACTCATTTTCCAAGTAGGAAAATGATAGTATACAAAAAATACCCTTATCATGATTGTATCATATGTGAAATATCATATCAAATAATTCAAGATTTTATCAAGAATAATGATACTTTAGTTGGCTTTGACACATTGACATTTCATTTTCAAGCCAAAGAAACCTATATACATTCTCAACCTTGAATTCATAGTCTCATAGTACAACGATTCATAGATGGAAAACCATATATTTTATCTCATCTCTTTTAAAATGATGAAAAATATTGGTAATTGGATTATGAAAGACATCGTACCTCTGATGAATCAATAATTTATTCATGAGAAAATGCACACCTTATTTGGATTGATGAAAAAATTTAGAACCTCTAAACAATAGGAAAAACCTCTATACATTATGACAGAACTCGGTCATTGAGACTCTTTCATTAATCAATTAAAGACATATCATACCTTGGATGAATCAATGAACTCAAATTACTTCATGAGTAGATGCATACTATACTTTGATTTAAAACTGAACACAGACCCTGGGATCACCTATTTCATGTTTGTTTAGCTACAAAAAAGACTTATTATCACTAGATTGTCTTTGGCTGCTCAGCAAATCATTTAAAATTTAAAATTGTTTGTTCTCTTCTCAAACCTTTGATATATCTTCATTTTATTTGATGTATGATCTAATTCTTATTATACTAATGTAACACTCTTACAAAAAGTAGTACATGTTTAGTGACACAACATTATTTTTCTTTATACATATTTCTCATGTTGATATGTCTATGCACATATCAATATAATTTATTCTAACATGTTGTATCATTTTTTCTTTCAATTCTATAGGATTTAGTGATTCACCAAAATGGCACCTAAAAAGGGAAGCTCAACCTCAGGAAAAAAAATTATATTCCAACCCCTCCTAGTAGTGGTACTGGCATTCAAAAATAACATCTTATTTTGAGAAACCATCTAAGTAAACCCATGCTTCTCTAGCAAAACCATCATAATAAAGGGATAATGATTACATTCAAAATGAAACTCATAATGAGAATATTTTCATTTTTTATTTTCCTGATGTTTTCAATGACAACAACAATGAAAGTCCTCCCCTTAAAGACATTGCATTGAATGATGTTGAGTTTGACATTGTACCACCTACCTAATTGAATGAATAAGACACTACATCACCTGTCAATTCCCAAGTGAATTTTGGAGGTGAAATTTCTAGTAATGGCAGTCAATGAAGTATAAATTCTACTAAGGAAAATATTCAGCAGACACCTATTTCTAGAAAAAAAAGAGAAAAGAAGGAAAATGGGACTTGGGAAGGAGTTTCATGTTAGAGTGGGTTTTTGTAACATCCCCATTTTAGTACATTAGAACAAGAATTTTTTTTTTTGATAGAAGTATTCTAGTTCTAAATACATAATTTAGAACTCTCAGATCATAACAATCATTCTTATAACAGATAACCATATGTAGCTGTGATGACTCAGAGTACCTCCGATCTATTCGTGAGTATCAAATAGTTGGCATTTTTATTTTAACACATCACTATTGTGGTTCTCTTCCCTAATCTGGGATTCAGAATGCTTCTTCCAAGGAACCTATCTGAATAATTGTTACCATTATTCATCGGCATCTTGTCCCTCAGACTATGAGACATAGGACAACACAATCAGCAGCTTGCGATACTTTGGCCAAAGATTTGAAACATACTACTTATGCCTCATAGTCCTTGACAGCATACTCGTCAATCTAGAATACATCCTTCACCCCATTCCTATGTTATGTAGAATGTCTTATATTGACTTCTGTCAGCCTCTCCTGCCCCAAGTTATTCACTCAAGAATGGATTAATAATATGACAATGATATAAGGATGTTCTCAAGAACTAGGGATACGCTGACATACTGGGTCAACCCTAGTTAACCCTGTGTGTCAAGGTACCCTGAGTCTCCAGGGAAGCCTCATATCATGACCACATTCCTAACCAGTCCCAGAGTAAAAACTTGTTCGAGTTTAAGGTGTAAATCTTAACGATCAATACAAAGGGTGTCGCCATAAGTCACCTGCATTGTTGTATCTTCGAGAAGATCCTAATCTTCTCGAAGGTACAACCCTGTAGTTGACTTGTGCCATCAACCTTCAAATCCACCTCGAAAAGATCTACTTAACTTTAAGGTGTTACTTACGTTGAGTTAAAGTTATACTTTAAGACGCTCCTTTTAGGGTAGTCTTTTCCCAACCCCTGGGTTCCTCACCTTAGAATTGCCTTTCTTATTAAGACCCATTTCACAAAGAGAAGTTAATAAGATTTGAGGTTTCATTAAGGAGTTATTTGTTACACAATGATCTAAATCAACGAAATTGGGCAGTAGCCCTAAGTCTTCTCATAAGGTTGCTAACCATACCCTTATTAGGTTTATATCAGTTCTCAAAACTGAAATACATCTTATTATTAGTATTAAGATATAGTGAATTAAAATCAAATTAAGGCGTTGTCTTGACTTAGATCAAGATTAGGGAGTAATAATTTATTCATCCCGTTCAGTTTCCTGTTGAGGTTTATTTTAACCTTAGCTTCTCGAAAGACAGTGATCTAAATTCCAATTTAGCTTTAGATAGAACATAACAGAACTAATAAACATTCACAAGTATTCAGTCACATAATCTTTGCAAAGCTTACTTAGAGATTCCAAAATGTCTCCAAGGTATACGATAATAACAATTCTCTTAAAATCATTCGAACCGAAGAAGTTCAATCCATCAAGATACGAATGTAAACACATAAGTAACAAATACCTCTTTTCATTCATTTCTAAGCTAATCAAATACATTTTATGCATTCAGCATATTTGATACAATACTCAACAGCAAAAGAACAACTTTCTTCAAGTAGTACATTTAGAGAATCAAGTTGGAATTCATCATAAAACCAAATTAAACAATCTGAACATCATATCAGATCTGCATGCCTTTACCACTTACGGCAACCATCTGTAAAAATTGTCAACACGGGTCAGTTCAGTGAACTGAGCATGATAAGAACTAATTCTTAAAACAATTGCAATCCACCAATTGTTCTCATTAAATAACCTATTTAAATGAAATCATTTCTTCAAATTCCAAACATAAATCAGGCTATTCATCTTATATGTTAGAGACTAAGAACAAATGAATACAACCATTCTAAAGACAGCAAAACTCCTACAAGAATGTTTCTAACAATTACTCAAAGGCAATTTATAACATTCAACAAGCTCAACTTTCGTAATTTCCTTTCAATCATACATTATTTTAATGGTATTGACGAGTATACCTACTTATACAGCAACACACATTTTATACCAGTCTCTCCATACAATACCACAGTCTATCCTTGTTATGCCCTTACCGTAGAGATCACATAAGGATACAAGAAGAAAGCACATAAAGTTTCCAGACTAGGAGAGAGAGAGTATTTTCTTATTCCTCTTATTACACATCAACATATAATTTACAGCTCAGGAGAAGGAAACAAAGTAAATCAGATTCCCATTTCAATCATGTTCTAGACTGTACCAACTCCTCTAGAATAATGTAATTACTTTTATGCATGCAATTAAAGCAATCGAGATCACAAGAAGAAACTACAGTTTCATCTAAATTCATTAATAAAAATCACCTATAGCTATTAAGCATTACAAGAGCTCTTGCGACAAAGCAAAAGAAAATAATCCAACCATGAAAGACTCAACAAATATTTTCCATATCATTTATCAACATGAAAATACCCAACGGCATCGCCTGACATGGTACAGCTAAGAGCTCTTTGTTTCAGTCAAACACGAGACAAGATAACATTAAAAACAAATAACGTTTCCATAATAAAATACAATGACATTCACACTGAGTCGAAACACAAACATGCATAGCTTCATTCAACTTAAACAAATACCTACGATTATACAACAAGGACTTATATTAGAAGCTGATTTCAAGAAGAATAATCACAACAAGGTCTTCACAGAAGCCGAATTCCATATCAATAATTTCCTCAAAGTTTCATCTGAAGTTGAGCTACTACGAAATACAACAGGGTCTCAAACAGAGTCAAGTTTGTAAAGAAAACCCATCCTTTAATTCCACAGAAGCAAACTGAATATAACACAACAATGTTAAGAAAGAGTCTATACGATATGCATGCACAACGAGGACTTAATTCGAGAATCGAGCCAACTCGCAACATATCAAGGACCCCAACAGTGTCAAATACAACTAGTACTCACAACAAGGGCTTTGATTGAAGTTGAATTCATACAACAAAAATTTAAGGACTCCAACAGAGTCAAAACCAATAAGTAAACACAGCAAAGCTTCTACAGGAGTCGAAAACATACTATCTAATTCAAGGATTCCAACACTATGCACAACAAAACTTCTACAGAAGTTAAAAACATAAGTTACATTTCAAGGACTCCAACGGAGTCAATTCCATATAGTATTTTCAACTATACTTCTACAGAAGTCGAAAACATATGTTACGTTTCAAAGACTCCAATAGTTATCCACTACAAAACTTCAACAGAATTCGAAACATACGAAACATTACAAAGACTCTCACTGAGTCATTTTCGTATATAATCCTTGCAACTTTAAACAGAGTCTAACCCAAAATCACAAACATAGTAAGGACCTCGACAAAAGTTGCATTCAAGTAGTATAATCATAGAAAGCATTCTAAACAGAAGAAACTTCAAGTATTCACAGCAAAATTCAACAGGATTCAACAAAAAAATAAAAGCACAGCCGGGTCCTCAGTCGAAATGAATCCAAAAGAAAAATACATACAGTAAACATTCCAACAAGGTCTTCGAATAACCTGAAATTCCTAATTCCACAGGAAAATAAGAAGCAATACATTGCTTCAAACCAACTGAACTAAAATCACCTGAATAGAGTTGTTTTAATGAAAGCATTTGGAGTAAAGTAAGATTTTTAAAAATTCAGGGCCTATCATGCCTAGTAATTTCAATTAACAATTTGAAGAAGACCTTTCAATGTGCTCGCGCCTTCTCCTCTTCTTCCATGATAGATTAAACAAAAATAATTTGTTACCCACGTGCCTTATGAACTTTCCCCGACAGAGAAAAGAGCTAGATATTATCATAGGTCGCCAAGAAACACAAAGTAGACTAGTTCGAAGAAACAGCGATCAAACAGAGAGAAAGACGGAGCGAATGGAAAACCAAACATACCAACCAATTTTCCATTTCCATGCCTTCCCAAGCAATCCACACTCAAGAACCGAAGTTCATTAATGACATTATCTCCAAGATTCCTGCCTAATCTCCATTGCCACTGACCACCAAAGTTGGTGATTGCCAATTGAACACAAACAGCCATTCCCAAATTTGGTAACTACCGCCACGTTAGGTCTCAATAGCCATGTTTACAACCTCCACCAAATCCCAAGTCCTTCATCCTTATCCTCCTCATTAAGTGCCATAGAAACCACCCTCCCACGACTCGCAAACACCTTCATAGATCCCCCTCCGACTATGATCATTATCATAAGATAGGTTAGAAACATAGGTTAGTTCATAAGCTAATACATTAGTCTTACTTCCATAGTGCTAGGTGTGGCTAACCTTAGGAACATTTAGCTTATAGTTTAGGGCTAGGTTAGATTAATAATAATTTAACCGATAGGTTATAGTTTAGGTTAAGGTCATTAGCCTTAACAAATCCAATCTAGGTCTCCACAAGTAGGACCTATCCGTATTAGAACCAAATAGGGTAAAACATTCCCTGTACAATGGATCCTATCAGGTATTGCTAAAAAAAACTTGCAGTAATACACTAGGAACATCTTACCTGGCTTGAGGTCTAGGCCTTCCTGATGTTACGGTATTTGGAACCGATTTTCATTTATCAAGATCAGCCTGAGTTAGACTCTGGAATTGCTTATTCAACACATTCATACCTTGTAACTTTCGTAAGGTCAATAGATTTTTTTGTTCATAATAGAATAAACTTAAAACATCTCTTGGATCAATGCCACTGATCCAAGGCTGAGTCATATAGATGGGTGAATCCACAATTCATCCTCGAAATCAGATTGAACTCAGGTGCTAAAAATGAAATAAATAAAAGAGTCTAAACATATTCTTGACTCAGTCAAAGATCTTCAAGATGCAAAGAAGATACAATCCATATCAAGAATGACTCCATAATCAAAGGAACACATCCTTATACGGAAGAAATCATAAATCAACACTTGAATGCTTAAGAGAAAGTAACAATAGTTAAGGGTGTTACATGCTTCCCTCCTAAAAGATTCATCGTCCCGATGATTACATATTTGATTTACCTTCAGGTCAACCAATTTATTAGTTCACAATACAATAAGACTATTTCTAACTTGAATAGTTCCAGAAATCAATGTCACGATACATTTTATTCAGCTTGAATAATGTTTGCCTCAATCTGGCTTCTATATAGACATGAAAAAGATAAGTTCATAAAAAATGTTTTGTCAACAAATTTCATTCTGTTGAAAAAGAAAAGGAAAATCAATTTTCATCTCTTCCATATTTTCCCAAGTTGCACTTTCTTCATTAAACTTGTCCCACTGGACCTTACATTGCTATATTTCATGATTTCTCAAATGTAATTAGTGAGTTTCCAGCACTCGTGTGGGGTTTAACCATGATTATTCCTGGGTCTTGGACCTGTAAGGAACTCCAATTTAAAACATGTGACAAATCTGAAACATATTTATTAAGTAAATAAATATGGAAAACATCATGCATGCAAGACAAAGTAGGTGGTAATGCTAATCGATAAGCTACAGGATTGATTATTTCGATGATTTTGAAAGGTCCCACGTAACGAGGTGACAAATTGGCAGCCTTGCCAAAAGTTATAGAACTCTTTCTGGGTTTAACACGAAGAAAAACCTTCTCACCAAGGTCAAACCTTCGATCAACCCCGCTTAAGGTCAACATAGCTCTTCTGCCTATTTTTTGCTTCCTTTAATCATTCACGAATCAACTTTACTTGTTGTTCCATTTCAGTGAGGATTTCTGGTCCAATTACCACTCTATCCTCTATACTATCCCAACTAACAGGGGTTCTGCACTTTCTTCTATAAAGTGCTTCAAAAGGTGCCATTTTAAGAGATGAGTGATAAGTGTTGTTTTATGCGAACTCAACTAATGGAAGATACTCTTCCCATTTATACTGTTGATCCATGCAATACATTCGCAACATATCCTCCAACACTTGATTTACTTTCTCAGTTTTTCCATCCGTTTCTAGATGATATGCCAAACTGAAGTTTAGTTTCATTCCAAGAGCTGTAGTAAGCATTTGCCAAAATCTTGACGTCATTCTAGGATCCCTGTTAGATATAATCGATTCCGATACACCATGTAACCTGAATATTTCGTGTATGAATCTTTTGGCCAACACCGGTGAATCATCGCTTTAGATTTCTAGCGATGAAATGAGCTACCTTAGTTAGTTTATCTAGAACTACTAGGATAACATCATGTTTATTCCTGGACATAGGTAACCCTTGTATAAAGTCCATGCTTATTACTTGCCATTTGTATTGCAGTATGCTATGGGGATATAATAGGCCTAGCAGGGTGCATGTGTTCTGCCTTAACCCACTGACATTCCAGACAATGAGTTACAAAATCAATAACATCATCTTTCATACCTTTCCAAAAGTATTGATGTTTCAGATCAACAAGCATTTTTGTGATACTCGGGTGTCCAGAGAAGAGAAAATTATGATATTCAACTAATAACTTCTTTCTCAAATCGTTCAGCATAGGTACATATACCCTATTTTCATAATGTAAGATTCCTTCATTATCAAAATGAAAACCTTTATACCTTTCATCATTAGGTTCTACAGCAAGTGCTGCTTTTACTTGCTGAAAGTATATATCAGATTCTGAGGAACTTTTTAGCTCATCCTTTAACTGAGTTCTTAATGTTATAAGAGCATAAATGTGCTTCCTACAACTTAGAGCATCTGTTACTCTATTCTCTTTTCCTTTGATGTAGCTAATATCACAATCATATTGAGATAAAAACTCTAACCACCGTCTCTGTCTGACATTCAGATTGGGTTGAGTGAAAATATATTTCAGTCCCAAGTGATCAGTTTTCAACCTCAAAAGGTTTCCCAATTAAATAGTGTCTCCAGACTTGAAGCGCATGAACAATCGCAACAAGCTCCAAATCATGAGGAGCATAATTCAGCTCATGTAACTTAAGTTTTCTACGTTCATATGCTATGAATTGATCATTTTGTAACAAAAACACCTCCTAGGCCTTCCCCAGAAGCATTCGTTACAACAGTAAAGCTCCGATTAGGGTCTGGTACAGCTAATATAGGTGCGGAAGTCAACTGGCTTTTCAAACTTTTGAAAGCAGTTTCGCACTTATCATTCCAAAAAAAATTTCTTATATTTCTTCTGCAATGTATTTATCAGTGCAGCCACTTTAGAAAAATCCTTAACAAATTTTCTATAATAACCAACAAGACCCATGAAGGTTCTTACTTCGTACACATTCTTTGGTGCAGGCCGCTCAATTATTGCCACTATTTTTTAAGGATCTACAGCAATTCCTTCTTTACTAATGACATGACCCAAATAGTGAACTTCTGTATCAAAGAAATAACATTTGGATAATTTACCATACAACTTTCTTTTTCTCAAAATTTCCAAAACTATTTTCAAATGCTCATTGTGCTCTTTGACACTTTTAGAATATATGAGAATATCATCCAAGAATACAAGTACAAACTTGTCCAAATATTCTTGAAAGATATTATTCATTAAGTTCATAAAATTTGTGGGTGCATTAGTTAATCCAAAGGGTAGAACCGTGAATTCATAATGTCCGTACCTTTTTCAGAAAGTTGTTTTATGAATATCTTCTTCTATAATCCTTAATTAATGATAACCAGATCGAAAATCTATCTTATAATAAACCGCTGCCCCAAGCATCTGATCAAATAGATCGTCGATCCTTGGAAGTGGGCATCTATTTTTGATTGTTGCTTTGTTTAACATCCGATAATCAATACACAGCCTAAGTGTTCCATCCTTCTTCTTTCACAAAAATTATTGGTGCTCCCCAAGGTGAAACACTTGGTCTAATCAAACCCTTAGACAAAATTTCTTGCAATTGTGCCTTAAGCTTGACTAACTCTGTAGTAGTCATCCGATAAGGTTCTTTGGAAATAGGTTTCGTTCCTGGTTTGATTTCAATGGTGAAGTCAAATTCCTTCTTGGGTGGTAAACCTGGTCATTCTTCTGGAAAAACATCCTTTGAAACTTTGCAATAGAGGAAATCGTTTCATAGAATCACCATCTTCTTCTAAAAATTTAGATATCTTTACTGCATAAAGGGTACATCCTTTGTTTTTAGCCTTTTTAAGCTGCATAGCTGATAATTTTCTAACTAAAATTTCCCGTTTCACACCTTGAATCTCTGCTACTTTCAGCCGATCATCTAAACATTTTATATTCTTTTCATAGCAGTCTACCTTTGCTTTATGGTCAGCTAACCAATTGACACCGATGAGAATGTCATAGGATCCTAAAGGTGCAACATAGAGGTCAACTTCAGTGGAAAAGTTAGGTAAGTCAAGGACTACCCCAAAAAGACACATACTCACTGTATGAATAGAGTTATTACCATATAGTACAGTCCAAGATTTATCCATTTTTCCAGCTTTTCTCTTAAGTTTAGAAGCAAGTTTACTAGAAATGAAACATTCAGTAGCTCCTGTATCAAAAAGAATAGTGACAGGTATGCCCAAATAACTTACCCAGAACTTCTATAGGAGTCACTTACTTTTCAGCTTGCTTGTCTGCTACTGCAGCATGTATCTTATGCTGCTGATTACGATCATCCTTCTTCAAAGGACACTGATTTGCATAGTGGTCTTTGCCACAATCGTAGCAGCCTCCTACAGGTCCCTTTTTAGGCTCAAAATTACCTCCAGCCTTGAAATTATCACGTTGTCCTCCATAGGGTTTCTTCCCATTATTATAATTTTTAGCAAAATTATCCCTTACATTTCTAGCAGGCTTATTCACTATTGTTTTATTAATATTATCCCCTAAAAACTTACCTTCTGTTTCCAAAAATTTTCCATAGCCCCTTTTTGGGTGCAAGAGAAGTTGAAGAAGTGTTTGCAATCTTCTTCTACACTTCCTCTTTATGAGCAGAAATAGCCTTTAATTTCTATTCATGTCTTATGGCATTTTCAAAAACTACTTCCATAGTGGTTGGGTTGTGAACATCGGCCTCTCCCCCTATCACGGGGTTCATTCCCATGATGAATTTCTGTATTCTAAACTTCTCATCAGTTTGATACTGTGGTAAATACTTGAGGATTTTTGTAAACCGCTCCTAGTATTCAGTTACCGTTCGCTTCCCTTGAGCTAAGTTCTGGAATTCTATCATTTTCTTATCATAGAAAAGTTGTGGCAGCCAACGTTACCTAAAATAGCCCTTAAATTGATCCCAAGTAATATTGGTCTCATCAATATTTAGCTTAGCTTTACGGCTATCCCACCACAAAGATGCTTCATGAGAAAGCTGATAGGCTCCCCAAAAAGCTTTGGTTTCCTCTGAGAAGTTTCTTATTGCAAAGTACTTCTCTATTTCATTGATCCAGTTCTTAGATCCATCTCCTAATGTGGTGCCATCATATTTAGGTGGGCTTATCCTTTTTATATCATTAGTGAGTTCTACTACCAACCTGGCCTTTTTGTTTTCTGGTTAGACAGGTGCATTTCAAACGTTATTATCAACACCCATATTGGGTGTTGTCCTCAGGAGGTTGTTGATTGTTGTTACCAGCTTCATCTTCATCCTCATTTCCCATTACTTGATATTCAAGTACAGCCTAACAATCTCTTATGTCCACTAGGGCAGCAAGGATCTCATCAAGTTTTTGGGTTGTTGCTGCCCCTCCTTTAGGTGGAGCATCATTCACAACGTTCCCCCCTTGTTCTAACCATTTTCTGTTATAAGAAAAATCAGGTTTTTATCAGATTATGGATACAATAGGTCTAAGAGCTACAACCTTCAACTCTGATACCAAGATGTAACATCCCCATTTTAGTACATTAGAACAAGAAAAAAAGAAATTTTTTTTTTTGATAGAAACATCCTAGTTCTAAATACATAATTTAGAACTCTCAGATCATAAAAGATCATTCTTATAATAGATAACCATATGCAGCTGAGATGACTCGGAGTACCTCCAATCTATTCATTCCATGACTCGGTAATATACCGATCTATTCATGAGTATCAAAGAGTTGGCATTTTTATTTTAACACATCACTCTTGTGGTTCTCTTCCCTAATCTGGGATTTCATAATGCTCTGTCCAAGGAACCTCTCTAAATAATTTTTACCATTACTCATCGGCTTCTCGTCCCTCAGACTAGGTGACATAGGACAACGCAATCAGCAGCTTGTGATACTTTGGCCAAAGATTTGAAACATACTGCTTATGTCTCGTATTCCTTGACGGTATACTCGTCAATCTGGAATACGTCCTTCACCCCATTCCTATGTTATGTAGAATGTCTTACACTGACTTCTGTCAGCCTCCCCAGTCCCAAGTTATTCACTCAGGAACGGATTAATAATGTGACAATGATATAAGGATGTCTCTCAATAACTAGGGATATGCTGACATACTGGGTCAACCCTAGTTAACACTGTGTGTCAAGGTACCCTGAGTCTCTAGGGCAGCCTCATATCATGACCACATTCCTAACCAGTCCCAAAGTAAAAACTTGTTCGAGTTTAAGGTGTAAATCTTAACGATCAATGCAAAGGGTGTCGCCGTAAGTCACTTGAATTGTTGTATCTTCGAGAAGATCCTAATCTTCTTGAAGGTACAACCCTGCAGTTGACTTGTGCCATCAACCTTCAAATCCAGGCTTCGAAAAGATCTACTTAACTTTAAGGTGTTACTTACATTGAGCTAAAGTTATACTTTAAGGCACTCCTTTAAGGGTATTCTTTTCCCAACCCGTAGGTTCCTCACCTTAGAACTTGCCTTTCTTATTAAGACCCATTTCACAAAGAGAAGTTAATAAGATTTGAGGTCTCATCAAGGAGCTCATTGATACACAGTAATCTAAATCAACGAAATTGGGCAGTAGCCCTAAGTCTTCTCATAAGGTTGCTAACCATACCCTTATTAGGTTTATATCAGTTCTCAAAACTGAAATATATCTTACTTATTAGTATTAAGATATAGTGATTTAAAATCAAATTAATACATTGTCTTGACTTAGATCAAGGTTAGGGAGTAATAAATTACTCTTCCCGTTTAGCTTCCTGTTAAGGTTTATTTTAACCTTAGCTTCTTGAAATACAGTGAACTAATTTCGAATTTAGCCATATGATAGAACATAACAGAATTACTAAAACCTTTACAAGTATTCGGTCACATAATATTGGAATAGATTTCTTAGAGAATCTCAAATGTCTCCAAGGTATACATTAATAAAAATGCACTTAAAATCATCCAAACCGAAGAAGTTCAATTTATCCAGATACGAATGCAAACACATAACTAACAAATACCTCATTTCATTCATTTCTAAGCTAATCAAATACAATTTATGCATTCAGCATATTTGATACAATACTCAACAGTAAAAGAACATCTTTCCTCAAGTAGTACATTTAGAGAATCAAGTTGGGATTCATCATAAAACCAACTTAAACAATCTGAACATCATATCATATCTGCGTTCCTTTACCACTTACGGCAACCATCTGCAAAAATTTTCAACACGGGTCAGTTCGGTGAACTGAGCATGATAAGCACTAATTCTTAAAACAATTGCATTCCACCAATTGTTGTCATTAAACACCCTGTTTAAATGAAATCTTTTCATCAAACATGTAAACATAATTCAGACTATGCTCTTTCTGTAATTAAAAAATGACTATTAATGCATAACTCATATTATAGTTACTAATTAGTCCTAAATACTTTTCAGATGTTTCATCATATATATTAGTGACTAAGAAGAACAAATGTATCCAAAACAACTATCCATCAGAATCACTAGGGCAGCAATAATCCAAAAATTATTCCATTCAACAACACAAATGAATTTCCTAACATTTCATGTATCTCAACAAATATGTTTATACCCTTCCACAAAGGCGGTTTATAACATTCTACGAGCTCAATTGACGGGATTCTTTTATAATCATAACATTATTTCAATGGTATGGACAAGTATACCTACTTATATAGCAACACTCATTTCATACCAGTTTCTCCATAAAATACCACATTTTATTCTTATTATGCCCTTACCGTAAGAGATCACATAAGGATATAAGGAGAAAGCATACAAAGTTTCCAAACTAGGAGAGAGAGATTATTTTCTTATTCCCCTTATTATACATCAACATATAATTTACAGTTCAGGAGAAGGAAACAAGAGTACAATCAAATTTCCATTCCAATCATCTTCAGGACTATATCAACTTCTCAAGAATAACACATTTACATTATACGCATGCGATTAAAACAGTTGAGATCATAAGAAGAAACTACAGTTTCATCTAAATTCATTAATAAAAATCTCCTGTAGCTATTAAGCAATACAAGAGCTCTCGCGACAAAGCAAAAGAAAATAATCCAACCATGAAAGGACTCAACAAATCTTTTCCATATCATTCATCAACATGAAAATACCCAACGCCATCGCTTGACATGGTACAGCTAAGAGCTCTTTGTTTCATTCAAACTTGAAACAAGATAACATTAAAAACAAATGACGTTTCCATATGCAAATATAATGACATTCACACTGAGTCAAAACACAAACCATGCACAGCTTCATTCAACTGAAACAAATCCCTATGATTATATATCAAGGAATTATATTAGAAGTTGTTTTCAAGAAAAATAATCACAACAAGGTCTTCACAGAAGCTAAATTCCATAACAATAACTTCCTCAAATTTTCATCCGAAGTCGAGCTACTACGAAATACAACAGGGTCTCAAACAGAGTCAAGTTTGTAAAGACAAAACCCATCCTTTAATTCCACAGAAGCGAACTGAATATAACACAACCATGTTAAGAAAGAGTCTGTATAATATGCATGCACAGTGAGGACTTAAATCAAGAATCAAGCTAACTTGCATCATTTCAAGGACTCCAATAGTGTCAAATCCAACTAGTACTCACAACCAGGGCTTTGATTCAAGTTGAATTCATACGAAAAAAATTCAAGGACTCCAACAGACTCAAAACCAATAAGTATCCACAACAAGCTTCCGCAGAAGTCAATAACATACTATCCATTTCAAGGATTCCAACAGTATTCACAAAAATACTTCTACATAATTCAAAAACATAAGTTACGTTTCAAGGATTCCATCAGTATACACAAAAAAACTTCTACATAAGTTAAAAACAGAAGTTACTTTTCAAGGACTCAAAAGGAGTCGAATACCATATAGCATTCTCAACTAAACTTCTACAGAAGTTGAAACGTACTATTCAAATTGAAGAATTCCAACAATATCATGCTAAAAAGTAATCCACTACAAAACTTCAGACAGAAGTTGAAAACATGCGAAACATTACAAAGACTCTCACTGAGTCATTTTCATAGATAATCCTTACAACTTCCAATAGAGTTTATCCAAAAAATCACAAACACATAGTAAGGACCTCAACAAAATTAACATTCAAGTAGTATAATCACAGCAAGCATTCTAAACAGAAGAAACTTCAAGTATTCACAGCAAAATTCAATAGGGATTCAACAAAAAAATAAAAGCACAGCCGGGTCCTCAGTCGAAAT
Source organism: Taxus chinensis (assembly GCA_019776745.2). Taxonomy (NCBI): domain Eukaryota; kingdom Viridiplantae; phylum Streptophyta; class Pinopsida; order Cupressales; family Taxaceae; genus Taxus; species Taxus chinensis. The sequence goes on from CM034146.1 coordinate 332,949,185, forward strand.
GAATCCAAAAGGAAGAATACATATAGTAAACATTCTAACAAGGTCTTCGAATAACCTGAAATTCCTAATTCCACAGGAAAATAAGAAGCAATACATTGCTTCAAACCAACTGAACTAAAATCACCTGAACATAGTTGTTTTAATGAAAGCATTTGGAGTAAAGTAAGATTTTTAAAAGTCGGGGCCTATCATGCCTGGTAATGTCGCTTAAAAAATCCGAAGAAGACATTTGAATGTGCTCGCACCTTCTCCTCTTCTTCCATGATAGATTAAACAAAAATAATTTGTTACCCACATGACTTATAAACTTTCCCCGACAGAGAAAAGAGCTAGATATTCTCACAGGGTCGCCAAGCAACACAAAGTAGACTGGTTCGAAGAACCAGTGCTCAAACAGAGAGAAAGACGGAGTGAATGGAAAACCAAACATACCAACCAATTTTCCATTTGCATGCCTTCCCGAGCACTCTGTGCTCGGGAACTGAAGTTCAGTAATGACATTAACTCCAAGATTCCCACCTAATCTCCATTACCACCGACCGTCAAAGTTGGTGATTGCGAATTGAACACAAACAACCATTCCCGAATTTGGTAACTACCGCCACATCAGGTCTCAATAGCCATGTTTACAACCTCCACCAAATCCCAAGTCCTTCATCCTTATCCACCTCATAAATTCCTTAGAAACCACCGCCCATGATTCGCACCCCTTCATAGATCCCCGTCCGACTATGATCGTTAGTTAAGATAGGTTAGAAACATATGTGGTTCATAAGGTAAGACATAGTCTTACTTCATAGTGCTAGGTGTAGCTAACCTTAGGAACATTTAGCTTATAGTTTAGGGCTAGGTTAGATTAATAATAATTTAACCGATAGGTTATAGTTTAGGTTAAGGTCATTAACCTTAACAAATCCAGTCTAGGTCTCCCAAGTAGGACCGATCCGTATTAGAACCAAACAGGGTAAAACATCCCTGTACAGGATCCTATCAGGCATTGATAATAAGCTTATAGTATACACCAGAATTTATTACCTGGCTTAAGGTCTAGGCATTCCTGATATTACGATATCAGGAACCAATTCATTTAACATGATCAACCTGAGTTAGACTCCAGAATTGCTTATTCAAGACATTCAGACCTTGCAACTTTCGTAAGGTCTATAATTTTTGTTCATCCAAAATAAACTTAAAACATCTCTTGGATCAATGCAACTGATCTAAGGCTGAGTCATAAAGATGGATAAATCCACAATTCCTCCCGAAATCATATTGAACTCAGGTGCTAAAAATGAAAGAAATAAAAGAGTCCAAGCATATCCTGACTCAGTCAAAGATCTTCAAGAGCAAAGAAGATACAATCCAAATCAAGCATGACTTCACAATCAAAGGAACACATCCTTTTACAAAATAAATCATATATCAACACTTGAATGCTCAGGAGGAAGTAACAATAGTTCAAGGTGTTACAGTTTCTAAATTTCCATTTATCGAACCTATTGAAAATGAAAATAAATTTTAACCTCCAAAAGAATGTAAATTTACAATTTGTAGCTACAGATTTGGTAGGGACAAGACAATGCAACTTAATTTGGATGTTATTGAGTGTTGAGTTGTGGATCTCAATTACTTCAAATTAGCATGCAATGTGAAACTTGCTGGAAAACACAATAACCATCATCGATTAAGAGGGACCGGCATCCATCACTTATGACCAACATTGGTCAGGTAAGGAGGAACCAACATCGGTTAGGGCTAACCGGTATTGGTTACCTATGTGGGAGTGTTTTATTTTACTCTTGGGAATTAGATCTATTTTTAGCATTAGAGAAGATATATTAATTGTAATTACATGCCTAAGTGCCTGAAGTTTATATATGCTTATATAAGCATGAAAGATAGGGTTTAGGAGTAAGAATTAAGAACTTATAAAGGTTGATGATTATTGTGAGGGAGAGAATTCTTTGAGAAGACTCAAACCTTGAGTGAAAGAAAGTATTGTAAATCTTAGAGCTGTAGAAGATTGTAAATCTTCAATTGTATATCTTGTCAAAACTTTGGATAATAGATTGGATTGTTTTTTGGTGGACATAGCCCACACTGGTTGAACCACGTTAAATTTGGTGTTGATTTATATCTCTTGCTTTGTATATTTCTTTTGGTAGAATATCCACTTTTATTTACATGTATGCTTAGATATGATATATTATTTATATAACCAGTGTGCTAACCCCAACAACTAGTATCAAATCCTTGTTTGAGGGTTTTGTGTGTTCACAAATTTACTCGTAGAGGATTTTTTGATTGAGTGGGAGCTACAAAAATGGCAGAAGAAAAAAAAAAATAAGGTAGAGAAGTTTGACGGCTGAAATTATTAATTATGGAAGATTCAGATTGAGGATTATCTGTATCAAAGAGATTTGTTATTTACTGTTGGATGAGAAGTCTAGACCTACAAAGATGACTGATGAAGAATGGAAGATTCTTGATAGAAAGACTTTGGGATCTATAAGATTTAGCATGGAAGCATTTATGGCTTCCAATATTACAAAAGTGACTTCTACGGTATAGTTAATGAAATCTCTTGATAATTTATATGAAAAACCTAGTGCTTCAAATAAATTTTATTTGATGAAAAAACTATTTAGTTTTAATATGCATGAAGGTGGATCTGGATCTAGTCAATTGAATGATTTACGATCTATTATAAATCAGTTAAAATTAGTTAATATACCATTTGATGATGAAGTAAAAGAACTCTTATTCTTATGTTCTTTTCCTGATAGTTGGGATAAATTGGTAATGGTTGTTAGTAATACAACATCTGCTAATAATATTTTGAAGTTTAATGATGTGGTTAGTATAATCTTGAATGAAGAAATTTGTAGGAAGAGTACAGAGGAATCATCATCTTGGAAATGCTTTGAGTTTAGAAAGCAGGGGCAGGAAGAAGGAGAGATCCAAGAGAAAGAGTAATGGGAAAGAAAAGTCAAGGGATAGCATATCTAAATCCAGATGGTAAGAGAATTACTTGTTAGAAATGTGGAAATAAAGGACATGAAAAGAAATATTATTGGTCAAAGGATAAAGAGAACCAAAAACTAGAAAAAGGTAAATAAGTAAATCTTGCTACAGTCATAGGTAAAGTAATATTCTCTTATTCTTTCTTTAGATAATAAAATTGAATCATAGATTTTAGATTCAGAGAGCTTCCTTCCATGTAACCCCTAACAAGGGTTATTTTAGAAATTATGTTCAGGGAAATTTTGGGCATGTTTATTTGGGTGATGATGAACCTTGCATTATTACTGGTAAAGGAGAAGTTAATCTAAAATTACAGAATGGAAATACATGGGTATTGAAATATGTGAGGCATGTGCCAAGCCTTAGGAGGAATCTTATTTCTGCAGGGCAACTAGGTGAATCAGGTTGCATGGTTACTTTTATAGGAGACTCTTGGAAAGTCACCAAGGGTTCTTTTGTTGTGGTAAGATGTAAGAAGGTAGGAGGAACATTATATTTATCTACCTGTATTATTGATTCCTTTTCTACATTATCTACTTCAGATTCAGATGCATGCATGTGGCATAACCGGTTAGGCCATATGAGTCAAAAAGCAATGCATGATATTAAAGGCTGAGGGTAAGTTATTAGATTTGAAATATTTAGATCTTGATTTGTTGTGAGCATTATATCTTTTGAAAGTCAAAAGAGAGTAAGATTTATCAAAGTTGGGGAAATTAAGGAGTAAAAATTTGAGATTGTACACTCAGATGTGTGGGGACCAGCTCAGGTAACTTCTCATGGAGGATCCCAGTATTATGTTACTTTCATTAATGATGCTATAAGAAAGGTATGGGTTTATTCTATTAAACGTAAATATGAGGTTTTTGAGACTTTTAAACGATGGAAATACCTTGTTGAGAATGAATAAAATTCATGAGTTAAAGTTCCTTAGATCTGACAATGGTGGTGTATACTTATAGCAAGGCTTTCAATGATTATTGTTATAGTGAATGGGATAAGTAGAGAAATAATGGTTCCAAGAATGCCACAGGAGAATGGTGTTACTGAGAGAATGAATAGGACAATCATGGAACATGTTAGAAGTATGAGGATACATTCTAGATTTCCCTTATAGTTTTTGGTAGAAGCAATTGATGCAGCGATTTATTTGACTAACCATGGACCTTCAACTTCACTAGATGGAGGAATACCAAAGGAATATTGGATTGGAAAAGAATTAGATTTTTTTTTTCTTAAATTTTTTTTATTCAAAATATTTTTTACATGTTGATAAGGAAAATAGGAAAAATTTGGATGCAAAATCCAAGAGATGCACTTTCATTGGTTATAGATCTGGTGATTTTAAAATCCATTTTTGGGATTTAGAGAATTATAAAATTATTTGGAGTCGTGATGTTGAATGGAATGAAAAGATAATGTACATGGATTAAATTTTGGTACCCAAGGATGAACTAGTTGATAAGTTTGTGAATGAAAATGAACTCTCAGATTTAAAATTAATACCAACAAGGTTACACAGTAACCAGTGTCGGTTAACCCTGACTGAAATTGGTCAACAGAACTGGTATCAGTTACAAAAGAGCCAAACCAACATTGGTTAGTAGAATCGACGTCGTTTATAGGTGACCAGTGTCGATCACTAACAAATTTGGATTTAAATGTCTAAGAGGTCTAGATTGAGCCTCTAGTACCCTAAACTCCTGTGAGAAGGTCACAAAGGGTAAGTAAGCCTCCATAAATATTTACACCCTTTCTATTTTATCTATTATTGACTGATAATGGTGAACCAGAAAGTTTTGAAGAAGCAATGAAGGATAAGACCCACACACAATGGAAGCATGGCATGGATGAGGAGATGGACTCCTTAGAACATAACCAGACTTGGGATTTGGTTGAGTTACCAGCAAGTAAGAAGACATTACAGAATAAGTGGGTTTACAGGATCAAGGAAGAAGAGGGTGGACATAAAAGGTACAAGAAAAGGCTTGTAGTAAAGGGGTTTTCACAGAAAGTGAAATATTTTCTCCTATTGTATTGAATTTGGTTAAATATTTTCTCATGTTGTTAATATGAATTCTATTTTTATTGAAGGATTTAGGAGCTGTAAAAATAATCCTTTGCATGCAAATACACAGAGATAGGAAGAAAAAGAAATTGTATTTGTCTCAGGAGGATTTTATCTACAGGGTGTTAGAAAGGTTCAAGATGCAGAATGAAAAATTTGTTAGTACATATATAGTTGGACACTTCAAATTGAGAAAATATCAGTATCCTTCTTCACATGAGGAGGTCAAATACATGACGTGAGTGCCATATGCTTCAAAATTTGGGATTCTCATGTATGCTATGGTTTGTACTAGACCATACATTACATAGTAAGTGGGAGTTCTGAGTAGATATATGGCCAATCTAGGTAAAGATCATTAGAAAGCAGTCTAATGGATACTCAAGTATTTGAAAGGGACATCTAGCATCTAGTTATGTTATGGAGGTTCGGATATTTTATTATGTGGCTATGTTGATTTGGATATGGTTGGAGATCTGGATGGTAGGAGTAGCACTACTAGATATATTTTCATAGTAAGTGGGACAACAGTTAGCTGGATTTTAAGATTGCAGAAGGTTGTGGCTTTGTCTACTATAGAGGTAGAGTATGTTGCAACTATAGAGGCTAGCAAGGAGATGATATGGATGATTAGGTTCATGAAAGAGTTGGGAAAGGAGCAAGATGATTGGAAACTATTCAGTGATAGTCATAATGCAATTTATTTAGCAAAGAACTCAGTGTTTCATTTGAGAACAAAACATATTTAGTTGAGGTATCACTTCATAAAAGAAGTATTGGAGGATCGAAAGTTTAATCTAGAAAAGATTCATACGAGCACAAACCCTATAGATATGCTAACAAAGCCATTAGCAAAGGAGAATTTGAAGCTACATTCCACTTTTTTCGGTCTTCGAGTCTAGGACTTGAAGAGGAAGAAACAAAGATAAGGAAGGATCTGAGAATGATACTGTACAGGTATGGTGTAGTATTTAATCTCCAAGTGGGAGATTGTTGAGTTGTGGAGGTCAATTACTTTGGATTAGCATGCAATGTAAAAATTACTAGAAAATACAGTAATCATCATCAGTTAAGAGCGACTGATATCAGTCAGGCAAGGAGGAAACCACATCGGTTAGGGCTATCCGACATTGGCTACCTGTGTGGGAGTGTTTTATTTAACTCTCATGAATTAGATCTATTTTTAGCATTAAAACAAATCTATTAATTGTAATTGAATGGCTAAGTTCCCTAAGTTTATCTATGCCTATTAGAAGTAATAATTCTTGGAGAAGAATCAAATATTGAGTGAAATAAATTATTGTACATATGAGAGGTGTGGAATATTGTAAATCTTCAATTATATATCTTGTCAAAGCTTTGGATAATAGATTGACTTGTTTCTTGGTGGACGTAACCCACACTGGGTGAAACATGTTAAATCTGGTGTTGATTTATATCTCTTATTTTGTATATTTCTTCTAGTAGAATATTCACTTTTATTTGCATGTATTCTTAGATTTGATATATTATCTGTACAACTATTGTGCTAAACCCAACATTGAGAAGCATGAAGGAAAAATATATGAAAAGATAATTGTAGATGACATTGAGAAGAATGTTTCTAGATGGAAAAATGGAAATGATTATTTACATATTAGGTATGAAAAATAATTTGAAGATCAAAAGAGAAATTCCCTCTCAATTCAACAAGATCATTCAAAATAGTCTTTTAGGTAAAAAAATTCAAATAGCTATTGTTTTTCACATTTTGAAAAGAGGTCATTCTATAACAGATTTTCCGTATAAAAAGAAGAAGTTGTCTTTCCTTAATGTCCCAAAATTTCCTTATTCTCACTAGTCAGAAAGTAGTGGTTGGGAATGGTAAAAATACCTATCTATGGTTGAGAAAGAATACTTGGAAGAGAAACTGTAGTCTACACAATACATATCTTTTTCTAATGATGAGGTTACAACAGTAGATAATATTGCTTGGGTCTGTATGCATATTTATACTTTTGAGAATTATGTGGGAAAACCTCACTTACTTTCCATTCACAAGATGAGAGAGAACTCCAATGCTGAAAACCTTTGTTATTTGGTGATAAAATTTTGAATGAGATATGTGACATGGATGATGCTGCAATTGCATCAAATTTGGTATGTGTCAGGGAAGATGGCGTATCTATAATGAAAGGTTATTGTAATGGCATGTTTGTAAGAATCTAAACATCTCATTTTCCTTATATGATTATCAATCATTATGTGGCTCATAGAATGAACCTAGCTTATAGAATAATTGGTAAATTTAAACATGTAGCAAAAGTTGAAGACCTTGTTTGAGAGGTGCATGTTTATTTCTGTTGTATTACTAAAAGATTCATGGAATTCCAAATATTTGTAGAGAGACTAACAAATGGGTGTAAATTTTTAAAATATGTCAACACTAGGTGGATCTCATTATACCAACTGGTTCGTAGGGTGTACAAAGAGTATCAATCCTTATTAGGAGTGATGTGGCTGAATCGCATGAAAGTGTATAAGACCCAAGATTTGATACATATTTTTACTGATAAAGATTCATTATTTTTGTTTGTTCTCCTTCCCATGTTGTAAGAAATGAATCATTTAATTAAAAAAGCATACAAAATAACTATCTATGTTTTTTAGTTTTCTAGTTTGAGGAAAAAAGTTTGTAGGACAATAGATTATTTTCATCTCCATGAAACTACTTGTACAGGTCTAACGTTTTATGGTTGGAATTATTTGATAAATATTTGAAATGAAAGTATCTTTCTGAAGGTCAACTTGTTTGGGGAATTATGTTCTTTTGTACGTGGATATGAGATACCAATGTACATGTTTTAAGTAGTAGTCGATAAGGTTTAGGAGGTAAAAGTCACAGGGCCGATGTTTGATAACATTATATCATCAACAAGGGAGAGGTTAATATAAATTGCAGTGTCCCTACTAGAAATAAGGGAGAGATTTATAAGGGATACTTTACTTGAAGTAATGGCTATAGTAAATCTGACCTTTTGGAATCATGTCCAAAATGAAAAACATATGTAGGAAGACTACTTCAAGAGGTCGACTACATTGATTCAACATTTTTGTAAGCCTATTGATATCAATGGAATGAATATTATAGGTATTTGAAGCAAGGAAAGTTTGATTGATCAATCTCATGTATTTTCCATTACAATGATTCAGTAATTCAAATATTTGGATAATCCTTTAGAGTGTGGAGCAATAACCTGGCTATGGAAAAAAATTTGGGTGAGTAATATTTTACAACAAACCATGTCCGAGTTTTTCTCATTGGCTGATTGTAGTGCCCACTTCCCTTCGACACTATTTTTCTGATCGTTAGACTATGGATTATGTATTAGACACTATTTTGGCTTGGTTTAGTATGATGTTGGATTATGGACTTCATTACTGACTAGACTTATACAGGATGCATGATGATTATTATAAACATTATATATATATATATATATATATATATAGATGTTGATGCTTTATTTGACGTAGTTATATCATTGATGCTATCCAGATATGTGATGTTTAATCATTTGATTATATATAGAAAATGAAAATTTTAAATGATGATAGAATGGTTGATTTAATTTATAAAATGATATAGTCGCTATTTCGATGTTGTGTTATGCAGTTATACTTACGATGCTTAGATTTATATTATATTATTTTTTAGCGTTCTGATATGGCCATGAGGCCGAAGGAGGTATTTGTATTTTGTAGTCTATTTTATATCATAGCAGACATCGGAGGGATTAGAGACTAACCACAATGGAATTTTGGATGGATTCAACACGGTCACCATGGAAACTAGTTGTTTGCATGATGTTTATTGTTGGGGGGTTCCCATGGAGGGGATCACCTTTATATGTGACCATGGGGGTTTGTGTGTGTTAGTATGTGGTCCTTCTTTTATTGTTATCTTGCATGTGTTTTATTTGTGAATGTGTCCATTCCTTTATTTAAATAGAATGTGAAAGATAAATTTAAATGAGACTTGCTTAAATATAGTTATTAATGTGTTGATCCTTGCATTTAATGTGTGTAAGAGAGTTGATCTTTGGAGTATAAAACTCTTCACCATATGAAACTCGGATTTGTACTTGGAGGGTATTTTTGGAAGCTTGTGGGACAATATAAACTTGTATCACATCCATTAAAAGCTCCATACCAACTTTATTTTGATTAGAGTGTCTACTTTTGCCTATTAAATGCATTTTTGCTTGTGAATCTTGATTGTGTAAGTGTACTTTCTTACATAATTTAATTGGATGTCCTTGAGGTGTAAGTGGAGGCTTGCAAATAAAGTTGATTTGATTGGCATGAAGACTTTACATTCCTTTCAGGGTTTTCATTTTTCGAGGATGATTATTTTTTCACTTGCATTTTTTGGGAGAGAGTTGGAAGAGTCACATTTTTTTCTATTCTTCTTTTTGGCTATTTTGGGGCTGCATGTTTTGGAAGGCATTGGAGTTTTTCCCTTGCTAGAATGTTGTTGTTAGTCTCCTTGGTGTTAGAGAGGTCTATTGTTTTAGACTACAATTTCACATCCATTCAAGCTTGTTGTTGGACTGTCTTTTTGGGCATTCTTGTTGTTGTTTTGAGGACTATTTTTTGGACATTCAAGTGATTGTTGGGGCTGCATTATTGTATTTGAACCTGCTGTTTTTTAACTATCTTTTTGGGCATTCTTATTGTTGTTTTGAGGACTATATTGGTGGACATTCAAGTGACTATTGGGGCTACATTATTGTATTTGAAGTTATTGTTTTTGAATTGTGATTTGGGCATTCTTATTGTTATTTTGAGGACTATTTTGGTGGACATTCAAGTGACTGTTGGGGCTACATTCTTGGCATTTGAAGCTGCTATTTTTGAACTGTGATTTGGGCATTCTTGTTGTTATTTTGAGGACTTTTTTAGTGGACATTCAAGTGACCGTTGCGGCTGCATTATTGTATTTGAAGCTGTTTTTTTTGAATTGTGATTTGGGCATTCTTGTTGCTATTTTGAGGACTGTTTTAGTGGACATTCAAGTGAGCGTTGCAGCTGCATTCTTGTATTTGAAGCTGTTGTTTTTGAACTATGATTTGAGAATTCTTGTTGCTATTTTGAGGACTGTTTTAGTGGATATTCAAGTGACTGGGATTGCATTATTTTATTTGAAGCTATTGTTTTTGAACTATGATTTGGGAATTCTTGTTACTATTTTGAGGATTGTTTTGGTGGAAATTCAAGTGACCGTTGGGGCTACATTATTTTATTTGAAGACTGATGTTTCTAAACTGTGAGTTGGGCATTCTTGTTGTTGTTTTGAAGACTATTTTGTGGACATTCAAATTAATATTTGGGGTTGTCTTTTTTTACTTGCAAAGGTGTTTTCATTGCTATGGAAAGGTAAGATCTTGTTCATCTTTATACTGTTATTTTATTACATGTTATTATGGAATGTAAATGTGTGTCTCTTCTCCATTTGTCTTGTTGGGTAGACTACCTAGGGATGGTGTAGGAGAATGCTATGGGGAATCATATTCAGGGGGCATAAAGGAATGCCATGGGCATTAGAGTTTTGGGTTTGGGCTCTGCCATGGAAAATAAATAGCTTGCATTTCTTACTTTGGGGGGGGGGGGGGGCATAAGGGAAAACTTGTGGGGGGCATAAGGGAAAATTTGTTAGGGGGCATAAGGAGGGGTTGGGAGGCATAAGGTTTACCAGATATGATATGTTATATTGGCATTATGATTATAGGTGGATGCCCAATTCCCAATTGGGAGGCATAAGAAGCTTCCCCCATAGTCATTACTCCTTTGGCTTGATTAAATAGAGCCTATGTGTTGTTTTATTGTGAAATATATATGTGTTTCTTGGTTGTTTTGTTGTTAAAAATACACCTGTGTGTGTTGTGGAAGCATGTGGATGTTTCCATTCATTGAACCCCATCTTTCTTTGTGTTTTGGTTGGGGCTCGAGGGCCAATGACGAGAGAGGCTTCATCTCTTCATTGGATATCTTGGTTGGGTAAAGAGCATTGCCTTTCCCCCTCTCTTCTTGCCATGATCAATCGAGGGAAACATCTAAAGCATGCTGATGTTTTGAAATCAGTCATGGTGCAAAGTTAACATCCATCATTGTTAGTTTACTTCTTGCTATAATTTCCTTTACCCACTCTTTATGGATGGACTGTAACTTTCATTATTTTGTAAATATGTTGTATTGACCATGCAAGATGTATTTTGATTTGAGAAAGGGAAACAATCTTGTCTTCTTGTTGTTGAGAGAACTATAATGGTATTGTATTTGAGCATTCATGGCATAATGAAAAAAGAGATATGATGTTGCCTCCATTGGATTGCATTTGTCCAAGTTGATTTCTCAATCATAATGTAACTTCATGCTTGAAAGAATGTAAAGGGATTGAGTTATGTTTTGTATATTACATTTGAAATGATAAAAAGAATTACTTTATTGCATACATTTGTATGAGTTGGTGTAAGTAAAAATCATTCAAATGCATGTGATTCTCTGTTTTAGAATGTTGGAAGAAAATCTTGCATAAGGGAATTATGTTATTCTTGTTACTTGTCTTGTTGGGAAATGTTCAATCTATAAAGAATAAGGACTTCATTTAGATCTTGTTATCAATCATTGAAGAAAGAAGTTTGTTTTAAGATAGCATGAAATGACTTTAAATGATGTTCTTACATACTTAGGAGTTGCTGCTTCAGTCAGATAGAATGTAGTAATATGATCTTCCCTTATTGTACTATGCATGTACACTTAATCAACCAATGAATGAACCAAACAACCCCTCAAACCATTAAGTAATGAATGAAGTGAACCAAATAAGCCTTGCAAGACCAAAATAGACCCAAGATAGACCTGCACACTCAAGGAATTTACCTTAGAAGCTTTCAATCAAACAAATTTAACAAAAGGACTCACTCAGAAAATTGTTGGTCTTGATTCTGGGGAGCCTACTAGAATGTTTTACAAAAATTACTATCTAAACCTCATCTAATCCTAAGTTTTATGATTGATATGAAAATTAGACTTCATCATCTTTCCAAAAATTCCAATTTTATGAAAAACTGAGTTCCCAGTCAAAAGTTATAGCATTTTTAAGTTCTTGCTGTAGGTAGTTCTAGAAGATGCTACGGGTTGTTGTAGGTGAACAGCTAGAGTTACTACGGGCAGGCCTAGAGTTGCTACGAGCGGTTGTAGGTGCATAACCAGAGTTGTTACGGGCAATCTTGGAGTTGCTACGGGAAACTATAGGTGCACATCCAGAGTTGCTATGGGTAGGCTTGCAGTTGCTACGGGCTATTGTAGGCATACAACCAGTTGCTACGGGCTGCTATAGGATGGCTAGTTACTATGAGCTACTGTAGGAGCACAGCTAGAGTTGCTATGGGCTAGGGCCTACTACTTCAAAAGCTTATGGCACCTTATTTTTTGTACTTGGAGACATCAGAAACATCGGTTTGCACAAGAGACAAGATCCACCAAAGTAAATAATTATATTAGATCTTAATGAACATATAAAACTAAATATATGTAAAATCATAACTTTGATTCCCTCTTGTGGTAGACTCAAAAGTGCATGTTTCTTAGACTAAGCTTGTGATAGTATTTAAACAAAAAAAATTATTCCTCTTTTAGCTAAGTAAGCCTAGGATAATCATAGATCTGCAGAGGGTTGGTTTACGGGCATTACACTGGTCTATGTCAAATAATGATTTTGGGTTTAGTTGAGGATGATATAATTTTCAATTCTTTGGCCTTTATAAAGTCCAAATTATGAAACAAGCTTGAAAAAAATCTATAAAATTATTTGTAAATTTATACATCATGTTACGAAATGGATAACTTTCCCTACGATAGGGCTCTGGTAGTGTGAAATTCAATTACTAAAAGGAGGGGGGCTGAAAAAAATAGCACAAATACATCAGATAACCGGATTCCAGTAGTTGACTATCAAGAAAGAGATAGTCAATCTCAGAGATTTGGTGAATCAAATGATAGAGATGATCTAGGTCCATCAAATTGGAATCTTCCATCGGTGGATATCCCATGATATAGATGTTCATATAATAATTAATATATTCAAATATTTAGTAAATTGTTATGAATATCAAACAAGGATTAACACTCACCCCAAACTTACATGTGCCTAAAGGTAATCATATTGATTCCATTTCCATTTTGATTGCAAAAACATTACAAAGTCGTGTTTTAATGAGTATTTAATATATTTCACATACAATGTTGTTGATCTCTTTTATAGAAAGCATACACCGTGGCTAGTTGGCTATTAAATCACAATGCATTTACATTATTATATACTTTATGCATATAAGAGTTGTGGTGCTTAATTCTAAGATAGAATAAGTGGTTTTACTTGAATCATTATTGAAAAAAAAAATTAAAAATAACACTATTCCTCATTCAATTTGCTTGAGACATGCCTTGTATGAAAAAATTGTAGATTGTCATCACAACAAATAGAACAATTTTCAAAATTGATCTAAATACACTAAATAGTAAATCCATGCGTATATATATATATATATATATATATATATATATATATATATATATATATATATATATATATATATATATATATTTAACTCATGCACCTTTTTGTAAAAAAATTCTTCAACCACAAATAACCTAAATATCACATGTTTATTAATACAATAAACATAAAGATAACTCTAGTCTATTAATAAGATAATTTACTATTTTTATCCATGACCTTGATTTCCTCCCTAATAATAGAAACAACAAAACAAAACTGCCACTTCAACCTAGAATCAAGCTCCACTAATTTAAAAATTATATCATCTTATGTAACATGTTAGACTCTTCATCTATTGGAATTGTAATTTGTTGTAAATCAAAGTGACTGACATGTAACTTTGTTAGTAATTCATAACTAATAGTGGAGCTTTCTTTTACTTTTTAATTCAAAATTACTAACAATGTTATCAATGGTTTAACAGAGTCAAAAATAAATTCACATCTAGCTTCTTAAGAATTTGGTCATTCTCTTGAGTCATTTTTTCTTTCATCTTCTTTTGGGATACATCCTTCTTAATGAATTGGCATGTATTGTCAAAAAGCATTAAAAAACCAATATTTTTGAACTCTTCTACATTTCCATGTAGCTTTTATAACATTCTTTGACACTTATTCAGAAATTCTTGTGCTTCGCCCAACATCACACATTTCTGAATGATAGATGATACTTTTATCAAGGCATCAAACTAGTTCTGAATTCCTTTGGATGCTAGTTCTATGTCATTGAAGTTATAGATAGATTCCATATTTTCTTTATTGTATCCTCTCTGAAATTGTAGAAGAGGGACGAAAGCCTCACAATTTTATTAATATTCAATCAAATCAAGTACAAAAGTAATGACTACAATATTTATAGATATTAGACATTCATGTATAAAAAAATAATTAAGTTGCACAGATGAAACTGGAAAATAATACAAACAAATATATTGTTTTAACAATTCAACAAATAATCCTATATGAATAACATGACAAATATGGTTTATAAAACCATATAACTACACAACTAATTACCTTAGTGAAATAATAATAACCTAAAGTTAAAAAATAATGCATAATTACCTAGGTAATCTAAGTTTACCCTGACATTCGCCCCCCTTAATTTTGCATTGACTCAAAGAATGAGGAGAGGAACTCTTTGAAAAACTTGAACTTGTCATTTGCAAGTGAATTTGTGAATATATCTACTCATTATTCAAGTGTTGGACAAAACTAAAGTTGTATGTTGTGTTTCAAGACATGCTCACGTATGAAATGAACATGTACCTAGATATACTTTGTTCTCTCATGAAACATTGGATTGAAAACAAGTTTGAGAACACCTTAATTATCTATAAACATGGTGGTATGTTTGTCATGTGGTATTCCAAGTCCTTCCAATATGCGACGTAGCCATACCACTTTACAAACAGCTTCACCTGTAGCACAATATTTGACTTCTGTAGAAGAGTGACAAAGAAAGTTGTTACTTGCTTTCCCATGATATTGGTCTAGATCCCAAAAATAACAAAAATCCTTATGTGAATTTCCTATCATCAATATCCCCTACATGATCTAAATCCAAATTTCTATTCAAGAAGAAATTGTCATGCTTCTTATATTCTAGACCAAGATCTATTGTACCCTTGAGATATCTCAAGATCCACCTTACTGCCTTCCAATGATAAAATTTTCATCCTGCATGAACCTGGATAGATATCTCACTGCAAATTTGGTATCTAGTCTAGTGTAGGTCAGGTAAATGAGACTCCCGATCAACTACCAATAGAGAGTTACATTTACCACAGGTGATGGATCTGAATTAGATAATTGCAATATATTCTCCATAGGTGTAGAAATATGTGTGAAATCTATGTAACTGAATTTCTTGAGTGTTTTCTTGGTATAAATAAACTAAGAAATAAATATGTGATTCTCTTTCTACCATACTTACAATCCAGGATAGTAGTACATTAGCCCGAGATCAGTCATGTCAAACAATCAATTAAGATCTTTCTTCATTGTATCGATCATCTTCACTGAACTTCCAGTGATGACTAGATCGTCAATGTAAATTTAAAAAATCACAATCTCCCCCCTTACTTTTTGAGGTAGAGATTGGGATTGTAAGGATTTACAAAAAATCCATGTTGTATAAGATGCTCATTAGTTTTGATGTACCAAGCCCAGGGTGCCTGTTTAAGGCCATATAGAGATTTCATGATCCTGCATACCTTTGTTTCTTGACCAGGAATGAAATATCCCTCAAGTTAAGTCATGTAGAATTCTTCTTGTTGATATTTAATCAAAAAGGCACTTTTCACGTCCATCTAATGGACTTTCCAACCAAACTATGAAGCTAAAGAAAATATTATTCTAATCATTTTTATCTTAGCTATGGGAGAAAATTTCTCTTCATAATCATTGCCTTCTTTTTGTGTATACCATTTTTCTACTAGTCTCACTTTATACTTAAATATGGTCCCATCTACTTTGTACATTTTTTTTAATATCCATCTGTAACCAATGGGTTTATTCCCTAGTGGAGGATCAATAAGCTACCAAGTGTTATTTTTCATCACTGATTAATACTCAACATCCATGGCATCTTTCCAATATTTTGACTGTAGGGCTTCCTGGATAGTAGAGGGCTCATCAGATTCAATAACTCTACTCATCAAAGAAAATTTTACTTCTTCTCTTGCTTTACTGTGAGTCTGTGGTCTAGTGGTGGATGTATCTGGTGGATCATCTAATTTTATATCTTGTATCATATTAGTATACCACTTGGGCATACATTGAAATGATCCCATGGTTCATGGTTCTATCTAATCATCACCATCATCCCCACCATCTCCATCATCATTTTCATCATATGTAGGAACATCAACTTTTATTTTTACAACAGGTGAAAAATCTACATCACATGAGTTTGAAGGAAGATTCTTTCCTTCCTTATTCTATAAAAAATCAACATCTCTACTGGTGTATACATTCATGGTCTTCGGATTCATCAAGTTGTACCCAAGATTCTATTCATTGTATCTAATTAAGATGAGTTTTTGTGACTTCATATCCAACTTATTTCTATTTTTTTAGGTATGTGCATGCTTTCTTTGCACTTGAATACTCTGAGGAGTGCAACAAATGGCTTCCATTTTTACCATGCTTCATATGGTGTCAGTCCATCAAAAGAAAATGTGGGTACTCTGTTTAATAAGTAAACAATGGTATTTGTTGCTTCTACCTAAAATTTCCTTTTCATTCCAAAATCATCAATCATACAACACACCATTTCCATGATAGTGCAGTTTTGTCTCTCAACAACACCATTCTGTTGTGGTGTGTGTGGAGGAGGCATTTGTTGATTAATCATATGAGCTTGTAGGTAGGATTTTAACTCATTACTATTAAATTCTCCCCCTCAATATGAGAGGAGAGTTCTGATGTGATGACCAATCTCATTCTCTACAGCCACTTTAAACTTCTTGAAGGTCTCAAAAGTATCACATTTCTTATGAAGACAATATATGCACATTTTTCTCGAATAATCATCAACACAAAGCATAAATTATTGAAATTCGGAATGACTTGGTTACATCACATTGCAAAGATAAACATGAACAGATAAATCTTACCATGAGCTTAATAAGTAATTTTCTGGAATGAAGCTTTGTGTTGTTTTCATGCTAGGCAGTGAGGACACTTATATGTATCCTTTAAGAGAGATGGCAATCCTTTTACCATGTTATACTGGTAAAGTGTTTTGAGATACTTGAAACTAATGTGACCAAGCCTCTGATGCCACAACTGTGAAGAGGTAGAATTCTTAACCACAAGTTCCTGATCATCTCTATGGACAAAATCAAGCCAGAACATATGTACCATATTATATGATTTGGAAACCATTTTTGAGCCTCGTGATTTGTCTCTAGTTAAACACATTTTCTAATCATAATGAGTATCAAATTCAATATTTAGATTGTGATCTAGAAGCTGACTAGTTAATAGTATATTTTTTGTTAACTCATAGACATATAGAACATCTGAGATTCTATAATTTTATGAACCAAGGGGTAGAGAAATGTTCCCAACACCCTGTAAAATGTATGAAGAATCATCACCTAATGAAACATGGTTTTTTGAAGGTGTGTCCTTTACTATGGTAAACCAATCTCTGTGGTTAGTTATGTGTTGAGTGGCCCCTGAATAAACATACCAGACATCACTAGATGACATGGAAGGTTCACTTGATCGATCAGTATACAAGAAGTCTTCATAATCTGAATGTTCTTTTTACTCAACTATATTTCCTTTCTGATGGGGTTTTCTTCTCCAGTTCCCCTTTTCTGCCCTTGATTGTAGTTAGAATGTACCTTATGAGATTATTGATTTTGAGGTCCAAAATGACTTGATTAACCTTTCTTATATGTATTGAACTAACAATGTTTTATATCATGTCCTCTCTTGTACATAAGACATTTATTCTTATTCTTATTATGTTTTTCCCTAAGTTGATGTTGTGTTTGGGACTTTTTAGAAGAATGAGATTTTCCATTTCCTTTTCCTTTCTGTTTATGATAAGAAGAAATTTCTTGCTCCTCTTCATCATATTTTTTGTGCATAGCTTCTTCTTGTTGCATTAGATTCACCTACTTTTCAAAACTAACTGTCTGATCTGACAATTTGAGTTTCGTTACAAAATTCCATATCAAGGAGGGAGTGCTCTTAGAACAATGGGAATAAGAGATTCATCAGTGACCTCCTCTCCTAGGAATATAAGTAAAACTCTCAATTCTGTAACTCTTCTAAAAAAAGCTTCAATTTTCTCATTTTATTTGAATTTCAGTGTGTGTAACTGACTATGTAAATTTAGAATTGTATTCTTACTCTTGACCTCCTACACTATGCTCAACTTATCCCATGCTTCTTTGGCTATTTTGGCATCTCAAATGTGGGGTTACACATCTTCAAACACTGCAAACAAGATTATCAACTTGGGCTTCTGATTGGATCTATCAAACTATCATTGTTGAGTTATATTAGTTGTTGATCTGGTTACAGAACCATCCACAACATTCGAAAACTCTTCAAACTCAAGTTATATTTTGATTTTTATCTTTCATGCTACATAGTTATCTCCTCTTAGAAGTTGAGAATCTGGCAGAAATAACTTGGGGGCATTGGTGCTAATTTTATAGAATCAATTGAAAAAGAGTAAGGCTCTTATCACTCTAGTTATATGGTCTCTCAATATATATATCGTCAGTCTGATATACTGAACCTTTCTATATACACGCCCTTCTGATATACCTGTCGGTACGTGGAATAATCTCTTCCTTTTTATATACTCGATAGTATGTGAAAGAGGCATTAACGTACGTGAAAGAATTTGATACTTGGTACCAAGATAGTACTGAAAAGGGTCTATGTGATTATTGACACTGGCTCAAAGAAATATCCTCATATACACGTGTAAATTCACTATATACTCAAATAATTTCAATGTATGGATTTACGTCATGCAATCATTCACATACGGATGGGAGGGCTCAAAGTGTGTTCACTGTGTCCTTATTACTCCCCTTCAATTTAAAGGTTTAATTCTCAAATGATGTTGTTGCAGTTATATTAGTTGTTAAGTGTAATAGTATTCACAATGGCTTTACCCGTAAGCGCTACCCAGAGGCACTATTTATACCGAACACTATGAAAGAGAAATGAGGATCTCATGAGTGCGGAAAAAACATAAAAAAATTAATATTTTTTTTACAATTCTCTACTAGTTTTTAGCACTTAAAATGTTTTTGGTTGAATATGGCAGCATGCAAATTAGTACAATCCACTGAAAAAATACAATTACATCCACTTTTGTAGAAAAATTGAATGACAGAAAAAAAAAATTGTTTTGTGAGGCCCTAATTGCCTCTAAAGCTCAAAATGACTCTCAGTGTGAAAAACCACAAAAAAATAGTTAAAATTACAATTTTCAGATGTCCTCCTTTTAGAAAAAGATGCTCAGAATAAAAAAATATGCAATGTGGGAGAAAAAAATTGCCTAATATTAGGGTTTTCACCTCTATTTTTGGAGTAGGCTTTAGTTACGACTGATAGGTTTAGTGACTATTTTAAATGCTAACTATGTCAGATCCTAATAAAACTACAGCAAACTTTCAATATATAGAAAACAATGCAATTTGGGTGGGGTTCAAACACCTTACCACCCTGCACCAAGACTTTCAACTTATTTAACCAAACGCCAAAGCACATATGTTAGGGAATGAATCATTTAATATTTAAATTTTGCCAAAAAGGATTAACCTTGTAAGTCTCGACATGGTTATGTATGATCCACATGGATGAGTAATTTGGAACTAGGAGGTAATGATTTAGGTTATCCAAAGAATCTTCCTTCACTATGTTTTGGAATGTTTATCTCCTCTATCATTTTGCTTTTTATCTCCACCAATTCATTATTTGGATACAACGTCGTTGAATTGTTTTTTTTTTAGGTGCCGCTAGGGATGAGTGACCAGATCTACAGGGTTTACTTCAACGTTGAGTCACCATTTGGAATGTAGCTGATCACTAGTGGGCTCAACATTGTGTGCAAAGCTAGGACATTTTTGGATCATAGTGGATCAGTCATTCAATGTAGGGGAGATGAATTAAAAATTTGAATGCAGGGGATGGCTTTGTATGCAACATCAGCTCAGCTTTGAATGGTTACAACCAACATATTGCCAATACGACCCACCAATTCTCATAATCCAACTCACTCTATGGCTCAATAATGAGCTCTATCCTGATGAATAATGGATCGATTCACATGTAACTCCAACAGGGCTCGGTTTGTTTAAAAAATGTTGGAATGGCTCGGCCTTTGATGTAACACAATACATAGCTGCTCATTTTTTACAGCTCAATGGAACTGATCTAGGAAATGATCAATAACTCTATGGGATAATTTGAATGATAACCAATGCAAAGTGTCTCGTTTCAAGGATTTCTCAATGTGTATTGCTTCTGGCTTGCCAGCAGACAATGCACATAGCTTTTTAATCAACTTGTTCCAATGGTTGTAGGATCCTAGCTCGCTAAGGAAAAGTATAACTCAGCTAACATTTGGATCCAATGCTTCAATACCTTCAAACAACTCATCAGTTGGTGCTGACTCACCAACATCTCACAATATACATCTACTTAGTCACAACATGGTGTAATACACCCAAGTCGGTGGGGGCTCATACTTAGCGGATGTTTCAAATTGATGAAAGGAGCTTGAGTTGTGATGCTATGACTTGTCCTTGCCAAAGCACCTAGCTCGGTGTATAGATCCTTCTCATTGAGGGGAAGTACCTCCAAATATAGAGGTCTGCTAAAATTATCAAAGACTAATTAGGACCTCTAAATTAGATAGAAAACCCCTAGTTGGGGAAAAATTGATTTTTTTAAATTTTGAAACTGATTTCTATTAACATAAATGACTCCAGCAGGTAAATTTTTCCTGGTGCAGGGGTACCAGTGTAAAAACAAATTCTTTTCTTTTTCATGGAGATTAAACTAAAGGCTTTCCTATCCTAATGGGAGATGGGAATATAAGGGTTAGGATTGTTGGACCATTAAATTAACTAAGTACCTGAGGCATGAAGGTTAGTGGTTCTTAGAAGTAGGGCACAAAGGCACACACGGAAGTAGCTTTTGGGGATGTACAAGAGCTCACGCACAGGCATAATGGATCTAGGACTTAGTCAATTTTAGACAACAGGAAAAGAAACATTTAGGGAATGGATGGAAAAGTGACTAAATAAATTTATGGATAAGCTATGGAGACTTACAGCTAAGAAAATGATATTCCAAGGCACCAATATGGTTATTGTGAAGGGACAAGGAGCCGAGTTTGTTATGGATTAGTTGGCACTTGCATGCTAAGGATACTCAATTGGGGATATGCATGATGACATTTGGCATGTTCTTTGGTAGTGGTAGGGTGATTATGAAAGATTCCTTCAAGTCTTCTCTTGTAATGATGAGTGGTTAGAAGAGATCCCTTCAAGTTCCTCTTTATGGATGGTCTTGCATGATATTAGGAGTGTGTGTGAGAGAGTGAGATAGATATATCTAGTGAAAATGTGTAATATGTAATTGTAAGATCTATAATGAAGCAATAATAAAGAGAATGTTGA
This sequence comes from Taxus chinensis, assembly GCA_019776745.2. Taxonomy (NCBI): domain Eukaryota; kingdom Viridiplantae; phylum Streptophyta; class Pinopsida; order Cupressales; family Taxaceae; genus Taxus; species Taxus chinensis. Next base: position 332,971,046 of record CM034146.1, read on the forward strand.
AGCTGTACTGTTGTAATATCTCCACCTAGTGAACTCTTTTGATGTAATATTGGCTATTGTAATTTGATGAATGAATATAATGGAATGATTCTGAAAATTTGTGTGATGGATATTGATCTGTGCATTTTATTTTATGTTCATGGGTGTAATACTGGTATTCTTAATGTTAATCATGATTTAGTTCTATTTTCACTATAGTGTGATCATCTTATTCCATGTTCTGGTGCATTAGACTTGGATTTAGTTCTTAATCGCAATTCCAAAAATGGGTGTGTTCATTCTTTTTTTATGTAAACATCCCATTATTAAGTGAGAACATTCTCACAAATATAACATAAATGAGGGGCTCGGTGCCTACGCACACCTCAAGTGAGCATCTAGACCTATTTGGATGATTTTCTGACATGTTTGGGGTTTGATTGATGAAGCAAGAGGTAAACAGAGACTACATTTTGCTTCCATTATCGGGACTTATTTTGAATTTTTTGTGAGAATGGTGCGTGATGACGAAGCTCTTGACCTTGGATAGTATCGAAGCATGGCTTAAAAGTATGGAGGATTAGTTTTATTAGAGATTTAATACTGGCTATGAGTTTGATGCACGTAAATGGGTAGAACACCACCTATATCATGACTTGTATGAGACCTTCTTTTCTTATTTTCTAGTGGAGTTGTATGAATGGATTTCAGCATATGTATCTAGGTCAAGTTGGTACTATAGACATCATGTATGGACCCAATATGAGTATCAAAAGCTACATGATGTCAATCTAACCTAGACCTGTGTTGTTGATCACTGGCGGAGTAGAGTGTTGGCTAGTTATACCTTAGAATACATTGTTTTTATGTATTCTTGCTGATATATTGTTGAGTTTGAGTTCTTAAGGGATCCTAGAGGATCATTCTTGTGTGTTATCCCTTTATTTATCAAGATCCTAGTTATTAATTTGAGCTTAAATCCTTTCCTATGGTTGGTTAAAAGTTTTGTTAGGCATGGGACGCAGAAGCCAATGTGGCAAAAGATGGTGGATCCTACAAAAAAGAAGGAGAGGTAAGAGAGGTGACTCAAGTATGATGAAGCATGAGAGAGGGATTTGGTGAGATGATGCAAGCTTGTTAGAGTGATGGAAATATGGAGGCAGATATTCTGGGAAGGATTTGAGATCTACGCAGAAGACGTGAGATTTGAACAGTCTATGCTACCCCATCTTAGCAAGCACATGAGACTTAAATCCTTTACTTCTAGTGAAATTTCATCATGTGAAAAAATAAGATTCGTAGGCATACATCTTGTCCCACCTAGTGACCAAACCCTTATGCTTATCCTTCTAGTTCTTGAGGAAAACTTTACTCATCTAGTTATTAGTGGTGTTGATATCAATGGTCGAATGATACCTAGGAGGTATAACTTTTCGTTTCCATATATGGCCACACAATCTTTTCCTAGTTTTGGAGTTATTTGTTCAAGCATAGTATTTGGGCAAGGTCTAGCCTCACAAAGTTTGGGTACCATGTCTAGAATTGGTGCGGTAAACACGTATGGAAGTAGTTCAGTATCACTAACCATTAGCACATAGTTTAGTGTGACGCTGGGGACACAAGACGCTAGAACTTCAAGCCCTTTTCCTACTACAGAAAGAGGATTTGTTGGATCCATAGGAACAAGAGCTAATGGGTCTAGTGGCAATACGAGAGGAAATCAAGGCCTTAAAACCGAAGGGCAAGGACCTCAACCACCACGGTAGGTGTTTTACAAGATGTCCCTACACTTTCCTGATTACAAGGGTTTGGAATATGTTGTAGGGCATGTGCATAAATTTGAATTGTTATGGAACACAAAGGGTATCACTTCCTTAGAGCAAAAGGCAAGTCAATTTTCAACTATGTTGTAAGGGCACATGTATAGTAGGTACTAAAAATATGATCCACACCAGATGGTGGTATTACATTGTGTTACATTATTCATTTTTGAAATAGTACAACATTCCTAATTTTTAACTGAAGAGCATCATCACATTCAAAGAAATTATGCAAGGTATGGCTCAAAGTATGCGAGAGTATGATGTAGGTTTTAAGATATCTATTTTTACCCCTAGTAAAATAGACAATTTGGGAGGATCGGTTGAGAACTGGATAGTGATTCATGGATCAATCTAGAATGTTACAGTTAGTTTTTCAAGTTTGGGGAGAATTGTGAATGTTTTAGGGAAGTTTCAGAGGTCTTCGGGCCATCCATCAGAAGTAGGTTTTTGGGCCTTAAGGAGTTTACAGCATAAAAGAGGACCTAAGATTCAACAGAATATTCTAATAGTTTTTTTAGGAATTATAATTCCAATAAGGAACCTATGGAATTCATTTTTTATTCCCTACATGCTAGAAACGATGAGACATCTTGAAACTTCAAACACTTCCCAAGGTAGTTATTTCTTTTGGTGCACAACCGGAAATCCTGAGAGATAAGGAGAATTTTTGAGGTGATAAATTGAAAATTAGATCTTAATACCACCACCATTATATTCCAAGGGTTTTTTCCATACAATATCATATAACATTTCACCCGCAAACTCATCCAGGATCTCAATTTATCACCTCCAGAAGTTGATCAGCTGGAGGTTGGACAGGTCAAGGTTGGATGGTCATGGTTGGATGGCTGGGGGTAGGACGGGTCAAGGATGAACATTTGGGGCTTGCACGCCAATATTTTGATTGGGTCACATTTTTTGACATGTTTGAATGGCTTTTGACACTCGTTGCACCCATCACACTTGCACAACATCATGGTTGGACGGTATGGCTAGGTTAGACGAGTCATGGAGGTTGGATGGGTCAAGGTTGGATGGCTGGGGGTTGAACACCCAAGGGTTGGTTAGGTAACATTTTTTGACATGTTTGAATGGTTTTTAACACCCTTCACACCCGTCACACTTGCACGACATCATGGTTGGATGGTACGGCCAGGTTGGACAGGTCATGGAGGTTGGAGGGGTCATGGTTGGTCGGCTGGAGGTTGGAACCCAGGGGTTGGTCAGGTCACATTTTTGACATGTTCAAATTGTTTTTGATGCCTGTCGCACCCCTCATATTTTCATGACACACAGGTTTTTTGAGTCATGGTTGGAAAATATGGATGGACAAGTTACAAGCCTCGTAAGGGTAGGTGAATGAATGACATCCCAACAACTAGAATTAATGAGGCATGGCACCCAAGACCACGAGTTTAGGGAAAGTACCATACCTCTTCAATGCATTCTACCGATTGGTGACCTAATTTTCCCTATATATTGTAAAATTTTCCTCTTTTTCAGGGGGATTTTTCCAAAAGGAAAAATAACTCTGTCAAAATTGTTCCAGAGCTATTGTGAGCTAAAGGCCTCAAATTTGATCTTATTGTAAAGTATTATTTCTTGTGCTTATGGTGTGATGGATTATGCATGTATCTGAGCAATAAAATTCATTTTTTATGGCCATTTTTTCCCTAGTTTGTATGAGTTTCATCTCTTGCCTTCTATTATATTTATGAGTATATTGTTCATGTATCTATCTCCTTGCAGGGTCTATAGTTTATTGTGTTTTATGAACTTAGGGAATTGATTGTTTTCTTGGACTATGGCATTTATACCAGCCCTCTCCTTCTCATTTTCTCCCTATTTTTCACTCACTGGGATTGTCTCGTCATTTCTTAGTGCATCACCTTCACTTAGGGTAGTTTTTATTTCATGCATATTTATATCCTTGTCTCCTTGGAAAACATTAGAATAGGGTTAGTTTAGCTTGCCATTATCTACACTTTGGAGAAGTTGGCATTAAGTTAGAGGAATAATCCAACTTTCTTCAGAGGATTATCCTACTTACAAAATCCCACACTATAGGATAATCCCATGTTATGCAGGTTGCATTGGTTGCCTCGTACACAAAATCATAAGCAATCAAGAGTGCTGTAATTTTGTATCAACCCTTTTGGCATGCCCAGTGGGATATGTCAATATTTTTACTTTTATCAAGATCGGGTGCATGTCTTGGTGAATTTCTAGCCTCTTGAGGCTTTATAGCAACACATCTGGTGACTCCATCTTTCAAATCCACTGGTTTCAGCAGCCCAAGTTTATCAAGTTAATGAGAAGAGTGCAAACCTAGTCTAGAGCAAGGGAAGAAGGTATCTTTGATTACGTGTAGTTATCTCCAAGAAGATGAATAAGGGGAAGAAGAGCTCAAAGGTCTCCATCTCCACCAAGTAGAACCTTATCAACACATCCACCTGGTAGACCTTTTATTCAATCAACTAGAGTTATCTGACCAATCAGGATGGCGTAGCCCAATCCCTATGTCAACTTTACATGCAATAGTCTACTTTCTCTCAATGCAAAAAATCATATTCTAGTTGCAGCATTGAAGAACATTCCATATTTCACTAGATAGAACCAAACATCTCTGATTGACCACATTCAAGACATTGCAAATATCTGGGTAATTCACAAAATTGCTAAAATAGACATTGTTGTTAAGTTGTTGGCATCCTCCTTTAAAAGTAAAACCCTGTAATGGTTTAGGAGTCTAACAACACGATCTATCCATAATTGGGACCATTTGTGCATAGCCCCCCATAATCAATTTGGGGAAAAGGGAGATAATTTGTCCTTATTGGAATAATTGACAACAATCAAAATGGCTCCTAATGAGAAAATGACATATTTCAATTTTTGTTTCCAACGAACATGGGATAGGATTCCGATAACTGTTAGACCAACTACTGAAGGAGCATTCCTCTATTTCTTGAAGTCTATAAATTTAGATATAGCCACGATGATACAATCAATGGGAGGGACAACACTGGTAGGATCCTATAATATTGTTATTAGATCTAAATACTACTTGAGTCAACCTGGTAAGCTAGCACCAAGGCCACCAATGCCTCTCTATCTAGACATGGGAGCTCCCACAGCTAGTCAAAGACCAGATTTAAATCCCATTCCATCCCCTAGGAATCAAATCAATAGTGAGGCTTTTACTTCTTCAAGAACTTCAAAAGAGTTGCAAGAGGTCATGAAGTAACTACAAAACCTAGGAAATAAGCTAGTGACTGTCAAGAGACAACAAGCTCAAAGTTCTAGGCCATATCAGCCTCAAATCCAGTATCAAACTAGGCCCCTATACCAAAAAAATAAACCACCAGCTCAGGATGCAAATCAAAATTCAAACCAAGGAAAACCTTAAGCTGCGAGGCCATTCTGATCATATGATCCAAATGTGGTTTCAACGTCAAGAACCTTGGTTCTAACACAAAACAACATGGCACAAGAGTATGACTGGTGTTACCCCTACAGTCTACCTCACATTCAATCAACATGTTTCAATGGTGCACTAAACCAGGTCTTGATGGTACATACCATTGGTGTGTCTCAAGAACTAAGCCAAGAAATAAATCAATAGCAAGAAACCCAACAACAGGCATCTCCAATAGAAACTACGTTGGTTAATTATTAAACAAAAGACTTCTATGGAGTTAACCAATCACCTTTTCAAGTCATGGCTTCCAGCACATGGTCAAAGAAGAGGAACATAGAGGAGGGAAAACCATCTGATCTAGTTGTTTATCAACCCAATGCTACACAATAAGGAGTTGGTATACTGAGTGCAGCCCTGAACATACAAAATCAGCCTAAGGAACCCATTGCAACAACACATGTTCCTATTCAGACATCAGAAAAGGTTGTGCTAAGTAAGGGGCATCAAAAATATAATTCATCCCCTTTCAACATCATCGATTAAATGAAGAAAACACATGTGAACATTTCCATGTGGGAGTTATTGGCAATCCCAGGGCAACGAGATATGTCGTAAGCTACAATGGCCAACTAGTCTGTCTCGAATGGATCAAACCAAGGACAGGAGAAATTTCTCACTAATGAAGTGCAATAGGGTGGTGTTCAACTAAGAAAAAATTTAAATCCTTCACCATTCTATGTGTCATTGATTGTTGGGAACCACTTAGTACATAATTACATGACCGATTCAGGGGCAAATAACTTAGTGATGCCAAAGCAAACAACAGATCAATTGGGTATAAAGTATGAACCAATGCTGAAAGGATTGGTGCAAATAGATGGAACAACAGTGGGAATGGTTGGGATCATCAAAGGCTTAATTCTTACACTATATGCTTGTCCTAATGTCACGGTCTTACAGGATGTGTCTGTAATTGACCTTCCACCACTCTTTATGTTATTTCTATCAAGGTACTTCACAACAAAAATTGGCAGGTGTCTATCTGTAGATTGGTCACACATGATTTTTAGGATGAGGTATGGAGACAAGACAACCATCAGATCAGAACTAATTGCAAAATTTCAAATTGAGCCTCATGTGTCATGTCCTATCAATGAAAATTTCTCAGCCTTTGATCAATAAGAGTGTTCAAATGATTTGAAAATAGGTACCAAGGTCAAGGGTATTCCGGATTTAACTCTGGATGAATGGGAAAACAAAATGCATGCATTTGACCCATAGAGGGAAATTAAAGAATCTGAATTGGGTGTGTATTATGTACAAAAAGAAAATTCACCCATTCTTAATGTCATTAAGCTCAAAAATAAGGATGAAAACAAAGTTTGGAAACTATTATTCGATGGTTCAACAAGCAAACAAGGTGCTGGGGGTGGTGTAATGTTGGTTTCACCATAAAACATCAAGTACTATTCAACTTTCAGATTCCAATTCACATGTTCAAACAACACAGCTAAATATGAGGCTTTAATTCATGGACTTCATTGGGCCTGGAAAAGAGGCATAAAGAACTTGCAAGTATTCAGGGATAGTGACTTGATTATTAACCAAGTCAAAAGAAAACATGCTGCAAATAATGACCCACTCAAAAGCTACAAAAATAGGGTATGGGACCTAATTGAAGATGTTGAACCATTAAATATTGAGTCCATACCCAGGAAGAAGAATGAAGCTACTGATAGGATTGCAGCATTTAGAGAAACTTTTCATGTGGTTGATAACATCAAAAGAGACAAAACACAGCCACATATCCATGTGATTATAAGCCCAGCAGTTCCAGACAATAACACAAGCTATCAAGTGTTTGAGAATGATCAACATATCATTAATTTCTTACAAGAAGAGGTTGAATTCTCAGTTAGGAATCAGGAAAAATTAGAGTATCAGAACGGGAATCAAGTAGTGCATCTACATACAAACAAGCTTCCCAAAGGCTTTGTTACATTGGAGTCCATCTTCAACCTAAATGATCAATTTTGTAAGGAGAAATCAAACATATAGGTCAAGGGAGAAGATTCAAAGCCAATCTTGGTTGGAGTGTGTAGTCCTTTTTACCCCCATCACAAAAGAAAGGAACCCCATGCGCACCGACCTATCACCCAGTGGGCACTGGGTGCTCACCCAAGGCACGCACGAGTTCCAAGTTTCTCCTTTATGTGACTTTAGTGGGAAACATCATCTATGATTCATGTTAAAGAGATTTGAAATGAAGTAAAATATACAAGTACCATAGAGCTCAGAACGGCTTCTAGATCCTTGCAGTAATTTCAAACAGAAAGAGCTTAACATATTTTATGACCTATATCAACATAGAAATAAGTTGTAAAAACCTCCATACTTAAACATAAACATAAATGAAAGAGAACTATGAGAAAGATGTATTCATCATAATCATCAATGTTCATATTCATGTAAGCTGGTAACCACATTACACTCATGGAGCCATTACAGGATATCATAGAGAAGCAGACCATAGTCATGCATTATAACTACACTCATATGGCTAGGTTCTCAAAATAAATTTATAATCCCCATACCCTTGATACATCCTTCCCTAATTACAATTACCCAAAATAATAGAGTTCTTGTAGTTTTTTTGCAGAGCTCCACCCTCTATCTACTATCTCCCTATATCACCCTTTTACTTCCATAGGCACTTATATATATAGCCTTTCTGGACTACCAACGCATCCTCGAATGGCCTCAGATCTGATTCCAAGTGTCTGAATGTGGTCCTCCATGTGAGCATGCTCCTTCAGGCCTGAGCTTTCCACTTTTTACCATGATGAGCTTCTAGAAGCTACTACCACAAGCATGCTCCTTCCTGGGCCAACCTGTCACCAGGTTGGCATCTTATCCACTTCGCATGCATAGTCAGGTCATGCTTTTCACGTGTTCTACTTAAAACACCCAATATGGATAACTCCTGAAATCTTGGTCCTGTCTGCACGAGGGCCATGGGTTTCCCTAAACCCTTTCTTGAACCCTGCCCTACACACTTTATCCTTTTGCACCTTTCTTCAAATAGGCCTTGCGCACCTATGTGCCTTTTTATACTCAGCCAATTTTTAGGGGCCCAACATCACCACACACTACGCATGTTCTCCATCCATGGGAACACTTCTCCAATGAAAAGAAATAATATATTAGATTTACGCCTTTGAGAAAGAATAAGGGGATGAAGAAATAGGGAAAGAAGAAAGAATGGGGAAGTGATGGAATCACTGCAGTAAGCTAGGAAAATCCTTTTGCAAGTCAGCCTCCAAATTGTTCTAGGCATCCACCTCATTCTATGCTCTCTGACACAGGTCACCAACCAAAGTTCTCACTTCCTCAAAACTTAGTCCATCTCCTTGTGTGCTTATGGTGTTAGAAATTTTCTCTAACTCTTTGCCTACATCATCTAGTGCATCCATTCTTCATGTAATTTACGGGTACAGTTCCTTCAACCAATTTTGGATTGAACCCCTTAAGGTTTCAATAGCTTCATATTTTGTTTTGACCTCGACAAGGATTTCTTCCCTTTCCACCCTATTTCCCTTATTATTTTCTTGAAACTACCATGTAGTCCTACTTCATGAGTTATGACCCTACACATGCCTACCAAAAGATTTGTAACTGTATCTACAGATATCTTTTAGAGGATGTTTTCTTGCTGCAATATAGCTAAAAATAACCGTTTTAGTATCATTCGAGAGTACCTTATTCCACCTTAGATCTCAGAATGCTTCACGAAATTCAACTTGGATCGAGATCCTTGCACATTTAAAAAACTTTAAATGCGCATGATATCACATTCCTCTCAGCTATAATGAGGATGACACGGACTCAAAGGGGTTGCCTGTCCAGTTGATGAGGAATGGCTAGTTAGGAAGGGTTCAGGAATGACCGAGAAAGGTAGATCCATACTTCAAGTGATGGGCTTGGTTTTCATGACCAAAACTTCTAGATTTTTGCAATGACAACAGCATTACATAATGGTTTCTTCAACCTTATTATGTGACAATACAACCCTTGCAATGGGAATCCTTAGCCTTCTCATCTTATTAAAAATAAGCAAAGAGTATAACTCGGTGTTACATAAGAAAAATATTAGAATCAGCTCCTTTGTCCATGTAGCATGACATGCAATCATAATTATAAAATCTTAAGTTCAAACATATAAAATATTTGAATTCCATCGTTCTTATCAACATAGTCTAGCTTTGTCACTCAATTTTCAGATCCTTGTTGAGCACGTTGCATGGAATAGTTCATGTAAGTGGTATTGACCATCATATCACACATTTAAGGAGTTTTAATCCCCACAATGAATGGTAAATTACTTCTATAAGACCATTGATAAAATAAAATTCTAGCTCATCAAGATGGGACTCAATTTCCCATGATAGAATCTTCCTTGTCTACGGGTATGTAGCCTCCTTGTCAAAAGATGGCATTGCCACAAGCTCCTCTGTTGCAATCGTGCTTTAGAACCACACATGAAACACTTTGTTGGGGTCATCAATATAACCCATCCTTGGCCTTTTCTCCCCTTCATGCCTTCCCCCTGTGCGCGTACCCTTAGGAATACATACAGTTAAAATGGGGCCTCTAGTGTTGCCATGGTCCTTTTCTAAACTTTCCTCCTTATCCTTGTTTAATACTAGCTCAGTGTTGCATTCCAACTTCTCTTCCACCAAGGTCTCCATGTTCTTTGTTTCTTCTATTTACACTGCCTTATTCATCTGTTCCAGTGTAAGGCTTGGGGCCTTCTATTCCTGCATGCCAACCTCCTCACTTCCCATGACCTGGGTGCCTTCTTCTACCTGGCTATCCTTATGCCACACAAAAAGGAACCCCTTCTCCTCTTCTCCACCTTCTTCTTCTAAATCATGCACATTGTAAATAGGTGGACCCTGATCTTTTTCAGGTTCATCTTCCCCACTAACATTTTCTTCACTAGCATCTTCTTCACCTATGTATTTATCCAAACTCCCAGTTTCTTCTGAGGTGCTCTCCTCTTCTATCCTCTACTTCTTCTTAACCAAGGATTTTGGTGTAGGTGACTTTGTCTCTTCTTCTCCCGAGGACTCCTTGTCTGATGGATTTTCCAGCTCTAAAGTTTTAGCTTTGACTATGGGCCTCTTCTTGCGTGAATACATACTTGTCCTTGCGTTTGTCCCAAGGGAACCTATTACTTGTGTATCCACTTCACTTGGTATTTTCTTCTCTAGGTATTTTTCCTCCCGTTTGGGCATGGGTCTCTTCTTTCCAATTAGATCCTAAGGTATAGACACCTCATTCTCCAGATATGTGCTCTTCTTAGATTTTGATCTTATACATAGGTATATGTGTGCTGTGGATCCTTTTGCTATGGGAAAAGTCATGGGTCTTGTCATCTAAACTTCATGCGACATGTACCTCTCCACGTACGTGTAATTTTCAAGGTAGACCAACCCTTTGCGCATTTCCCTGTGGTCCCAGTCTAGATTACCAACGTCCAGTCTCAACGTCTTAGATTCCTTGAACCTGTTTACTCCCGCTTAGAAGTATTGAGCTGTGAAGGAAAAGGGGAGCTTGCACCATGGGCTCCATGTCTCATCTATTAGTTTAAATCTACCCAGGTAGAAATGTTGTTACATAACAAATTCAGCTTCTCCTTTGGTGGTTACTAGCAGTTTTTCCGGGATCCTCCATTCTACCCCGAACGCGTTCATTAGGCACATATACCATTTATCCAGGCACACATTATGCATAGTTTTCATAGTGTCACAAGCGTATTTTTCAAACCTCTTTTAGGGAAAAGGTTCCTTAGCAGGGTACTCCCACATGAATTTTTCTGATGCATCAGTTACTCCAATCTCTAAAAACACAATGGTTAGCAAGATATTATCGAAAAGGATTATCTCACCTTCCTTTACGTAGCTAAGAATCTCATCCACAATGAATGCAGACAAGTTGTAGATGGTGCCCTCTGAAATTTTCCTACAAACATGCAACCATGATTTATTGACCTGGGTCCATCTCTCCTGGCCATTTGACTTTATCACCAGGTGCACACCCATATTCATTACCGAGTCCTTGATGTCTATGATATCATAGTACCTTGACCCCTTTTTGTATGCATAGGCAGCATGTTAGGAAATAAGGGATAAAATATGCAGAATAATCCCTCACAGAATCACAACAGTAGAAACTAATATGCAAAAAAAATTATAGATCTTAAATAAAAGTACAAAATAAAATAACACAACACAAAGAGAGTATTTAACGTGGTTCACCCTATTTGGGATACGTCCACAAATAATCTCTTTCTCAGATTTTATTACAAACCACCACTCTTTCAATACAATACCCAGATCCGTTTAAATCTATTCTCAACAAACTCTACAGAATTCACAACCGAATTCAAAACATGTCTGCAATGTTTACATTATATCTACCATATGCATAAAACCATATAAATAGACAACTGCTTAAGCAGTTTTACAAAACTGTGGGTATCAAAACCATAATCCAAAACTATCCCATAAACCTATGGGTCAAAAAACGCACCCATATGTGAAAATCACAAAGTGTACAATACTCTTAGTGTACAGTTCTCAACACTTTCAAACATGAAAATAGGCTTCATAACCTAACAATCTCCCACTTGGAGACTAGTTTTCCTCTGAATAAACTTCTCAACCCTTCACTAGTTTTCGTGAAGACCAACCAAAGCTGAACACATCTTCAGTTTTTCCCTTGAGACCACCTTGTTCATCATGTCTATAGGATTCTGACTAGTATGAATCTTCTCCAACTTCAACTTCTCTTCCTCCAAAGTTGTCCTGATGAAATGGTACCTTAACTATATATGCTTCATCCTAGAGTGGAAAGCAAAGTTCTTAGCTAGGTGTATAACACTCTAACTATCACTATGCAACTTTCCTTCCTCTTGCTTATGCCCCAACTCCTCAAGTAATTATTGTAACTAAATCATTTCCTTGTTTGCCTCTATGGAAGCAACATACTCATCCTATGTGGTTGACAAATCCATCAGCTTCTGTAGTCGTGAAATCCAACCTATTGTTGTCCCACCTACAGTGTAAACATAACTTGTTGTGCTCCTCCTGTTGCCTACATCTCCAACCATATCTGCATCTACATAACCACACAAAGTGGTGTTTGATCCACTCTAGCACAAAATTTTCCCCATGGTCCCTCTCAAATACCAAAGGATCCACTTTACTACCTACCAGTGATCTCTACCTAGATCACTCATAAATCTACTCACCACTCCCATTACATGGTAAATATTAGGCCTAGTGCACACCATGACATACATCAAACTACCAACTAATTATGAGTAAGGTACCTTGGACATTTGGTTTCTCTCATGCTCCATCTTAGGACAGTGCTTCTTTGACAACTTGAAATGGCCTACCAAATGAGTCCCAACTGGTTTAGCATCCTACATATTAAACCTCTCCAAGACCTTAATGTACTCTTCCTGAGATAAAGCTATCTTGCATTCCTTCCTATCCTGAGATATCCTCATACCAAGGATTTGTTTGGCTGCCCCCAAATCCTTCATAGCAAAGGATTCACTTAGCTTCTTTTTGAGTACTTTTATTTCCTGCATGTTTTTACCTGCAACCAACATGTCATCCACATACAGACAAAGGATAATATAATTGTCATCCTAAAATTTCTTTATATACATGCAATGGTCAGAATGACATCTAATATAACCTTGCTCCATCATGAAGCTATCAAATTTCTTATACCATTGACATGGAGCTTGTTTCAAGCCATACAAGCTCTTCTTCAGTTTTCAAACCATCTCCTCTTTACCTTTGACCTCATAGCCCTCTGGTTGTTGCATATATAGTTCCTCCTCCAAATCACCAGGGAGAAATGCAGTCTTTACATCAAGTTGTTCTAAGTGCAAGTATTATGCTACAACTATTCCTAGAACAGTTCTAATAGAAGTCATTTTTACTATAGGAGAAAAAATCTCATCAAAATATATACCTTTTTTCTGTGCAAAACCCTTGACCACCAACTGGGCCTTGTATCTTTTCTTTCCTCCTTCTTCCTCTTTGACTCTTAAAACTCACTTGTTCTGTAATGCTCTTTTTCCTTCATGTAGCTTTACCAAATCCCATGTCTGGTTCTCCATGAGAGATTGATGCTCCTCATCCATGGCTTGCTCCCACTTCTTCCTGACATCTACCTGGGTTGCTTCATCAAATCTCTCTAACTCTCCACTATCAGTGAGTAATAAATAATAAAGATAAGGAGAAAAACGTTCAAGCTCTCTTCTTACCGTAGAAGACCTCCTCAATATAGGAGTTTGGGGTTCCTGTTGAGGATGTTCCTGAACTGATTCATGTGTCACTTTCCCATCTGGAATATTCTCTACTACTGCTTATTATTTCTTAGATTCTTAACTATTTTCCTGTATCTCCTGCTTATACATGACTTTCTCATTAAATACCACATCCCTAGATCAAATGATTTTCTTGTCCTTAATACTCCAACATTTATATCCGAAGTCATCACCACCATAACCAATGAAAGTAGATTTTTCTGATTTATCCTCTAGCTTGGTCCTATCATCCTTGTCTATATGGACAAACACCTCACATCCAAAAACTCTAAGAAATGAATAATCAACTTTCTTACCATACCAAGCCTCCACAGGTATTCCTCCATCCAAAGCACTTGAAGGTCTTATGTTGACCAAGTACACAGTTATGCTCACCACTTCTGCCCAAAAAGAAAGAGGCAGTCCTGCATGTAACCTCATACTCCTAGCACATTCCATTATTGTTTTGTTCATCCTTTATGACACCCCATTATGCTGTGAAGTTCCTGGAACCATCTTTTACCTGTGGATTCCATTTTTAGAACAATAATCATCAAATTCATTGCTGCAATACTCCCCTTAATTATCTGACCTGAGACATTTTAGCTTAAGACTTGTTTCATTCTCTACTAAGGCTTTCCATTTAACAAAAATGTCAAATACATCAGATTTGTTTCTAATACAATAAACCCAAACTTTCCTTGTTGCATCATCAATAAATGTAACATAATAACTTGAACCCCCAAGAGATGATACCTGAGCCACCCCCCACACATCAAAATGCACCAGCTCTAACTTACTGTCTTTATTTGTAGGTCCAACCTTAAGAAACCTTACTTACTTCTATTTCCCATATATGCAGTCCTCATAGAACTCCAAACCTGTGTCTGTATATCTAGGAAAATCCTTCTTTATAATCTATATGCCCTTATGGCTCATATGACCAAGTCTATAGTGCCACAATGTTGCATCTACTTCTAAAGCCACAAGATTACAAACATTAGTGCTGTAAGTGGTTAAATACAAGGTTCCAACCTTATTACCTCTTGCCACCACAAGAGCACCCTTAGTAACCTTCCAAGAGTCAGCTGTAAATATCACAGTACAACAATCACTTCTCAACTACCCTAAAAATATCAAATTTCATCTTAATGTAGGCACATGTCTGACATCCTTCAATAACCAATTATTCCCATTCTGCATCTTAACCTGAACAGAACCTTTTCCAACTATGCTACAAGGCTCATCATCACCAAGAAAAACATGCCCAAAATCTCCTTGAACATAATCAATAAAATAATGCCTATGTGGAGTAGCATGGAAAGAAGCCCTTGAATCTAAAACCCAAGATTCAGTAATATTGTGTAAAGAAAGAATCAAAGCATCCTAACATACATTACCCATTGCCACATTTTCCTCCTTGTTTTCTTCTTGTTGTTTCTTCTTGTCCCAAATCTCCCAACAGTCCTTCTTTACATGCCTAGACTTTCCATAGTGCCAACATACTATCTTGCTTTTGGATTTTGACCTTGCTCGATCCTTTGATTTTTGACGACTTCCTTTATTCTTCTGTCTCCCTCTAGTTTCCACTGTCAAATCATTCCCTAAAGTAGAAGATTCCCTAGAGCTTTTTCTTCACATTTCCTCGCTTAGAATCACCCCTATAACATCCTCAAACTTCAACTTTGTGTTAGCTGGAACCAAGTTGCTTATCGCCATTACCAGGCTATTCCAACTCTCAGGTAAAGAGCACAGAACTAATAAAGCCCTAACTTATTCATCAAATTCTATTGTAACCAAAGCTAGCATATTTAAAACCATGTTAAAATCATTTAAATGATCTAATACTGAACCATTCTCAGACATCTTCATATTAAAAAAAAAATTCATTAAAAATATCTTATTTTAGGCAGAGGGTTTTTCATACAACTTCCCTAATGCATCCATCATTTATTTTGTAGTATTTTCCTTTGAAACATTAAATAATACTGAAGATGCAAGACACAACTGGATTGTCCCAAGTGCCTTCCTATCCAACAAATCCCATTCCTCATCCGTCATGCTTGAGGGTTTGTTCACCTTCTCAAATAGTGGAATATAAAGATCCTTATGATAAAGGTAATCTCCCATCTGCATCTTCCAAAGACTAAAATTCTTCCCGTTGAATTTATCAACCCTAGATCTTCCATCATCTACCATAGCTCCCACTCAAGATAAAATTTTCCCTATGATTCAAGACTTCAGAAAACCAAACCAGGCTCTGATACCAAGCATAATAATCCCTCACAGAATCACAACAGTAGAAACTAATATACAGAAAATATTATAGATCTAAAATAAAAGTGCAGAATAAAATAACACAACACAAAGAGACAGTATTTAACATGGTTCACCCAATTTGGGCTACGTCCATAAAGAATCACTTGCTCATATTTTATTACAAGCTACCACTCTCTCAATACAATACCCATATCTGTTTAGAGCTATGCTCAAAAAACTCTACAGAATTCACAATCGAATTCAAAACACATCTGCAATGTTTACATTATATCTACCATATGCACAAAACCATATAAATAGACAACTGCTTAAGCAGTTTTACAAAACTGTGGGTATCAAAACCATGGGCCAAAACTGTCCCATAAACCTATGGGTCCAAAAACCCACCCATATGAGAAAATCATGTTTCCCAATATATCGGGCACGTTTTAACACTAATCTTAGTGTACATTTGGCAAGACAATGTGGAAAGTGTACAGTACTCTTAGTGTACAATATTCAACACTTTCACACATGAAAATAGGCTCCACAACCTAACACAACGATAGTCTCCTTAATTGCCTCTTTGTCACTTAAGTCATCCTCCAAAACATCTCCTTCATAGATGAGGCCTATGAAATGTGAAATGAGATGAGGCTTAATGCGCATCTTGCACCTTGTGGAAGTAGTCTTCCTACACATGTGACATCAACCATTGATATAAGCACTCAGGCTTTCCAAAGTAGGGCAACTCAAAGAATTGTAATAACCCTGCAATCTCCAACTTGACCTTCACATCATCGTTATAGATGGGAAAACCCTCTGGTGTCCTTTTATTTGTTGGGCGCACTAACTCCAGTGCCATCTCCTTATCGATTGTGCTCATATGATGATTGTAGTCATTTATAGACATGTTTCTTAGGTGGGACTCCCACTCCTTCCCTAGCAACACTCCATCTGGGTACTACATTTTTGCATACCAATCTTCATTTGTATGTGCGTCAGTTTCTTGTTGTTTTCCCTTGCCCTTGCCCTTTCCCTTCTTAGGTTTGTTAACTGGTTTCTTGGGTGCCATTATTTAGGTCCTCTTACCACTTCAATCACTTCTTGTACCTCTGTTCTTCCACTCTTTCCCACCGTAGATCTTGAATTTTTGAAGAAAACTCCTTAAACTCGTGCCCTAGTTCTTCAAACCCTAGCTGGGATAATCCCTTCACAAGATGGTGCCTTCTCACCACTTCTCTTATGCCTGTGAAATCCCTTCCTTCTAGTTCACAAATCCAAACTAGTTACTCACGCTCAATCTCTTCAAAAAAAATTACACACAGATCAGTTTTTGGAAGCCCTAGTTTGCAAAGATGCAAAAAGTGCTTATTTCTCCTTATACACAAAGTGAATAATGAAATGCCTCGACCCTTTATTTATAGTTTTTTCCTTTTTAAGAATTAAATGATACTCTACCTACCACTCTAATTTTCTCATTTAATGTGGATTTTTCAAGAAAATTATGACTTTAGCGCTTTAACTCACGTGCCCAATTCTGCACGAACAATCTTCCAACCTTCTAGCGTGTAACCAATCCATCTTGATAGGAGACTCTTTCACACGCATCACTAGTGCCGAAGGCACTTATTCTGTCCTATTTTTTTCTCTCGCCTACCTTGTGTTTCTTATGCACTTTTTCCTCCCTTGTACGTGGGATCTGAAAGTAGCTTTATCTTGACACCAACAATCCTTTTCCATCTTTTCTTTTCATGCACCTCTTTTAACAAGGCCATTCAATCGTGATTTTTAACACAAAATTCCATGACACTTTACCCATGCTCTCCTTCACATCACTCCACCCCACATTAAAACAATGCACGGTCCTCTACACACTCAAAAGTCCTCAAAAATTAATAAGGTTACCAGTGCCCAAGGCAGAAAACAAAACAACAACCCAAAGGGGAAACAAAAGAAAAGAAATGCATAAAGGGAATTCTAAATTATTTGGCAAAATTGCCTTATTTACAAACACCAAGAAGACTTATTTATAGTCGGGCTTCAAACTACTCCCATTGAAGTTTCTAGGTGATTTCATTCCATCTAGCGCTTGTAAATAGCACGCTCCCGAATCAAGGATGTATGAGATTTTATAGGGACCCAACCAATGGACTTTCAATTTCCCAAGATGGCGTAAAAACTTAGAATCATATAGTAAGACCATCTTCCCAACTTCAAAATTCTTGTATCTGATGTGGTGATCATGTCATGCTTTTTTCTTTAACTTTTCTGTTGTTTGGCTCCACCTAGCGAGTGATCGTCTTTCATCCAACTTCATTAGTTCATCAGCTAGCCCTCCTATGCATGTTATTCATAGAGAAGGTAACATGAATTCAACTAGAAGAATAGCTTCCATGCCAAACACCAACTAAAATAGTGTGGCTTTGTTCATCCTTTAATAATTTGTCTTGTAAGCCCATAATACGGCTGATACCTTGTCATACCAATCTTGTCTTCCGACATCACAAATTTTGGTCAAGGTATGACTCAATATTTTGTTAATTGCTTCCGCAGTTCCATTTTCTCATGGGTGATAAGGGGTAGTCTTGTGATGAGCTACCATGAACTCTTCTAACAGAATCCTCACAGTCTCATTCAAGAAATGCATACCCCTATCATTAGTTAAACTTAAAGGACATCCGTATCTTTTGATAATGTTCTCCCACAAAAATCTTCCCGCTATGGCTACTATGAAGTCTTTAGTTGGGGCTTCCTTTGCCCATCGTTTCAAATAGTCTATGTAAGTGATTACATAGCATGATCCAGTTTTATGCGTTACTGGTGCAATAGGGCCTACAAATTCTATTTCCCATTTCTCAAAAGGTTCAGTGCTAGGGATAGGGCGCAAAGGCATTTCATCTCTCTTTCTTGGCTTGCCAATGTGCTGGAAATGGCCACACGCTTTACAATAGTCCTTACAATCCTTATACAGAGTTTCCTACCACAATCCTACCATTAATATTTTATGTGTGGTGGTGTCACCTACATAATTTCCACCTACACTTCCTCCGTGTGCTTCCTCTATGATGGCGAGGTGCTAATGTTGTAGTACACACCTTTGCAATACTTCATCATGCCCTAACTTGTATAAGTCCCCACTAATCAATAAGTAGGGCATGGTTCATATGGCTAGTTACTTCTTCTCTAATGCCTTCATCCCTTCCAGGGCCACACCTTCCTTTAGAAATACTGCAATCTCCTCCAAATCTTAGGGCACGTGTTGTAGCCTAAACAGTTGTGTGTCTGGAATTGTCTCTTCAATGCTTTGTGTGTCCTCCTATGAATCAATTCTTGACAAATGATCAGGACCATAATTACTCTTTCTAGGCTTCACAACTACCATAAATTCAAACTCTTGGAATAACAGCACCCACCAACATATGCACACTTATAGAACTGGTTTGTTTACCAGGTACTTTAACGCCATGTGGTCAGTGTAAAACACAAAGTGGGTTGCCAACAGATACTATCTGAACTTGTAAAGTGCATAGATCATTGACAATTCTTTGCGCTCAGTCGTAGTATAATTCTACTCTATTGGTGTCAATTTCCTTCTAGAAAAACATAGAGGATTATCAATAATTCCTTCACCCAGCTGAGTGAACACTACTCCAATGGCACTTCTTGAGGCATCTACATGAACATGGAAGGACTTGTCCTAAGAGGGAAAACATAATATAGGTGTGGTGACAAGCCTATCCTTTAATGTGGAAAATTCCTTCTACTACGCCTCTCCCCAATGGGAGGTACTTTTATGTCTAATAATTTCTTGTAAAGGTGTGACAATCTTGGCATACCCCTTGATGAACTTCCTATAATAACCTATATGCCCAATAAATCCACACACTGCGCCCTGGCTAGGAGGCTCACCCAATCCCACAATAACTGTAACCTTGGTAGGATCTACTAACAAGCCCTCCTTACATATGATATGCCCTAATAACATCCCAAAGGGTATAGTAAATACACACTTCTTAATGTTGAGGGATATCCTCAATCTCGACACCTCTCAAACATTATCTTTAAATTATCACAATGGTCTTTTACTAGCCCATACACCATCTCATCATCTAGATAAACCTGAAAAAAAAACTGGATGAATTCCTAGAACGCCTATAACACTATGCTCAAGAAAATAGTAGGCACATTCTTCAACCCAGAGGGCATGACCGTGTATGCAAAACTTCCCCATTCAGTGTGTTGGTGCCTGAGTTTGCACTCTATTGCCCTAAATTTTAATATTTGTATTAGCTCAAAAAGTATTTTATCCTTTGATTTGGTGGTCTATAATTCTTCCCCTCTAGTTGAAATGCTTTGAAAATGCTCACAAACTTGTTGCTTTTCCCTAATTTGGAAGAATAATCCAAGTTTGCCCTTTTCTATGCCCTAGATTTTCCAATTTTGCGGGGCTATGTTGTTTTTCACTTTGCGAGATCATGGAAAAATTGAAATTGATCAAATTATACTTGTTTGTATTTGAAAATCCAAATCCTAGATCAGGAATGTTGTAGAAATCATGCTTTAGTTGATTTAAAATCGAAAATCTGCCATCCTTGGTGAAAAAAATGAATTCTAGGGCATCCCTAGATTTTTTTACGTTTTGACGATCAGACGGGCATCATTTACCCGTCAAATACATCCTCAAAAGGTATTGGTAATGTTACGGATTTTCATTGGTCGGGGGGCAACGGGAAATTTTTCTAACTTGTCATTTTTTTATTTTTTGGCAAAGTGGCAAATTTGGCTCCACGGCTCTACATTTTTCAAAGTTGTCTATGTGGCATGTTCTTATTGGCCAAGGAGAGGCAGGGAGTCAGATATCCTTTGAAAATTTTGGCTTTATTTTGCAAAATTTCCTAATTCAAAATTTTTCTTGAATCCCCGTGGCTAACCAGAAGAGAACACGTGTCCTAAAAGTTTCAAAATGGAGGAGCAGGCCCGATTGGGGACTTAGAGTTTTAACTCTATTTTCCAAAAATTACAAAATTCATTTCTATCCCCGGTTTAAATAGAGGAGGCCATGTGGTAGTTTCTTGGGCAGAGGGGATGAGGGTGGCAGAATATTTTTTGGTTTTTTATGTTTTTGGATCAAAGTGTTAAAGTAAATTTTTGGCCTAAAAGTCCGCGAACGAATCACAGGTGGACACATGTCCAACAGGGTTAGAGGAAAGTGCAGGCCATGGAAGTAAAAGGAGATTTTTTCCTTTTTCCCAAAAGAGTTCAAAATGAAAAAATTTAGCGTGCCCCAAAGAATGAATCACAGGTGGACACGTGTCCATGAAGAGTCAGAGGACAAGGCGGGTCGGCGGGCCGGCAGAGGTAGGAGACATTTTTTCTAATCCAGAGGATCCTCACAGAGAAACACCAATCTAAGATCTTCTCAAAAATTATTGCAGTCATTTTTAAAGCGTGGGGAAAAATTATACGACTCCGACGACATCTTGTTTATAGGAAATGGAGCTCATTTGCAAAAGTTATAGCCCGCTGAAATTTTTGGGCAACTAGCAAAATTTGGAATTTTGTGTAGGTTGGACGTGTGCACACTCGCCAAGTGTTTCAATCATATTGTGACACGTGGATGAATTGTGTGACGTACTAAAAAAATGGGTTTTGGAACGCCGGTCTTGGACACTCATTCTCGGACAAATGGACCCCGCTATTTACTGGCTGGGGGCCCTCAGCCAAGTTCGACACACTCGATTATGGAGGGGTGCCTTGGCCTCCTCATTTAATCATTAAACCAACTTGTGTATATAAACCTCTATATTTCCTTTTATGCCATGCATGTGGGACATTGGGCATGTATTATTTAAATTACCCATGCCTGATTACCTATTTGCAATTTCCCACACATATTTCTCAAACTATTCAATGCATTACCTATATTCCATGTTCCACGCATATTGTAAACTATCCACTGTACCATGCACATAGGATGGGATTGTTGGCACCTAAAATTAAACAATGCACCATCCCCAATGCAATGCGCCCCAAGTAAAGCGCCCTCCACATAGGCTTAGGCGGCTCTTAAGCCACTCAAAATCTGCACCCACCTACCATATAAAGCCTTGACCAAGTTTATATGCGCCAAATGTGGGATAATGATCCCAAAGGATATGACCAAAAATCAAGGGAGGAGAATGGAACTTGGGTGGGCCGTGTAAAATAATAAGTGCCCAGCCGACATGCTAGGAGGTGTAGAAACAATATAAAAGGGGTGATATTCTATTTGTATGGCATTCGGGGACTGTGTAGTAATATTGTAATGCTCATATCTTGAGCTAGGAGTGGAGTTTGAAGGAGATGTAAAAAGCAACCCCTATTATTTTCGACAGAGGAAGACTGTGAGAATGTCATAATTTTGTATAATTATTTGTAAAGAATTATTTTCAAGATTTTAATAGATCGGTCCCATTCAACCGGACCCAGAGACGTAGGCCTCAAGCACCGAACTCCGTTATCAATTCTTGCGTCACATTGCTGGTGAATCCTCTTCATTTCTTTCAATATTTGCACAGTACTTGTAGTTTTTATTCTTTTATTAAAAATACAAAAAGAAATAATGAACAATTTTTACATTGAAAATCAATACAAAGCAAAAAAAATGTGTGTGCACAATTGCTAGTTAAATTTGGTTTTCAGATCATTGGTATTAGAGCTGGTTTTGACTGATTTTTGGTTCAATTTAACATGTTTTGGATTGCAAGTTGTGTGTTGGATGTTAACAAGGTCTTGATCTAAGAAGGGTGAAGGAGAATTAGTTGAAGGAGATCCCAAAATTGGTACCAGACGATCTTGAAGTCCTACAATGGCGGATCGAGAGGAAGTGGAACAAAACTTTTGTCAATCCTTCCAACAGATGAAGGAAATGGTGGAAGAAATGTTCTAAGATAGGAAAAGGGAAAAGGGGACTAGAGAAGGTAAGAAAGAAGAAATCTCTAGTTCTAACATTCCAAAAAGAGACTCTTTAAAATCTGATTTTCTTTCATTAAAGTTAGATATCAAGTTTGAATTGCCTATGTATACTGGAGAGCTAAATGCAGAGAAATTGGATAACTGGGTCAAGCAAATAGAAGTATATTGCAGGGTTCAGAGAATTGTTGATGATGAAGCAAAGATTCATCTGGAAACTCTTTGGATGGGTGGAACAACACTCATTTGGTGGGAGAGTAAGCTTTAGGAAGTGGAAGAAAACAAAGGTATAGAAATCACTTCTTGGTCTGAATTTGTTTCAAATCTTAGGCAACAATTTTATCCTCTCGGTTATAAGCAACAAGCTATGATGGATTGGAAAACATTAAGACAAACTAAGGGACAAAGTGTTCAAGAATACACACAAGAATTTAGGAAAAGGGCTCTAATTCTGGGAATTTCCCTAAACACAGAAGAAACACTATTCAAATATATTGGTGGATTGCATAGTTATCTAAGGCATATGATACTTGTTTTAGGTCCTACTAATCTTGATGTAGTATGTGTTCAAGCAACCCATCTAGAAGCATGAGGGAAAATGACAAAGGAGTCCTCTTTCTCTTCTTTTAATCAGAAGAACAATCAATCAAAGAACAAGGAAAAGGAAAGGGTAAGCATAAAACAAACTCTACTGTTAAGAAGGAAGATGAAAAACCATTTTGTAATCATTGTAAAAAAAACCATGATGAGTCTAAATGTTGGAAATTACATCCTGAAAAGAAGACTAAATGGATGGTTAAGAAAGGAAAAGAAAAGAAAACAAACACCGTAGTGCATGATCTTGGTTCTGATTCAGGTGATGAAACCAAAATCACAGCTATGGGTTTACAAGGTAAATCAACTCTTTCAATTTCCAACAAAAGCACTACAGATGTTGCATCTTCTTCTAGTAAACAAACTACACCTGACGATAAAAAAATAAATGAGCTTTTCCACATTAGAGTAATTTCAAAGCATACGAAAATTGATACTCTTTTTGATAGTGGATCTCAAGCTAATCTAATTTCTGAGGAGGTTGTTAAAAAACTAGGACTCAAAACTACACCACATCCCAAGCCTTATCCTTTGGGCTGGGTTTGTGATGATGCAAAACTGCAGGTAACTAAAACTTGTACTTTTAGATTTGCCATTACAGACAAGTTTATTGATGAGGTTGAATTGGATGTAGTTCCTTTAGATATCTGTGGGCTGGTTTTGGGAAGTCCTTATTTATATGATTGTAAAGCAATTTTCTATAGGGAAGAAAATAAATATTTGCTTGTAAAGGATGGAATTGAGTTTATTATTCGAGCTCACCGTGAAAAGAATAATCTATCCCTGGTAACTGCAGGTCAAATGAAAAGGCTTGTAAACTAAGCAAAAGTTTTGTGCTCATGGTGGTCAAAGCCAAGGAAAAAGAAAATGAGATGGCTTTTGAGACTTGCGATCTAAAACATAAGGATGAATTGGTAGAAATTGTTTCTCATTTTGATGATGTTTTTCAGGATCCACAAGGTCTACCTCCCAAAATAGGGGTTCAACATGAGATACAGTTGCTTCAGGATGCACCTCTTCCCAATATCGGAATGTACAGGTTGTCAGTAGTGGAGAATGAGGAAATCAAGAGACAGGTAATGGAACTTTTGGCTCAAGGTATAATTCGTCCAAGTACATCCCCATGTGGTTCACCAATTATATTGGTTCCTAAGAAGGATGGTACTTGGCAAATGTGTGTTGATTTCCGTGCTTTAAACAATATTACTATAAAGAATCGTTACCCTCTTCCTAGAATAGATGATTTACTGGATCAATTAAGGAATGTAATTTATTTCACTAAGTTAGACTTAAGAAGTGGTTATCACCAAGTAAGAATTGCAGAAGGTGATGTTTGGAAAACTACTTTTAAAATGAAACAAGGATTGTTTGAATGGTTAGTGATGCCTTTTGGTTTGTGCAATGCACCGGCAACATTCATGAGAGTTATGAATGAAATTTTTAGACCATTCATTGATAATTTCATTATTGTCTACTTAGATGATATTCTTATTTTCAATAAATCATGGGATGAACATATTAAACACATCTAGAAAGTCCTAGATGCACTAAGAAAAGAGAAATTGTATTTGAAGATGTCAAAATGTGAATTTGCAAAAACATCTCTAACTTACTTGGGGTATATTGTAGGAAATGGAGAATTGAAAATTGATCCTGCAAAAATAGAGGTTATTGTGAAATGGCCTAGACCCACAAATGTGATGGAAGTTAGAAGTTTTCTAGGTGTAGTTCAGTACTAGAGGAAATTTATTGCTAACTTCTCATATATTGCATCTCCTTTGCATGCTTTGACAAGTATTAAACAGGTCTTTTAGTGGGGAGGAAAACAACAAAAAGAATTTAATACACTGAAAGAGAAGATAAGTACCGCTCCAATCTTGGAACTTCTGGATTAAAAACATTCATTTGAGATTGAGACAGATGCTAGTGACTACACAATGGGGGCAGTTTTGATGCAGAACAAATGACCAGTGTGTTACCATTCAGAAACCTTTACAAGTGCGGTAAGAAACTATCCAACTTATGATAAAGAGTTGTATGCTTTGGTTCAAAGTGTTAAAAAATGGAAGCATTATTTAATGGGAAAAGAAACAATTATCCATACTGACCATCAATTGCTTCAATATTTACAAACACAAACCAAATTGCAGCAATCTAGACATTTCAGGGGGATGGGATTTTTGCAACAATTTCATCTCGTAATCAGGTATAAAAAAGGTATTCAAAACAAGGTTGCCGACATGTTATCCAAACCACCAGTGGTAGTAGCATCTATCCTTGTATAGCATAGTTCTTTGGCTCATGTTAGTTACAAGGAACAATATGCAAATGATGTTGATTTTAGAGAAGTGTATGAGGATTTAGTAAGTGGGAAACAAGTAGGAGAAAAAGATTATCATTTTCATGAAGGATTGTTATATCATTCTGGAAAACTTTGTATTCCAGAAAATGAGCGTGTGCATATGATTAGGGAAGCACATACTTCTCTTATTTCAGGGCATTTTGGTGTTAGTAATACAGTTGCACATTTACAAAAATATTGCTATTGGCCTAGAATGCATGAACATGTAAACTGATATATTAAGGGATGTGTTCTTTGTGCCACAAGCAAGCCAAGTAACAGGAAATTAGGAATTTACACTCCTCTTCCTGTTCCAACACGGCCTTGGGAAAGTGTTTCCATGGACTTTGTAGGAGGCTTGCCCATGACACAGAGAAAACATGATTACTTATATGTGGTAGTGGACAAATTTAGCAAAATGTGTGTGTTGGTTCCATGTACTAAACAAATAACTAGTGAGGGAACTGCACATTTATTCTTTCAGTTTGTTTGGGTTCATTTTGGTTTACCTACTTCAATCATATCTGATTGGGATTCTATATTTCTTGGGGAATTTTGGTCAACATTGTGGGGGTTAATGGACACAAAACTGAAAAAGAGCACTGCTTTTCATCCACAGACTGATGGTCAAACAGAGGTTGTAAACCGCACAGTGGTACAATTACTTAGGGGCTATAGTAACAAACATCCTAAATTGTGGGATGAACATCTTTATTATGTGCAACATGCTTATAATCGTGCCTTACATTCTTCTACTTTAAAGTCTCCATTTGAGACTTGTTATGGATATCTGCCTAATTCTCCATTAGATATATATTATGGACATGAAACTGTTGTTAATGGTGCAAGTGATTCTAACAAGGCTAAAAGATTTGTGCAGAGAATACAACAGGTTCATCAGTATGTCCATGAACAATTGGAGAAAAGCCAGGCTAAGTACAAAGCTAGGCATGATAACCATAGAACTGATCACAAGCTCAAAGTTGGTGATTCAGTTTGGCTTCACATCAGCAAGGAAAGACTGACAGGTGAAGGTAAAAAATTGAAACCTATATGGTATGGTCCGTTCCAAATATTGGAAAAAATTGCTAACAACGCTTTCCGGTTAGATTTACCTCCATATATGTAAATCTACTCAGTTGTAAATGTTGAGAATTTAAGATTGTATGAACCGCTTATGATTATTGATCATGATGATTCTAACATTATGCCTTCCATTGATGATTTTGCTCCTGAGTATCTTGATGAGTTGCAGGAAGACATCATTTTGGACAGGAAAGTAAGAACTTCATGAAGGGGTGATATTGAGTATCTTCGTGTTGGGTTCAAAGGCATGCATCTGAACAAGGCAAAATGGATGGAAACCAGAAAGGTGAGGGAGAAATACCCTCACCTATTCACCAATTAGGTTGACTTTTGGGGTCCAAAAGTTTCTCAGTGGGGAGGAATGATCCAGAGGATCCTCACAGAGAAACACCGATCTAAGATCTTCTAAGAAATTGTTACAGTAATTTTTAAAGCGTGGGGAAAAATTATACGACTCTGACGACATCTTGTTTGCAGGAAACGGAGCTCGTTTGCAAAAGTTATAGCCCGCTGAAATTTTTGGGCAACTGGCAAAATTTGGAGTTTTGTGCAGGTTGGACGTGTGCACGCTCGCCAAGTGTTTCAATCATATTGCGACATGTGGACGAATTGTGTGACGTACTAAAAAAATGGGTTTTGGAATGCCAGTCTTGGACACTCATTCTCAGACAAATGGACCCTATTATTTACTAGCTGGGGGCCCTCAGCCAGGTTCGACACACTCGATTATGGAGGGGTGCCTTGGCCTCCTTCTCATTTAATCATTAAACCAACTTGTGTATATAAACCTCTATATTTCCTTTTGTGCCATGCATGTGGGACATTGGGCATGTATTATTTAAATTACCCACGCCTGATTACCTATTTGCAATTTCCCACGCATATTTCTCAAACTATTAAACGCATTACCTATATTCCATGTTCCACGCATATTGTAAACTGTCCACTGTACCATGCACATAGGATGGGATTGTTGGCGCCTAAAATTAAACAATGTGCCATCCCCAATGCAATGTGCCCCAAGTAAAGCGCCCTCCACATAGGCTTAGGTGGCTCTTAAGCCACTCAAAATCTGTGCCCACCTACAATATAAAGCCTTGACCAAGTTTACATGCGCCAAATGTGGGATAATGATCCCAAAGGATATGACCAAAAAGCAAGGGAGGAGAATGGAACTCAAGTGGGCCATGTAAAATGATAAGCGCCCAGCCGGCATGCTAGGAGATGTAGAAACAATATAAAAGGGGTGATATTCTATTTGTATGGCATTCGGGGACTGTGTAGTAATATTGTAATGCTCATATCTTGAGCTAGGAGTGGAGTTTGAAGGAGATGTAAAAATCAACCCCTGTTATTTTCGAAAGAGGAAGACTGTGAGAAGGCCATAATTTTGTAGAGTTCTTTGTAAAGAATTATTTTCAAGATTTTAATAGATCGGTCCCATTCAACCGGACCCAGAGACGTAGGCCTCAAGCGCCGAACTTCGTTATCAATTCTTGCGTCACATTGCTGGTGAATCCTCTTCATTTCTTTCAATATTTGCACAGTACTTGCAGTTTTTATTATTTTATTAAAAATACAAAAAGAAATAATGCACAATTTTTACATCAAAAATCAATACAAAGCAAAAAAAATGTGTGTGCACAATTGCTAGTTAAATTTGGTTTTCAGATCATTTTCCCTTTTGCAAAAAAGGCTTAAAATCAAAATTTGGAGCGTTGGCCTGCAACGAGTCACAAGGAGACACGTGGCAAGGGAGAAATCAGAGGTGTGGGCCTACAAGGAAAAAAGTGAAAATTTTGCAATTTTCCAAAATGGGTCAAAATGTACAGAATTGAAGTATGATCCCAATGGGACCCACCATGTGCCATGTGTCAGCTCCAAAATTCAAAGACGGAGGGGTAGGGGAAAAAGTCAAATTTTTCTATTTTTTCTAAAAGGTTAAAAAGTCAAAAAAGGAGCCCGAATTTGTTTCCAATAATTTTTATCCATGTGTCTGGCCTTATCCAAAAAATTAAAAAGGTAACTCAAGCTTATTTCTAAGTCTCCATCTTCCATGTGGAGGACCAGGATTAAAAGATGGATAAGATCGATGGTTGCAGTGCATCCATTTGTTTTGACTGCCATGAGAGCTCCAGGAAGCTTGGAATCACGATTTTTGCATCAAAATTCATCAAATTTATAGTGATTTTGTGTCATCTTGGCCTTCCAGGATCATTGGCATCACTTTCATGGCTTAATTCTTTGATATGAGGTGATGTTGAAATATTTTTTGCCATAGTCCCTTCAAAAATGTGAAGTGAAAAAATCAAAAGTTGCAGAGATAATTTGAAAAGGTGAAAATGATGAGTAAAAGGTTTTTGGATGCCTCAATGATGAAAAACGTGCCTCTAGGATGGATAATGATCCAGATATTTGTAATTATTTAGTATTTTTGGGCACACCTGGAAACCTATGAATGTTTTTCTATTTGATGTCATTTTCATTGAATTATGAGGATTGTTTTGTAAAAAACTTGATCCCATGGCATATTCTTTGATTCGGAAAGAAGGCTCTAATGTGGCATGAGGTATATATTGCATTTTTAAGAAATTTTAAAAGGGGCGGGGGGGGGGAATTTAAAATCATGAGCAAATTCTAAGAGAAAGCTCATTTTCTGAGAAACCCACCAAAGGACCAAAATAATTGCTTGTGTTGGATATTCATGTATGTGAGTTAGTTACAAGTGTATAGCCATCACACAGCTTCGAGATTGTTCATGAAACTCTCCCCTACTGATGAATCTAACAATATTTTGAGTTAATCTATGTTTTTCTAGGCAATATGGTCTCTGTTATCATTTTTAAATGCCTGTAAATAGTTTTAATTGTTCTTGTTGCAATCTTGCATTGAAAGTCTTTAAAAATCACACAGGATCTCCATTTCTAGTTGATAGTTTAGTGGCATTTGCAATTTCATATTTAGAAGAGCTTTCATCTAATCATGAAATAAACAAATTTAAAATCACTTTACCTTCATTGACTGTAGATATTGCTTATAAGCCTTTGGGGGCACCTTAGGCATTGTTTGATCAAGGATTTTTGTGTTTAATTGAGTTCTTTACCTCAAGATTTTGTGGTTAGTTCTCAAAGATTATGTGAAGAGTGCTTCCTGGGCTTCCATTTATGCCTCTTCTGGTTGAAAGAATATCCTGATTATTTAAATCATTTTATCTTATAGTTGTTTCAAGTATTGTAGAGGTTGTCAAAGATCTGATATATCCCAGTTTGTCTCATCAATACCCCATCAAACAATTGATTCAAACAAGCTAATCCTACCCATACTACCCCTGCATTGCATTGTGTGTCAACAAAAGGATCTAACCCATCTACAAAAATGCACAAGGCAAATCAAGATTATACAATGTCTTCAGTAATCCTTGCCTTGCATTGAAAATATCTCCATGATCTGGGAGTAATAACTTGTGAAAGTCAGATTTGGAGTGTTGATCATATTTTCCCAAGGCCTTTTCATAATATTTACATAAATTGAGGGATGTCTTCATCTCCTTCACCATTTGGGGGTTACAATATAGGTTCTCTTACCTTGGTTGAAAGGCACAACCTAAAATAGTGAGGGTCAATTCAAATCCTTTCAAAGTGTTATCCATCTCTCCACAAATCTAAGTGACAGTCAGATCACCTCCCCAGCTACAAAATGACACACATCATGATCTATTTGACTTCAAGCTTGATGCCATATCTTTGATGCTACTCAGACTGAAAAGGAGAAAAAATTTGGGTACCAACACAGTGGAAAAATTTGTCTTCTCCTAATCCTCCTTTGCAATCTGTACTTGGTGGTACCCTGAAAATCCATTCGTAAAGGAATAGATTTCGTGCCTAGTGACTCCCTCCAAAATTTCTTTAGTGAAGGGGGTTGGAAAAGGGTCGATGACACATACTACGTTTAT
The DNA here is from genome assembly GCA_019776745.2 of Taxus chinensis. Lineage (NCBI taxonomy): Eukaryota > Viridiplantae > Streptophyta > Pinopsida > Cupressales > Taxaceae > Taxus > Taxus chinensis. The sequence continues at coordinate 333,001,847 of CM034146.1, forward strand.
CTCCCTATAATCCATGTAGATCATAATCCTCCCATCCTTCTTGATGCTTATTACCATTGGACTTACCCATTCTGATTCTTCAACAGCTTCAATAATCCAAGAGGATATCATTTTGTCTATCTCTTACTTTACCCACATGCACAAATTGGGATTCATCTGGTAAGGTCTCTTCCTGACCAGGCGCACACCATTCTTCAGCTTTATCCTCATCTACCCCAAGGAATGATGGATTCCTTTGAGCTCATGGTACCCATGTGAGAATAAATCCTAAAATTCATGCAAAAGATCAATGATCTTAGAGACCTCCTTCTCTGACCAGTAATCTCCAATTGATAGCCTCCTTAGGTTCTTCTCTTGATCTAATGTTAACCTTATTTATCTTTAAGGGCTTGTGATAGGTGCACACACGAGTGTTAACACTGTCCACCACCTTGCACGTCCGTATAGAATGGTTAACATCCAAACTTTCCGCTTCCTCCCCATCAATCATGTAAACAAGTTTTTCATTTTCCTTTTTCACACACGCGTGTGCAAATTGATCCTCCTTTGTTTCCTCTTCTTCAAAGCACTTCCCCAAACCTGGTTCACCTAGCAATTCCAACAACCTACTTCTACCATGGCACTATCACCCATGGTAAGGCACTTGATAACTTGTAAGGCCTTATCAACTAATCTCTTGGTACTTCGATACTCAAATGTTTGAATGAGTTCAGCCACTGGCTTTTGCCAATTCCCTGTCTGGTGGCGTGTCTTTGAATGTATGTACCATGTGTGCACATAACCTTGTAGTGTAGAATACAATTTATGTACCCAAAGGGATGGTAGAAAATCTTCCGTGCCTTCTCTCCAAACCTTCTCAAAAGCTTGGATGTGGAAAGAGGTAGATTCCTTACCATGGAAGTACTTGATGGCGATGGGCATGTTACTTCTAGAAAACCTGACAGAGAGAGAAATTATTACCTCACGCCATTCTAAAAGGTTCTCTTGATGTGTATCCCATCATCATTCCATTGTGTTAAGTAGGATATAACTTAACATCCCCCTCTATTCCTTCTTCTCCTTCCATCAATCTTCCATCTCCTGTAAAAAGATCTCAGGGAAGGACCCTCCTTAATACTTAGGAAGCTCCTTTCCTCCTAGGCGTCAGAATGTACGCGCCTTTGTTACTTTTTTTACCGATCCTCTCAACTTCTGTCTGATCAATTTATAAGTCCCATGTGCCTAATTATCACATGTTATACTAGTGGTGTCACTAACTAAATGAGCATCCTCAAATTGGATAACTCCATCAGTAGGATGGATTATCTCTAGGTCCCTAATTGAGTGCACATATATCCTATCTAGGACCTCTTCTCCTGAGGGTTCAGTATGGGGTGTCGACTTCCCATTATCCAGGGGTATAATGACGTGTTCCTCCTTATTTTCAAAGTTGATGTACCCCTTGTTGAACTGAAGGTCCACATTGTTCTTATAACACCATGGGCACCAAAGTAGTGCTGGGAAATTTTCTACCTCGGTGAGTGCCAAGACTTCAAACTCCCCAATAAACTTAGCTCCATGGATAGTGATTACTACATCCTTTGAGACACTGATGGGAATTGCCTTCATTTTTTTTCCATAGATAGCACATTCGAGGATGGTTGTAATGCAGGCCTTCCCATTTGATACCAAGCATCTAGTGTGAGAACATTGACCTATGCACCTATGTCAAAGAGGATATTACTAAGGATCCATCCATTCACTACTGCATTCAACGTGATCTCTCTATCATAGTCAAGGCTATGAGGGGGAAGGTTTTCATGTAGGACCTACCTCTTGTGATCTTCTCTGGTGCGTGGTACCTTCTCCCTCAACCATGCTCCTAGCAAGGGGATAACATTCTTGTGCCTTATCATTTTACATACTTCCTTGACCTCATCCAGGTCATCCTTTAGTGCCCCGACCTTCCTCCCTTATTCCTCCTTCCTAGACTACTCCTTTAGACACTGGATTTCCCCTTCTAAACTTTGAATAACATTCATGGTATCTTGATATACCTCCTTCTAATGAGCAGGATCTAAGTACTTTTCATGCATGACCTCCTCTCTTGAAACCAAGGTCGTCTGTCTTGATATTTACTTTACGTGCATGGCCTCCACTCTCGTTGTTACTAAAACAATTTCAGAGCCTACACCATGTATCACCCGTGGCATCCATTATGTATTTGTCTTCTTAATGCTTACCATTAAAGTGCCCTTGTCTTTCTGTTGTTGCTGATTCATGTGCTCAAATAACTTAGGGCACTCTCCATACTTGTGTTTCTTCCAACACCATGAGCACTGCAATAGGTCTAGGCACTCTCATTTTTAATGTTTTGTAGACCCACAATTTAAATAGGTTCCATGTGGGAACTCACTCCTTCCTCCCCCGTGGTTACCATGACCATAAAATCCTTTTTGAAATCCCCTACCACGTGCACCTCCATATGCATGCTCCTCATAACGGAAGTCATCACCCTTATAACTACAAGCAATGTTGGTCTAGCATAACCCATAATCAAAGGCCTCATGGATCTGATCAATGAGCCTACAGTCCTTAGTATCATGGGTTGTAGAGGTGTAGATTTTATAGTAGCAACACACATTCTTCCGAATGCATGTTGTAATAAGGGGCATCTACTTTCATCATGGTCCCCATGACAAATTTCACAGTCTACTATTATGGCGAGTATTGTTCTCCGAAGGCAACTATCCTTGACATGCCCCTCTACTTCACAATTTGTACACCATAAACCACTGCGAGTCTCATGGGCTGAGTTTGGAGATAAATTCTCAAGCTACTTAGCCATAGCAGCAATCTAAGCCTCCAAGAATGAGTTAACACCAGTATCAACACTACCAACAGCCTCGGTGTGTAGATTAGCTTCCAACGCCTTGTGAGGGTCTGTAAAAGTTTTATGAGATAAGGACCTTCTAAAAGGCATGATCAATCTTCCAACAAACCACTGAGCCTGTTGTGAAGGATGGATATCATATGATAACTTAGACAAGATATTTTTAAAGCATGCATCATACTCCCACACACTCTCTCTCATTCCCTATTGAATCTATTTTAGGGCATTGATGCTTTTCTATTCAAACTCAGGGATGTGGAATTATGCCAAGAAGGCATTCTTTAAATTAGTATAATCCACCACCATTTGACGAGGGTCATATTTCCTGTACCAACTATGCATGTGCCCCTGCAACATTGTCAAAAATTGAATAGCCTTCCACTTCGAGGTTGTGATCCCTTTTCTGCGCCATAGCAGCTCACACTTATGAACATGTTCTGCATCATCTTCAATACCTCTGTAATCTGGAAAATGTAAATACATCTCAAAGAATACTTGAGGGGTGGATGGGGTCCTTATCCTCCTGACCCAGAGCCTTGGTTTCCGCCAATGTTTCCTCTACCGCCAGATCCACTAAGTCCACCAGGTCCCATGCCTCCTGAGTCACCAGGTCCACCAGGTCCTGTTCCTTCTGACCCACCAGATCCACTAGGTCCTATAGTAGTCATGCCAAGTGTTCCCAGGGCTCCACTGAACTATGCATCGATGGTTTATGATAATGCCCCACTACCACTATTTTACCTCATGCCACTCCTAGACATGAGACCAAAGGCTTGTATACTTGTTCCTTATCCAAAGAATCCTTCGAATACTAGAATATTTATAGCCATAGAAGTGGGAACTAAAAAATTGAACCTCTTAGGAACAGATCTGGCACTTCCACTGATACCAACTGGGTCAATGATACTCCTTCTTCGATCTAGAAAACCAAGCACCAGGATTTTGTTACTAGGTGGGTTTAGATACGTGCCAATGAATCTTCTCTCTCCACATGATCAAATCTCATCAGAAGCCGAAGGGGTCTCTCTTATGCCCTTGCCAAGATGGAGTAGCACAGACTGCTCAAGTTCCACGTCCTCCATGTGAACCTCGACTCCTTCCTGTAATGTCTTCCTCCATAAATCCATCACACTTGTAGCCTCGCATCATCTAAAAATATCCCTTTCACGCGCTTCACTATACTTGAGCCGTCTCTCCTCCCTTTTCTTCTCTGTTGTAATATATGTCATCTTTCTCCACCCTAGCTTCATCGCCCAGTGCTCAGAATGGTTTTAGCTGGCCATTGGAAATGCCTCTAAACTCAAACTAACAATCAAGATATTCATTTCCAGAGGGGTAGCATGTAGAAATGATCCTCTAGGCTCCCACATAAATTCAAACTCAACAAATTTCGAGCAAGAGTATGTGGAAATAGCGTACTCCAGAGTGTAGCTAGCCAACACACCTTCCCACCAATGATCCATAGCATTAGTCCACATTAGATTTACATCCTGCAGCCTTTGGTATTCTTCTTCAGTCCACACGCGTAATCTAGAATAGCATCTTGATCAAGACACATATGTTGAGAGCCATTCATACAGTTCTACTAGGAAACAATAGAAAAATGTTTCATATAAATCATGGTAGAGGTTCTATTCTACCCACCTTCATGCATTAAATTCAGGTCTAGTGTTGAATCTCTCAGCAAATTCATCCTTTTTACTCATAAACCATGATTCAACACTTTTTAGAGTTAAAATTTCTATCATTACTCATTATACAGATCATGATATGTCTCATTTCCCACTACAAATTTGAAAAGAGGTCCTGGAAACGGAACCAATATGTAGTCATTTTTACCCCCATCACAAAAGAAAGGAACCCCATGCACACTAGCCTATCACCCAGTGGGTGTTGGGTGCTCACCCAAGGCACGCACAAGTGTCGAGTTTCTCCTTTATGTGAGTTTAGTGGGAAACATCATCTATGATCCATGTTAAAGACATTTGATAGGAAGTAAAACATACAAGTACCATAGAGCTTAGAACGACTTCTTGATCCTTACAGTCATTTTAGACAGAAAGAGCTTAACATATTTTATAACTTATATCAACACAGAAAGAAGTTATACAAACCTCCATACTTAAACATAAACATCTATGAAAGAGAACTATGAGAAAGATGTATGCATCAGAATCATCAATGTTCATATTCGTGTAAGCCGGTAACCTCATTACACTCATGGAGTCATTATAGGATATCATAGAGAAGCAGACCACAATCATGCATTATAACTAGACTGATATGGCTAGGTTCTCAAAAGAAATTTATAATCCCCATACCCTTGATACATGCTTCCCTAATTACAACTAACCAAAATAACAGAGTTCTTGTAGTATTTTTATAGAGCTCCTCCCTCTATCTACTATCTCCCTATATCTCCCTTTTACTTCCGCACGCACTTGTATATATAGCCTTTCTGGACTACCAATGCATCCTCCATCAGCCTCAAATCTGATGCCAAGTATCTGAATGTGGTCCTCCATGTGAGCATGCTCCTCCAGGCCTGAGATTTCCACTTTTAAACATGGTGAGCTTCTAGAAGATTCTACTATAGGAATGCTCCTTCCTGGGCCAACCTATCACCAGGTTGGCATCTTATCCACTCTGCATGCACATTCGGGTCATGCTTTTCATGTGTTCTTCCAAAAATTCACAATATGTCTAAGTCTTGAAACCTTGGTCTTGTCTGTGCACGCATGACGGGTTTCCCTAAACCCTTCCTTGAACCCTACTATGTGTGCTTTATCCTTACGCACCTTTCTTCAAATAGGCCTTACACACCTGTTGGTCGTCAAATAGGACTTCACGAAGAGCAACAGTCAGGGGACAAGAAGTTCCTCCTCTTTAATGGGAGAGGTTCCCTTATTCAGAAACGAACCTGTTTACACATATACAAAACATGATTTTCTTGTGGAACTTGGATATCTACGAAAGTGTTTTCTATAAGGATCATCAATTACAAAAGGGACTGAGGAATGAGAAAACGAGAATGAGTAGAAAGGCACCATTTAGAATTATAGATGACAGAGTAATTCTTTATGCATGTGAAGGTACAGTGAATTGGAAAAAGATCATTTGTATCATACTAATAAGATGAAATTTGAACGACACAAAGTTCTATCAATAACATCTGTAAAGAATACAAAGCTTCTTAATATAATATAGACAAATGATCTTAGACAAGATTAAAAGAAAAGCTTAGGGATAAAATTATATCAGATAGACCGAAGAATGAAAAGCCCTTCTGTATTGATTTCTTTATCGATTTATTTACAATTTCAGAAAATAAGCCAAGTTCTTCCTCTTTTAAAATGGCGAGGAGAGGCCATTATATAGTTTACAAAATCAGTTACTCTTGCTAACTACTTATTTTAACTAAAGATTAGTTAAGGATTGCCAATCGTAATACCTCAACTAATTACAACAAATCCGAGAAAAATAATTGGAAGAGAAGAGAGGAATAAGGAGAATAAAGACAGGTGTTTATGACTAGGAGGGACCCACTGACTTCAAAATCCGCTGCCTGAATCTCTTCAACGCCTAGGCTATGTCCTCTGCCACGTGGGACTGATGTGTTGGCTGTAGACTGGATCCAAAATCTGAGGCACTTCGCCATTTCCTTATCAAACTCGACATGAGTATGATAGTCTTTATTTGCTTCTTCAATAGCAGATTGAAGAGAGCATATCTCCTTCATTTTCTCTTTGGAAATGGAGCTTTCCTTGAATAGATTTCCTTTGACAAAAGCTCTGAATTGAGCTTTGATTTCTTGTAGGGAGAGAGACACACCAGAAGTTTCATCCTGAAGATGACAATGTATATCTTTGAAAGCAGATATAACTAGTGTTTTGAAAGCCTCTCCCTTCTGCCAACTATTCTTCAATTCTCCCGAAGCCTCCTCTAGGACCTTGATCTTCCACTCCACGTTGTAGACCCAGAAATGAGATATTATCCTTTGCATCATCAAAAACCTTATGCCACCCGTGCCTTGTAGTTGTCACTGTCTTGATTGAACAGGGCCTGTGCTTGATTCTGGGAGACAACTATGGCATTATCCATTTCTGGAATCCTCAGTGCAGTGCCAATGACGACAGCATCAAGTTTGGCAATGAGCTCCCCGTGTATATTAGTCAATTCACTCGAATCAGGGTTGAAATGAGCTCCGTATGAAAGCACTGTATCTGCACATTACACAGAGATTGGGAAACCACCAGCGAAAGCCAAACCGCTGTCATGAATAATTTGTGCCATTGGCATAGGGTTTGCGTCTATCATCCTCGACCAAAAATCACTAAAGTCAAGATGGCAAACTTCATTGTCCCCGATATCAGGAACGGCAGACTCTAGTGGTGAGATTTGTTCTTCGCCCCTGAAATTTAATCTTCATGTTGGTAGCTAATTCGGAGGGCAGAAGATGAAAGCTAGACTTGGGAAGGAATTGCAGAGGGAAATGGATACGCGCGCAAGAATTCAAATTACAAAGGTTCGAGTAAAAGATAGCAGGAAAGCAATGTGAAAAAACGTATAGGGGATTCTCTCATTATATATCCATTTAGGAGAGAGAAAGGCAATGAATGCACATTTAATACATACCATACCAAATTAAATAAGCAAGATATTCGAGTAGAGCAGGAAAAAATTAGCACGAATGGCACTTTGGTTCATTTGGGACATGAGGGAGACGCGAAAGCGCGAAGTACGCGACTCGGCCGATTCGGGCGAAGCGGGGAAAAGACGCACAAATGCTCTTAGTTCATTTGGGACATGTGGGACGTGAAAGTACGCAAAGTACCGCGACTCCGGCCGATTCGGACGAAGCGGGGAGATGGATGCACAAATGCTCTGGGTGAACTTGGGACATTGGGACATTGAAAGTACGCGAAGTACGCGGCTCGGCTGTTTCTCAGGACGAATCGGACGAAAATGACGAACAATTGGTCTGGGCGAACTTGGGACATTTGGGACATGTGGGACGCGAAAGCGCTTGAAGTACGCGGCTCGGCCGAATTGGACGAAAATGGAACAATTGGTCTGGGTGAACTTGGGACATTTGGGACAAAAAGTTTCCGACGGGCCCGAAAGAGAATAGACTTTCGGGTGAACCGGCCGATCGGCGGAACAAAGGGCCCAATTGAACTTGGGACACACAGGACAAAAATGTCTGACAGACCCGAAAAAACACACACAAAATGACCCAAAAACATAGATTCTTCTCAATTTCTTTGGCATTTCACATTATCATTACAACAAAGAAAACACTTAAACTCAAAATTTTAAATTTTCACTTTCTTAAGAGCAGGGGAATTTTGAGGTGGACAACAGCTGGCTCCTTCTGGGGATGACTTGGTGTAAATTCAAGGAATGAGACAAGGTAAGAACTTAGACAAACTCAGGGAAGTAGACCAGTACCTTATCCATTGGGCAACGGAGTCATCGAATCAAACCAATACAGAGGACAAACACACCAAAACAAAGGGAAAGAAAAAAAAAACACTGTACAAAATATACAAAGGACTCCTTAAATCACCTATGACTTGAACAATTTCAGGTACTGCCCACTATAAGGAAGTGGGAGAGAAGAACCATCCATATAATCAAGGTAAAAATAATTCTTACCAGCAAAGTGGTTGATCTTGAAAGGTCTGAGCCAAAGGGAATCAAACTTACCATGGCTAGCCACGAAGGTTCATGCCTTTTATCCCACAGAAAAAACAGTGTCTCCAACTTGGAAATCTCTGAACCTGGCTTTCCAACAACTTTTGTATTTCTTGAAAAAATGGTGTCAGTTATTTTAGGATTGTATTGCCTCTGCTTCTGTTTAAAAGGCTTAATTCCAGGTTTGAGAAGAATAAAATGCTGCATCTCTTTTGGTTGGAAAGCTTTTTAAATCTTCGTAAGAGTAGGCAAGAACATCCTTATACCTTTTTAACAGATCAATTGCTTTCTTTTTCTCACCCGTTGTGCAACATTTTCCAATGTTCACGAGCTTAGGGTTAGTAGAACTCCCAATATTAATTTTGTCATACTCAGCTGATTGTTGAGGTCCAGTAGAAACTCTAGACTTTACATACCTATCGTGTTTATCAAATAGTTCCTCTAAACTCACCAATCCTTTAGGAATCTTGTTTCCCTTGAGTTTGATACATCCATCCTGATCCGTTTCTTCTCCTTGAGTGGCTGCTTTGGCAAGGGGCATACTTTCACGAGGCAAGTTATCACTTCCTTCAAAGTATAGCTGTTCAAAATTTTCTTTAAGTTCTAAGAAAGAAAGAAAATGTTGATCATTATTAAAAACTTGCCAGTTATTTGTATTATCAGGTACACTAGGTTGATGGATCATCTCAATGGTGAACTTATCTTGAGAGAAGTCAGGATGAGGTATTAGTAGTGACCCTGAGACTGGCTAGTGAATCATCCTTGGTATTCTTCTCCCTAGGTATCGCTTCAATGGAGAAAGCATCAAGAAATTCAATGGAGTCACACACCTGATTCCTGTAATGTTTCAACCTTCCATGTTTTCACCTGGAAGAGGTTTCTAACTTGCTTTACAATCAATTCCACATCCCCACGAGCTAGAATATTCTTCACACCTTGTTCTTTTGCCACCTGTAGTCCAAGAATGAGAGCCTCATACTCTGCTGTATTATTGGTATTTTCAAATTGTAATTTGAATGAGAAAGGATGAAGGCTTCCTTCAGGTGACATCAGTATGACACCAACTCTAGAACTAACTGAGGAACAACTTCCATCAAACTCTAAAATCCAAACACCATTAGAATCTTTAGGTGATACTTTGGGGAGTTGGATTTCTTTAGGAGACATAATCATGTAGTTTCCATGCCCCATATCCTCATAGCGTATTTGTGCTTTGGGATCATCCATTTTTTGTACAATATACTCAGACTGCTTCTCAGGAAGTAGCTTCTTCATTTGTCCCATTAACAGGTATGAGGGCATGTGACCAATCCATTTGGATTTATCCACCTACGTCCTTACAGAAGTTCCTGCTTAGCAACATCTCGTATGAAGGAGGAATATATACTACTAAGATGGTAGCCAAAAATTTCTTCTCAGGCAAAGTAGCAAAAGCCACTTGTGCATCTTTAATTCTTTCGACCAAGGGCACTTCCTTACTCTCCATAGAATAACAAGATCCATAAGTGCATGTGAGAGTCAAACCTAAGGCATGAGCTACTTTAGCAGGCATCACATTATCTGATGCTCCCGAGTCTATGATGTAATTACTAAGCCTATGGCCAGCTATAAGAAGTGTCACTATATAATGGTTTGATTTTTGTCACTGGGTGAGGTGACAACGGCTACCAGATTAGGCTATGGTGTAGCAGAAGGAGTGGGTAAAAGGCCTTTTGAAGTAGTTTTAGAATGGGAATTGACAAAGTGAATCATTTTAGCAAAGGCCTTAGGATGGGTTTGATAATATTTAGCTTTTGAGATTTGAACCTTAGTCTTTTTTAGGTGATCAATAATATCAAAAGACCTAGAAGTGGACGGGCTATCATCATTTAAAATCTTAGGTTTATCAATTTTAGGAGAAACGGAAATAAACTTTAGTAGATGAATTGTCAGGACTCACCTTTGGTGTAGATGAAATGGGGATAGGAGATCCTCCTTTTTACAATTATGGGGATGGTTGTCCGGCTGCTCTTTAGATTTATTGGTGGGCTGCATCACTTTATCCCTCTGATTTGTCTGCTCTCGAGTCATGACAACGTATGATTCGCTATTCATGTCTACTAATATTTCATCATAATCATCCTCATCATCAATGCCCTTAGTGGTGAAGAAATTAACTTGAGATCCCTCAAGTTTCATCTGCTTCATCATCAACCTCTTCAAACAAATTCCTCGCAATCTTCATTAACACCTCTTCATCTTCAGGTTCCTCAACTTCACAGGTTGCATTGACGGGAACTTTAATAGGAGGTCCTTCAAGCGCTAGCCTTGTTTGAGCAGCAAGGCAAACGATTTCTGGGCTGAAAAATTCCTCCTCTGGAAACATCTGCATAGGGAGCATGTTGAGCCAATTGTTTCTTAATGACAATGAGTTTCATTCGCAAGTTTTTGTACCAAGGGATCAGTATTAGGCTCCAGGGGTGGAAGAGGAGGAAGAAGCAGATTTTAGATTTAGAAGGATATCTCCTCAACTTCCCTAACATGATTAAATCATCTTCGACACTAACAACAAGAGTTTGATCTTCAGCTAATGTTGCGAGATTAGCCCTTCTTAGTGCATAGCTAACTTCAGGTGATTGAGCATTTAGGAAAAAACATTTTTGAATTTTATCTACAAGTCGAGTATTTGGCGGAATTTTGTTAATCAACCTGTTGAATCGGGCCACAAATTCTATCATGGGATCTTGTGAATCCTTCTTTATTTGATAGATTTGGGCTAGCAAGGCATGCACGTCTTCTGTTGGTTTGAACCGGTTTTCAAACCCAATTCTCATTGTATCCCAGTTGGTGATAGCACCGACCGGAAGATGATAGAACCAATCAACAACATTATCTTGTAAAGTCTCAACAAAAAGTCTTACGGGAGACATCTTCATGTTTAACTCCCAGAACTCTGCATGCAACTATAAAGGTTGCGATGTGTTCATCAGGATGCACTTTACCATCACCTTTGAATTTAGGGAAGTTCTTCCAGTTACCTCTGGGTAACTCATGCAAAGGCTGAGGAAGGGCAAAGGGGCCCGACACAATGACCCCCAGGGTCAGTGGTACCCACCATTCTTGGAAAAATGGATTGAAGAGGAACTGCAACACCAACAAGAATCCAAATCTCAAAGATTAGGACTGATTGACTCTAAAGGAATACCACCCGTAGGGATTCTATCTTGGACATGTGGAGTACTTGTTGAACGAGTCTTTCTATTTCTTGTTGAAGGGAAAGGAAAACCCTACTGATCCAAAAGTTGAAACTGAGAATCTTCAATACCAAGGGCCCTTCTCCCTCGAGTAAAATGTGGAGCCGCCAGATCAAAGGATGATCAATAATTACAGAATTGGAATTTCTTTTCCCCAGCGGAGAACTGGAATATTATTTCCCCAGCGGAGTCGCCAAAAACTATTGGTCATCAAATAGGACTTCACGAAGAGCAACTAGTCAGGGGGACAAGAAGTCCCTCCTCTTTAATGGGAGAGGTTCCCTTATTCAGAAACGAACCTATTTACACATATACAAAACATGATTTTCTTGTGGAACTTGGATATCTACGAAAGTGTTTTCTATAAGGATCATCAATTACAAAAGGACTGAGGAATGAGAAAACGAGAATGAGTAGAAAGGCACCATTTAAAATTATAGATGACAGAGTAATTCTTTATGCATGCGAAGGTATAGTGAATTGAAACAAGACCATTTGTATCATACTAATAAGATGAGAAATTTGAAAGACACAAAGTTCTATCAATAACATCTGTAAGAATACAAAGCTTCTTAATCATAACCCATAGACAAATGATCTTAACAAGATTAAAAGAAAAGCTTAGGGATAAAAGATATCAGATAGACGAAGAATGAAAAGCCCTTCTGTATTGATTTATTTATGATTTATTTACACTTTCAAAAAATAATCCAAGTTCTTCCTCTTTCCAAAATGGCGAGGAGAGGCCATTATATAGGTTTACAAATCAGTTACTCTCGGTAACTACTTCTTTTAACTAAAGATTAGTTTAAGGATTGCCAATCGTAATACCTCAACTAATTACAACAAATCCGAGAAAAATAATTGGAAGAGAAGAGAGGAATAAGGAGAAGAAGATAGGTGCTTATGACTGGGAGGGACCCCACTGACTTCAAAATACGCTACCTGAATCTCTTCAATGCCTCGGCTATGTCTCTGCCACGTGTATATTGATCAATTCACTCGAATCAGGGTTGAAATGAGCTCCGCACGAAAGCGCTGTATCTGCACATTGCACAGAGATTGGGAAACCACCAGCGAAAGCCAAACCACTGTCATGAATCATTTGTGTCATTGGCGTAGGGTTTGCGTCTGTCATCCTTGACCAAAAATCACTAAAGTTAAGATGACGAACTTTCACTGTCCCAGATATCGGGAACGACAGACTCTAGTGGTGAGATTTGTTCTTGCCCCTGAAATTTGATCTTCATGTTGGTAGTAATTCAGAGGGCGAAGCTGCAAGCTAGCCTTGGGAAGGAATTGTAGAGGAAAATGGATACACGTGTAGGAATTTAGATTGCAAAGGTTCGAACAAAAGATAGAAGGAAAGCAGTGTGCAAAACGCATAGGGGGTTCGCTCGTTATATAGCCCTTTAGGAGAGAGAAAGGTAATGAATGTGCATTTAATACATACTAATTTGAAAAGTAAGGTATTCGGGTAGAGCGGGAAAAATTAACACAAATAGCACTTTGGTTCATTTGGGACATGTGGGATGCGAAAGCCCGAAGTACGTGGCTCAGCCGATTCGGGCGAAGCGGGGAAAAGACGCACAAATGCTCTTGGAACACATCGGACAAAAGTACGTGAAGTACGCGGCTCGGCCGAATCAAACGAAAATGGAACAATTGGTCCAGGTGAACTTGGGACATTTGGGATGCGAAAGTGCGAAGTACGCGGCTTGGCTGAATTGGATGAAAATGGAACAATTGGTCCAGGCGAACTTGGCACATTTAGGATGCGAAAGCGCGAAGTACGCGGCTCGGCCGAATCAGAAGAAAATGGAACAATTGGTCTAGGTGAACTTGAGACATTTGGGACAAAAAGTTCCGACGGGCCCAAAAAAGAACAGACTTCGGGTGAACCGGCCCGATCGGGGGAATAGAGGGCCCAATTGAACTTGGGACACATGGGGACAAAAATTGTCCGACAGGCTCGAAAAAACACACAAACATGACCCAAAAACGTAGATTTCTCAATTTCTTTGGCATTTCACGTTATCAGTACAACAAAGAAAACACTTAAACTCAAAATTTTAAATTTTCACTTTCTTAAGAGCAGGGGAATTTTGAGTGGACAACAGCACCTATGCACCTTTTTGTACTTAGCCAATTTTTAGGGGCCCAATAGAGAAGGAAAAACATTCCAAATTGGAAAAATAGCTACTGAGTAGGAGAAATATGAATTCATATAAATTTCTAAGAGTTTCCAGATGTCTTCTCCTAGAGCTATGAGGACCTGCAAGGATTCAGTCCAAAGTTGGCACAACACACCATAGAACTGAATCCAGATGCTAAGCCCATCAGGTAGAAGCAAAGAAAAATTAACCCACACAATGATCCTCTTATGAAAAGGGAGCTAAACAACTTAATAGAGGCAAGCATTATATTTCCAATCAAACATTCAAACTGGGTTGCAAACTTGGTGTTGGTCAAGAAGAAGAACAAATAAATCAAGTTGTTTGTGGAATTTTGAGACCTAAATAGGGCATCTCTCAAAGACCACTACCCATTCCCTTCAATGGAGAAAATATTGTAAGTTGTAGCCAGCTCAGAAATATTTTCTCTCTTGGATGGATACTCGGGGTATAATCAAATAATGGTAAAAGAATATGACCAGTTCAAAATGGCTTTCACCACTAAGTGGGGCACCTAGGCCTACAGGAAAATGTTGTTTAGATTATCTAATGCAAGAGCCCCTTTCCAAAGGGTGATGGACATAGCATTCAAGGGGCTGTTAAATAAAATTTTACTCATCTATCTTGATGACATCACTCTTTTCTCAATAAATGCAACAGATCACCTCTTTCATCTAAGGCAGGTGTTTCAAATGTGTAGGAGATTGGGGGTATCATTGAATCCCAAAAAATGCATATTCTTAGCTCATGAAGGTAAGATCATTGGCCATGTTGTGTTAAATGAAGGATTGACGATTGACCCAAAAAGAGTTGAATCCATTCGAGCATTGCCATTGCCAAGTCATAAGAACGCTCTTTAAAGATTCTTAGGAAGGGTCAATTTTATTTGCAGGTTTGTACCAAACTTTACCACTCTTGTTAATCCAATAACATTGATGTTATAGAAGAGCATGGAATTTAAGGGGATAGCTTAGGTAAAATCAAGTTTTGAGGCTATCAAAGAGGTTATATCCCAGGCTCCAACTCTCGTCAATATAGACTTCTCTAAGGACTTCATGTTCTATGCCTTTGGTGGTGGGGATGTAATTTTTACAATCCTAGTACAACAAAAAAAGAGGGATCTGAATAACTAGTTGCCTTCTTCAGCCAAGGTCTAGAGGAATATGAAACTAGGTACTCTTTCATTAAGAAGCATGTTCTTGCAGTGATCAAGATCTTAAAGAAATTCAAGCACCTAGTCTCAAACAACAAGATCCAACTACTAGTTTCCCATGTGGGAGTCAAGGACTTGCATTTGAACAAGTATCTGAATGAGAAACTTGTAGGATGGATTACTCGTGTTATGGAATATGACATTGAAATCAAGGTCACTAAGTTGTTCCATGGGAAGGTATTATGTGAACAGCTAGCCTCGAGTCAACAAGTTAACACAAGTAATGAGAATGAAGTTATCTTGGTTCTACAGGATAGTCAAGAATAAATAAATTATAACATGCCTATTTCTTGTTGGACTATAATATGATGCACTTCCTACATACATGCCCATGCCCTCTATAAATGAAAAAAGCAAAGAGGAGGTACTTCACATTACAAGCCCTTCCATATGTGCTTGTTGATGGTGTTTTTTTTAAAAGGGACATCAATGGTGTTCTATTGAGGTGTATTCGAACAAATAAAATTGAGATATTGTTATAAGGGTTTCATGATGGAGAAGCTGGAGATCATTTTGCTTTGTGGGTAACAACTCTCAAGATAATGAAGGAAGGTTACTATTGGCCCACAATGTTTAGTGACTGCTATATACGGATCAAAAATTGTAAGAAATGTGTGTTCTTCATAGGCAAAGAAAGATTATCAGCACTTCCATTGCACCTAATTTCAGTTGACCATCAATTCATGTAATGGGGATTAAACTTCATCAAGGTCATCAATCCAAATTCAAACCAATGCCATAAGTGTATTTTGACAACAATAGACTATTTCAGCAAGTGGACCAAGGTAGTAGCACTTAAAGAAGCAAACAATTCTAGCATACTAGACTTTTATGAAGGAATAGTGACTAGGTTTGGAGTATTGGCCACTATCATATCAGAAAATGCATTGGTGTTCCTAGGTTCCAAGATCATAGAATGGGCTGTTAAGAATGGAATCTACTTGAGCACCTCTTTAAATTATTACCCACAAGGTTATGGACATGCAGAGTCCAAAAACAAGAATTTTTTACGAATCATCAGGAGGAAGCTCGATGAAAAGCAAAGGACATGGCATAAAAATATCAAATCAGCCTTGTGGGCTGATAGGATCACACCAAAGAGGTCTACATTTAATTCCCCTTACAAGCCGGTCTACAAGAAAGAGGCAGTGTTTCCTATATCATTAGAACTACCTGCATTGGAGCTCATAAAGTAGTTAGAGTTGTCTAAGTTTGAACCAATGGAGGCCATGTATGCAGAGCTAATGGAATTGGAAGAAATTTAAGAACATTCAATTCAAATGGCGGAGAAATATGAAGCCTTAGTCAAAAGATGGTTTGATAAAAAAGCAAGTGCAAGGACCTTTCAGGAAGGGGACTTAGTTCTAAAGTAGGATGCAGATCGAGAAAAAATAGGAGGGCATTCCAAGTTTGATGCCATTTAGAGTGTACCCTACATGGTCACGGGATGTAAAAGTAGCAATGCCTTCCAATTATCTACCTTGGAGGGAGAGGAGCTTCCAATTTCGGTTAACAAAATCTATCTTAAACATTGCTACTGATAGGAAAAATTTCAAACTTTTATATATTAGTTTAGGAGTTCTAATTTCTCCAAGTGCTTGTAGCACATCGCCTTGTTTTATTTTAGTTTTCTTTTGTAGTATTTTTTTGTGCACTCTCTACATATTCTATTTAGAATGTGTCTAACATTTTTTGTTTGTACATAGTTGTGCCCTTGTTGCTCTTGTAATTTCAAGTTTCAGGCAGATTTTGGTGATGAAGCAACTAGTCCTCAACCAGAGGTTTCTTTTGAAAAGAATAAATCCCATAGTGCCCCAGAGGTTGGAAGTTAGTTTTTTCAAGTGACAAGATAGTTCTGGAAATAAATATGACTCCATGCCCAATGGATCCCCTAAGGTCACTGATCTTCATGATCAAGTAGGCAGATCATCCCGTAGGTCACCAATTGTTATCTATTTTACCCCTGGTAAAATAGACAACTTGGAAGAATGGGTTCAGAACTGGACAATGATTCATGGATCAATCTAGAATTATACAGTTGGGTTTTTAAGTGTTTAGATCATTGCGAATGTTTCAGGGAAGTTTCAGAGGTCTTGGGGCCATCCATCAGAAGTACGTTTTTGGGCCTTAAGGAGTTTGTAGTGTGAAAGAGGACCTAAGATTCAATGGAAGATTCTGATAGTCGTGTAAGGAATTATAAGTCTAAAAATGTTCCTTTGGAATTCATCTTTTATTTCCTACATGGTGGAAAATACGAGACATATTGAAACATCATACACTTCCCAAGGTAGTTATTTCTTCTGGCGTACGACCAAAAATCCCGAGAGAGATGGAGCATTTTCTAGTTGATAAAGTCCAAATTTGATCTTAATACCACCACCATTATATTCAATTGGTTTTTTCCATGCAAAATCATATAAAATTTTGACCAAAAACTCATCTAAGAGCTCAAGTTATCACCTCTAGAAGTTGGTCGACTGGAGGTTGAACGGGTCATGGTTGGACGGGTCATGTTTGGATGGCAGGGGTTTGGATGGGTCAAGGTTGGACGGCTGGGAGTTAGATGCCAAGGGGTTGGTTGGGTCACATTTTTTTATGTTTTTGAATGGTTTTTGATGCCCGTCGTACCCATCACACTTACACGACATCATGTTTGGACTGTACGGCCAGGTTGGAAGAGTTATGGAGGTTGGATGGGTCAAGGTTGGATGGTTGGGGGTTGGACGCCCAGGGGTTGGCTGGGTCACATTTTTTTATGCGTTTGAATGTTTTTTTATGCCCGTCAAACCTGTCACACTTGCACGACATCATGGTTGGATAGTACGGCCAGGTTAGACTGGTCATGGTGGTTAGATGGGTCATGGATGGTCAGCTGGGGGTTAGATTCCCAAGGGTTGGTTGGATCACATTTTTGATGCATTTGAAGGGTTTTTGACACCCATCACACCCCTGATATTTACACAACACACAGGTTGGTCGGGTCATGGTTGGACGGCATTGATGGATGAGTTACAAGCCTCACAAGGGTAGGTGAATGAATGACATCCCAACAACCAAAATTAATGAGGCATGGCACCCACGACCACTCTTACAGGAAAAGTACCAAAATAGATGGTTTCCCATATCTCTTCAAAGCATCATGTTGGTTGGTGAACCAATTTTCCCTATATATTGTAAAATTCACCTCATTTTGATGGGGATGTTTCCAAAAGGAAAAAGAACTATGTCAAAATTATTCCAAAGCTATTGTGAGCTAAAGGCCTCAAATTTGGGATTATTGTAAAGAATTTTTTCTTTTGCATGTCTCTGAGCAATAAAATTCATGTTTTGTGGCCATTTTCTCCCTATCTTATATGAGTTTCATCTCTTTCCTGTGATTATATTTAATGTAGCATTCCCATTTTAAGACTTTAGAAACAAGGGAAAATTTTTTTTTATAATAATGTTCTCTATTCTAAATAATCATAATTTAAAACACACATTCCATGCCAATCAATCTCATAACATATTCAACCATATGCAGCTATAATGACTCGATGAAATACCGATCTCTCATTTCATGACTTGGTGAAACACCAATATTTCATGTTAAATCATTGATTTGTATATTAGGTATACTTGGTTCTCATACCCTTTTTAGGGTGTTAAGTTTTCTATTTAAGATGCCTATCTAAATACTTGTTACCAATATTCATCTGAAATCTCACTTCTTAAAAACGAGGTGACATAGGATCTAACATAACCACAACTTGTGATACTTTAGCCAAAGATTTACAACATACTATTCATGTTAATATTTCTAGATGGCATACTCATCGAATGGAATACTTCTTTCACCCCACTTAATTTGTTATCTAGAATTGTCTTCACTGACTCCCATCAGTCCACTTGATCAAGGTTAAACCCTAACCAAGTTTAGTCAACATAGTCTAGGGCATAAGGCTACTCACAATGACTAAGGGTACATAGACATACTCAATCGACCTAAGTCGATTGTGTGTGTCTAGTTATCCTATGTTGTCCAGGGTTTCCCCTAACTCTAGATCATACTTCTAACCTAACCTAGGATATAACTAATATCAAGTTTCAGTTTATGTAGATCTAGATGATTCAACTCTGAAGGCAAAATTTACAGCATGTCAACTGCAACATACTATCCTCATGAAGACGTAAGTCTTCACAAAGGTATGGTGCTATAGTTGCAATGTGCCAACATTTGACAGAGTATTCCCATCTAGATGTACATGCCCAAGAAATAATTTAATTACTTAATTTCTTTCATTAATTACATTCTAATCACGAAGTAGCCCATGTTGAATTCCTAGTTTTATTACGATCAATTAAGGTTGTCAGCAATAAATGAATTTTAAATGCTCTGTAGAAACATCAGGATTTCCTTTTATTCATTAGCTTCCTAATTTAGGACACCATTTACAAACAGAAACAACATACAAATAATATGGTATACATAGTTAACCTAACCATGACTTAACTTGTTTAAGTTCTGAATCATATTCTTATTAATAGAATTCATTGAAATGAAGTATACTATTTTATATTTATAGACAACCTATCTTTTGTTTCATTCAGTTTAAGGTACAAATCAAGAGTAAGTACCTCTTCCTCTTTCCAATATGACATTAGGTTTAAATTCCCAAGGATTCTAAACAAAATTATTATCATTTCATCAAATAGTTGTCTTTCTTGTTCTTATTAATAATTAGGGTTCATTGTAACCTCTTAACATTATACAAGTTATCATAATGGATTTTATCTTCCATTGACATTATTTTAAATAACCATAGAGATTTAATTAAGTGATCAACCATTAATGCTAACCGAATAAGTTGCATTTAAATAAAGGAATAGGTATCTAATTACCTTACCACCTAGTTCATTTTATTTCAACCCAAAAGTGGTTCAATTCTGAAGTATATAAATAAAAGAATAGAGATAAGAATATCACTGATAATCACTAATTATGTAAAAGAATAACACATTAAGTACAGATAAACCCACAAATATTTTCCATTTCTCAAGGAGGAATTCATACATTGCAAGTACCAATACTTTAGACATCCTCAGTGTCAAACAGCAATGATAAACCCTATGAAATTACAACTTTCCTCTTCCAAAAATACATTTAAATAATGAATCATATTTCCCATAAGGGAGCTAGTCTTTTGATAAGAAAAATTAACCTCATAAAATATCTTGTCTCCTTTTTACCACTTACGAAGTCCATCTATGGATAAAATTTTATAGCACGGGTTAGTTCGGTGAACTAAGCATGATAAGCACTAAGCATTAAAATAATATGCTTTCAACTAACTATTTCATAAAAAGAACTTTGTTTTCATGAAACAATTAAAGCATTTAAAGAAAGAAACGTCCAAGAAATACTCAGACATAAGAGGGAGAAACAAAATATATTCCATATCCACACTAAGAGGAGATCATGAAGTAATCAAAATCAGTGTTCGGCCTATGATTTCATTAAAATAATTATTTCAGATAAGATCACCAACCGCATTTCAAATACTATTATGTATGATTCAATCTAGATTCATTAACTGAAAAGAAGAAGATATTAACTCTAATATTCATATAAATAGAATTACTTTTAAGGAAAAATGCTTCAAATTACACAACATTAACTTACTCCATCCTAGGATATTTAATTCCAAGCTTAAATAACTTTATGATAGAAATTAGGATAAACCAGCAACATCTTAAAGTAAGAGTTTCTTATTTGAGAGACTAAATCCAAGTTCAAAGTCAAAATCTAGCCTAAATTTAGTATTAACATCAACAGGTTTGACAAAGGATAGATTTAGTGTGCATGCACCTGGAATTATTCACACATCATAACAATTACAACCCTACCAATGTATCAGTCAAGGATAAGAAAGTAAGGATTTAACCACTAACTACTCAACCCACAAATCTATCAACGTAATACTAATTGAACAAGTCAGCTCCTTATGCAAGAGAAATGTAGATGAGAGAATGATCAAAAAAGAGAGAAAGGATCAATCTATATATGCCTTCCAAGTTCAAAAAGAATGGTATTAAAAATATTTAACTCAGAAAAGAGAAAAATGATGACAACAACTAATGATGAGATAAGATATCATTATTCCTTCTTATAAAGTGGTATACATACCAGAATATAAAATGGAACTGGTGGAGACAAATATAATGAATAAAAACATTCAATTCTAATAACCACCAAGAACTATTCAATATTACAAGATATCTAATATTGGACATGAAAGTCAAAAACTAAAAGATTAATAATTTTCCCCAACATACAAATGAGAACATGATAACTAGAAGCGCAAAGGCTACTAAAATAAAAATGTTGATTCATATGCTTTTAATTAAAATAGCATCTGAAACCAACAAAACCAATAATAGAACATAAAAATCATTCCAAATGTTAGTAGCATCAACTGAGAATTTCTTCTAGTTCTCCCAAGCAAAGAGAGATAGAGTAACATTGAAGTAGATTACCCTTATGCTGCCACAATTTCCTTTCAAGTTCAAATCACACAAGCTTACCCATCCCTTGATGGTAAAATGGGAAAGAAAGTGAAAACAAGATTTAATAGTCAAAATTTTCCAATCAAGCCTACCCAGTCCCATATATCTCCAAAGAACCAATGGAACATACTATAGGTTGAAGGAGAAAGAAACCAAATAGATTCGACCACAAGGAGAAAAAAAAAACATTGACAAGACCCCAAGTTAGGTGCCCAAAGGAAGAATAGCCAAACCAAAAATGTTTCAACCCTTTTTCCTAAAGAGAGATAGGATTGAGGTACTCCACAGTTCAACCTAGATACCTCATTCCAACAGTATTAACTATACATCGAACTTAAATGAAAAGAACCAATTAATCCCAACAAAACAAAACCAAATACAAACTCATTTGTTTACCAAGAACAAATTTCTTTTAATGAAGATGTTTAGGAAAAAGTACAACTTAATGGGTAGAGTTTATCATGCCTGATAGAGCTTCCTTTTGATGTGCTAATTATTTCTCAGCCAAGCCTCAATAGTTTCCTTCTTTTTCCAAATGACCTCCAACTCCAATATTTCCACTTTTTTGTATACTTCCATTAGAAGGATCCAAAAATAACTCAAGTATTGCCAAAAATACAGCAAGATCAAAAATATAACTACTGGTTCAAATAATCAAAAACCCCCATGCAGAGTGAAAATTGAAGATTTTAAACCAAAGATCAAATAAACTTTCCAAAATATTCCATTCCTTTCTCCTAGGTGGTTTCTTTAACATAACCGAGATCAATTGATGCAAAGGACTGTTATTTTTCCCTCCTATCTCTACACACCACTACCATCCAAATTTGGCAAGATTCCCATTTAAAAGTTCCATGTAATTTTCTATTTAGTGGTGATGCCAACTAGACATCCCCTAAATCCCAATGCCCCACCAAAATTGGCAGCCCTATGATATTAAAATTCAAAATCAATTCCCATCAATGCCTTGAAAATTGACGTAAAAAAGTAAATACTAACTTGCCATTTTCCAAGTGGTCAATAGGTGTGTTATCCCAAATTCCCCCCCCCCCAAAATGTGGTCAAGACAACCCCACACATAAGGAAATTATGAAGGGAACGACTCAGACCCGCGAGCTTGCATTCCAAAATGAGGCAAAGGAAAATGTCAAAGTTTGGGCCCGAGTCAAAGGAAAACCGAGGAGTCAAAGGAAAATATTAGAGCGCACCTCCCCAGCCAACAAAAGGGTGCCACGTGTCCAATCGGAGAAGCTCGGCTGCAAGATTTTTCTGTGTTTTACGTTCTCACACAAAAGGGGCAAAAGATAAATTCTAAAGCTGCAGGCCCGATTTTCGTTCTAGTAAGGCTACCACGTGTCCCATATCAAAAGGGGACCCATTCTTCAAGTTTTTTTCCCATCCATTTATACGGACCCGATACAAACTTTGAAGGGGCATATCTTTCAGCTCAGGGCTTGAAATATTGCAAATCTGACATCGTTGAAAAGATCTAGACCGTGAACATGCCATGAAGGTCTGAGACTTTAATATTGAGGAGGTTATGTAAAGGAAAATGGAGGAAATGTCTTCAGGCCTTCAATACAAGATCAATCTGTCTCAACAACCAGATCAGATTCGATCTATTTCCGTCGTTTCCTCTTCTTTCAAGGTGTTGAACAAAGGATTGATGCAGTAGAGACAAATTTGGGGCTAGATTTTATCAGAAGCATTAATAGTAGTGGTTGCGTTCTAACCTACTTTTCCCACTTCTCTCTCTCTTTCTTCTCTCCTATCAAATCTATAAATATGGGGGTAGTATTCATTGTAAAATTTGTTTTTCATTCTTCTTCTTTGCCTCCCCTCTTCTTTTCTTCCCCAGGGTCGAAAAATGGAGTTTGAATCTCCTCCCCTGCTCTATAAATGGTGTTTTTTGCCTCTTGCTCGTGTATGATGCTTTGTGAAAATTTCTGAAGCAATAAAACTCATTTTTTTGATACATTTGTCCATCCTTCACTTGTTTTCATTACATCTTCTTGCCTCTCATCATTCCAAAGTATTATGTGCATGTTTTGGATGTTTCATTTACAGATCTGGGAGCTGTGTTCATGGGGATTGAAAATGGAGTTCTGTGTGAATCTGACATTTGGTCTGAAATGCTGTTGTCCATCCTCTCCATTGCTCACCTCACCTCCCTTCATTTCATGGTCATTTTGATAGATGATCAACACTTCCCTTTTCTTGGTGTTATCACCTCGTTAGTGTAGGATTCCCCTCTTTATGCACTTTCTCTCTCCTTGGTCCCTTGTAATTGTTAGATTAGGAGTAGATAGTCACATTTCCTTCCTTAGAACTAGTATAGGATTAGGATTAGGAAGAAGAAGTTAGATTTC
Organism: Taxus chinensis; assembly: GCA_019776745.2. Lineage (NCBI taxonomy): Eukaryota > Viridiplantae > Streptophyta > Pinopsida > Cupressales > Taxaceae > Taxus > Taxus chinensis. Next base: position 333,025,951 of record CM034146.1, read on the forward strand.
ACTGGAGGGCCATCTCAAGTCCGCAAGTCCCATAACTTGAGAGATAGTCCCATGTTATGCAATCACACCAAATGATTCTACCTTAGAAAAGTAGATCCATAAATCATCTGGGGGTGCTATGATTTTGCATTAATAGTTTTGGCGAACTTGGTGGGATAGGTCTGAAGCACCTTACCACTTTAGTTCATCATGTTTGATGTGCTCCTGGTGAAGATTTCAGCCTTTGGAGGCACTTTCAAGCACATCTAACGACTCCATCTGCTCAAAAACCCATTCTCTGAGTTGTAAACCTTTTCCATCCATTTCAACTCATTTTCATCCATTTTCTTCTTCCACCTCTTTCATTTTCCCCCATTCCATGAGGTTGTGCAATCACAACTTCATTCCCTTCATGGAACTCACACTTATAGCAATGCATTCCACCTCCAATGTATTTCCTAACTCCTCTAGATCAGCATTATAATCAGATCCAGGACCATTATGCTTACCCATATGAGCATAGTCAAAGTTATTTTGGCCATGGATCTTATCAAGAACAAGGGGACGCATATGAGGGTGATAGTTATGCAAAGGATGTTGACCTGCTAGAGAAGATTTAAAAAATGGAGGTTGGCCTAGTTCAACTTAGGACAACAGTTCAAATGAGGGCATTTGAGATTGGTTGCAGGGAACCTTTTCCTTGGGAAGGCCCTTTTCCAAGACACTACAGCCCTCAGGAGAAGCTAGACTTCATGATTTAAATGCTACCCTAACTTGCACAATGGACAGTAAAGATAGAGGCCTATAAACTTGGTGTCAGGAAGCCTTGTCAATGGGTAAATCCTACACCATTATCTGATAAATTGCTCTCTACTCCTCAAGCAGCACCATCTCAATTTGGGCTTTAATTTCCAAGCTTCCCATTGAATGTTTCCCTAAGTGTGCAACCATTTCTCCATCCCCTATTCTTCCACCTTATATCAGTTCTTTTGTCCTTTTCCCTTCCAAACAGTCATCCCCTCTGAACAAACAAGAAGTTTCATCTCCCTTCCCACCACAAACAATTGCAAAGATGGTTAAACCTCAACTCGCCACTCATCTTGCTTTCCTAAGCCCATGTTGGGAAGAGACTAAAGGAGAACACCAAGAACAGGAGCCCAATAGAAAAGAAATGACAGACAATCTGAAGAGTTGGGTTGTCAAGATTGGGTTTACAAAGATCCCCTTGATGTTTAAGCCTATAGAGGAGGCAAAGGTTGAAAACTCAATGGTGGTTAGGACTAGTTTTGTTGTAGTAGAAGAAGATAAAGGAAAGGAAGAAGATCAGTTATCAAGTTACTCAGAGTGTAGTGTCCATAATGGCACTTTGTTTGAGAGAAATGTTGATCCAATTTGAAGGTTTGCACAATCAGCCAATGAAGAGGAAGAACAATCAGATCAAAGCTCCAATTCGGAAGCAAGCAAATGGAAGAGGACCAAATCAGATTCTTCCTACTTCATCTCCCTTCAGCAGAAGAAGAAGAGCATCATTGATAATTTCATGCTTTATTTCAAACTTCAATGTTTGAACCCATGATGGAGGATGAACCATACACTTTTAGAAGCTCTAAGATACCATGTGTAGAACAGGCTACAGAAGAACCTTCAATTCTTCCTTCAACAATGTCATCCCTTTCAAGCTCTGATGTTGAAGAAGATTGTTTGATCTTTCAGGAACTTCGAAGTTCAAGAGTGAAGGGAGCCATTCATGATCTCACCTTACCAAGCATCATGGACTGCTACCATGGAGGACAAGATTTAGGAATAGCATCCTACACTTCATAATGGCCCTCTGGAACCAAGATTGGAAGACATGACTCTTCCATGTTCTTCACAAAAAGAGGAAGGGAAAGAGCAAAATATTTTCACCACTTCTTCTACACCATCCACCTAAGAAGGTCCACAAGAAGACTCCATTTTTGGAGTTGAATTTCATAGAAATGGGCACATCCAAAGGATCAAACCATGCCCAATTAGGTACTTGGCTTCATTGAAGCTAAAGGAGAAACCAAAACTAGTTATGCCTACTTGAGCACATGAAGATTAGCATCAAAGTACCAAGGGTCAGCATCAATAGCTCCAGGAGTCCAATGCAAGTCAGCTTGAGGAGCTATTTTCCATTAATGTTGATACCTTGATGATTTATGTGGAGGACCAACTTATTGTCATTTTTTCACTCATCTAACCAACCATGTTCAGTGCTAAATCAGTTGCATGGTTGTTGTTTTTGAGGAAGGGAAGTTATTTCTCCCTGCCAGTTGCAAGTTTTGTTTGAGTTCCATTTGCTCTTAGTTAAAGTAGAGTAGGTAGGTTTGTTTTCAGCAAAAGAAGTGATATTTCACACTCTACATGTTCCATTTGGATCACGTATAATTTTTCAGTTTGTACATAGTTTTTGGTGTTGTTGTTTTGCTCTTACACAGTGCATTGTAATGGTTTTTAGTGAAGATAAACTCCAAGTTTCAATGGGTTTCCAAGTGGCTCAGAGGTCAGGATTTCAAAGTTCAGATCAGAATCAATTTATCAGGAAGACTCCATGCCTAATGGATGTTTCAAGGCCACTGGTCTCTTCATCTAGCAGGTAGATGTCCCCATGAGTCACCAAATTTTTATCCCCAATTCCCCCTAGAAAATTTGGTCAAGATAACCCCACACATAGAGAAATTATGAAGGGAGTGACTTAAACCCATGATCTCACACTCCAGAATGAGAAAAATGAAAAATTCAAAGCGGGGAGTCAAAGGAAAAGATTAGAGTGCACCTCCCCAGCCAACAAAAGGGTGCCACGTGTCCAATCGGAGCAATGGGGCCGTGGGAGTTTTCTATGTTTTGCATTCTCATGCAAAGGGGGAAAAAGATAAATTTTGAACCCGTAGGCCTGATTTTTGTTCCAGCAAGGCTGCCACATGTCCCATATCAAAAGGGGACCCATTCTTCAAGTTGTTTTCCCATCCATTTGTACAGACCTAATACAAACTTTGAAGGGGCATATCTTTCGGCTCAAGGCTCAAAATATTACAAATCTGACGCCATTGAAAATATCTATACCATTCCCACACCATGGAGGTCTGAGACTTTAATATTGAGGAGGTTAGGTAAAGGAAAATGGAGGAAATGTCTTCAGTCCTTTAATGTAGGATCCATCTGTCTCAACAATTAGATCGGATTTGATCTATTTCTATCGTTTCCTCTTCTTTCAAGGCACCAAACCAAGGATTGATGTAGTAGAGACGGATTTGGGGGTAGATATTATCAGAAGCATTAACAATAGTGGTTGAGTTCTGACCTTCTTTTCTCGCTTCTCTCTCTCTTTCTTCTCTTCGATCAAATCTATAAATACGAGGGTAGTATTCATTGTAAAAGTTGTTCATTCTTCTTCTCTACCTCCCCTCTTATTTTCTTCCCAAGGTCGAAAATGGAGTCTAGACCTCCTCCCCTACTCTATAAATGGTGTTTTTCACCTCTTACTCATGTATGATGCTCTGTGCAAATTTCTAAATCAATAAAACTCATTTTTATGATGTGTTTGTCCATCCTTCACTTGTTTTCATTGCATCTTCTTACCTCTCATCATTCTGGAGTATTCTATGCATGTTTCAGACATTTCAATTGCATATCTAGGAGCTGTGTTCATAGGGATTGAAAATGGAGTTCTGTGTGAATCTGACATTTGGTCTGTGATGTTGTTATCCATCCTATCCATTTCTCACCTCACCTCCCTTCATTTCATGGTCATTTTGATAGATGATCAACACTTCCCTTTTCTTGGTGTTATCACCTCGTTAGTGTAGGATTCCCCTCTTTATGCACTCTCTCTCCCCCTGGTCCCTTGTAATTGTTAGATTAGGAGTAGATAGTCACATTTCTTTCCTTAGGATTAGTATAGCATTAGGATTAGGAAGTAGAAGTCAGATTTCACCAGAGGGCCATCTCAAGTCCACAAGTCCCATAGCTTGAGAGATGGTCCCATGTTATGCAATCACACCAGATGATTCTTCCTTAGAAAAGCATATCCATAAATCATCTAGGGATGTTTTGATTTTGCATTAACAAGGTGTTTTGTTAGGTTTAGAAATAGTTTAGGTTAGAAATTTCTTAGGTTAGAAATAAACCTTAGTTCCTAAGTAAGTCTCAATTACCATAGATTATAATCCAACTTAATAGATAACATTGCAACTTAGGTTAGGGTACCCCTTTAGTAATCTTATTATTAGGTCTACTATTCCTATGTGTTATAGAGAGTTTAAACAAATACAAAATAAGTCACATTCAAGCACACCTTCCATTTCCAAATGCCAAGCGAACAAGGTGAGCAGATAAAAAGACTGAGGCATACCTTGGATCAATGGAATTGATCTAAGGTTTTGATGTTTACATGTAATAAATTAAGTCTACATAGAACAAATTCATCACATTCCTAAAGGTGAATTTTAAGCTATGCCAAGAGATGAATGGAATTATTTTCAAGTAAGCAGAATTCACAACCAGAAATGACTCTTTTTAACAAATAAAGGATTATCCTTTGCAAACATGATTTCCTAAAATCATCAGAGTACTTCCTCCTAAAACAGATCACCTGTCAATATTTGTAAAGTCAAGAGTGGAATTCATCACCATAACAGCCAGGTCAAAGATGTTACATTTGTGAGTATATTGTGCATGTATCTATATCCTTCTAGGGTTTATAGTTTGTTGTGTTTTACGAACTTAGGGAATTGATTTTTTTCTTGGACTGTGGCGTTTCTACCAAACTTCTCCTTCTCAGTTTCTCCCTATTTTTCACTCTTTGGGATTGTCCCATCTTTTCTTGGTGCATCACCTTCACTTAGGGTAGTTTTTATTTCATGTATATTTCTATCCATGTCTCCTTGGAAAACATTAGAATAGGATTATTTTAGCTTTTCATTATCTATACTTTGGAGAATTTGGCACTAGGTTAGAGGAAGAAGTCATATTTCTCTGGAGGATTATCCTACTTACAAAATCTCACACTACAAGATAATCCCATGTTATACAGGTTGCACTGGTTGCCTTGTACACAAAATCACAAGCAATCAGAGGTGTTGTAATTTTACATCAACAAGAATCTCTTGTAAAAATTATCTTTTTATATTCATCCTTTTCAGCATGCTCAATGGTTCGTCAGTGGGTTATTCATACCATTCAGAAGGAAACTTTCATATAAGACCTTCATAGACCCACATGAGGCCTTAGAGCTTGTCTTATGTGTTGAGGTCATGGGAAGCATGGACACCGAAGTAAGTCCATTTCTTGAAGCTCACATTGCTGCCATGGAAAATTAGCTAGAGAAACTATCTACAAACTCAGCACATGAGGCTTGTAAAGGCTTATGGTGCATGGATTATGAGGTAAAAGGGCATACAAAGAACATTTGTCCTCAGAGATCAGTACGTGCCATGATGGTAGACTATGATATTTTCTATAGAGATCATGATGTAAGTAGGTGCCTGCTATTTTAGCATGTGATCCATAAAAATTTATCTTGCTATTGCAAAATTTACACCTCTACTACTCATGACACTAAGGATTATAGATTGATTGACCAGATACATGATGTCATTGATATTGGCATGCATAAGGCTAGTATTAAAAGTATTTTCAAGGATTAGGGTTATCATTATGAAGGCTACATAGATGAAGGGATTCACAAAAGAGGCCTTCGTGGAGGATTTAGAGGTCACGGAAATCACAGAGGTGGAAGAAGTGAGTTCCCACATGGAACTTTTTACAACTGTGGGTCTATAGAACACTATAAGTGCAAATGTCCCAATCTGTTACAGTACTCTTAGTGTGGGAAGAAGCACAAATATGAGGAATGCCCAGAGTTGTTTTAAGACATGAGATATAAAAATAAAAAGGATAAAGGCATTGAGATGATAAGTGTGAAGAAATCTAACCCACAGTGGATGTCAAGAGTGGTGCATGAGTCAGAGGTGAAACCTATACTAGTGACAATGTGAGTTGAGTCTACACACACCAGGGATATACCAAAGTAGAAACCACTAGTCATGAGAGAATAAGTGGTCCGTTTAAAGTATCAAGACCTTTCTCATCAAAAGGAAGTTTATCATGAGGCCATGGATGTGATCCAAAGCCTACAAGGAGAGATCAAGTGCCTAAAGGACTATTCATGGCAGTTAGAGAAAAAGAAGAGCACTAAGGCTCCATAGACGGATCTAGATGAATTCAAGGAGGTATCCATAATGTTAAGGAAAGAAAATATCATCCCTCTAATAGTAAAATGGCCATGTGAGAAAGTATCACATACTGGAGGAGAGTGCGAGTGGTAGGTCTTGCACGGTAACCTTCCCCCGCACAACATTGACTATGATAAGGAGATTACATTGAATGCAGTGGTTAATGGATAGCTCATGAGAAATATTCTAATTAACACATATGTGGAAGTAAATGTTCTCACCTTAGATACATGGAATCAAATGGGAAGGCCCCCATTACAACCATCTTCAAATGTGTTCCATATGGCTAATAAGATAAAGGAGCTGCACATTAGTGTTTTAAAGGATGTTATTATCACTATCCAAGGGGAAAAATTAACTGGAGATTTCAAATTCTTGGCGCTTACTGAGGTAGACAACTTTCCACTGTTATTGGGGTGCCCCTGGTGCTATAAGAATAATGTTGGCTTACATTTCAATAAGGGATATATAATTTTTTAGAACAAGGAGGAATGCTTTATCATCCCTTTAACAGATGGAAATTCAACACCCTATATTGAACCCTTGGGAGAAGAATATCTAGACAAAATCTATGTGTGCACTATAAGAGCCTCTGAGGTTGTTCATCCAAAAGAAGGAGTTATTAAGTGGGAAGACGCTCAATTTTTAAGTGATACCACTATTGTGGCATGTGATAATTGGGTACACAGGACATATGAGTTAATTGGATGTCAATTAAGAGGCTCTGTTACAAAATTAACAAAGGTGCACCCACTCAGGAACCTGGGAGGAAAATATTTTTTAAGTTACATTGGGAAAGGAAACCTTGATGTTTTCCTATGAAAAATGGAGACTGAGTGGAGATGTGAGATCGAAATGAGAAGTATTTTTATCTACACTTTACACAGGACCACAACACGTTGGTGGGTGACTCATCAAGACAATATTTTAGAGTTTCCTAAAGTGAGGATTGCATTCTCTGTTAGATTTATCCATAGTAATATGCCTACTAAAATTTATGGCTATAATGGAATGGAATCCACCTAAGAACATGTTCAGAAATGTGAAAATGTGTGGATGGGAGGCATGAAATATTTACCTCCTTCCCTATGGGTGTACAAGTTTTATTCCACACTACAGGGGTTATGCACACACATGGTATATTCATATAGAGCTATGAATTCATTCAGGGAACTGGTGGGATTTGACGGTTGACCTAATTCAAACCTTTGAGTATTAAAGTACTAAGCCATTGATGAATGAGGAGTTGCGAGTTGTTAAGCACCTAACTATGGGGCATTTTTCCATGGTGGAGGATAGAATATTGGATTTTTTGGGAGATCCTAACTTAGAAGTGCACTTCGATGAGGAATATTCAGAGGAAGTATAACTTGAGTGCACTTACATGGAAAAGAGAAAGGGAATTTGGTCTATGTGATTGATGGTGAAGAAGTGGAGAACTTTGATGTTAACCATATTGTGGGTACATGGGAGGTAATGGATAGTGTTGATGAACAAGTGCATGCCTATCATGAACCCTTGAAAACTAAAAATGTTAGCATTGGCTTGGATGCAGAACCTAAAAAAGCTACTATTGGTGATTACTAGTCAAAAAGGGAGGTTTCAAAGATTATTGATCTATTGCATGAATTTTAGGATTTTTTTCCACATGGTACCATGATCTTAAGGGATTTCACCACTCTTTAGGAGAGATGTGGATTAAACTGAAGGATAGAATGCACCCAATTTATAAGATACCTTACCGAATGAATTTGAATCTACACATCAGGGTCAAGGAGGAGATTGACAAGATGATCACATCATGCATAATTAAAGTTGTTGAGGAATTAGAATGGATAAGTTTGATTATCATCATCATTATAGATATTTGAATGCAGTATGTGTCATTGACCCTTTTTCTAACCCCCTTCATTGAGGATATCCTGAAAGGAGTATCTAGGCGTGAGATTTATTCTTTCATAGATGGATTATGAGGATATCATCAGGTTATAATTGTAAAGGAGGACCATGAAAAGACAAATTTCACAACTGAATGGGGAATTTTTTCCTACACGATCATGCCTTTTGGACTGAAGAACACACATGTTGTGTTTTCACGCATTGTGGTTCAAGTGTTTCAGTATTTCATCCATATTTTTCTTCAAGTCTACCTTGATGGCTGAATGGTTTATGGACTAGTAAAATGCCATTGTGACAATTTACGGTTGATGTTTGAGATTTTTTGGAAATTGAGTATATCTCTCAACATTAAGAAGTGTGTTTTCGCTACTCCATTTGGAACCCTGTTGGGTAATTTCATATGTAAGGAAGGCTTGCTAGTGGATCCTACCAAAATTTTCATTATTGTAGGATTAGGGGAACCTACTAGCCAAAGAGCGGTGTGTAGATTCCTTAGGAATATAGGGTACTACCAAAAATTTATTAAGGGATGTACCAACATCACCAGGTTGTTGGAGGGATTGTTGAAGCATAGAAGTACATTTCATTGGGGAGAGGCACAGCATATGGAATTTAAAACATTAAAGAATAGGCTTATCATTGTGCCCATATTACACTTTTCTTCTTTGGATAGACCATTCCATGTACATTTTGATGCTTCAGGGATAATAATTAGAGAATTATTGGTAAAGCCTAGTGAGGGGACTATTGATCACGCTCTTTATTTTGTAAGTAGGAAGTTAAAAATAGTAGAGCAAAACTATACTACTATTGAGTGTGAGGCATTGTCGATGATCTATGTGCTGTAAAAATTTAGGAAGTATCTGCTGGCAATAACCTTTATATTCTACACAGACCACATGGCATTAAATTATTTAGTAAATAAGATTTTTTTATAAGGGTGCATATACAGGTTGGTCCTATCTTTTCAAGAGTTTGACTTTACTGTTGTTTTAAAACTTGGTAAGAGTAATTTGGGGCCTAACCATTTATCAAGGATCAAATCAAGGGAGGATGCGTAGAGTATTGAGGATACAATTCCTTATATACAATTGTTTAGATTGTCGTGCGCACCCTCTAACTTATAAAACATTGTTGTGTTTCTTAAAATGGGTGTAACACCAAAGGGAATGAATACTTTGGAGAGAAAACAGTTAGTTCTATGCGTCACACCCTACATGTTGATTGGTGGGGATTTATAAAAATTAGGTCATTATGAGATCCTACTATGGTGTGTGCTAGAGCATGAGCACAGTGCAATTATGGAGGAAGCACATAGTGGAATCACAGGAGGAAATTATGCAGGAATTTCCACTACGTAGAAGATTTTACTAACAATTATTTGGTGGGAAATATTTTATCAAGATTGTATCAAGTTTTACAAGTCATGTGATCATTGTTAGTGCATTGGAAAGCCAGGAAGGAGAGATGAAATGCCCTTGAGGTTGATAGCTAGCGCTGAACCATTGAGAACTGGGCGGTTGAAATAGGAGGCCCTATTTCACCTATCGTGTGAAGGAATAGTTCATATTATATCATTACTTGTATTGATTACTTAACGTGGTGGGCAGAGGCCATGCCTGCGAGGGATTTCACAGAAACCAAAATAGTAAGATTTCTATGGCAAAATATAATCAATAGGTATGGGTACCATTTGAGTTTGACAAGTCATAGGGGTACTCATTTTTTGAATGAGACAATTAGAATTCTATTGGTAGAATTCATGGTGGCCCATCCCAAGACTACCCCTTATCATCCATAGGCTAATGAGATTGTTTAGGCATTTAACAAGATACTAAGTCACACGTTGACCAAGGTTTGTGATGTTGGGAGATAGGATTGGGATGAGAAAGTCTCAGTTGTATTATGGGCTTATAGAATAACCTACAAGAAATTAAACAAAGCCATGTGGAAGTTGTTATGCTAGTAGAATTTATGCTACCCTCTCTATGTATTACACACGTAGGAGGATTGGCTAATAAAAAAGTGTTACAAGAGTGCATGGATAAGTTAATGTAGTTGAACGTAAGGTGATCTCTTTCTAGATGTTGTCAAAAGACTGAGAAGGCTAAACAAAAATCATGGCACGATTGTCACATTAATAATAAACAATTTGAGGTTGGGAAAATGGTTTTACTTTATGACTGTAAGTTTATGTGCCATCTTGGGAAACTAAAATTACGTTGGTTAGGGTCATATATTATATCTTACATCCTTGATTCAAGCTTGTGCCAGTTACAAGTGTTGGATGGGACAAGGTTTTTAGGTTGTTTCAATGGGAGTAGGCTAAATCCCTACTATAAATAAGGCTTATGTGTTTATAAATAAGGTAGTATTTCTAATTAGGTTAGGTTTCCTTTAATGATTTTTCCTTATTTTTGTTTCCTTTGTCATCATTTTTCAAATTTTGTTGCACATTGGTGTGTCAGTAGTTAATTACATTAAAAGGTATTCTATGCACAGAGGACCACGCATACATTTTGTGTGGGGTGAAGTGGAAAATATGCTTGGATATGATTGAGAAATCCTTTGAGATAATGGACTATTGAGAAACTCACTCTGAATGATTAGCGCCATTTTAGAATGAGTGGTACGGTGTTTAAGGTGTGTAATTTTTTGTGGTTATAAAGGTGTGTTGAGGAAAATTGTTCAAGACCACGTAAAAGAAAGATAATGATTGTGTAATATAACAAAAGAGAGGTAGCACCATGGGGAACTACTTGGTGGATAGCGTAGAGGTTATGTACTTCAACATGGTGATGCGCATGAAGGAGGTATGTGGAAGTGAAGTAGTGTTAGAGCCTCATGGGATTATAACTGTGACACACAAGGGAAAGTTGTGAAATTTGATTCAAGGGAAGTAAAGTGCTTTATTAAAAGGGCACGTTAAGACATGTGATCAGAGGAACCTTAAGACATTGAAAAAGTATAAATATAAGGGTAAAGGTAGTCATTTCAAATACTTTTCCTTGGAGAATTTATTTTTGTGCTCCTGAGCTCGAAGTATGACGAGGGTTTTGTAAAGAACAGTGAGGTACTTATCACAAACCAATAGAATTGTGTAAGTTGTAGTGTGATCTTGTGGCGTAGCAAGAGGGAAAGAAGATGGTAGGGCAGGAAGGGGTTGCGTGAGAGAGAAGTGTTAAAGTTGTCAAGTTCGGGTAGATGAAGGAGAAGTTGAAAGCACTTAGGGCATAAAAGAAAGAAGAAGAAAGGAGATGGCACCTAATAAATCTCGTACAAAGAGGCCATTTGTAGAAAATGAAGATCCCATAGAGATCTATTCAGAAATGCAGTATCCCCTAGGGGTCATTAAGGCAGAGAAGTGGATTTCAAATTTGTACAAGTGAAAAATTAGCAAATATAACCACAAAATAAGTGACAATGAGAAGCTAATATGAGCATACTTGGTTTCAAAAATTATAATGGTATACAAGCTCGGACACCCTAAGGATAATGAATCAGTGCAAAAATAATTACAAAATACTAGAGTTTTATATCTATGGGAGTTGTCATTCTTTATGAAACCCACCCTATGGTTCAGGTGGATGATGTCACTGATACATGAGGACTTCTTATACTTTATGGGAAGAAGGATGAAGATTACAGGCCACTTAATTAGAACAGTTACAAGCCTGTGGAACATCAGCAAACACATGGCACTTGACTTATATGTCACTACAAATATTGAGAAGCTAGTAAAGAAACTGAACTATGATAAAGGAGGAAGGGCACAGGTAATTGCAGATTTCCTAGACCCAACATTAAGAGTCACCTCCTAAATCATTAGTTGTAAATTGGGCGCATTAGAGAGGTGGAAAGATATCAATAGGAGATATCAAGAGGGAATGTTATAATTTTTCACAATTTATTAATAATGGCATTATTGAGGATGCACAAATGCATAACGGGGTAGGATAAAAGATCACATGGGGATCCATACTTTTATTGACTATATTCTAGGAAATTGGTGTCCCAAATGGGATAGATGGGAACATATGGGTTCACCCACCAACACACTCATCCCCTGCAGTATAATTTGTGAATTTTACTTATGATGGGACCATCTTGAGCACCTACAATGATCAGATGAATATGTGGTATGAATGGTTATGTGAGGCCTTTAATAAAGAATGGCACATCCCTCATGAATTGTCACAAGTAAGACAGGATCAAGTTAAGTTCGTGGTTACATAGTACTTCATATTGGTGAAGGTTATGATGGCCAAGGGAGAGATGGGGCCATGGTGCAATCTTCCATTCACTTTTACTACTAAATACCTAACGTGCGCCATTAACCACTTGAAAGACATGCAGAAGCTGGTTATTTATGAAGATAAAGTGGACGTCGATGTCCATACCTTGTACATGACATACACATATGGAACTCGATTAGCCTATGTCAAGGTTTTGGAGGCATATTTTTTGGACTTGCACCCACAAATCAGCATCACCATCAAGGGATATGTCCATAACGTGTTTTTGTAATTGTGCCCCAAGACACAGGTGGCGGTTGAGGTGGAGGTTATAGACTCCCCCTTTCCAAAGCCATGCAAAGTAATGAAAGTAGTCCAAGTTGAGGGAGAGAAAGAAAAATAAGAACAGAGTGAAGGAAAGTTAGATACTTCCCAGAGGGGAAGTATTACACGCGCCATAATGGTAGTAAGGGTGCAAGAAAATCACAACAATGTGGTGCAAAGACCTCATTGTTATAGCATGAGGGGGAGAAGGATAAGGAGGAGGAAGAGATAGAAAAGAATAAGTACAAAACACATAATGCATCAAGCCCCGTTATAGGCTCAGAAGAAGGGGAGGAAAAGGACTACATAACCTTCAAGGTGGAGTTGGAAGTAGAGCTTGAAGAACAAGAGAGATCTAAATATGAAGCCAAGGATGAGGGAAATGCGTGTGAAAAATAATATTATTCTATAGGATGAGAAAATATTCCAGTGTGTGAGGCCTCCCCGATACAAACCGCTAGCCCATGAGATGGAGATAAAGGGGAATCCTTTACTATAAAATAGCATAAAGGGTTCACCCCAAGATTGAAGAAGTAGTGGATAAAGTGTAAGGAAACATTGAAGAAGTGAAAACCTGTGTCCCCACATATGGATTTCATGGATGACCCCATGAAGGTATTTTGCACAAGGTTTCAAGACACCCTCCCACTGGAAAAACTAAATGGTTGGGATCTGATGGAACAAGAAGAGGGTGTTGCAATGACCAGAAAAATGTTAAGATAAAACATGCATTGCCACTCCGAAGAGCCATAATTTGAGGTCAATGATCATGTAATTGATACCATTCATCTGAAGAATAAGGGAGGAGAGACGTATAAGGTGGTGGATCCTAACCACCTAACTGATGAGCAAGCATGCAATGTGCTACATAAGATATCTTTGAAGGTAATCTGCTACATCTTTTACATAGGGGCCATTCTTCAGACCCTGGTCATAGAGAAGAAGGACAAGGAAAAGGAGATAGATAGATTTTTTCAGGGACTAAGGGGTGAATAGGCATGAACAAAGTAGGCTTATGACCAAGTTGGTGCCCTTTTCAAAAGCATTTTTGGGAAATGTCCAGCATTGGTGAGCCAGTCCAGGATAGATTATGGGGATGAGATGGAGTATCTCGAAGACCTTATGGGTATGTTACTCATGAACATCAAGGATGGCATGGGTACCACAGCTACAAAGATCACCAAGGATAAATAACAAAAAAAATTGCCATTGCAACTTGGATCACCAAGTTAGAGGACTTGCTCACTCAACTCAAGGAGGTGAACATAGTGGTGGATAGGGGATTTAATAGATGTAGAAAGTGTAAGCCCATATTATCTACGTAAGTAATAGAAGAGGAGGGTTCCCTCAAGGATTTATAGGAGATGATCCTGACCAACAAAGTTGAGTGCATGCAATTGGTTGTTAACACCAGCACTCAAAAGGATAAGATAAAAAAAAAACGTGAGAAGCTAGATTTCAGAATTAGAAAACTTTGGGAATCCATCACTAACAAGATGGATGAGTTTGAAGGTATCTACATAGATTTGGTGGTATTCATTAATGTGCTCAAGGGGAAGGTGGATGAATTCACCCTAGACTAAGTGCCCAGTGTTGTGGGAGAAGCTCCAGGGAAGGCTTTAGTGAAATTGAAGCCTTGGGAGAAATTGAAGGATGAAATAGATGTAAATTTCCCTAAAATCCTCGAATTGGTCATGTAGTGGGTTAACCATGTAGCATATTCTTCCATTATTCCAATCGTTATTTAAATTATTTTAGTTCTACTATTCTTTATTCTTTGAAGGAGCGACATTTTTTCCTTAGCCAATTTTTTGTCGTTAAGACTTTATTCATGAAGCGTAAAGGATTACCAGGGTGGAAATCAAATTAGTGTGGGGTGATGTTGGACCCCTAAATTAACTAAGTACCTTAGGTTCAAAGGTTTGTGGTGCACAAAATCAAGGCATAGAAGTAGATTTTGGGGATGTGTGAGGGCTCACACACAGGGTGAATGGATTCGAGACTTAGTCAATTTTGGACAACGGGTAAAGATGCATTTAGGGAATGGATGGAAAAGTGACTAGATACAGTTATGGATAAGCTATGGAGAATTGCAGCTTAAGAAAAGGATATTCTAGGGCATCAATATGGTTATCATGAACTGATAAGGAAATGATTTTATTATGGATTTATAGAAACTTTTTGTGCAAGGCTCTTTTACCATCCACTATCTTTTGTCACCCTATCCCTAGTTATTTTTGTTTATTTTATTAGATCCTAAATTCAGCTAAGTATGGAGTTATATGCAGATGATATCGATGTGTCTCTTTGGCACACTTGCGGGTAGAATGTGGAGATTTGGGACCCTTCAAAGTATTTAGCATCTTCCATGTGTCTCAGGAGTGGTAAAGCAACCTAGGTGGGTTAAAAATTCAAAGATACATTAAATACGTGTAGGCTTCCACGGGTCACCCCAGTGTAATTTCAAATAGAGAGAGAAAATGAATGCTCTCAAACTTTGGTAATGATTCCACGTGTCACCTAGGCACAGATTTAGAGACAAGGCCCCAAGAAAGGCCCTCAAAATAGCGCACAATCTCCACGTAGTAGGGAAGAGCCATCACCACTGAAGGGACCAATCAAAGGAGTGAAAGGCTTGGGAGTTGGGTGATTTGAATGTGATGGATAAGCAATTGAGATCTTGCCTAAAAAATGAAATATTTTGTAGGAAAATTAAATCCGGGTGGTGGAAGATCTGATTCCCGATCTTGAAACAAGATCCAAGGAGGTCTATAAAATAATGTTCTGATCCCAAACAATGTATGCAAAAAAATAGAGATCAGAAAAGATGACACCAGAACTATGGAAAGGAATTCAGGCTTAGATTATTGTGTTTACTAGCCTTAGCAAGGATCCATTATAGAAGAAATTTGTAATATGTTTCATTAGCAGCCTTATGTATTATTTTCTCTATAAATAAAGGGCTCTTGTACTGTGTATTTTAGTTCTCAATAGTCTGTGTCATTCATTCATTATTACTTGTAGTTTTTAGATAGATGTTGAATATTTATCATGTTATATGCCCTTTCTATATGAATCTATTAGTCTACATATAATTATGTTTTGTATCTCCTCGACCTTTGATAGTTCAAGATACTTATGAGAATAGTAGACCATGCTAAATGCTCTTCAACTATTATAACATTCATTTAAGAATCTATCCCTGTGCCTTTTTTTAATAATTTTTCGACACATCACCTTAGTTAGTTTTACATGTTTTTTTTTCTCTAAACCCTTACCTCACACCAATAAAGAATATCTAGCTTCTATAAAACTTGGAGGTTATTGTATGCACCCAATTTTGCACATGCTACATTGTCAAAAAATGGTTACAAAAGTCCCTAGGTATGATTCATGTCCTTTCAGAAGGTGTTCGAGTTTCTAAGCTCATTCGCAGTATATATTTGTCACCTGGATGCTTGTGTTTAGCTTCTCCACACTTTTTTAGCTTTTTGTTCCTTTCTATGCATGTTTTGACCTTGATTGCGAGGAATACCACCCTGCCTAGGTGGCGGCCTTTCTATGCATGTTTTGACCTTGATTGCGAGGAATACCACCCTGCCTAGGTGGCGGTCCTAGGACCGCCACCTGGAGAGGGTGGTAGTCCTGAAACCGCCGCCCTGCATAGGGCCACTGTCCTACGTGAATTTTCTAGAACTCTCCATGCGTAATTTTAACATGTGAAGCTTCACTTAACTTGACTTTTAGGGTGTTTTTGTGATACAAATTGCCTAAAAATAGTCTTGTTTTCATGGTATTCCTTCCCTCTTCTATTTTTAAATATATTTAATTATTTTGAACTACCTCTTCACCCAATTATTTAGAACTCCAAGGATTCCTTGTGCATGAAGGCACATCTTACCCAATTCTTATATATTCAATGCTTGTATTCAAGTAAAGGGCCTAAGAATTTTGTGTATCTTGCATAGTATTATTTCCACAATCCTACTAGAAATTGCATAGCCAAGCTTAGATCTCTTGTGTTATCTCTCTTCTACTTGCATTACAACCAGACTGCCTTCAAGCTACCATTACTCAAGTGCCTTCTCCTATTTCTGCCTTTACATTCCCAATTCTTTTGACTCATATGGACACACCAAGAAAGAAAGGATAAACTGAGGGGATAAGAACAATACAAATAGATTTTCCAAAGCTCTTGCTTATCCATGTTGGAATTATTTGTTTGCTTCATTTATTTAGGTTATCAATTTAGAATTATTCATTTCAAATCCATATCAAATAGAGTAGAAAATTGTTCATTTCAGTTAATCAAGCAATCACAAGTAGATCAAATCATTAAAAAGCTTACTCTTTGAAATTATTGGGGAAGTTGTGGAGAATAATAGCTCTTCTAGCATTATGATTTTTTCTCTACCTCTGAGGTAGGTTTAAAGGGTTTTTGGTTAAATTATTTCAATTGTTTTAGATCTATATTCACATACTTGCATAAGTAATTAACTACAACTGGCTGATTACTTGTATTTAATTTCAATTATTAGATTAGAAGCATTATTTAAAATCCCAGAAAAGATAAAAATATATATACTTTTTCTAGATTAGTTTGCTTTCATTTTTTGTTCAGATATCTTGTGAAAATACAAAAAACATAGTTTAAATTTCATTTGCTAGTTATTCTACATTATCAAGATCAATTCAATTCAATCGCGCATGACTATCAAAGGTCCACAACAAGAGAAAAAATTCAATTGTGATTCATTGGTCCCAAAACACAATGGACCTGATTTGTTGACCAACATTGATATGGGTTTGCACTTGTTAGTTTTACGCTCACCTACTAGCCATTCTAAGAAGATAGATTAGTTAAATACATTAAAAATTGCAGCTGATCAAGCCTATGATTATTGGACTACTCCTGGAAATATGGATTGATTACGCCTATGACCATATAAATACCATAGCCTCCATGAGTTCACGGTTGTGATCCTTATGTCCCATAACCCAACGGGCATACTGAAAAATTGAACATTAACACCAATTTACATGCACTGGTATTTAGGTCATCACCACTTCCACCTGACATTGTTTCATAGTTTTATGTGTTAAACATAGTAGTCATTCATGCTAAATATTTCTAGACTAGACCATAAAACCTCCCATAGAACTTGTTATTTCATTATGCCTCTCATTCTCATTTCCATGACCTTGCTTGGAAATCCATATGAGGCATCCGCAGGTCACTTTCTGTGTGTTCCAAAACCAGTGGACATAATCTTGACAGATCTTGATATCAACATGAGCCTCCAATTAGTCATTTTATCTAACCGTTCCATTGCACCACTTCAAGTTAGGATGGATTTCTTTTCCTATGACTCGCAGAACCTGATATTGCGTGTTGAAGACATAGGTTTTCCTCGTTATCTTGTTTGTCTCTATCACACACATAGCCATTTCCATTCTAAACTGGTTGTCTCAGCACAACCTCAGGAGGTCGGGTGTGAAGAATGTCCTATGTTGATTTACTTTTGTACAAACTGGAAAACCCAACATGAAGATCTAGTCTCTAAACATTTCCACTTTCTTCATCCATATTCCTCTCTCCCATTAATTTGTAGGTATTCTTATACCGTCAAAATATTTTGGGATACGTTGAATACAATTGACCCATCTCAGGTTTTGATGTGCATAATTATCGAATGAATAGACAATAGTCTCCTTCACTCTCTACATGGGTGGATAACTACTCAAATAGTCAAGCTCAAAATCCTTTTCCTCAAAGGGCCAATGTCGGTTCCTCCATACGGATTGAGGACGTTGACCAAATAACAAAAAAACAACAACATGGGCTCTCAAATTCCAACAACATGAATTTTACTGGAGAGACACGTTCATCTCCCTAGGTTTTGTTTAGATAGCCCATTTCCATGCAGTCTAACCAACTTTCACCTCTGGATGATGATTAATTAACATGATACAGTAGAATTGAACAATGCTTCCAGGATATAAACTGGGATTTTTACAGGTTACAAAGACATGTTGATATCTTTCTCCAAAACAATAACACTACCCCTCCAATAATGGAGAACATTTCCAATGAGGGGTGGTAAAATAATGAACAATTCATATCAAGATATCACACTCCTCAATAACCCCAAAAGTTCAACAATAAGCACTGAATCAAGACACCACCCCATCAATGGGTGATGTCATCTCAATGTTAGTAGAAAAATTAAAAGATTAAAACTTTCCCAAAACACACAAAATCCATATACTGGGAAAGCAAGAGTTTCTCACTATCCACAGAGCTATGGAAAAATACCAACTATACAGGATCCTCTAGTTTATATGGAATCTGCAAGCCCTAGAGATTTGTTAACTGGGATGGGTACCTTGGGTATTCCCCCACACCACATATGGATATCCACAATAGGCACCATTCGGAAGTGTGTTCTCAAATGTCATACCTCCTAAAAATGCAACATTTCCTGGCTTTATGCCTTCCACTCCATATCAAAGTATTCAACCCCCTCACATATACATGTAATCCAAATCACCATATGGGGATATGTACACTTACCCACATGGTCAGCCATAGGGGATGTTTTATTCCCCAATAAATGTATATGTTGTGCCATTTCAACAACCAATGTAACCTCCACCTCCCCAACAAGGATCTTTAATGGTTGAAACATATGCAATGGGCACCTATTCTTAATATCTTAAGGATCAGCTAGACTTCTCCATACAATATGTCATGTTCCCAAGGCCCTTTTCCAACCTTCCAAAGTTCAAAGAGGGGGAGATCCTAATGCACATATCAAAGCCTACGCAATGGCCATTTAAGAGCTACTCCTGTGGGATGTAGTTGTTTTGAAGATTTTCCCTAAGACACTATAAGGTTTCACTCTTTATTGGTACTAAAGGATACCGAAGGCCTCAATACATTATTTCAAACAACTTGAGTTGGATTTTATTAAATCTTTCGATATGAACAATATTCTAAGGATAGGAATTAGAGAATTTCTTCATATCAAACAAGAGCACAACAAATCCGCTGCCCATTTCATTCAAAGGTGGCGGAAGGTCCTTTATTCCTCTGCAAGTGCTCTAAATATGGATTAGATGGAGATTTTTTATTTGTTTCTCTACTCCCTCAATAGAGAGACAAAGGAAGAAGTCAAAATTTCCCGCTAAGGAGCTATGAAGAGGTACTAAAGGGTGCTCTCAGAATTGATCAAGTAGCCATAGATAGTGGTCATAAGACCTACGGAACAAATGGGAGGTTAGTCACTCCTAACTAGGGTAACTCTGGTTACCCCAACAACATGAACAATAATTAGGGACCAAAAGTCCTTAACAAGAATTAGGGGGTTACAACTGATGGTGTTACTGATCAACCAAAGAAACCCAATGTTGTTAACTCTCCCAATACAAACACGTCCAACAAAAACAACAATATAAATGTCAATAATCAAAGGAACAATAAATTTTCACCTTCAATCAATGTTGTGGATTTTAATTGTCCCCAACAACAACAAAAAACTCAATAACCAAGACAAGTGCAAACCCAAGGCCCTAGTCAATACCCAGGTGGGTATCTGAACTAATTCCAAAATCAAGGGTAGGGGTTCCCAAATTTTAATTATAACAATCAGCAAATGAACAATGATCATAATTTCGGATCACAACAGAACACAAACCAATGACCTTGGGACTACAATCCCAATTTATATTACGGTTTTCACAAGGTCCGCGGGCATGAGGCTAGAACATGTCATGATTACAAAACAAATCCTACAACATTTTCCCAAAGATCATACAACTCTTTGTAGATATTCTTCTGGTAAACCCAATTATGCCAATGCAAAATACCTATCTAGGACTAGTTTCTCCTCAAAACACGCCACTGAGGATCTTTAATGATCCTCTCCCTACGCACCCAAAATATGGTAGAATAGATCCTAATGGTTCTAACAAAGGGATTATGATAGGAACCAACAACCATGAAGCCTCAACTTCATCAAACCCATAGGTGGCACCTCCCTTAGATGGTCACCAACAAACAAAAATTATGGGGTTGGTAGAATTTGACATCGAACCTCATATTAATGTCACCACTAGAACTAAGGATTATTCATTGCAACTGATACCCATTTACCCACCAATAGCAGAGGACATCCAACAAACACTTTCCAAACTAGTAGGAGCATACGACTTAATCAATGACTTAACGAAGATCTTTTCTCACATTTCCTTCTTGGATCTGCTGAAGAACTTGCTAGTTCATAGAGCAGCTTTACTAGAAACATTGGGTCTTGGTTGCTTTATCAATGACACTCCTCATCCTAAAGCACAAGTGAACCATATAGACTTTGAATGTATACCCTCATAGAAATAGAGAGATGTTGGGTTTGTGTTTGATATAAGAAAAATGCCAATGGATGCTGAAATTACACATAGAGGTGACCCAACCTTACATTTACAAGTATGGATCTACAATAACTATGTTAAACATGAAATGGTTGATGATGGGGTGACAGTTAACATAGTCCCCTTTAATTTCCTCCAAAAACTAGGATATGGAGAAAAAAATTGTTCCTCAACATGAAATATGTTAAGGGGCTACGATAGCCTCAAGGAAACTTCAATACGATATATAGTATTATCGGTCACCTTAGGACCTAATACAGATTTAATTGAGTTCTATATTATAGATGGGGAAACCAATTATAATATTATTCTTGGCCCATGGATACATCGCATGAAGGATATCCCCTCCACAATGTTTTAGGAAGTAGGATTCCTATACTTAGGGAGGTATTTGTGGCACAAGGTGACCCAAAACCTTTCAATATACACCTAGAAAATTTGAAGAAGAGACCAGGATTCCATTCTGAGTTTGAGCTTCCAACAAATCAACTTAACAACCTAACTATCTCAAATCCAGAAGTAAAGCTAGTACCCACAACAGAGTTAGAAGTCACAGGTTTAATCGAGGGCATTCCAGCGGTCAAGGATGAAACCTTCATTATAGAGACAATTTCATTAGGATCCACAACAAATATTGTCAAGTTTTTGGAGAAGGATCTACCTATTCTCCAACCATTTAATTCTATGGGTATAGGACATACCCTAGGACTTGGCTCTCTTCCAACAAACATTGTCTGTATGGTAGAAGTAATTGAGGAAAAGGAATAAGATACGAACAATGATCTAGCTTCTATTTTTCCAAGAAATGGTTCAAATCTCCATTTTGATGGATCCAAATGTCATTTTATCACTGGGGCAGGCATGATCCTTACCTTTCCTAAGGGAAAGGTTATGTCATTTTCCTTAACTTTAAACTTTGAGTGTACAAATAACATGGTTGACTATGAAGGCCTCCTCTTTTTCCTAATTATAGCCAATAAGATGTGCACTAGTAACATTATAGTGCTAGGAGATTCACAACTAGTCGCAAATCAAGTGTCTGAGGTGTACAAAACTAGATCTAAGCATTTGCAACTCTACAAAACAATAATTCTTAATCTAATAAAGAGGTTTGACTTCATACTAATTGAAGTAATTCCACAAGAATAAAACCTTCTCACATATTCTATAGCAACTTATACTTCTCACTTCACCCCAAACAATAATTTGGACGATACAAACTTCACAGTGTCGGTTCGTGTCGAACCTTTGGTTTGCAAAATACCAGTAACCTCGATATTGACATACATAGAAGCTGAGAGTGAGTCTATTATCTTAGACCATGTTGACAATAATGAAGAAATGTTTAGGTATATAAATGCCTACATAGAATTGCACCTTTCTCATCACCAAATTGACTTTTCCCTAATCCCACATTCTTCTTCCTGCTTTGGAAATCCCATGATAGAATATTCCACTGCGGAAGGTCTTGAAATTTATGAGATAGGAGAAGAGGGGGATTTAGAGTTACCTACAGCCCTGCCTGAGTTTGAGGAGGGAAATGCATGCTTACTTGAGGGAATAATTGATATAAACATTAGGATAGAGGAAGAATAAAGAATTTTAAAGTTAGGGTCCTCTCTAACTCCAAAAGAGATAGAAATAAACACGTAAATTCTCAAAGAACTCTCAAAAAATTTACATTTAATCATAGAGAGATGATGGTGATTATTCCTGATGTTGCAATCCATAACCACATCACTAGGCTAGATTCTAAATAACTCAAGCAAAATTCAAGGCCTATGAAGCCAAAAGTGGCTCTCATGGTGAAAGAAGAAGTGATGAAACTCTTACAAGTAGGGTTCATCAAACTGGTTGACTATTCCCAATGGGTATCCAATATCGTTCCTATTCTCAAAAATAATGGGAAGATCCATATTTGTATTTATTTTTGGGACATTAACAAATCATGTCCCAAGGATGATTTCCCATTTCCCTCCATTGATGTTATTGTCGACACAATAGCTCGTTATGATTTGTCGTCACTCATGGACAGATTTTCGAGATATAACCAAATTAGGATTTCGGAGGAGGATCTGACCAAGACAACTTTCACCACTCCTTAGGGAACTTATTAGTATGTGGTCATGTTATTCGAGCTAAAAAACATTGGAGATACCTACCAATTCTCCATGACATATATTTTCCATGATCTTATCCACCAGATCATGCAATTTTACATTGATGACATCATAGCTAATGTCAAAAAGTGGTGCGATCACCCTAAGGTACTCTACATCATTCTCTCTTAGTTAATCGAATACGGTGTCATGCTAAATCCATAAAAATTCATATTCAGGGTAACAGGAGTAAATTTGTTGGGATACATCGTATCTTCACGAGGGATTGATGAAGATCTAGCCAAAATCTGAGTGGTACTAGAGATGAACCCACCATCAGACAAATCTGGTATAAGGTCTTTTCTGGGGAAACTTGGTACAATCCAAAGGTTTATCCCTGATCTATCCTTTTCTATTCATCTAATCAACAATTTATTAAATAAAGATTCTTACATTAAGTTGATGGAAGAGTGTAATGAGGTGTTTGAATCGGTAAAGTGATTATTACTCTCACCACCTACCCTCGTGCCTCCTAAGTCAAACAAGCCCCTCATTCTATATTCAAGGGCAACAGATGTCTCGCTAGCCTACATGTTAACTTAGGAAGATGATGATAAATGTGAACATGCAGTTTACTTTATCATTCAAACATTTCTTGATTACGAGACACGTTACACACAAGTAGAAAAGGAGTGCCTAGCTATAGTGTTTGTAACTAAGTGATTGAGACATTATATGTTGAACTAAGAAACAAGGGTGATCATCAAAACTTATCATTTGCAAACTTATCTAATTCAAGGTTCATTATCTAAAAGGATTGAACACTTTATAACACTAATGGGTGAATTTGAATTGACATTCATTAATCAAATGTTTGTAAAAGGAAAAGTTATTGTGGTTGGTTAGTTGATAACCCAATGGATGGAGGTGACCTAGTTGATTTAGATTTTCCAGATGAGTGTGTATACGATGTAGAGATTGAACCCTAGATTAGTACGTGTCCTTGGTACAATAACATAATAAATTTCATTGTGGACAAGGCATATCCTAAGGGGGCTACGTCTCAACATATTATATGTTTACGCATTATAGCCACAAAGTATGTAATTCTGGAACAAGTTCTCTATCACAGATACTTTGATGGAATTTTATTAAGATGCGTAGATGAGGAAGAATCTGAGAAGATTCTTTATGAATCACATAGTGGGGTATGTGAAGGTCACTTTAGAGGCCACGCCACTACTCGAAAGATACATAGGATGGGCTACTTCTAGTCCACGTTAGAATATGATGTAGTAGAATTTGTGCGCAAGTGTCATAAATGCCAATAATTCTCCCATGAGATCCACATGTCATCAGAATCTCTATAATCGATTGTGACACCATGGTCCTTTTCCACATGGGGTCTAGATTTGATAGGGAAGTTTTCTCCCTCATCTAATTATAGCCATAAATTTATAATTATGGCCACGAAGTATTTCACAAAGTGAGTAGAGGCCATGCCTCTTACCACCGTACTAGGTTTCATAATCGCTAAGTTTATTTTGAACCAAATCATTTATAGGTATGGTGTCCCATAGGTCATTATCTCTCATAATGGCACATCCTTCAATAATGATGAGGTTCATGAGTTATGTGATAAATTCAAGATAACCCATCACACTAATTTTTATTACCCTCAAGCCAATGGACAAGTTGAGGAAACGAACAAAACATTGAAATCCATTCTCCTTAAAAAAGTTAAGGAAAATAAACATGAGTGGAATTTAAATTTATACCCAGCCTTGTGGGCCTATCAT
Source organism: Taxus chinensis (assembly GCA_019776745.2). NCBI lineage: Eukaryota > Viridiplantae > Streptophyta > Pinopsida > Cupressales > Taxaceae > Taxus > Taxus chinensis. The sequence continues at coordinate 333,050,970 of CM034146.1, forward strand.
ATGTCAATAAGAATGTTGACAAGAGCAACCCCTTTCTCATTAGTATTCAGTGCAGAAGCAGTTATACCACTCGAGGTTGAAATACCTTGTCTTTGTATCTCATTACAGGGAGTTTTGGGAGAAGAGGCCTATCGAGAGGCATGACTCTCTCAAATAGAAATCCTTAATGAGGACAAGCTCAATGTCAAATAATGACACAAAACATATGTTGACCAGATTTTCTGACAGTATAACAAGAAGGTTTACGAATGAGAAATATATGAGGGAGATCTAGTATTGAGACTTGATATCCGGATAGACAAAAAGACTTGTGAAGGTAGGAAGTTCAGGCTCAAATGGTTGGTCCCATATTTAGTAATGGAAGACTACAAAAATGGGGCATTTCACCTATGTACACTAGAAGGTAAGGAGTTTAACGAATATGTTAACTCTCTTAACCTAAAGAGGTATTATGCATGATTCACCTACATTTCCATATGTACATTATTACATCCACATTGCATTTACATTTGCTTTTTCATTTCGTAAACTTGTAATCAAGGGACTTATTCTCATAACAATGCCTAAGAACTTTTGAAAACATTGGAAAAAAATTCAAATCATATATCTCTTCAAGTTCTAATGGTATCATCAATTGTTTCCAAATAATCTCATTGGTTCAAATAATAAAAGACAAGATTTGACATTAACCATACCAAGGTTTGCATACTTGTTTCTACTCATAGTTTCTTCTAGATTAGGTGTCTTTGCCTATGGTCTATGCTAGAAGCTTCATGGTTTCACATCTATCCCATATACATATCTTTAGAAATAAGAACATTCTAAACATTTTTCTTAGATAAACAATTCAACTACAAATCAATGAAAATTTTTATTTTACACATTTCTTTTCCCTACCAACCTTCGGTGTTGAGCCTACATCTCTTACTAGTGGCGTAGGGTTAGGAAAATAAAGAAGTTCCCTTACTCACCTATACCTTTTCTATGGTGATAATCCCACACTTCCTACCGGTAGCATGGCGCAATGTGTAGGGGGTCTCTTTGATAAATTTAAAATTTAAAATCAGTTCATTCAAATACAGTGAAATCATAAATAAAAACAAAGTGAGTTAGATGTCAAAAATTCCAAAAAGATTTTTAAAAACCTTAAAACCAGATTTTGTCAACCAAGTGGCCATCTACAGATCTAAGTCTAGATAAACTGGAAATCAATTCACATTTTAACCTGTGTACCAAGCTTGCTTAGGGTGAGGTGGTAGGTTCTTAATTTGGTTTTCGTCAAATCCATGTCTCCCTCTCATCATTACCATCCAACAAACCTTGGTGACTTGCACCCCTCTTATCTCTGGTTATTGAGCCCTCACTTCTTACTAGTTTTGTGGGTTGGGAGTAGGGAAAGTTCAATATTTCTATCACATCACTTTATCACCAAATTTTTCCAGTACAATACAGAGTACTAAAAATTGTTTAGAGAAACTAAAGTTCTAAATTATAGTTTGTTTGCATTATCATATATCAACATTACAAAATACAAAAAAAAATCATCCTGTAAGCACTCATGTCCATTGCATACATTCTGAAAAGTATAGAAAAGTAGAAATTATAAACATCTAGAGTACACATATGAAATAAACCATGGAAAATTCAACTCAAATACAATGATTTACCAAACCAAAAAGAAGAGTCTGTATATGTCATAATAAATTGAGTTTGGGTATAATGCCATCACGCACTAGGTGTGGTCAAAACACTCGCAATGAGCCTGAGATATAAAAAAATCATATATTACCCAAAAAAATGGCAACAAATAAATAAAAGGCCCAATGGCCTATCAATCCATGTGGGATCCCTAAGATGGTGCATGGCTACATCCAGGACTCCTACTGCAGCTACGAAGATGAGAAAAAACTGAATGATGGGAATGCTCATGGTAGCCACTGGTCATGGTCTCACTACGAGAGTGACTCTACCTCATCAATTGCTTGGTTGTCTCATACCCAGCCACCTAAGTACAGAGAGATGTCATGGCCTACAATGCCCTCCAGATGGGTACAAACACATCAATGTGTCTACCAGCTACAAGTGGTTGTCATATTTCCTCAATAATATCAGTTTGATTCTTCCCCAAGGGGATCAACAAGGTGTCCACACACACCCATCAAATAGGCTCTCGTCACTCCTGTACAATAGCTACAAGAAAAAAAAGAAAAAGAAATGGTGATTCAGAAAGTTACAAAAGACAAAACAAAAAGAGAAATACCAATTGACATTTCCAACTAACAAGGTCAAGAGAGGAGGATCAACATATTTGGATCTCTAGGGATCCAAATAGGGTCAATGGTTATTGTTGCTACTGCTGGTAGCTACAGTGCCTCCCCAAAGTCATAGGCGAGATAATGTCCTATCACAGACTCATTGTCTCTCTCTCCTTTGCACTCACCTCCTCTTACTCTGCTCTTAACATATCATGAGTTTCATGCCACTCGGGGTTGCTTTCCTTTGCCTCTATGTGATATATCTTGCCTCTGTCACCACCTAACCCCTAATCATTTATCTCCTTTCCAACTGACTCTTCCTCATTCTCATCTCTTGTATACTCCTCAAAGTCAGATTCCATGTCAATAGGCTCATCCTCCTCCCCACTGTGATTAGGATCAGCCTCAATCTGGAGTAAGGGTGCTCAAGGGGCACCAGCTACCCATCGGGCACAAACCACTCACCTAACTACAATAGGCACCCTTGGAGTAACCACAGTGCAACTAAGATCTCCTCTAAGGCCTTTTTGGGCCTCCTGAATGATCTTATACATAGGTTCCAGTGGAGGAATCATATTAATGTAGGGAAGGCCAAACTGCTAAGGAACTTGGCCAAATGGGTGAGTTTCAACCCTCCCTATCCTATCAACTAACTAACTAGTAGTGGAGAAAGCTACCACAATGGTCCTTTCCTGTTCCCAGGAGCCTGCCATGTTCTGGTAAGGAGTGGTAACCATTTCTGTCGTAGTCATAGAAGCCACTGACTGATGTGGCACCTGAAGAACTGACATCATTGTCCACCTAGCTACCTTCATGCCCCCTAGGTCTTATACTGGCACTCCCCTCCCATAGGGGGTAATGCACTCATATACCCAAATCATCACTAGTATGGGCTAGCTCAATGACTTCCCCTATAACTTGATGACCCTATATAGGTCATGGTAAATGGTCCCAAGGATGTCTACTCCCTAAGCAAGGATGCAGCCATGTCCCTCAATCTATGCAATGATGGAAGCCCAGCAATAAAGTAGAGTGTACCCTCCCTTATCACCGATCAACCACGAGGCCAAGATACCCATGATGGTACTGTGAATAACAAGGATGGGATCAGTGGCTATAGATCAGACCTCCATCCCCTTATTTGAGCCAAAAGATACCATGTCATCCCCCATGTAGGTGGCCCACTGAGTCATCTCATATCTAGATCTTGTTATCTTCAGGGTCAACCTCTTCTCAAGTATAAGAATCATAAGAATACGGTACATGTCCTTTAGGGTGATAGTCCACTCACCCTAGCACTTGGAAACTTGAAATTGTTCCATTCTGCATCCCAATAAGAAAATAAGTCACATGTTATGTGACTGGCATGAGTAACATGAGGCACCCATACAATCCTCCATATCCTTGCCCTCTGAAGGATATTTTTCTCATCTTAAGTTAGCTGATCCAAAACCATTGAGAGCCAATCACACTCCCTCTCACAACTCCAATGGATGTATTCTTCCTTCTTCTACATCCACCAAAACACATAAAAAGAGAAAATTAGTGACGTATTTCAAGAAGCAAGCTCATCAAAAACATGAAAAACATCAAAAATTCAAAAACAATAAAGTTAGCATAGGTTATGCTCATTTTGTTTAGAACCGCTACCCAGTGCAGGGCAGCAGTTCTGTGACCACCATCCTACTCAGGGAAGCTATCCTAAGTTGATTTACCAAACAAGTCTAAAACCCTAAAGATTCCCAAAAAAATGAAAAAAAGACAAATTTCAACGAAATAAAAGACTTCCCTATAGGTCCCCCCTAGAGACTGATCTAAAAACGTGTGTTGTATTTTCACTTTTAAAAAGTTTCCAAAGATCGTGATTTTCTTAACCAATTTTAAGTATTCTAAAATCCACAAATTGATTAAATTCTAATTATTATGCATCCATAGAAGTGTGGAAAACTTGTGTAGCAATAAATAATCAGAAAACTGAAAAACATTCAGATAACAAACAAGATTGTTTACGGGGTTCAGAAATTCCTACGTCCCCAGGTTCGGATTGAACCAATCCATTAATAATATTGAAATGTAAGTACAATAACTCTTACAAACAACCAATAATGAATCACAACCTGAAAATGAGCTGATCAACATCCCAAGAACTATGAAAAATAGCAGAAATTGTCCTAAGAACGATCCGTGGCTCCTACAGTGTTTTCACAATGTGATATCCCTGCAACTATGTTAGAAAAACACATACAAATGGAGATTTAAAAACATTATTTGAAAAAAAATCATATATCTAAGATATTATCTGAATTCTGAACACTTTTCATGCTTACATCAAGTCACAATTCGGACCAGAAGTGCATTGAAATTCATGTTTTCCAACTAGCTGTCTTGTAGATCCCTATTAAAAACTGCATTCAAAGCTTCCAAAAATAGGATAAAACTCAAAAAAAAATATCAAATCTTACATCGTTGGAATCATCTCATAATTTTATTCATTTCATCTTTTTACTCCGAGTTCCCATTTTGAGTGCAGGGCCTTCAAAAATGGTGTTTTCTGAGATCTAGTCTTTATCCTCCTTTGCACACACCTGTCTCCCCATTACAAAGAACGGGTTCCCTATTTATACAAAATTAGGGCCCTTAAAATATGCATTTGCATATTATCTTAGGCTAATATTATCCTAAACCCGTACCATGAAATTTGGGATAAAAATTCCCAATAATGGGCGGCTTAGCATTTTTAATGGGATTAAATCCCAATTTGGCGCATGTATATTTAATGGAATAAAAATCCCATAGGCCGCTTAGCATTTGAAATGGGATTAACATCCCTCATGAGGCAGATTTGAAGTGGGTGAATCCCACATTTTGTGGGTGGATAATGTTTAAGGCTTTAAATAGCCTTCCTCCACGCAAACATAGTGGTCAAAGGACCACTTTGGAGCATAACCACCCCCACCTTGATCACCACGTAGATTTCCACGCATGGATTTGCACCCTAACAACCACTTCACCACCTTCTCTCCTCCACATGGAAGCATAGCATATTGGTGGCTTATACTAATGTTTGAACATTAATATCTATGTGCGTGGCATTTGGAAAGTGGACTTACCAAGTAAATATAATTTCGACCCATGTAAGGTGGTATGGAAATAATTAACTCATTTAATAGTATGTATTCCACTTTTCATCTCACGATAGGCAAATCGATCGAATTCAACGAGTGGTGGCAAGCCACATGGTGGCTTGTGGACCCACCATGTTGGTGATAATACCATAGTCCACACGGCCGCTGGGCTCCCCTCCGTAATAAAAGTTGAGCCTCTTGTTCCCGTGCACCATTTTTACACTCATCGAAGACCGGTGATCGAAAACCAACAAACAACTCCCTTTTGCCTTTTCGCCACATGTCGCAGTGTCATTAGTCCAATATTGACCAGTTGACCAGAGTTGACTTTCTCATTGTCCGAACTTTGACCGGACATAACTAGAGCTCCCGATGTCCGCTTGTCGCATTCTCATAGTTGTTGGAAAGCTCTCGAGATGATCTTCTACACTAAAACCATTTAGGGATGTTTAAGGAACTTATAGAAATGATCCCCTGATCACACCTCCCCACTGAGAAAAGCTTTTTGTCCCAAAAAGTTGTTTATCGACCAAAAAATAATGCTATCTCTTCCTACATTGCACAAACACATACAAGAACTTGAAATAACTTTATAGGTTAGTAAAAATTCAAATATTTGATTAGCTAATTACATAACCGATTGGATAATAACACCCAATTAAGCTAGTGTTCAACTGAAATGTTATAACCCTGTCAACTCTACACACAACTGTGATCTGTCATACCCCATTGTAATGCCATCACAATTAACTGACCAGATAATAACACCCATTCTATTATGAAAAGCTAGTGTTCAACTGTCACTTTGTGATATGGCTGATTACCAAAAATTACAATTCCATAACACAGATCAGTATACAAGACATCAAAACTGCCCATAATTAGGCTAGTGCCCATTGCCCATCTGAAACTGTAACAACTGCAAGTATTCACTATCAGAATATAATAGACTATCAACGCCCAAAAATATCTATAGTCAACAAGTGAATCAACATGAATATGCCAAAACACTATATCGCCATCACAAATAATAACTCAGATAATAACACCCATCTATAATGGAAGCTAGTGTTCAACTGACACTTTGTGATTATGCTGATTACAACTGCAGTTTCAAATTTAGACATGCTATTGATGCCTATCCCTACATACTATTTTCAACAATGGAACTACTAACCAATATGAGAAAACAAAACATGAGTATGATGAACCTATCACTCAAATCTTCTCTTTAGTTGTTTCCATTCATTTTCAAAGCTTAAATATCAACTTAGGAACAAATCCTTATCAATCAACAGGAATCCCTAAAATATAGCTCTGAATTTTTTTACCTGCCTACTATCAACAATTTACTGTAGTGCAAATATAAAGTTAAGGGTGTTTTTCCCAACCAATCACTTGGGTTTTTCCGTTTTGGTTGTTTTACCTTCTCAGTACCAAAATGAGTTTTAGTTAGGTTTAGCACTGCTGGTTTTACAATATTGTTCTTTTAACAACTTTAGAATTTTGTTGTTTAGGAACAAACCAACAAACCTTAACATCATGACCATTCCTATTACAATGGGAACAAAATTTAACTTCCCTATTTTTAGGAGTCTTACCCATTTTACCATTCTTAGAACTCTGTCTGCGAAAATGATTCCCCTATTTAGGAGAGGTAACGTTCTTGCCATTTCTCACATTTCATGGGTGAGATTGGTCTTTAGCACCTACCTTATCATTCACAAAAGGCATTAACTTCTTAATCAAATGTTTCCTCTTCCAACAATATGCAACAGAATGATTAGTACCTTCACAAAATGTGCAAGGGAAAGCATATTTTTGCCTACCAAAGCTATATTGTTCCCACTGAAAGAGTGTATTAGAAGTTTTAGGATTTGATTTTCCCTTAGTGCTATTTTTAGTGTAGGTGGAAGGAGGTGGAATCTGATTACCTCTTTTACCTGTTTTCTTACACCTTTCATTGTTCCTCCTGATGGTGGAATCTTGTAATTCTAGTGGCGTAGATCCTTGGCTGTTGGAAGCTTGTCTTCCTTCAGCTACTTTAGAACTTTCTCCAATTTCCATTTTCCCACTAGAATAACCCAAACCTACAAACCGAGGCTGATCCTCTACCTGTATTGGGTTAGCATCACCTTGTCCATTTTTACCAAGGCCCTTTCCATTAAATCCCATCTTAACCATTAGCTTAGACCCAATTCCCTTAGTTTGTTTTTCAAACTGACCCAAAGGAATTCTGAAACTGAATGAGAGGAAGAATTAAAATGTGAGAAACTTACAGTGCATTCTGTCATAGTACCTGCATCTGATTTGGAAGGCATTTCCTTCTTATGTTCACCTTGTTGCAGCTTTTCCAAGAGGGCATCCTTGGTCCGTATTTCTTCCTGCAACTCTTTAACAAAGCCCATCAACTTATTGCTCTCTTCAAGCATCTTGTTGACATACTCCTCTTTCTTGGTTATAGAGGATTGTGGCTCAGATTTTAACCACACTATTTCCTCTTCCAAGGAATAAATATTATCTCTCAAGAAAGAGTTTTCTTCTTGGAGTTGGCGGTTTATGGCTTCAAACTCACCCAGTTGCTCATGTTTAGATGACTTGCCCATGATTCCCGGTTCCTGCAAACACAACCTGTACTTCCAAAACTACACACTACAAAAGAAGATTAATAAGCCCCAAAATGTCTACACACTGAAAACTGAAATCAATATTGAAACTAAATCCAAATTTCCAAACACAATTAGAAGCTAATCCAACAACCTAACTGCTCTGATACAAAACTTGATCTGAAAATGTGTGTTGTATTCTCACTTTTAAAAAGTTTCCAAAGATCATGATTTTCTTAACCAATTTTAAGTATTCTAAACTCCAAAAATTGATTAAATTCTGATTATTATGCATCCATAGAAGTGCAGAAAACTTGTGTAGCAAATAAATAATCAGAAAACTGAAAAACATTCAGATAACAAACAAGATTGTTTATGGGGTTCGGAAATTCCTAGTCCCCGGGTTCAAATTGAACCGATCCATTAATAATATTGAAATGTAATTAAAATAACTCTTAAAAACAACCAATAATGAATCATAACCTGAAAATGAGCTGATCAATGTCCCAAGAACTCTGAAAAATAGCAGAAACTGTCCCAAGAACGATCTGTGGCTCCTACAGTGTTTTCACAATGTGATCTCCCTGCAACTGTGTTAGAAAAACACCTACAAACTGAGATTTAAAAACATGATATGAAAACAAATCATATATCTGAGATCATATTTAAATTCAAAACACTTTTCATATTTACACCAAGTCACAATTCGGACCAGAAGTGCATTGAAATTCATGTTTTCCAACTAGCTATCTTGTAGATCTCTGTTAAAAACTGCATTCAAAGCTTCCAAAAATAGGATAAAACTCAACAAAAAATATCAAATCTTACATCGTTGGAATTGTCTCAGAATTTCCTTCATTTCATCTTTTTACTCTGAGTTCCCATTCTGAGTGCAGAGCCTTCAAAAATGGTGTTTTCTGAGATCTGGTCTTTATCCTCCTTTGCACACACCTGTCTCCCCATTACAAAGAACGGGTTCCCTATTTATACAAAATTAGGGCCCTTAAAATATGCATTTGCATATTATCTTAGGCTAATATTAGCCTAAACCCGTACCATGTAATTTGGGATAAAAATTCCCAATAATGGGCGGCTTAGCATTTTTAATGGGATTAAATCCCAATTTGGCGCATGTATATTTAATGGAATAAAAATCCCATAGGCCACTTAGCATTTGAAATGGGATTAACATCCCTCATGAGGCGGATTTGAAGTGGGTGAATCCCACATTTTTTGGGTGGATAATGTTTAAGGCTTTAAATAGCCTTCCTCCATGTAAACATAGTGGTCAAAGGACCACTTTGGAGCATAACCGCCCCCACCTTGATCACCACGTGGATTTCCACGCATGGCTTTGCACCCTAACAACCGCTTCACCACCTTCTCTCCTCCACGTGGAAGCATAGCATATTGGCAGCTTATACTAATGTTTGAACATAAATATATATATATATATGTGCGTGGCATTTGGAAAGTGGACTTAATAAGTAAATATAATTTCGACCCATGTAAGGTGGTATGGAAATAATTAACTCGGTCAATAGTATATATTCCACTTGTCATCTCACGATAGGCAAATCAAGTGAATTCAACGAGTAGTGGCAAGCCATGTGGTGGCTTGTGGACCCACCACATTGGCGATAATACCATAGTCCACACGGCAGCCGAGCTCCCCTCCGTAATAAAAGTTGAGTCTCTTGTTCCCGTGCACCATTTTTATGCTCGTCGAAGACCAGTGATCAAAAACCAACAAACAACTCCATTTTTCCTTTTTGTCACGTGTCGCAGTGCCATTAGTCCAATATTGACCAGTTGACCAGAGTTGACTTTCTTGTTGTCCGAACTTTGACCGGACATAACTAGAGCTCCCGATGTTCGTTTATCATGTTCTCACAGTCATTAGAAAGCTCTAATGGAGGTATGATGTTATAACTTCATTTATAACTTCATTTTGAGTGTATTTGTTTGCAAGATTGGAGCGCTAATGGAGGTAAATTCTTATCCTCATGCAAATGGTAAGTTATCTTGTCATTTTAATTTAGAGCTTATTTTTTGATATTTTATCTATCTACACTTGAGTTTTATTTTTGTTTTACAGGTAGCGAGGGTTTGGATGGAAATATTTCAACACACGAGCATGTCAGGTATAAACTTCTAACTCCCTATTTCAGGAACACCATACTCATACTCTACGTTTTACGCCTCTTCATCACTAAGACACTTCTTCGAGGGGGAAATATGTACATACCCTATTTTGCAAGTGTTACATTTTCATAAAATTTTTACCAAAGTCCCCAGTGATGATTCATATACTTTCAGAAGGTGTTTGAGTTCCTCAGCTCATCCACAGTATATATTTATTGCCTATATGCTTGTACTTAGCTTATCCATGTTTTTTCTAGCTTTATGTTCCTTTCTATACATGTTTTGGCCTTTAGTGTCAGGACCGCGGCCCTACCTAGGTGGTGGTCTTGCGTGATTTTTCCATAACTCTCCATGCGTAATTTTAACGCATGATGCTTCACTCAACTTGAGTTTTAGGGTGCGTTTGTGAACCAAATTGCCTAAAATAGTCTTGTTTTCATGGTATTCCTTCCTTTTTCTATTTTTAAATAGATTTAATTAGTTTGAACTACCTCTTCACCCAATTATTGGCACTCCAAGGCTACCTTGTGCATGAAGGAACATCCCAGTCGATTCCTATATATCCAATGCATGAATTCAAGCAAAGGGTGTGATAATTATTGTTGCCACAATCCTGCTAGAAATTACATAGCCAAGCTCATATCTCTTGTGTTATCTCTCTTCTACTTGCATTGCAACCAAACTACCTTCAAGATACCATTTCTCAAGCAGCTTCTCCTATTGTTGCCTTTGTATTCCTAATTCCTTGGACTCATATGGACACATAGAGAAAGAAAGGATAAACTGAGGGGACAAGAACAATACAATCAGATTTACCAAAGCTCTTGCTTATCCAGGTTGGAATTATTTGTTTACTTCATTTATTTTGGTTATCAATTTAGAATTATTCATTTCAAATCCATATAAAATAGAGTGGCAAATTGTTCTTTTAATTTAATCAAGAAATCACAAGTAGATCAAATCATTATAAATATTTCTCTTTGACATTGCCGAGGAAGTTATGGGGAACAATATCTCTTCTAGGGTTATGATTTGTTCCCTACCTCTGAGGTAGGGTTAAAGGGGTTTTGGTTAAATTAGGTCAGTTTTTTTAGATCTAGATTCACATACTCGCACAAGTAATTAATTACAACCATATGATTATTTGTATTTAATTTAAATTATTATATTATAAGCATTTTTTAAAATCCCAGAAAATATCAAAAATATATACTTTTGCTAGATTAGTTTGCTTTCATTGTTTTGTTCAGATATGTTATGAAAATACCAAAACCATAGTTTAAATTTCATTTGATAGTTAGTCTGCTTTATCAAGATCAATTAAAGTCAATTACACATGACCATCAAAGGTCCACAATAAGAGAAGACATTTAGTTGTGATCCATTAGTCCCACAACCCAACAAACCTGAGTTGTTAATTGACATTGATGCGGGTTTACACTTTTTAGTTTTATGCACACTTGCTAGCTATTATGAGAAGATAGAATATTTAAATATATTAAACATTGTAGTTGATCAAGCCTACAATTATTAGACTAGTCCTCACGACAGGGATTTATTACACGTATGACCATACAAAGACCATAGCCTCCATGAGTTCACGGTTATGATCCCCAAGTCCCATAACCCAATGGGCATGCTGACCAATCGAACATTGACACCAATTTACATGTACTGGTATTTAGGTTATCACCATTTCCACCTAACATTGTTGCAAAAATTTTAGTGTTATACATAATAGCCGATCAGGCTAAGGCTTTCTAGACTAGACCAAAAAACCTCCCATAGACCTTATGGTTTCATTACACCTCTCGTTCTCATTTCCATGACCTTGTCTAGAAATATATATAAGGTGTTTGTAGGTCATTTTTTGTGTGTTCCACAACCAGTGGACCAAATCTCGACATAGCTCGATATTGATTGGAGCCTCCGAGTAGCCATTTTATCTAATCGTTTCATTACACCACTTTAGGTTAGGATAGTTTTCTTTACCTTAGACTCACAAATCTTGATATTATGTCTTGAATACATAGGGTTACCTCACTAGCTTGTTTTTCACTATCCCACACACATTCATTTCCATTCTACACTGGTTGTCTTGGCACGACCTTGAGAGGTCGGGTGCGAAGAAGGTCACATGTTGGTTTTCTTTCATACAGTTATGTTAGGGGGCACATCCCACATCCCGAAGTTATCCCATGACTTTTATGGTTCATCCACAAAGATAATCATCAATATTTTTCCTAGTACGCCCAGTGGGACAGTCTAATCTTAAATGTCAAATGAAGTTACGTTTTGTAGAAATCTCCCAGCCCCTAGAGGCTCAAATAGATACAGATCGAAGACTCCATCATCAAGAATGTACTGATTTTAGAAGTGCTAAGTTTAGTCCTCTCTTGTTAACAAGACGAATGCAAACAAGATTGAGAACAAAAGATGAAGGTGTAATTAAATATCTACACTTATCCATGGTAAGGAATAGAAGAGGTAGAAATATTCAAAGGTATTTGTCTCCTCCAAACCAAACTCTCTCAACACCTCCACCGATTAGGCCTTTCTTACAATCAACTAGAATTCTCAAGCCTATCTTAATGGCCCCTCTGAGAAAATTTGTTTCATGGAATCATGGGAGTCCACTCATCTTACCAATAACCCCGGCGGAGTGAAATCCTATCTAGGAAAATGTGCTAAAGGCATTAACCAAATTCAGCCGAGAAGACTTTAAGACTCCAAAGGAACACCTTTAGGACATCGCAGAAATATGCATGGTACATTATATTAGGGAATAAGATGTCACCTTGTTGTTACTAGTTGCTTCCTTTAAAGGGAAGGCTTTGGATTGGTACTTAGGACCAACTGGGAAATGTCTTGGTAAGAAGGTTTAGAAAGAAAGGAGATAGATCTACACTCCTACAGCAGCTCATCAACATCAAGAAGGTTCAGCAACTACTTATGCCTGATTTTAAGACTATATTTCACAAAACATGGCAAATTATTCTTTTTCTAGCAAGGCCACCTACAGGTATGGCTATTGTATTTTACTTAAAATCTCTAAATTTAGATATTTTTGTGATGATTCAATCATTAGGAGGGGACTCTTTACCACAAGCATATGATATTATGATCCAATTTGAGAAAAATTTAATAGATTTCAGTAAGCATCCCCTAAGATCCCCTTTATTGATATCCCCCAAAATAGCTCCCCTTCCACAAGCACAGACCTCAAGCTCTACCCAATCCCCTAAATCCATATATAATTACCCATCCTCTCATATGGCTCCTATCCCCACCACAACATCATCATCTTCTTCTCCTGAGATGGAGGAAGATAAAAATATCCTAAAAAACTTCTCTAATGAGATAGTAAATCTTAAAAGGAATTAGAAAACTTACCCAAGACAAAATTATCAAAACTATCAGGATAGTAGACCTTCATATCCCCCACAACATCAAAACACCCAGAGGCCACCACCGGCACAGTCTTCTAACCAACTCATCCTAGTTCCAACTCCACTTCAGACCATCCCACCCAATAATAGAAGGGAAATGGTACCTAGGAAACAAAATTGGTGAAAGACCCCAAAGCACGGTTCTTCCCTTGTAATACTCCACATATGCCAAGAGACTTTCCTAAAGGTAATTTATTGCAAAATTTAGTCACAAAAAGAGAAAGGGAAGGCTATGATGTTAACATTTCAGGACCCTACTAGTTCGTGGGAGTCCAAAATGTGGCCTTTGTTGCATAAATTCAAGGTATGTATTTAGAGAAAGAAGCAGATATCGCACCTGAGCACACACTTTTATCATGGGTAGAAGGAGAGGAATTCATATTTATGAATGAGGTACCTGCTTCCAACCTATTTCAATCTAATTACAACACTTTCTTCAAAATAAGGATGGTAGAGGTGGTCATTCTTATCCTGTATATAACTAGCGAGATGTAGAAATATCCTTCAACCATCACAGTCCCACCTTCGACGGTTGTAAAAGAAGCCCTAATAACTATCTAGAATCAGATTTCCCTCCATCATGTGGCTGAAATAATGAAACTCCAGCCACTTCCCAAGACATCATCACACAGACCGATAAACATGGTCGAGAAACTCAAGAAAGCACCAACTAACGTATCCTTGTGGGCTCTTCTAGGTATTCCAAAGAAAAAGGAGTTTCTTCAAGAAGCATTAAAATCAAATGATGACCCAACCACCACCAGAAAATAGAAGGATAAGGTAAAAGTAATTTGGGCCCTAATAGAGGAAGTGTTGTCAAATCAGAAGGGAGAGGTAAACTAAGGCCCAACCCCTTTTTATGACTCTTATAATAAGTAGGAAATTATTGGATAACTCCATGATAGACTCTGACGTGAGCACTGCAGTCATGCCCAAAGCAATTATGGATGCCTTGGGAATTAAATATGAACCCTTGAGAAAAATATTCATACATCTGGATGGAAAATAATTCCAAACCATAAGAGCTATTAAGGGTCTCCTACTGCATCTTTATTCCTATTTGAACATAACCATTTCATAGGATATAGTAGTAATTGACATTCCACAAATCTTTAAACTATGTTTTTCCCATTATTTCATGGCAAATATAGGAGGCTACATGTCTCTTGATTGGTCACATCTGATTCGTTGGACCAATATGGATCTAAGATGAAGGTATTATCATAACCCCTCGTCAAGTAACATGTAACAAACCAAAGAGTCTCAGGATTTAAGGCTTCCCATGCCATGATCACCTAAGAGGAAGAATCACATATGGAGGATGGTAATTATCAAAGTGTTAGTTATTTATCTGACCTCCCCCCTAGTGACTCCTTCAGGAAATTTGATTCAACTCGTGTGGGAACTTACATCATATTTGATGAAAACTGCATGATTCCAAAGGTGGTAAAAGGAGAGGATAGAAGAGAAGAGAGCCCCATTAAGGATTCCCAGGTATGGACCCTATATTTTAATGGAGCTAGAAGTAAAACTAGCTCAGGAACTAGGATATGTTTATCATAACCAAGTGGAAAGAAGATACTCCATGTTTTATGCTTCTATTTCTCATGTATCATCAACGAAGTATAATATGAAGCCTTAGTGCATGGCTTGGCCATGGCATGAAAGAAATTCATAAAGTAGCTGAGAGTCTTTAGCAACTTGGAGTTAGTGATCACATAAGTAAAATGTGTTGCTGCCACAAAAAAAATGAAAATGATGTCCTATCGATATATGGTGTGGGATCTCATCAAGAATTTTTAAGCCTTTAATATCAAGCTTATTCCTCGAGATCAAAATATGGAAGTTGATAGGACGGATTTAATCAGGTCACAATTCAACCCAATCCAAGACTTGATACAAAATGAAAGTATAATAAAATTTATCATCTACCCGTATATACCTAACAATGTCAATCACTGACAGGTTTTTAACAATGACCAGAAGATTTTAGTCTTCCTCCAGTAATCCAATGAGTATATGGACCAACTCCAACCCAAAATTGAAGAAGCTTATGGAGATTAGATTATTTAATTGAAGATGAAAAATCTTCTAAAAGGGTTAATAACATTAGAGAGCATTTTTTATTCTAACGATTCTAATACAGGTCAAAGAAAGTTTGCAGCAGTTAAGGAGGATTATGTTGAGATAGAAGTGATAAATGGAAGCTAAAAATCAGGAGATTAGTCCCCCAAAGGGAAAGGGAAACACTTGTGACTCTATGACATAAGTATAACAAAGTGATGGCTTGGACGTATGGTGACCTACATTACTACAGCAAGGATATCATCCAACACACCATTGACCTCGAAGAAGGAACTAAGCTTGTGCACTAGAAGCAGTGGCCTGTGAACCCAAAGATAGAATCCCTCATGGCCAAGGAACTCAGATAGCTCTTAGAAGCCTAACAACATGGGTTTCTAACCTAGTTATGGTAACAAAGAATAATGGTGAAATTTGGCTCTGTGTAGATTTCAGAGACCTAAATAGAGTGTCCCTTAAGGATCACTATCCCTTACCCTCCATGGAGTAGATATTACAAATAGTTATAGGCTCAGAAAGGTTCTCTCTACTAAATAGATTTTTGGGCTATAAAAAAAGATGGCTCGTAGAAGGAGACCAACATAAGACCACTTTCACGACAAAGTGGGGAACCCTCACATGTGCAAAAATTCGTTTGGATTCACAAATTTTGGAGCTACCTTTCAAAGAGTCATGGATTTCATGTTTGGAGATTTGATCAATAAGGTAATCCTTATATACCTAGATGATCTTGCAGTATTTACCAAAATGGTGGAGAATCATTTTTACGCCTTGGAGGCCATATCGAGAAGTTTTAAGAATTCAAGATCTCTTTGAACCCAAGGAAATGTGTTTTTGGAGTAACACAGGGAAAACTCCTCAAAAAAATGTTTCAAAGGAAGGAATCTATATTGATCTAGAAAGAGTTGGAGCCATCCTAGGACTACCCTTGTAGGTCAAAAAGAAAGCAGTCTAATATTTCTTAGGAAAGATCAATTTGGTCAGCAAGTTCATTTTAACTTTTCCAGAACAATCCACCCAATCACACTTATGCTCAAGTGGGACCATAATTTCAAATGGACAATTGAATGTTGTCAGGACTTTGAGGTAATTAAGGGGGCTATCACATCTACCCCGATGCTATGCAACCTCGACTTCTCAAATGATTTAATCATGTATGCATATGGGAGAGAGCATAGCGTAACGTTTGTTAGGTTGTGGAGCTAAATAGTGTTATTAGAGCATGGATTACAAAGTGACTAGGTTACACAATGACCATCATCATTCAGGATCAGTCAGGAAGTAATCGGCATCGGTTACCTGTGTGGGAGTGTTTTATTTATAAGTCATGGGATTTAATAGAGCTTGTGTTTTAAAGAAAATCTATTAGATGTAATTACATGGCTATTGTGCCCTAAGTTTGTCTAATCTTATATAAGCTATAAAACTAAGGTTAGCGGTGTAATATTAGGAAAGAGAAGAATTGAGCTATCCTTGGTTGAAAGGATGAAGAAGAAAAAAAATTAGATTGCATGAAGACAATAGATTTCATGGAGAGAAGTTGAACAGAAGGATAGTGCAGGTATATTATGTGTGAGAAGATGGTATTATCTTCTACTGTATTTTCTTTGTATTGTTTAGTCTCATGTAATGGCTTACATAGTATGCAAAGAACTTAGGGCTCCTTCTTGTTAGATCCACAGGTTGTTGTGAGATCTTGTTATTTCTCATTATTATAGATCCACATGTTGTGAGATCTTGTATTGTAGATTCAAAAGATTATATTGTATCGTTGATCCATAGGAATCTAGTATTGTAGCTCGTTGGAGAGCTTGTGGATACAAATAGTATCCAGATATTATAGAAGAGGTTGCCTTCTTTTTTTAAGTGGTAGATGCAGTGAGATGGAGGAGAGACTTACTTCTTGGTGCACATATATGGTTGTACATTGGTAGAACCATGTGAGAGGTCTTATTTGTAGATTCACATTGAGTTCTTGGTTACACAGTGAGAGATACAATAGTTCCTAGTATGTGAGATTTGGTGTTGTTTAGAGGCATGGTTGCAGTGCACTCACGGAGATATGTTTAGATATCTGTAGGAGAGGAGATACTCTTGGAGAGATGCATTGTACTCTTTTATTAAAGATTTGGTTTGTACTCTTGTTTTATTATATATATGATATCTCTATCTTTGGTAAATGTATCCTACATTGGGTGAACCATGGTACATGCTAGTTATGTGTGTGTAATTTTGTCCAATTTGGATTATTCTTTTTTATACTTCCACTACTGTATATTTTGTGGGTATTGTTAGATCTGTATTTGCATGTTTTGGATTTGATATTCTATAGTTGTAAATGTTTCTGCATAGACCCATCGCCAACAACTAGTATCAAAGCTTGGTTAGCTTGGTTATTTCAGAGCAAGGGTTTGCTTCATGGTTTTGTTAGTGGTTATTACTGACATGGATGATAGCAAGGTTTGTTTTTCCTAATGAGAAGATCACAGGAAGAGATTCAATCTCACATGGGAGCTAGAAGAGTAAGGTTATTGGAGAATATAGTGACTAACATCAGTCAGGTGGCAACCAGCATTGGCAGCGTGACCATGGTCAGTTATATGGTAACCGTGGTCAGTTACAGGGTGACTATGGTCGGTTATTGGGTAGCCTAATTTTAAATATAAAGTCACAAATGCCAAGAAATGGAGAGAAACATGGAATGTATCTTGGTTTTTGAGGTGTTCCTCATTCTTTGAGGCACAAGCATGGTGTTCATATTACAGATCTGGGTTACATAGGTATGGTTTTATCTTGATTTTGTAGTGCTTTGTGTTTGAATAGCACATGCATGGTTTTGGATTGCATATCTAGATAGAGAAATGGAGCAGGTATGCATCCTTGGTGTAGTTAGATGCATTGGCTTTGGTAAAGAGGTTGTAGCATGGAACGAAGACAAAGATTTCATGAAAGAAGCATGTTCTTCATTTGAAGATACGGTTTATTATCCTTATTCTGGTAAGGTGATGTA
This sequence comes from Taxus chinensis, assembly GCA_019776745.2. Taxonomy (NCBI): domain Eukaryota; kingdom Viridiplantae; phylum Streptophyta; class Pinopsida; order Cupressales; family Taxaceae; genus Taxus; species Taxus chinensis. Next base: position 333,069,642 of record CM034146.1, read on the forward strand.
CTTCATCTTGATGTGATTTATTGCATAGATTTGTTGTATTGTTTTGTATAATATTTGGATGCTTCTTGAAATGAATGGCTCAGCTCAACTATCAACTTCGCTCCAAGTAGGAACCTTGTGTGGTATTCTATGCTAAATTATGTGGTGTTGGGTTCATTCTAGCAGCATTGACATCAGTCAAAGAATAGAGGTTGGTCATAGAGGAACTGGTATAATTCTGGTAACCATGGTCGGTTAGGGGATGATAATGATCAAACTCTGTGGAAACTTATTTGTACATGGTTTTTTGCAGTAGGAGAGGAAAAATGGTTTTTTTCTTGGTTTGGAGGATCGATTTTCTTACACATAGTGTACATGGCAGAAATGGTGTAGATAACCTCATGGTTTAGATCAGAAAGAGGACAGAGTCAGCTCAATTAGTCCATTAAGACTTTGATTCAGGTATATCTATACGATTCTTGTTTTACTTTCTTTCATTTGGAGCAACTGATATTATGTTTGGATTGTGTGCATAGATTTACACCATGGTTTTTTGGTGTTGTTTGAATTTTTTTCCCTAGTTGTGTGGAATCTTGAGGATAAGGTTTTCTAGTCTTAAGATGAGATCCTCAATGAAAATTCATGATTAGACATAGTTGTAGGTAACGAGAGATGTTGAGTACACACAAATAGAAAGAAGGTGATTCACCTACTTCAGAAGAAGTCCAAACTTCTCTGGTTTAGAAGTATTCTCATAATAGAAAGGGAATCAATTTTATAGTTATTTCATCTAGTTTTATTTCTCACTGACATATTAGCTTTTGATCTTGGTGTTAGACCCAGTTCTGAGGATTACGTGTTCAGTGGGAGCAAACCATAATTATTGGAATTATAGGATTGTATACATGATGCACATGTGGAGTGAGAGGATATTTATACTATTCAGAGTGGAAGAGGCACTAGTTAGTTTTGGAGGGTAGATTTTATAGGTATTTTGAGTTTATCACATGGTGATGTCACTTCTTGTTTTATTTTTTAGTGCCTGGATATTCTTTAGGGAATGTAGTTAATGGTTGATTCAGTTAGTTTTAGATGATAGAGAAATTTTTCAGAGTTTGAAGGGTGAAAAAAGGAGAAAATATGCTAGTTACAGAGACTAGTATTGGTTAGGGTTAATTGTGGTTGGTCATTTAGTAACCATGGTTGTGACTGGGGTTGGTTAGGAAACCGTGGTCAGTTTGGTCATAGGTTTGACAACAATTATTATTTACCATTTTTAGATGGTGCCCTTTTATTGATTTTATCTTGGTTTCTTTGTGCAATATGTTGATGACATGTTTTCTAGTATTTACACTATTTATTAGTTGCATGGTTTAGCATGGTTGTTTTTTATTGACATTTATGAGCACATGATTCATATTCAGATTTAGAGTTAGTCGATGGCAGACTTGAAGCTTCTGGAGAGCCTGTTGATATGGATGGATGTATATGGTGAGTTTGTACATGTGGATAGATTCAATTTTGTGAGTCTATAATGATGCAAATGTTTAATTTGCACATGGATTCTTTGAGCATGAGTAGGGGATGTTTTTATTTCATCTTGTTACTATGTTACTCCTTGATAGATATGTTATCTGTGGATGGTTGTCTTGGACATGCTAGTTGTTTATGCAGGGTTGGATTCACAGAAAGTAGTATTTGGATTATTTGATTTGTGTAGGTGTTATGGATTAATTAACCATGGGTTTCATGTAGAAATAATTTGGGTTATCTTGACCCAATATCTTGTTTTTCTTATGCATATTCTAGTTTGACTTTTCTTTGGTCAGTTGCATTGGTGGTTATATGAAGACATCGATAGATGTATAGAGAACATGGTGTGTTTTACAGGTATGGCTATGGATGTGATTGAGGCTCGATACTTTGGTTTTAGTGGGAGCTCTTGTAGGAGTGTTAGTCATGATGGCTTATTTCATGATGAACTTGGTTGTCTTGTTTTCCTAATACCAACAACTAGTATGGTGTTACAATTCAGTGGGAGCTTGAGGCTTAGTGTCACAAATCAGTTGTAGCTTTACACAGGTTTAGTAAGTCATGATTTTATCTTCTAGCTATGAGAAAATGGTTTGATCTTCCTAGTTTTATTTTTGAGAGAATTTTTGAAGGAAGTTATAGATGATATTCATGGTGTGTAGAGAACGGTGATGTACAAGTACAAGTATAGAGGTTCAAAATTTTATCTCCAAGTGGGAGATTGTTAGGTTATGGAGCTAAATAGCTTCACTGGAGCATGCATTACAAAGTGACTGGGTTACACAATGATCATCATCATTTAGGAAGTGACAGTCATCGATCAAGAAATGACTGGCATCAGTTAGGAAGTGATCGGCATCGATCAAGAAGTAAATGGCATCGATTACCTGTGCTGGAGTGTTTTATTTATAAGTCAATGGATTTAATATAGGTTTTGTTTTAAAGAAAATCTATTAGATGTAATTGCATGGCTATCATGCTCTAAGTTTTCCTAAGCTTATATAAACTAGAAAACTAGGGTTAGAGGTGTGAGATGAGGAAAGAGAAGAATTGAGCTATCCTTGGTTGAAAGGATGAAAAAGAAGAAGAATAAAAATCAGATTGCATGAAGATGATATTTCATGGAGAGAAGTTGAACAGAAGGAACGTGAAAGTACATTGTTGGTAAGAAGATTATTTTATCTTCTATTGTATTTCCTTTGTATTGTTTAGTCACATGTAATAGCTTGTATAGTATGCAAAGCACTTAGGGTTCCTTCTTTTTAGATCCAAAGGTTATTCTAAGATCTTGTTATTGCTCATTCTTGTAGATCTGCATGTTGTGAGATCTTGTATTATATATCCATGAGATCATATTGTATTGTTAATCCATATGAATCTAGTATTTTAGCTCATTGGAGAGCTTGTGGATATAGATAGTATATAGATATTATAGAATATGGTGTCTTCTTGTTTGTAGTGGAAGATGCAGTGAGATGGAGGAGAGACTTATTTCTTGGTGCACATATATGGTTGTACATTGGTAAACCCATGTGAGAGGTCTTGTTTTCATATTCACGGTGAAATATTGGTTACATAGTGGGAGATGCAGTACTTCTTGGTATATGAGATCTGGTTTTGTTTGGAGGCACGGTTGTAGTGCACTCATGGAGATCCATTTAGAGATCTGGAGGAGAGGAGATACTCTTGGATACATGCATTTTACTCTTTTATTGAAGAGTTAGTTTGTACTCTTGTTTTATTATATATATGAGATCTCTATCTTTAGTAAACGTAGCCCACATTGGGTGAACCATGGTACATGATTGTTATGTGTGTGTACTTTTGTGTGATTTGGGTTATTCTTGTTTATAATTCCATTTCTACAGATTTTGTGGGGATTGTTAAATCCATATTTGCATGTTTTTTATTCGATATTCTATAGTTGCAAATGTTTCTGCATAGACCCATCCCCAACAACTAGTATCAAAGTTTGGTTAGCTTGTTATTTTAGAGCAAGGGTTTGCTTCATGGTATTGTTATTGGTTGTTACTAACATGGATGATAACAAGGTTTGTTTTACTTAATGAGAAGATCACATGAAGAGATTCAATCTCAAGTGGGAGCTAGAAGAGTAAGGTTGCTAGAGAATACAGTGACCGACATTAGTTAGGTGGCTATCATATTTTCCCCAATCCTGCGCATCCCTGAATTCACAAATTATTTCATCATGTATGCATACGGGAGCAAGCATAGTGTAGCATCCATGTTAACATAGAAGGGAGAGCCTCAAGGAGAGGAACATCCAGACACCTTCTTCTCAAAAACTCTCCATGACTATGAAACCAGGTATAACTTTGTAGAAATACAATCTTATGTTATAGTCAAGGGTCTAATCAAATTCAAGCACCTTATAACCCATAGTAAAATAAAAGTTATGGTGTCACACTCTAGTGTCAAGGAATATATAATAGAGGCTAAGATAACAGACAAAAGAGATAACTAGATCACTAAGATCTTTAAATATGACATTAAGATAATCCCTACAAAGTTGGTATGGGGAAGAGGCCTATGTCAATATCTTACACAAGACCTCGTGCCCCAGAATAATGACAGGCCTAAGAAAATAAACTATCTCCAAGAAAGTGACTCTAATAGTTGGGTCTTGGATAGGATCCACTTTATGTAGACATGGAAGTACCCAATCCATCTCCCCCTTAAAAAGAGAAGATAATATAGACAATAGGGATCTAAGTTTACCATGATTAATGATTTACTTTTCAAAATAAAATTTTATGGGATCCTGCTTGCTTGGAGAAAGAAGAAACTAAAAGGGTCTTACGTGAATTACACCATGGGAGTTCAGGAGGCCATTTTTCTACCTAAACCACAGCTAAAAAAATCCTACATGTAAGATACTTTTGTCCAAGCTTGTTCACTGACTGTCAGGTGGAGGCAAACAGATGTAGGATTTTTCAAGTTTATATGGGATTCTGGAGGAATATGGTATTACCTCTTAACCCCATCCTAATTGAGGAATTGTTTGCATAATGGGGCCTAGACTTCATTGGTATGGTCAACCTAACTTTGAGTATTGGGCACAAATGGATCCTCACTGCAACCAATTACTTCACCTGATGGGCGGACACAGTTCCACTAAAAGAGGCCACAAAGAATGTGATTCTAGAGCTCTTATAGGATATCACTACTCGTTGTAAACCCCGCCTACTATTATATCAGATAATGCTAAGGATTTTTGGGGGGCCAAAGTATCTGACTTCACTCTAAGGCATGGGATCTATCTAAAAACATCCTCTAATTACTACCCATAAGGAAATGGCTTGGCAGAATCCACTAACAAAAATATGATCAGGCTCGTAAAAAGGATGGGAAATGAGCATAAGAGGTTATGGCATGAACACATCAAAATAGCCTTATGGGCTGATCGAATCAGACCTAAACAGATCCTAAAAGCCTCGCCATATGAGATGGTTTACGAAAAAAGTGATGTGATGCCGATCACCATAGAAATCCCTGCATTACAACTATTAAAACAAATTGAGATAAAGGAGAACGAGGAAATGTAGGTAAGACTCACCAAGCTAGTAGAGATCTAAGAGAAGTGAGAGGTTTCTCATGAAGCCATGATCAACCACCAGTAGGTGGTGAAAAATTGGTTCGATCAAAAAATGGTAGAACCTGAATTCTAGTTTGGTGCCATGGTTTTGAAATGGGATACAAGGGTTTTCAAGCCTAGAAATCATGGGAAATTTGATCCCTTATGGATGGGACCCTTCAAGATTAGTGCATGCAAGTAGTACAATACTTTTAAACTCAAGACCATGGAAGGAAAAAACCTAGTAATTCCGATAAATAGGATCCACCTGAAGCCTCTTTATTTAGTCTCTTCATTTTTAAGTATTGTATCATATGTATAGCCTTTGCTTTTTCTCTCTTTTCCTTTTTTTTGTCCCTTTCAATAAGTTTCTTCAAACACGTGTCCCTCACAGTGATACCCTTGCCTATTTTTGAATTTTTGGAGGTAGTAAACCTTCCTAGTTTTCCCCAAAGTTAATGATCCAACATATCTCTAAAATATTTGGGGAAAAAGATCAAATATTTGATGTAAAATCTTTCAGAAAATGTAAATTTTGACAGTTAGGGTCATTAAACCAAAAGGGTCATTCTATGATGTGACTCTATATATGAGTGATCCATTATAATTCATAATTTAAGGTAGTTATTTAAGAAAAATCTTGGAGCATCTAACAAATTCATTTCAAACACTAAGAGTTTTGTGTCCAACCTTCGAGTCTTTAGTGGTAAAAAATCAGAGCCATCTCCAAGTTCTGAAATCTACCATGGTGACTTCCTGCTCCACATGACAAGTATAGTCTTATGTAGGGAAACCTGCACCCCTACGCTCTCTTCACCCAAGGTTGAGGTTCCCTGATGAGGTATCACATTACAGTGATCCTTATGTAATCATAGACTTTTTTGTTGATGTCTTTGACCTTGTCCTCAGAAAAAATCCCAAAGCATTGAGGGAGACACCCCACGCCAAGTTCCTTTATCTAGGGAATTCTGAGTCTTTTGGCTCAATAATCTGGAGCATAAAAATTTATCAATATATGGCACCTCTCGTGCACCCATACCTAGATCGCGTATAGATGTGTGTGATTTTTTTAATACATACACCAATGTTATCCAGGGTAGAAGCATAAAGGTGGTAATCACACCTCAAGCTATTAGATACATGTTAACCCTAGTATACAACCTAGTGGCCAATTTTTATGACATGGCCAAGCTCCAAAGCTTTTGGGCTCAATTCTAGAACAAATATTCATTCCTCAATATGTAGTTGAGACAAAAATATTCAGTATGTTTGGGAACCATAGGATTCCCCATTCCCCTGAAGTCAATAATGGTGGATTATCAAGATGCCTACTCCATGTTAACATTCATTTTTGGCCAAGATTCAAATAGAAATTTCCATGATTTGAAAATGGCAGCCCTTTTCAGAATGAGGTCAATAAAAAAATAGAAGACATTCCGCTTTGACTTCACTGAAGTCATTTCAGATTCTATTTGTGAGTAATTAACCATGTTCCCCATAAGATCTACCTTTAGTTATTCCTCATATTTGTTCCACCTCATTTTATATCAGAACACCTAATACCTCATCCAATACATGGCTTTAAAACTATGGGATGTGGAGGTAAACCCCCAAAATATCATTCCATTTTCCATTTGGACTCATGTGTTATCTCGCTCATCGGACATATATAAATTTTTTAACTATTTTCTGGAACCCCTCCTGCACAAATTTGACCTAGAAGTGGTCAACAATAGGATGAATAGCTCTATCCAGTCCATCCTCATAGATCCCCTACAACCTTGTGACTATTTTTTTAGGGTGGGACATTTTATGATTTAGGTGCATGGTTTCCGTGATGAATCCTTCATGCTCCCGAGGGTCCTCACAACACGGGTGGTGGGTCTAGAGATAGTTAGGAAGCTAGTACTCTTGGATGTTGAATTTAGCTCTGGTTGAAAGAAGAAGGCACTTTTTGACCTCCCCTTGAGCAAGGTAGGAATTACTATGATTAAACGCAAAGCGAAGCATCTTCTTACACAAAAGCTAGCTTCCTATAGTGTCAACTTTATTTAGGACTCATAGAGGTATTACCTAGACAGAATGATGGTCTCCACTTTAGTTCGAAACAAGGTTTAACTACCAACAAAATTCTAGGAAATTTTTTAAAGATGAATGGTCCCCTTGAGTAGAGTCACCCAACATATTTGTCAATCTCAGTAACATCCTATTCTAAAGTGGGAGTTGTTCTACCCTGTCTGTCATAGGTATGAGCCCTCCCTCACAATGACAAGAGGACTTGGAGTGGCCCTGTGTAACAAGGACTAGAGCACAGAAAATATTGAATCCTATTAGAAGTATAGGCATGAGATCGGACAAACCACCCTCAATTTTGAGAGTGTGTCTAGTGATGAGAAATGGGAGGATTTTTTAGATGTATATCATGGGTCCGATGTAGAGAGTGAGGAGATGATGATGATCACTAAGGATTATCCTATGAGAACTACCGTAGAATCCTCCAATCCCTCTCAACATAACCTTCCACAACATCCCAGGCCCTCCACTTCTCAACAAGATCCTTTAGCTTAGACATCCATGTCACAATTCATATCAGATCCCTAGGGCGGGAAACTAGTGGAGGAGTCAGCATTGAGCCCCACACATAATAAGTTGAATTCAGTCGAAGCCCTTGTATCTTCTCCCCCACTTCCTCCTCCCATGTATCCTTTTCAAGCTCATCCTCCTCCACCATTATTTTCTCCCTCTGGTGGTGTCCCCTTATCAGTCACCCGATCTCAGATACTACCTCCTCCTGGGTCCTCTCTTTTACCTCCATTGCCCCCCACCATTCTAAATTTCTCCCCCACATGGTGACAGGACCTTTTTCAACTCCCTTAACCTTGCAACCTCAACCACCTGTTACAATCCCATACGGTTTGCCACCTGGGTTCTCATTTGTAGATGGGGTCATCCCTTCTCCCTCATATTTTTTGAGTCAAGAAGAACCAACCAAAGCAATGTGAGATATGAAAAGGGTGAAGCAAAAGAAGAAGGAAATGTTGGTTAGAGAAATGAAACATATACCGTGATTAGATGACCATCAACATATTTCCTTAACCATTACATAGTTAGCTCCCCATGCATCCAAACCCACAGAGAAGATGCAGCTCGATGATTATTTTAGCAATGTTATCACAGTTGACCTCATAGAGTTCTCACCTTAGGATAAGGTCAATCTAATCAATGAAATTGTTGTTATAGTCATGACAGACTACCTCAAACTTAGCAACCAGCTCAAAAACTTACAAACTAGCCTCTGATGGGTAGAAAGCATTTTGGCCAGCCTATAAGCTGATATCAAAGGAAAATGCAAAGAGATTAGATAACTCTGCAAGGAGTTAAAGGAATCACCATCATGAGAAGTCCTTGTGGCCTCCCACATGGAAGTTAATAATCTGGAGGGTAAACTTATCACATCTGTAGCCTCTGTCAGTTCACTCTCTTAGTAGAAAATATACCTTAAACATGAGGTTGATTCAAAGATGGCAGAGGTGGCTACTCTCTAAGAAAGGTTGTACGTCATCCAAGAAAAGAAATGTAGCCTCCAGATAAGATTGAAATCATCTAAGGAAGTAGTCAAGGACTTGAACCATAAATTGACGAAATAACCCCAGAAAAGTGGAATTATAGCATTGGTGGAAGAATTATATGCCTCTTGTTGTGACCGCATTGCCTCCATGGAAGCAAATCTTGGCCCCACACTCAAATTTATATCTGATGCATAGGGGCTATGTTCAAATGTGGAAACCAAAACCTCCACCATCAAAAACACTATATCCACCAAGGTTCTTGAATCACTACTTTTAGTTCATAAGCCTTATGATTCTTCTGACTCTGCACTACAAGGGGTCTGAATCACAGATGGGTGGATGTTCACTACAAAGATCACAAAGATTTTGATTTGTAACAAAGTATCCATCAAATGCCAAAAATATCCTGACTCGGCTCTGATAAGGGATCAAAGAGAAGAAGTGCAGTATCAATGAATCAGTTCAATTAGTCTTCCCCTCTCCCTTCCCTGATGACTCCATAGTCCTATCAAATGACCAAATTTAGTAGATCTTGACTGCCAAATGACAAGATAAGATTGTCTTTTAGTATTTAAAATAAATCTCCAGCATCACTGAGGTGGAATTCATCTTGAACCTAATTGTACAGTTGGAGTTTCATTTGCACATAGTAGTGCAGATTCTCCAAATATTTTCTCGTAAGGAGATAATCAAGCTGGATCAAGCTTTCCAGGCCTTGCAGTGAAGAATCTACCCTACAGAGGTGGAATGACTCAGATATTGGGCTGCCTTGCAATAGCTCTGAGTGGCATTTTTTAAGCCACATTTTGAATATTGAGGTGGCTCTAGATTGTTGGATCCTTCGATGAATAACAAAAAGTCCCTTTGTGAGTCCCCAATAACTGTAGAAACATTTTTTGTGAGGCTCTTTTACTAGCCTATATATTTTGTCACCCTGGCCCTAGTTCTTTTTGTTTTATTTGTTAGAGCCTAAATTTGACTAAGTATGGAGTTGTATACAGACGATATCAATGTGTCTCTTTGGTGCACTTGGGGTAGAATGCAAAGAGTCTCAACCATGGTAAGTCAAACTGGGGGGGTTGAAAATTCAAAGATATAGTAAATACATATAGGCTTCCATTTGTCACTCGAGTGCAATTTCAAATCGAGAGAGAAAAGTAATGTTCTAAAACTTTCTCAAGGCTTCCACGTGTCACCTAGGCATAGGTTTGAAGATAAGGCCCCAAGAAAGGCCTTCAAAATAGCATGTGATATCCACGTAGTAGGGAAGATTCATCACCATCAAAGGGACCAATCAAAGGAGTGAAAGGCTTTGGAGTTGGGTGAATTGAATGTGATACACATGCAGTTGAGATATTGCCTGAAAAAATGAAAGATTTTATAGGAAAATTAAATGTGAGTGGTGGAATATCTGATTCCTGATGTTGAAACGAGAGCCAAGGAGGTCTATAAAATAATTTTCTAATCCCAAAATATGTATGCAAAAAAAAGAGATCATAAAAGAGGACACCAAAACTATGGAAAGGAATTTAGGCTTGGATTATTATGTTTACTAGCCTTAGCAAGGCTCTATTGTATAATAAAGTTGTAATTTGTGACATTAACGGCCTTATGTATTATTTTCTCTATAAATAAAGGACTCTTGTTCTGTGCATTTTAGTTCTCAATATTTTGTGTCCTTCATTCATTATTGCTTGTAGTTTTTAGATAAAGTTGAATATCTATCGTGTTATATGTCATTAGATCTTCTATATGTATCTATTAGTCTACATATAATTATGTGTTGTATCTGCTTAGCCTTTGATATTTCAAGATACTCCTAAGAATAGTAAACCATGCTAAACTCTCTTCAACTATTCTAACATTTATTTTAGAATCTATCCCTGTGAATTTTTTTTAAATTAGTTTTCAGTGTATCACCTTTTTTAGTTTTATATGTTGTTTTGTTTGTTCTCTAAACCCTTACCTCACACTAATAGAGAAGAACCACCTTCTATAAAACCTATATATTACCTTAGGGGGTGTGTCCCACATCCCTAAGGTATCCCATGACTTTGATGGTTCATCCGCAAAGATAATCCTCAACAGGATTAGTTGTCACTTGCTTGCTAAGGATACTCAATTGGGGAGATGCATGATGACATTTTGCATGTTCTTGGGTAGTGGTAGGGTGATCATGAAATATTCCTTTAGGTCTTCTCTTGTAATGATGAGCATTTAGAAGAAATTCCTTCAAGTTCCTCTTTATGGATGGTTTTGCATGATAATAGGAGTGTGTGATAGAGAGTGAGACAAAGATATCTAATGAAAATGTGTAATATGTAATTATAAACTCTATAATGAAAAAATAATAGAGAGCATGTTAAAGTTATGCTACTTTAATATCTCCACCCATGGAATTATTTTGATGTAATCTTGGCTATTGTAATTTGGATGAATGAATATAATCAAATGATTTTGAACATTTGTGTGTTGGATCTTGATATGTGCATTTTATTTTATGTTCATGGGTGTAATAATGGTATTCTTGATGCTAATCATGATTTAGTTCTACTTCTATTGTAGTGTGAAAATACTATTCCATGTTCTAGTGCATTAGACTAGGATTTAGTTCTTAATCTTGATTCCAAGAATGGGTGTGTTCATTCTTTGTTTGTGTAAACATCCCCTTATTAAGGGATAACATTCTCACAAAGCTCACCTAAAAGAGGGGCCCAATACCTTTGCATGCCTTGGGTGAGCATCCAGACCAATTTGAATGATGTGCTAATGTGTTTAGGGTTTGATTGATGAAGCAAGAGGTAACTAGAGACTACTTGGATTGAGGGAATGTAGGTGGCTCTTTTGGCTCACTCAGATACTATGGCCCTCTCAAATTCTCATCAACACTCTCTTAAACTTCCTCACTTCTCCAGATGTAAAATTAACCTGATCTGGTACTCAATGAAATTGTAGAAAAGGGATGGAATCCTCACAATTTTATTAATATTCAATCAAGTCGAGTACAGAAGGAATGATTGCAATATTTATAGATATTGGACAATCATGTATAAACAAATAATTAAGTTGTATAGATCCAACCGGAAAATAATACAAACAAATATATTGTTTCAACAATGCAACAAATAATCCTACATGAATAACATGACAAACATGGTTTATAAAACCATATAACTACAAAACAATTAATTACCTTAGTGAAATAATAATAACCTAAGGTTAAAATACAATACATAATTACCTAGGTAAACTAAGTTTACCCTAACACTCTCTTAAAGCCATCACTTTTCTGTTACTAATTACATATTTGTGGAGATTTTCATAGATTCTCTGTAGATTAGTCTTGAATTCAAACAATCTAATCAAATCATCAATTTTTTGTTTATTTTCCCCCAAACATTATCAGTCATATTAATCAATGCATTTTTATGAAATCTAGATAGTTTGATGTTGGAAAACGTTATTTCCTTTTTTGCTTTCACCAATTCCTATTGTAAAATTTCATTTTGTTTTTTCTCATCATCTAAGCTCTGTTTAAATCCATATAGTTTGATGTTGGAAGAATCTATTTCCTTTTTTGCTATTGCCAATTTTTGTTGTAATATTTCATTTTTTTTTTCTCACCATCTAGGCTTTGTTCCCTTTTTTTACCTTTTCTTTCTCTTCCTTCATAACCTCTTTCAATTCTCCCAATGTTTTTTGTAATCTATTATTCTTACTTGTTTTTTCCTGTAACTTTTTGTTTGTATCTTCCAGTTTTACATGTGTATGTTCATTCAAAGTAATTGTAGTCATAGAGGTAGATGATTTTATCTTCCTCTCCAACTCACTTGTCTTATTAACTGTTGTTTTTCCTTTTACTTTCTCATTTTCCATGTATACCTCTAAATTTTCAATCTTATTACTCAACTTATTTTTCTTCCTCTCTACCTTTATTAATTCTATGTAAACCACATCATTGTTCCTTTTTAATACAATAATTTTGTCAGAAGATTTCATTTCCTTAAGATCTATTTGAAGGGAGGTCACATCATAGTCAGTGGGAAGCATTTCATTCTCTTGTTTTACAACTTTGGGCATAACATCCATGTATTCTAGGGTATGTTTTTCTAGGTTATATGTAGGAAATACCCTCATTGTGGATGGATTCGAAGTTCCAGTAGCTTGTAGAATTTTCTTCTTATTTCTTCTATCTCTTTCTGATTTATTGGAAAACTCATCTTGGTAATCAAAACCTCAGGTGTTCATAGGAGTCAGTTGTTCCACATTAAATGGATGAGTAATTAAAGTTTGGGGAGAATTTCCCTCTAGAATGGTAGTATTTTTAGGGTTGGCAGTGGCACCACCTTCTATAAATAGTTTCCTTGATCCAAGAGTACTTGTACATGTGTCTTCCTTTGTGTTCTGCCTCTTCTCACTTCCTTGTTGGATAATAGCCCTAGTAACTTCAACTATCTATATTTCCCTCTTTAAGTTTCCAACACTCTATTGAATACTACCATCATCACTAGAACTACCAACCTTAGTAATAGTAATAGATTCATTGTTAACTTCTCCTCTAGGAATTTCAACGTGAGGCTGAACTATTTATTGAGGATTTAACTCTAGAGAAAATTTCATCCGATTAGCACTTGTAGATGTTGTAGTGTGCAGTGGTCCTTTCCCTGAAGGTGAAGCTCAAAGGCCTAACCCGTCAAACAAAATTCTATAGTATACCTTTGGTGGAAGCCAAATGCCTTGTCCTCTTCCTTTTTGTTTGGAGGCTCAAGCAATCTAAATTTTTTTTTTGAAAACTCTTGAGAGTTAATTCCTTTCTCAATAGAAATTTGATTCATTGTTATTTGTACTTCATCCCAAGAGTTATTGTTTTTCAATTTTTCTAGCAAGGGTTTTCTTTCATTTTGAATTTTAGTGGAAGAGTTCTTGTTCTCCACTACCATTGCTTTAATCACCTCACATGGGTCACACACCCAGTGAGTGTCAACATAAAACTTAAAAAAATTGTAAGATTTCATGTGCCACATAGAATTCTTTTCTGTCAAATGTGAACCCTCCACATGAGAGTGGTAAGGAAGGAAATATGCTCTTCTTTTGTTGAGAAACAAAATAGAGATTATCAGTGTTTTCCATCTACCATATATATTCCAACGTAAAAACTCTCTCTATCACATGTATTGGTAATTTGTAAGGTTGTACTCCTAATCCATAAAACCTTAGCATAGTATAATCCTCCGTGAAGTACCAGTCTGCTAACTGTATTTCTAATCCCAGTTGAATACAATATCTATATTTCATAGGCAATCTAGGCATTATACTTTTTGTAAACGTTTCATACATTGGAGCCCAAAAATAATCCACAAATTGATTTTATTCCTCTCTATTATCATACATCTTTATCTTGGGGTTCCACTCAGTTAATGAACACATGGCTTTTGGCTGGACCTGGGTAAAATAGGGATCAATTGCAAGTTTTTTTTTTTCACACCATCTAGTAAACTGCCATAGAATTAAATAGCACAAGTAGCTAGTGAACCTAAATGTCTTAGTGTCAGAGCCTTCTTTGATTATTAATAATTATTTATGCATCGATTCTAAAATGTATGCAATAAATTTGGCTTGACAAGGTGGATTAACAAAATGGATATTGTATACCATTTTGAGGAGTTTTTCATCCATTGTCTCAATGCTATCAAAGCCAAGGAAAAATACTAACATAGAAATGTTATCCATGACCCATGGTTTAAATATGTTAATTACATATGGAGCCGTCCCTTTTCATACCTCTGCATCAAATTTTAATTTTCACAAAAATTCATCTCTATCTTTTTTATTTATTGCATGATAATTGCTAGTATTTTTTCTAGGTTTATGTGTATGGTTCCCAAATATTTTCTTTCGAACCCCAACACAATTCCAAGATTCACTTGCGTAATGTACAAAAGTTCTTGTCAATTTCCCTTTGCAACAATTGATTTTTTGTCTCATTGTAATTTTTGGCACATATATTAACAAATTAGGGGCAAGGGAAAACCCCGTGCAACATCATGCATCCTAATCTCGACCCCCATGTTATCCAACCTAAAGCTTTATGTTTACCTGATTGGTCCAAACTTCTACTTTCCCTCATCTTCATCTCAGATATGTATCTAAGATGTGAAGCTCTTATTCCAATTACATAATCATAAATATCATGATATTCGTTAAAAAAACAAGGGTTTTACTTTTAAGTAGTTTGGCGAATGGGATTTGGTTTTTACTATTACTTTGGGATCTTATGGAAGTATATGTTATCACTAAATCACAATACCCTCCAATTTGCACAAGTTTGTATGCTTGAACTCACGATGTGACTGGGTAACATGGGTACTATCTCCAAGTGTGGGACTTGTTGCTTGAGATAGAGCTCCAAAGAAATTTGGTTCTTCTTCCTAATCTAGTGCAAACTAACTCTACTGAAATAAAATGACTAACTACTCCTAATATATCACTTTCTAGGGGACTAGGGAGAGAGAATGAGCATAAAAATAACAAAAATCTACACTACATAGGTGATGCACCAAAAGAAGGGTATGAGATCAATCCCCCCAATGTGTGAAAATGGAATTGAAATACAGATTAGAGAGGATGATAATAGTTATCCATTGTCTAATAACAACACTCACAACAACATTCCCATGCACACATAATAATAATGAATCCCTGTAAGAGCATAAAATAGACACAATACACCTACAACAAGATTGAAGAGGTGAGGAGAACGTGAACAAATACATCAAGGGAAGATAATCCATAAACTTGAATCTATTGCTTCATGATGTGCACAGTTCAAATTTTTACAAATGAAAGACCTAGATCATCATGCAAGGATTCCACTACAAAGGCATACAACACATTAGATTTATAAAAAAAAATGGGCAGATTTTTGCTACTAAAATCATCCTCCCTTTACAATTAACCCAACACTTCAATTTATAGATTTTTTATCAGAGAGAGAGAAGATGAAATTCTGAAATTCAATTTCCCACCAATTGTAAGTCATGGTAAATGAGTTTAGTTGGTGATTTTGGACCTGTAAAAGTAATCTCAAGGTGTCCCATAACCTACAGCAGTGAAGGGATTATTTCTCATGCTTATTAAATACTCCTCTAACCACTTTTCAACAACCAAACAAAACTAGGCTCGTTATCCTTAAAAATTACCATAAATTCTTCATAACTATCTAGATTTTTTGGTTTCTATGTGTCGGGCTCAGACCCATGGTTCTAACAAGACCAATTTTTTTATAATCTATTGATAATTTCTCCAGTTATGAGCTTCTGAGTGCGGGTAGGTAATTTGGAGTTGCACAGGGTTTTCTTCATTATCATAAGACTAGGAATTAATTTAGCAGTTGGAATTCATTATTTAAATCCTTTTTCTCCTTTTCCCTCATTTTTTCTTCCTTATTTGAATTGATTTGGCATTTTAAAAAAAACTTGGTCCCTTCATTAATTGCATCCTTTGTTTTAAGTGGGGAGAGTTAATGTTTTAAATCCCTGCATTTGAGCCATCTCGGTCAGGTTGGCTCTCCTTTCCTCAATATCAAATTTCTACTTTAGATGTTGAACCTACTAGATTGGATTCTTCACCCACTTACTCTAATTTATTTATTTATGCCAACTCAATGATATGGCAGCCACTTCATATGCAGTAGGTTATTGGTTGGAAATATGACCCCTGTACATTACACCTCAACCCCTCCTTTTAGAGCTCAGATCATTGACTGAGTCACCTGCCCATAACACTAATTCAAAAAATTTGTGCCTTGATGTCCTAACTGTCCTAGTATGGCTTAGGTTGTAAATCTATGACTTTCCCAACTTGGGCTCAACTGTCCTCGTGTGGCCGCACGAACTCTCCTACATCACCATTGACCGGGCTACATGGGTCACTGATTCCCAAGATTTCCACACAACTATTCTTTGATGATTTTGGGCCTTTTCATCCCACGAGTTCCTAGGCCACTTAGGCCTATTTTCTCCACACTACCCACAATAGCCTATGCCACCAAGCTAGTTGACAATTTCAAGGATTTTCTACCCAAGTGTCTTAGTGTGGCTTGGGCTGCTAGAATCTTCCTTTGTTGTGTTTCATGTACAACATCCAATTCATCCTTTTCCCACACATGAGGCCCAAATACAACTAGGCCGCTCGGGCCATATTTTACCAATTTTATTGTATA
This sequence comes from Taxus chinensis, assembly GCA_019776745.2. Classification (NCBI taxonomy): domain Eukaryota; kingdom Viridiplantae; phylum Streptophyta; class Pinopsida; order Cupressales; family Taxaceae; genus Taxus; species Taxus chinensis. Next base: position 333,086,539 of record CM034146.1, read on the forward strand.
AATCACCCTAAGGCCTTTACTGAGCTAATGATCATTCACACTGGCTTTGTAACTTTGTCACTCTTTCACTGAGATCTATCTAACTACATTGACCTTTAAGTGAGCCTTTGCTAGTACACTGAACCTTAAGCTTAGAAGATAGCTCAGCTTGTTTAAACTAGGGGCTCAAAATTGATTCACCCAAACCTCAAGTGGCTCGGTTTCTGTGGTATTATGTGTTGGTTCTAGACTCTTCAATGCATGTAATACTAGCCTTCATGGGGCATATGTGATCTTATCAAGATGTTACATGACTCGACCTCCTCTATGTTGAGCTCGTTGGTCAAGTCGAGCCTACTCTGTTTGACCAAGTTATGTGGCTCAATTTCCAGATTGAACTTTCCTTCCCAACTGAGCTTTAATGCAATGACTTGGTTCACTCTTTCCACTTGGCCATTATTCCAACTCCAATGTAGCTTGAAGATCTCAAGGTAGCTTACCGAATACAACATTATAATGCCTTTCAACTCGCCCATCTCTTGAAATCATCTTGGTCACTCATTAGGATGACTTGGTATATAAAAAGGACTCCCACCTTGGTTTCCTAATGCATAATACAACTTGGGGAATAATAAAAGAGAGCTTGGACTCATACTAAAGAAGCTCGGTGGGCTTTAAGGTAGCTCGGTGCATTCCATATTGGCTTGGTGTTCATAGAAATGGACTCGTTCTTATCCATGGGGCTTGAATATCAATTTCAATCCCCCATCATCATTAAAAAAACTCAGTGGAAATGGACTAGCTTGGTTATGAGCTTGAAAATATCACTAGAACCCGAGGGTAAATTTTAACCTTCCTCAACCTCTTCTATTTTATGAACTTGATGGACCTTCACAACACTAGGAGAAATGTATGAATACTTAATTTTACCTTCTAGTACTGCAAGTGGGCCCTACTATCAGTCATCTTATCTAAATAAAACTTGGGACTTAATAAAGACACAGAAGAGGAAAATTCCCTTGTACCCTTAAACTCCTTCAAGGACCCTTCAAACACTAAAGTCAACCTATTTCTTGTGAGGACCCCCAGTGAAAGCCTGTCCTGTTATCCAAATTTTCATCAAGTGGTGGAAATTGATAACAATTTAGTGACTCGCGAACCCATTTTATTTCTAAATTAGGCATGACTAGTATCCTAAACCTATCCATTGGGAATAGGGTCTATATGATCATTATGATCTAGTTTGAACTCTGAAAACTTGACCCTAGAACATTTGGAATGCCATTTCCTACTTTTAGAACTACTTTCCACTTTCTGTATTCTCAACTTTCATAAGAAAATATTGAAATCAAGATTTATGAGAGTAGAAAAATGTTTTAAGACTATAATTTCACCCATTCTCATAACTCCAATCTACAAGGCTGAATGATGAACATCTATTAGCTTGGACATCATGGAACACTATTAAATTTTTCTTTCTTCCTCTGAATGTTCGATTCCTTTCAATAGGTTACTTTGATTGGAGTTGATCCCAGGCTAATGTTGTAGGCGACAAGGGCTATCTTCAAGACTTAGAGATATGCATGATGGTGTACATATATTATTTACACACTGACTGAAGGTTGATTGAACACTGAGGACTACCATCTACTACAATTTCAAATCTGCCCTAATATTGATTTCCTAATTTGATAAGCTCAGCTATTGATTTGAGGAAGAAAAAGAATTAAAGATTTGAAAATCTGTCTCTTGACCTAATTTTAGTTCTTTTGCATTTGTTTTAATTTGAAATTTGTGACTGTTGCAAATAACTATGATCTTTTGTATTACAGCATTCTCTCATTTTTTAAGCATGGTGAAATGTATACAAAGCATACACTAGAAGTAATAGGACGTGTACCAACACTTAGGAAAATTAAAATCTATCCTGACAACAATAGCAATGTGCACAATCACTTGGAGAAATTGAAAGTACCTAGACTAATATGCACAAGGGTGAGAAAATATTCCTTCTAGTAGAAATGTTTGAGATAGAATCCATTGACTAGAATTTGTAACTCTTCACCATCTAACTTAGCTAGTCGGCAAGCATTACTACTCTTACACTTCGTGATCATGTATGGACCACTCCATATGGCATCAAAATTAGAATTTTTACTCAGTTTTGTACAACCAACATCCCACTTCAGTACCAAGTCTCCTTCTTGAAAAGTCTTGCCTTTAGCTTTTTTTTCAAAGCTTCTATTGATCAATGCTTGATCTTTCTTAATGTTGTATTGCATGCTCTTTGTTTTCTTCCAATTCCATAAATTCTTATACTTGATTTCTTTGGGCTCAAACTTAGCTAATTCCATTTGTTTCATACATTCCAATGCTGGCAATTCAAGTGATATAGGTAGAAATTCTTCATTTCCGTATACTAACTTGTAGGGAGAGTTACATGTTTACCTCTTGAGAGTGATTCTATCACCCCGTAGAGCTTATTTAAGCTTCATGTGTTAGGATCTCTAATTCTCATCAAGATTTCTCCTTATAATCCTCAACAAGTTCATGTTCATGGACTCTACTTGGCCATTTCCCTGGGGGTAATAGTTAGAAGAAGTGTTGAGATAAATACCATTCCTAACATCCCATTCAGTAATTTTTGTGCCAAGAAACGCCAATGTATTATCTGATATGATAGTGGAAAGGACACAAAATCTCATGACTATCCCTTAGAAATCCAAGATGTTGTATTAATTTGCCTCTTTGAGTGCCATTGCTTTAGTCTATTTAGTGAAATAGTCTATTGTTATTAGTATCCACTTATGACCTTGGCTTGAGTTTGGATTGATAACTCCAATTAAGTTCAATCCCAATTGCATTAATGGTTGATCTACTGAAATGGGATGAAGGGGTATCGTTGTTAGCCTCTCCTTTTCTATGAAGAACACACACTTTTTACATTTCTTGATCCATAAATAGCAATCACTAAAGACCGTATGCTAATAGTAACAAGCCTTCATGATTTTTAGAGTTGTCACTCATGGAGCAAAGTGGCCTCCATACTTCGTTCACATCCTTCTTGAACAAAATTTTGTCAACAATCGCTTATGAAATGGATTACAATCTGAAATATATTTTCTTTTCTTTATTTCACTCTAGAGGACATAAACTTGTTTGGAGATAATGTACCATGTCTTGAGTCCAACATGGAGTAGTTGTATAATCAGTTGGTTGTCCCTGCTCATCTTGTAGTACCTTCATCATTTGACTCGGCATGTTACCTAGAAGCTAGCTATTCACACAAACCTTTTCCATGAACCATCTTAGTCACTTTAATTTCAATTTCGTACTCCATTACCCAAGTGATCCAACCTACCCTTTTCTTATTTAAATCCTTATTCAGGAGGACATCCTTGACCCTATCATAAGACACTAACAGTTGAATTTTATTGTTCGATACCAAGTTTCTAAACTTCTCACGATAACTAGAAAATGTTTTTGAATGAAAGAATACCTTACTTCATAATCTTCCAAGCTCTAGCTGAAGAACACTATAGGCTGCTCCGAATCTTCTTTATTCAGTTATACCAAGATAGTTGAGATTGTGTCTGATCCTCCAAAAGCATATAACATGAAATATTTTGAAAAACCTTGATTGATAAGGGTTAGTAATCAAGATATAACATACTTGATGGCCTCAAAACTCTCTTTGCCTTATATTTTCCATTTGAATGTTATGCTCTTCTTCAACATCATTATTAATGGTTTCACGAGGGTGGAAAAATCAGGCACAAATTTGCAAACAAATTTTATCCTCCCCAAGAAATGTTGGAGAGCTTTCTTGTGACTTTGCAATGGAAAATTTTAGATAGCTTCAATTCTTTCAGAATTAATTGTCAATCCTTATTTTGAAACAATATGGCCCAGAAACCTACCTTCATGTGCCAAGAATACACACTTTTTCAAATTCAGTGACACTCTAAATCTTCTACACCTTTGGAATACTTTCCTGAGGTGAAAGAGATGGTCTAATGCATTTTTTGAGAACACAGTGATATCATCTAGATATACCAACACTATCTTGTTAATCAAGCCCTTGAATGCCATATCCATTGCTTGTTGAAATATTTCTCTGGCATTTGACATCCCAAATGATATTTTCTTGTAAGCATACATTCCCCATTTTGTGTTGAAGGTTGTTCTGAACTAGTATTCTTCCTTCATCACAATTTGATTATATCCTGAGTAGTCATCCAGTAATGAAAACCTGTCAAAACCAGGTACAACCTAAAAAAAATTATCCATTGATGGAAGTGGATAATGATCTTTGAGTGAAACTCTATTCAAATCATGGAAGTCTACACATAACCTGATTTCTCCATTTCTCTTTCACATGGGCACAAATTTTGTAACCCAAATTGAATTTTTGATAGGAAAGATGATGCTAGCTTTGATCATTTTGTTCAAATTTTTTTCATGAGTGGTTGAACTTGAGGATTTACTGTCCTTTACTTTTGTCTGATAGGTTTAGATTCAGGATCTAACTCAATAGTATGTTGAGCTAAATTTGGATTGTAACCCCTCAAATCCTTATAATTCCAAGAAAAGACATCAGGAAACTCTTGGCAGAGTTGGAAAAAATCATATTTCTCTTGTGTAGTACTCACCTTACCAATCTGTAATATCTTTCCTTTATCTACTAAAATGGGCTCTAAATCTTCACCCTTTACCTGAATGTTTTCCTTCTCCTTCAAGAATTCATCATTTGGGTTAAATATTGAATCCAATGTCACCAAACCTTTTGGTAGTTTTTTAGTTATCAGTTGCACCATTTGATCACCATATTGTTGCTCCAATTTTTCTCGGTTTCTATCAGATAACTTGGCTTCTTCTTTCAATAATTTTATGATTTGTTGATCATTCTCAAAGACTTGTCAACTTATATTATTGGCTGGCACAGCTGGTCTCACAACTACTTTGATATGGAGTTGAGTTCACTCATCTTTGATACTTTCAACCACATCAAAAGTTGCTCTAATAGCTACAAGTTTTTCTACTCCCTCATTCTTCTTTCTTGAGATGGAATTGATGTTAAAAAAATTTAAATCTTCAATGAGATCCCATACCTGATTTTTGTATTTCTTCAAAAGATCATTTTTAGTAGCATTTAGTCCTCTTACTTGATTCATGATCAGCTCACTATCTCCAAACACTTGCAAGTTCTTAATTCCTCAATTTTTTCCCAATGTAATCCGTGAATCAATGCCTCCTCCTCAGCTGTGTTATTTGAGAAAACAAATTGAAAATGGAAAGTTATGTAATATTTTGTATCTTGTGGTGAAAAAAACATAGCTCCTCCTCCAATGCCTTATTTACTTCTTGAGCCATCAAATAATATCTACCATACCTCATTATCATCTTTGTGATCTGGCTTAGTAATTTTAGGGATAAGTGAATTCTCTTTGTGTAAGAAATAAATGCCTTACTCAGCTTCTTCCATTTCCTTGAAAGGGTTGAATGCATGCCTCTTGTTTTCCCATTCATCAAGATTCAAGTCTGAAATTCTTTTAACCTTAGTATTTGCTTCATAAGTTCTGAGGAAATCTTCTTTATCAAAGGAAGAACAAGTTGCATTGATTAGACTCGATGTATGACGCTCAATGTGGAAATTTACAATTGGTTCAGACCTGATTGTATCCTTGGCTCCATACTTTGTTCTAAATAGCATGTGTGACCAATCAGTAGATAAATAACCTCCAATTTTAGTGGTGAAGTCTCTTGACAAGCATAATGCAAAGAGTGGTGGCAAATCTATGACTGAAACATCTTACATTAATGTGACATTAAGGCATACATGCAATGTGAGGCTCAATCCTTTGATTACTCCAACCATTGTTATTTTTGTTCTGTCTAATTGCATCATGCCTCTAGAAATGAATTCATTTTGAAGGCCCAACTGATTGGCTATTTGTTTCATCATGACAGAGTTGTTTGTTCCCAAATCAATCATGCAATTGTGTACAAGATTGTTTCCAATAATTAGATATATGTATAATGGGGGAGGTTTCATGTTTTAACCTTGTTTACCTCCTTGATTTCCTCCCTGTTGAGTTTCCTTGGTGAGTACCTTTTTCTTCATGTTTGGATGATTGATTTGATGGGGACCAAATCATCATGGTAGCTTATAATAGATCTCCTTGGCCTGGGATAGCTAATGACTCCCACATTGAAATTTTCACATTTGTTTTCTTCATTTGCTCAAGAATATTGAATGGGGACAAGCTATCTTTCTATTTCCTTCTACCTTGCACAGTCTTCTCTTGCACATGGGCTATTACAACCAGTATATGGGTTATTCTAGAAGGTGGCTTGGGTTGATTTTGCATATATGGAGCTGCACTTTGATTTCTAATACCTAGTTGAGTGATAGAGGGATGAGAAGTGCTTAAATTGGATGAATTTCCTTCTTCAATATTCCTCTTTTTAGAATGTGTATTAGCTACCACACTTTGAGATGGGGTTTGGTTTATACTAAAGAAATATTTATCTTACCAATTTACAAGTGCAGTCTCACTCAGAGGTGCCCCCTGAGTAGCTTGTTGTTGCTGATTTTCTTCTTGGCTTGTCTCTTCTTCCACACCTGTTGTTATCCCCATAAGATCTTGATTTAAAGCATCGTTGAAACAAATTGATTAATTACGGGGGTGGTTGCATGGGAAGCACTAGTCATACTCTTAAGCTATGTTATTTTGCATTGGTACCAAATCTCTAGATGTGGTTGCAACATTAGGATTGTAAGGCTGAAATGGCCTATTAGTAGGAGGTTTTACTTTGTTCTAATTTACATCTTGAGAAAGTGGTCTATTAGGTTGATATGGAGGCATGTTGGGTTGGGCTTGAGGCTGATATGATCTAAAATTTTGAGATTTTTACCTCTTAATCATCACCAACTCATTACCTAATTTTACAACTGCTTCAGGACTTCTTAGATCTCTTTTGAGGTACTAGAAGATGGGGTAGAAGCTTCATTAGAATTATGATTTTTTGGGGCAGGAATGGGAGCTAATGTGTGTGCTTGACTAGTGCTTAGATGTCCTAATTATGGATAAAGAGGCATGGGTGGCCTAAGTGTAAGTTTACCAGCTTGAATTAGACATTTTTTAGATCTAATAGAAATTTTAGAAGTTGTAGATAAAGTTGTACCTCTCATGGATTGAATCATCATTGCAATATCAGAATTTAGAGCTTTTAGAAGTATAGAAAATCACCTTCAGTTATGGGTCTCACAGCAAGTGGAATCCTATCCCATGTCCTTTAAAACCTAAAGTTGAAATCATCCATCTGCTCATTTAGTGATCTCTTGTTTTTGGTTAGTTGTTCTAATAGAGATAAGTTGTATTCCTTCTCCCCAAATTGCTCATAAAGAGTTGTGCAAAACTGATCCCAATTTTGAATTGAACCCGTTATCAAGCTTCTAAACCATTGTAAGAAAATTCCTTTGAAATAAGAAGCCAATAATTTGATAACCTCATCCATTTCATTAACCTAGTGTATATCACAGACATTTGTAATGTCTTGAATGTGATCAATAAAATTTATATGGTTTTCTCTAGTGAAATATGGAGTGTCCTTTAATGTTGCAACTAGAATTGGATTTTGTGCATTGAGAGCAAGTGTGCTGCTTCTCGTAAAATTGACATAAGGGTTTGGTGGACCTTTTGTTGGTTGTTGATGAGCCATTATGATTGATCTAATATTTCTAGTTGATTGAATAAAGGCCTAGTAGGTGGAGGTGTTGATAGTGTTCTATTTGATGGAGATGGAGACCTTTGATCTCTTATTCACCTTCTTCATCTTCCTACAGATAGTTATAGATAGTCGAAAACACCTTTTTCTCTAGTCCTTGACCTTGTTTGAATTATTCTTATAAATTCGACAAGCTTGGGCTACTAAAACCAGTGGATTTTTTCCTTTTGGAGTCATCAGATGTGCAATTTCAAAGTTTCTTACAAGCTGGAAGTTTACAACACATGCACAATAATCTTACTACAGTTAAAATGAGGACTTCTTTGTCCTATCCCACCATGCATGCTAAAACTATTATCACTGAATCACAGCACCCTCTCATTTTCACAAGTGTGTGTTCTTGAGCTCACGGTGTGACTGGGTAACATGGGTACTATCTCTAAGTGTGGGACTTACTACTTGAGATAGACCTCAAGATAAATTTGGTTCTTCTTCCTAATCTAGTGCAAACTAACTCTACTTAAAGAAAATGACTAGCTACTCCTAATCTATCACTTCCAGGGGACTAGGGAGAGAGAAAGACCATGAAAATAATAAAAATCTACACTACATATGTGATGCACCAAAATAAGGGTATGAGAATAATACCCCAATGTGTGAAAATGGAATTGAAATGCATATTAGAGAGGATGATAACAGTTCTCCATAGTCTAATAACAACACTAACAATAACATTCCCATGCACACATAATAATAATGAATCCCTATAAGATCATAAAATAGACACAATACTTTTGTAACAAGATTGAAGAGGTAAGGAGAATGTAAACAAATATAGTAAGGAAAGATACATCCACAAACTTGCATTTATTGCTTCATGATATGCACAGTTCAAAAATATACAAATGAAAGGACTAAATCACCATGCAAAGAGGCCACTACAAAGGTATATAGCACATTGGCTTCACAAAACAAAAAGGGTAGAGTTTTGCTACTAAAATCATCCTCCCTTTATAATGAACTTGACACTTAAATTTATAGAGTTTTGAGGGGAGAGAGAGAGAGAGAGAGAAGATGCAATTCTCTAAGTTCACTTTCCAACTAATTGCAAGTCTTATTAAATGGGTGTGGTTGGTGATTTTGGACTTGTAAAACTAATCTCAAGGTTTCCTATAGCCTTCATAAGTGAAGGGATGATTTCCCATGCTTATTAAATACTCCTCCAGCCACTTTCTAACAACTAAAAAAATTGGGCTCATTTTCCTCAAAAATCAACATCAAATATTTATCAATTTCTATATTTCTTTCCTACTATGTGTCATTATTGGATCCAGGGTTCGAAAAAGATAAATTTTGTGAGAATCCATTGAGAATTTCTCCAGTTATGAGCTTCTAAGTGCATATAGGTAATTTGGACTCGCACAAGCTTTTCTTCATTGTCACGAGACTAGGAATTAATTTGGTAGTTAGATTTCATCATTTAAATGATTTTTCTCCTTTTCCCTAATGTTTTCTACCTGATTTGAATTGATTTGGAATTTAAAAAAAATTGTTGGGGCCCTTCATTAATTTCATCCTTTGTTTTAAGTGGGTAGAATTAATGTTTTAAATCCCTACATTTGAGCTAGCTCAGTCGGGTTGGATCTCCTTTCCTCCACGTCAAACTTCTAATTTAGATGTCAACCCTATTACATTGGATTCTTAACCCACATTGGGTTGTTGGTTTTAAATTCAATCCCTATGCATTATACCTCAATCCCACCTTTCCATGCTCGGATCATTGACCGAGTCACTTGCCCACAACACCATTTCGGTGAAGATGGGCCTTAATGTCCCAAGTGTCCAAGTGTGGCTCAAGCTACAAATCTTTGAATCACCCAACTTGGGCTTAATCATCCCCATGTTTCTACATGAGCTCGCCTACATTACTGTTGACTGGGACATATGGTGGTGACTCCTGACAAGCCCACATAACTATTTCTTTGGTGAGTTTGGATAATTTCATCCTACGAGTTTATGGGCTACTTGGGCCAATTTTCTTCGCACTACCTGCAATAGCCTATGCCATAGAGCTAGTCAACGATTTCATGGATTTGATGCCCAAGTGTCCTAGTATAGCTCAGTCTACTTGAACCCACCTTTACCATGTTTCATATACTACAGCTTATTCATCCTTTTCCCACACTCGAGGCCCAAATACAACCAGGCCACTCAGGCCATGTTTTACCAATTTTATTGCATAACACACCTTGAGGCCTCTACCGAGATGATGACCATTCATGTTGTCTTTGTAAATTTTTCACTCTTGCACCGAGCTCAATCTTACTACATTTAGCTTCAAGTGAGCCTTTTCCAATACACTGAACCTCAAGCTTAGAAGATATCTTAGCTTGTTTACACCAAGGGCTCAAAATTGATTCACCCAAACCTCAAGTGGCTTAGTCTCAGTGGTATTATGTGTTGGTTCTAGAATCTTCAATGTATATAATATTAACCATCATGGGTAAAATGTGAGCTTATCAAGCCATTACATAACTCGACCTCCTCCATGTTGAGCTCACTAATCAAGGAGAGCATGCTCTATTTGACCAAGTTTTGTGGCTCAATTTCCATGTTGAACCTTCCTTCCCGACCAAGCTTTAATGAAATGACTTGGTTCACTCTTTCAACTCGGACATTCTTTCAACTCCAACGTAGCTCAAAGAGCTCAAGGCATCTCACCGAATATGACATTGCAATGCCTTTCAACTTGCATGTCTCTTAGAAGTAGCTCAGTCATTCATTAGGATGACTCAGTGTATCAAAAGGACACTCAGCTTAGTTTCCTAATGTATAATACAACTTAGGGAATAATAAAAGAGAGCTCATCCTCCTACTAAAGAAACTTAGTGGGATTTAAGGCAGCTCGGTGCATTCCATATTGGCTCGGTGTTCATGGAAATGGACTCAGTATTCATCATGGGGCCTGAATATCAATGCAAATCCTCCATCATCATTGAAAAACTTTGTGGAAATGGAGTAGCTCAGCTTCAAGCCTGATTAGCTCATTGGAACCCAAGGGTAAATTTTAACCTTCCTCAACATCTTCTATTTTATGAACTTAATGGACCTTCACACCACCGGGAGAAATGTATGAATACTGAATTTTACCTTCTAGTACTCAAGTGGGCCCTACCATATGTCATCTTATCTGATTAAAACGTGGGACTCAATGAAGACCAAGAAGAGGAAAATTAATTTTTACCCTTAAACTCCTTCAAGGACCCTTCAAACACTAAAGTTAGCATGTTTCTTATGAGTACCCCCAGTCCAAGCTTGTCTTATTATCCAAATTTTCACTGAGGGTTGGATATTAATAATAGTATACATGCTTGGTATTTTGGCTTTTATGAACCCTCAACCCTAATTTCACAACCCTTATATTGAAATATTTGAAAGCAATGGCTTATACAGTGCTACTTATTAAAAAGATAATATTTAAATAATTAAGACTCAAATGCAAGATGAAACTTACTCAGAAATATGAAAATTTTGAGTCTTACACAGTCCATAACTTCTATGAATCTATTCTATCTTCTGTTATAGTATGCCTTCCAGAAACAGAATTTCAATGGTCAACATCACTATAAACGATTAGGTCTTTCACTGTACTTTTTAGATGTAAAATTTAGTGATTAATCATATTTCATTTAGTGGATGAAATTTGTCACTTACTAGATGGCCACGTGGCAGGATTCCAGGCCTCCTCAAGGAAAAGGCATTCCCCGGACTCCAAGCCCATGGAATGGACCGATTCAATAATAAAGTTTTACGTCCGCGGTGACAATTGTTTGTATTTAATGACTTGGCCATTGGATTTTTTGGGGGCCATTGAAACATTTTAAATAATACCCCCACTTTTTCCCATGCCAAGTGGAATAATTTTATGGATTTCTTTTTTTCATGCTCTGATGGATGTGAATTGCCTAGATTTAGGTGGGATGAAATATAATTTCAGGCTTGGGATTAATTTTTAATTTTTGGTCATGGACATTAGAATTAGACCAATCATCTAGCTAACAAGGCAATTAATGGCCTGAGAGTTGAAATAATTTCTAATAATATAGAAGATTGGCATGGCTTGGAAGATTGTAATTTATGATGGTTGGCGCACACAAAGCTCAAATAATTAATGGTGGAATGTGCCAAACTTTGAGCCTTTATTATTGGTGGTCACTTGCATTACTCTTTCCCTACCTCTATTTTTTTTTGTTTTTAGGCTAGCGAGAGAATGGTTTTTTTGGGGTTTCCTTTAATTTCTTTGTACAGGGAGAGAAGGAAAATGGCCTTTACTTTGGCCATTTCCCACAGGTGGCTTCAATAGGTGTTTTTCTATGATTCTATGCTCAAGGTCGAGACCATTTAGTGTGTGATAAGAGATTCATATATGCATGACTCTCACAGGGATAGAGTCGACTCTAAACTCATTGTGGCATTTGTTTCTAATTACCTCTTACTTCATCTGGTTAAGGTGGATGTCATCGTTATCACAGAGTTCTTTATTTACCCTATCCATCAAGTCAGTTTACACAAAGAAATGGATAGGTTATGCATCCCATACCCTCTACTCTATGTGGAGGAGGTGGACGCTCAGCCGAATGGCACTGGGCATTGGGAAGATTGGCTCAAAAAGTGGTATAGGGAGATGCTACTATACGTAGAGGTTATTCACCTTCTGTTCTGGCATGGTGGTCTGGACCTTAGTAAATTACCTCCTCTGGATCTCACCGATGCTTTCTCACCTATTGAATTGGCCATTAACCACCTCAATGAATTTTAGGATAATGTTAGTGAGGCCTTTTTTCATTTGATAGATAAGGCCAAGTAGCTAGAAGGTGACGTTTCCATCAGAAACAGTCGAGGCATTTCTAACAGCATCAGTTATTTTGGATGAGGATTAATAATCTTTTCTAGCTCTTTTTTTTTTTTGCCATGTGTATTCGTTTTTTTAAATCCACTCCTATTTTTTGAAATGATGTTTCCTTCTTCTCCATGTGGGCCATTTAGTGGGGCCTTGTTTTTTTGGTTTATGTTCAGTTTTTGTTTAGAGAATAGTTATAAGGGTGGGGTCCCTTAACCCTCTGGTTCATACCTATGATAAAAAAAGTGTTTAAACATCATGTGTGTGTGTGTGTGTGTATTCACATTTATATAGTGTTTACATTATTGATTTCTTAAATTAGATTATTTCTTTCTTAAATTAATTTAAAGTTTTCAATAAATTAAAAATATATCAACCCCACTTTTTTTATTCCACTCAGATGAATTAATATAATTTAAATACATTATATATATACTATTTTTATTGTTAAAGTGAGTTGAAGGGTCTCAGAGAGGTCGAACCTTAGATATAACATAAAGATGTAAAAAACTTTTTTAATCATGACTACTAGGTATATTGAGAAAAACCTAATGAGAAGAAAGGAAGACTATATCTATACTATGTTATACACATTACAACATATATTTAGTCTTTATATCAAGGATTAATCCCCTGAATCATAAGACAAACAAAATTACAATTGCAGATCCCTACCTCTCATCCACACCCTCCTCAGAGTCCTAAGTAGCAACTTCATTGACCCAACCATGCCAAAGATGATTATGAGCTTCCCATGTAGTTTCACGGATTTCCATCCACCAAAATGGCATTGGCTTGATGGAAGAATTGAGGGAAATCAAATTAGGGAGTTTGAAGCATGTCCTTCTAGCATTCTTGTCACAGCTGAACATCACCAGCTTCTCTACAAAGGCCATCAGATCCCTGTGGTGTCATTCCAGTTCTCTAAAGATGCTCAAATCCATGCCACCCCATAGCTTTTCCTCCTCCCCTACTACCCAGAAAGAAACATTACACTTCTACAACCAAATTGCAACAAAAAGATGGCCAAACCCAACGGAGAGCAAGGTTGACCACATCAGACTTTGATGGCTCAATTATCAAAATATTTTCCACAAAAACTGATGCCACACTACTATTAACCCTACACCATCCATCCTCAAATATATATTTTTTCCCCAAAACCAATTTAGTTGTATCCAGATCACTACCATAACCAATTTTGAAGATCCGTCATAGATGATTATTAGATATAGATGACCTGAAAGCCATTTCCCTTTTATTGGAAAATAAAGATAGTAGGGGAACTCAAGGGGAATCCATATGTGATCACTAATAAAAAGGATGAAAATGAAAAAAATTGACCAACAAATAAATAGGCAAAAAACAAGGCCCTTCACATGCTCAAAAAGATTGGCTACAACATATATTTAAGGCCCTTCTGTAGTTAAGATAATTTCGAGACCATCTTGAATTCCAATACATATGTTATGATATAAATATATTATTTATATAAAATTTTATATATATATATATATATATATATATATTATTAACATATATTATTATTCTTGGATAAGATATATATATATATATAATTAATATATATATTATTCAATACAAAGGAAAAAAAAGGTTGGACCATGTTTCACCAGATTCTTAGCAAATTTAATGAAACAGATAAGGGGTGATAGACCAAGGAGGAATACTAGTTTGTGATGTTGATTAAAGGTTGTGCACACATTCTGATTTCCTGATCTAATGTTGATTGCGAGAACTCCCTTTTGGCTAGGAGGAACTACCTGAAATGCAAAGAAAGACAATAGAAACAAAGTTAATAGCAAAAGGTTAGTGGATTGCCTAGCGCAAGCTAGATCCATGAAGTGTGATACTTCCTCAATGGTCATCAATCCACTAATATCTATATTTCAATTCAAAGTAAATGAACATGTAGATAAATGAATATAGTACTAATACTTTAATTTAGGTATCTCAGATTACTTACCGAACTTTAATCCAATTAAATTCTTCAATGAATGAAGGTGACTGGTTCAAAGGTGAACCGGGTCAGGTCAATAGGCTAGGTAGGTGCTTCCTAGAATGCCATCGTGACAGGGTCTGAGTAAGGCTTAGCATTAATCCTGGGGCTTGATTTGGGTGATTGGCTGGATGCTATGTTGTTGTCTTGACGTAGTTTTCTAAATACAGATACTGATGTCAGCCAGGGTGTGACCAATGACGGATATCCCTAACTCCCATGACTCGATATTGACCAACTTAGGGAATAAGGTTGATCTAAGTTTTTGTAGGATATGGTGACCAACGATGGTCAAGTTAAATAGGCATCCAATTAAGGGTTAACTCAGACATCATTCTCAGAGAAATGAGGATATCCTAGGTTTACTTAAGGTTTCAGGTAGGGTATCTTGACTGGTTGATACTTTTGACGAGCTCTGCCTATTGGTCTGGGTCTAAAGTGGTGGTCAACGCTTAGAATAAGTGAGCATGGTGTTGGTCAGAAAGATACAGTAATTGACATGGTAGGGTTAGACCATGTATTCGGTGGCCAGTGAAAAGTGGGGAACTAAGTGATGGTTAATTAATAGGTTACCAACAAGTCCAGTAATGAGGTGAAATCTTGGTGATGTGGTTGATTAATGTGGCTAGGTGATTTGTGGATTCCCTGTGATTACATTAGATAAATTATATGAGGAAATGAGTTGGGTTCATGATAAGGTGATAAAAAAATTAGAAATGTGTAAGAGGTTAGAAATAAGGATCCGGAAGGTTATGATGGCTAGATGGGGATACGGGATGGAAATTGGAGGCGACTGAATATAGGGAATGAAGAGTTAAAATAACAAAGAGATAAAGAACTTAATGATTTCCCCATGTGTGGGTGAGAGTGAAGTTTCCCCCAAGTGTGGGTGAAGGTGATCCCCCGCAAACCAAGAACTGATGAGGTGTGATATAGACTCAGGGAGTGGTTTAATAAATGAATGATTATGAAACATGAAGTGTAGCAAGTAAGGGGTATGGGAAAGTTGGGTAATGGTTTATGGGTTATGGGTCATTGGTTATAGGTAATAGAAATTGGGTAAGGGGTCACAGGTCATGGGTATTGGGTAATGGGTCACAGGTCGCAGGTATAGGGTAATGGGTCATAGGGCATGGGTATTGGGTAATAATTATAAGTAAATGGACACGCACACATGCTCAAATTGTGGTACAATACCAGGGTGAAGAGCTTATAAACTCTACGTCATCTTAGGTCAATAAGTTTATCCAAATGAGGGTGAAGTGATTCAAGTATCTAAGGTATAGGATATGGTCTAGAAACACAACATAGGTTAGGTGCAGGAACATTTAGGTATGATCTGGTATACCAAAGGTTTAGTTGGGATAAACATCATGACAATAGGAAAGGTAATGTTGTGGTTAGCACACTAGTTATACAGATAATATATATCATATCTAAGCATACATGCAAATAAAAGTGGATATTCTATCAGAAGAAATATACAAAACAAGAGATATAAATCAACACCAAATTTAATGTGGTTCACCCAGTGTGGGCTACATCCACCAACAAACAATCTAATTAGTTATCCAAAGCTTTGACAAGATATACAATTGAATATTTACAATCTTCCACACCTCTCATATGTACATTACTTTCTTTCACTCGAGATTTTTCTTCTTCTCTGTGAATTCTCTCACTCACAATAATCATCAACCTTCGCAAGTTCTTCTTAATTCTTATTTCTAAACCCTAGATTTCATGCTTATATAGGTGTATATAAACTTAGGGCACTTAGCCATGTAATTACAATTAATAGATCTACTTTAATGCTAAAAATAGACATAATTCCTAAGAATTAATTAAAAATCTCCTGCACAGGTAACCGATGTCGGTTCCTCCTTGCCTGAATGATGCCAATCATAGGTGACTGATGTTGGTCCCTCCTTACTGATGATGGTTAATGTGTTTTCTAGCAAGTTTCACATTGCATGTTAATCCAAAGTAATTCAGCTCCACAACTCAATAAGTAAGGTCATTAGGCTAATCAATATGGATAATGGGATCACAAGGTATAACGAGTACACTAGTTCAAATGGTCACCAAAGGTGGTTCAAGTCAAGATACATAGGTCAGGGAATGGGTAAGGTCGAGGTATAGGTAAATAACAAGTTCCTAAACATATAGGAAATATATAGGTAGAGTAGGCTAGTGGGTAGGATGTGAGAAGTGTTGGTTAGTTCAAAGGGTATTTGGCAGTAATGGGTTGAGGTCAAAAATGGGATAAATGTGAGTAAAATGTTAATGGGAAGTGACTGATGATGGTTATGTTTTAACCGACGTTGGTCTCCAAGGCACGACATGACCAACGTCGATCAAGTCAGGTTAGGGGTAAAAACAAAAAATCCATGCTTTATAGATTCATTTGTACTTCTTATCATTTGTGAAAATGACAGAGCATTTGTGCTTCCATGGAAAGCAACACAGGGACATGTTGAGTTGATTTGGTGAGTAACGTGTATGAGAATCAGTGTCAACAGGTAGGTTTGTGAGATTGAGAGGAGTGAGCAGATTTGTTGAGAGAGTTGAGTTATATTTTGGCATAGCAGAGGCAAGAGAGGGTTTGGGTGGACAACTGGCTCAGTGGCCAAATGTGCGACCGAGGATACGACACTATGATGAGGTAGGAGGATGTCTATTTTTTGGTTATTGGATTGAACTATATTGTATAATGAAGAAATGTGGGGTGGGAGGTTTTCATTTTTAAATACGGGTTAAAAGTGGGTTAAATTAATATGGGAAAGGGAAAATGTATGTGAAATAGGGTAGCAACTGAATTAGAGGTAAGTTAGGGTGAGTTGGGGTAGGTTGTAGGGAGTATTTAGGTGAATTTAAGGTGAAATGGGATATGGGGGTGTGTTTTCAATTTTTATTTATTACGACAGAGGCTAACGTTGATCAAGGGTTGGCCGATGTCGGTTAACATTGGCCAACATCAGTCAGGTCTTAGGTGACTGACGCTAGTGAGACGTAACCTATGATGGTTAGGGTAAAATTGGTGATGGTCAAGTTGATCGGAAATGGTTAGGATGAAGGAAGAATAGGGATAAGAGGAACTAGGTCAGGCAAGCACAAGGGGTAAATTAAGGACAATGAAAGAGTGTATATAGAGGGATAAAGTGTAGAATATGATTTTTGGTGATATGGGATAGGTGTAGTAGGTTAAACCATGTTTAAGGTGACGGGTCATGATTGTAAAGGAGTAGGAAGCTTGTAGGTGAATTAGGTAAATAAGGTAATCATTATTGATGTGGTTGGGTATGGTTTTGGGGTTGATAGGTAATTGGAGAAAGTCAGCTCTTAACAATGTTATGGGTTGTTGGATGCAGGCTAGGGACTCGCTACAGATGTGGGATAGAGTACTACCTCTACTAGTGGCAATGTGGTCTAGTGTGATTGTGGAGGAGTGGGAGTATATGAAATTTGTTGGATTGATTGGGATCTAACACTATATGTGTATAACATGAGATCCTAGTTTGATGATTGCACTCATCAATAGATGGGATTTAGCGACCAACACATTTCATTTACTGAACAGGTGAGATGAATGTCAACCTAGAGGATGTGTATAGGATTCTACAGACTACCGATATTTGGGGAGATTGATTTATTCTAATAGCTTCTGAGGCATCAGAGGAGCCAATAATGGCTTATATTTGGGGAGGTGATGGGCAAGCTAAAGTACTATAATGCGCAAGTCTTAGCTATGGAGACATATATGTGGCACATCATCAGGATACGAGGTTAGTTATTTTGATGATGGAGGTAGTTATGTTGTTTTCACTTTACTAGATGTAGAGGGTGGGATATTCCCATAAGAAATGATGGGAGTGCTACACGACATGATGGAAGTAGCAGATTTGTTTTTCCTGGGCACTAGCATTCTTGGTGTAACTATATAGGGAGTTTTGGGCCTACAGGAGATTATGTCGGCATTCTAATTATACGTTTCACCTTTATATTACACTGCTAGGCATATGAGCATATTCATATGTGTGTGACTAGTTGGTTTGCCCCAACATGATTGGTTCGAGGGTGGCTTCATCAGAGTTGGTTATAAATGGTGGGTACCACTTGGTGGACAACACAGGGTGGCTAGCACCACACATGATGTTGTCTTATTACAAGTATTTGTTGGAGGGATTTTCTAGTGTGGATATTTTTTGGAGGCCATATGTCAGTTTATCCCTCATACAAGGACATGGCATAGGAAGAGTTATAGGAGTTACAGCTACTGAGGTGGATTACAGAGGCATCGTGTTAGCAGAGCATGAGCTGATACCTGTTGACAAGGTCATATGGTAGTTTGGGTTACTATAATATGTGCCTCCACCATTTCCACACTACATGGGAGATGATCATGGAGAGATCATATGTCTCTAACCATACCTGAGTGTACCGACAAGGATAGAAGGAGAAGCTCAGTGGATAGGCAGTATCGATGATGCTGGGGGTCACTGGTAGATATAAAAAGTGGTGGGCAGAACAGCTATGAGCGACACCTCTAAGGCCATAGGGTAGCCATACTTAGCCACCATCATAGTTTAAAGGGATTCTACATAGGGTCAGGTAACTTCCCTTCAAGCACAAATTATAGCATGTTAGAGGGGGAAGTTGACTAGATCATAGGCACAAGTTGTCCATTTTATAGGCTTCGGGTTGTGTGCATCCTTACAGGCCTAGGTAGTATAGGGACAGGCACCTATGTAAAGGATGGAGATAGAGATGGGGGACAGATATCTACCTTACAGGTGTAGGTAGTAGGTTTATAGGGTTAGTCTGGCAACTACACAGGCTTACGGTTTGTGGCCTTATAGGCCCAGGTTGTACATCACAAGTGACCTCTATAAGCTCATGGACATGGTCCCATTTTATTTGTAGCATTGGGATAGGGTCCCATCATACAAGGAGGAGGACATGCATCACAGGGACAGGGTTTTAATGTCATTATTAATAGGTTAGAGCTCACATGTTGTTGTCAGACCTATGGCACTACCTCAGAAGGTGTTGATGGTAAGGTTCAGAGATGCCTTGAATGAGGCACGTTATTACCAAGATCATCTGACAACCTTTGGGATAGATGTCCTACTCCTATGCTGAGTATAGAGCACAATAGGAAGCGAGTGAGAGGAATAGATCCCACACCCATAATTTAGAGAGCACATAGGTGGCTGGTTACGAGCCCAGAGACAGGGTCATGGAGAGGCTACAAGTTCACAAAGGCCATTACCCAATGATGGTCCAAACAAAGATTAGACCAAGACTCATGGTCAGGTGAAGAGATGCTAGCAGGTTTTCAGAGATGGAGGAGAGGAGGAGGAGACAAGTGAGACAGATATGAATATTAGGTGAGATGATGAGTAGTCACTGGATATGATTTGTGTATCTATTTTTTGTATATACTGTCCTATGTGCCAGATGATAGTGAGGATGTATATGAGAGTTTTGAGATTTTGATTTTGATACTGGTCTACGTGTGCCAAAGATAGTGAGGTTGTATTTGAGCGATGTGAGATACTTGTGTTTATTTGTATTTGTGTACATATGTATGGATACACAGACTTTCCCATTTATATATAGATAATGTGATTTATGGTGGATGGATAATGTACTTGACTTTAATTTCAATTTTTA
This sequence comes from Taxus chinensis, assembly GCA_019776745.2. Lineage (NCBI taxonomy): Eukaryota > Viridiplantae > Streptophyta > Pinopsida > Cupressales > Taxaceae > Taxus > Taxus chinensis. The sequence goes on from CM034146.1 coordinate 333,106,842, forward strand.
TTGTATATGTGATGGAGACTAGGTGAATTAGGCATGATAGAGTCAAGTTCATATAGGCATGGTTGAGTTAGGTCGGTTAGGCATGGTCAAGTTAGGTCAGTTACGCATGGTGAAGTTTAGGTTTTTTAGGCATGGTTGAGTTAGGTCAATTAGGCATGGTGGATTTTAGGTGTTTTAGGCATGGTGGAGTTGAAGTTTTTTAGGCATGGTTGAGTTAGGTCAGTAAGGCATGGTAGAGTTTAGGTTTGTTGGTTTTGATTTAATTTCCAATTTATTAGTAATATGATAAATAAATGATGATGTATATGTATGGTATGATGTAAATTTCCAAAATATTTGATATCATGGAAATGTGAAATGATGGATGTATGATATGATACTTTTAAGAAATAGGTAAGTATACATGTTTATATACTTGTATGTTTGTTTAATTTCATAGTAGTGTAGATGATGGAAACTAACTAAGGTAGAAGATGGATGGAGAAATAAAGGGGGAGATTTGTTAGGGTAATGATTGGCTGAGCTAACCTATTAGGACCCCATGCCCTCGGAGTGCTACCTACATAGCCCTAGTGAATAGGGACCTTAGGCTGATGTAGTTCTCCCATAAGCTAGGGAAGAATATGATGAGGTAAAGGTATGGGTTGGTTGGTTTTAGGCATGGTTAAGTCTAGGTCAGTTATGTATGGTGAAATTGAGGTGTCGAAGGCTTGGTCCTGTATAAGATAATCAACAAGTAATCAAGAAGATGATTGGCAAGAGGTGATAAAAAGATTTGCCTAATTGATAAGAACCATAAAGAGTCGATCACACCAAAGATGGGATTATGAACATAAGACCCTAAAAGGCATTTCATAATGGACTATGCTGAGATAGAAGAAAGTCACAGGATCACAAAATGTCACATGTGTGGTACATCCCTTAAGTAGATAGGAAATGAGGGTGAAAAAGGCGATGAGGTAAAAATGGTTGGTTTTAGCGTAACCTAGTGTGAGACCATATACCTACTCGGCAAGAGACCCAAGATCAGCATAAGCAAGTCCATGACGAAAAAGTTTTCATTTTCTTCTTTATGCTTTTATTTTTGATAGATTGATCGATGCGAGAAGTCTATATGGGATGATTATATTATCTCCTTGAGTTCTTCATGAAGCTGATCAATTTCGAAAGCTTCAAAATATTGTTATGTTATTTTACAAGAATAGTCTTCTTTTGATGAGAGACTAAGTATAAAATGGATAGATTTGTATAGTTGTCCCTCAAGGGAGCAGTCTATTTATAGCAATGAGATAGAGAGAATAGATGTCCTTTGTGAGGGATTCATCATTGCACTAGAAGTTTGACTCAAGGAGTTTCATCCCATTTGATTTTTGACATTATTTTTATTTTAGACTTTGATGTCATGGACCAGACTATAGAGAAAAATAGGCTCTTGTTTTAAAGACAAAACGGTAGCACACAAAGGTTAACTATGGTAGAGAGGTTTTAAGTGATGGATGACCATAGGATTCCATCTTGAAAACGATGAAAATTATCTATGAGAATCATGCCATGAGTAGATTCATGGTACTCATGTTGAAGATAAGGCTAAAAAAGTGACAGGTAATCGCATGATTCTTGTTGAGTCATCGATCCTTAAAATAGTGAAATGGAAGGTGAGTGGTGCTCAAGAGACAAGTCTTAAATAGATAGAAGTTTATATAGGACTTGATTCAATAATAGAATGGTCAAAGATGCAAGGCATTTAGGGGCTTAGGTTCAGGTTTACCTTCGAGTGAAGACAAATGGTAAACACCTAATCCATATGTATGAGTAACAATATATGGTCCAAGCCAATTAGGAGAAAATTTTCCCTGTTTCCTTTTTTCCTCTTTTGTTACATGTTTATTTTCCTTCAGGACGAGTTCACTGACCTAGAAGGTTCTTTCATGGATGTATTTTTTGTAGGCACATTTTCTACATTTTTGGTAGATTTGGAGGTGTTTAAGAGAAATAAGATGATGTCCGTCTAATAACTCAAGCTGTCCCAAATGGTCTTGCCAAAAGTCATCATTGTTGAGAATTTCTTTGAGTGAGATACGAAGAGATGGAATTTGGACTTCAAGAAGTAGGACGGCCTCTATATCGTAGACCAAAGAGAAAGGCATAGTTTCATTTAAGGTACGAATACAAGTCTGGTTAGCTCATAAGGAAAAAGGAATGTGCATGTGCCAATCCTTTCTAGTATCACCAACTACTTTCATAAGAATTTTATTGAATTTTTTGTTGGTTGATTCCGCTTGGCCATTTTTTTGTGGTTAGTAAGGTCAAGAAAAATTAAGTTAAATGCCAAATGTGTCACAAATTTTCCATAGGTTTTTGTTTTTGAATTGTTTTCCGTTATTAGTGATGAGGTGGTGAGTGACACCAAAATGATAAATGATGTGATGGTTGATGAATTCAAAAAAAAATCTCTTCTTTTGTAGAAACAAGATGGATGGCTTCTACCCATTTAGTGTAGTATTCAATAACGGTAATAATCCATTGATGGCGTTGTGACAAATGAGGATTTATCTCTCTAATAAGATCCAAACCCCATTAAGAGAAAGGCCAAAGGTATCGTTCAACCTGTAAGGCGTGACTAGGTGTGTGATGAAGATTAGCATGTTGTTGGCATTTCACACAATGTTTGACATAATCATAACAATCACGGTTGAGGGTTGGCCAATAATAGCCTAGGCAAAGGATGTTTTTAATGACAGCTAAGCCACTGAAGTGGCCGCCACAAATTCCATCGTGAACTTCCTTGATGGTATAAGGAATTTCAAAACTTGTACGGCATCGTAAGAGGATACCATCAAAGCCACATTTATAAAGAATGCCTCCCATGATGACATAGCGATAGACATTTTTTAGAAAGGCTCATTTTCCATTACGAGTAAGGTCTAGAGGTAGAATTGAAATGGAAAGGTAGTCATTAAACTTCTTATACCAAAGTTCAAGTACATTAGGTTGAATGGTTCTAACAAGGTTGATGTCTCAAAATAGATAAGAAGGTGATTGCAGCCTTTATATTGTGACAAAGATTTTCAAGTCAGAGGATGAGGTGGGTACATGAGAAGTAAGGTAGGCCATGGTATCCACAAATTTTTTAGTGGAACGTGGAGTGGTTTGAAGTTCATAATGTTCAAAGGTAGTCAAAAGTACGTCTACATGATGCTTATACTTTTTAAGTATTTTGTTACGACACTAGTATATTCCATTGAGTTGATTTACGACCAGTTGAGAGTTGTTGAAGATATTAATTGATTTAACATCTAAGGTGATGGCAGTTTTGAGATCTAATACGAGGGCTTCATATTTGGTGATATTGTTAGTACAATAAAAATCTAGTTTGAAATATAATGGCATATGTTCACCGTCAAGAGGAATGAGGATAAAGTTTATGCCACCCCCATGCTGACATTTGGAACCGTCGAAGAATAAGGTTATCTGTTAAATGGTATCATCTAATGAAAGTGTAGCAATGGATTCATCCAGGAAATCAAAGTTAGATGGTTTCCCTCCTAAGAGAGGTGCGTATGCAAGTTGGTCAGCGATATTTTGGCCTTTGAAATATTTTTGGTGAGTGAATTCAAGGTCAAGGTCTACAAGAATCATGAGCTAATGTGTAGCACATTGATGTTGGTAGGGCTTGGCGTACATGTAATGTAAAGGGTCAGTGTTGGTGATTACAAACTTTTTGTGATTAAGTAGGTAATGGAAAAGTTTAGTGGAGACAAAAACCAAGGCTAAGCAAAGTTTTTTGGCATGGTGTATCAAGTTTTGAATTCCAAAAGGGTATGACTTATGTAATAAACCACTTGCTCCCAATGTTACTCGTTGCGATGAGTGAGCATGACACCTAAGGAATGATCAGTACTATAAATGTAGAGGTAAAATGGTTGGTCGTCTTTAGGAGGAATGAGCACAGGTGGTTGGAGGAGGTATTATTTTAAGGCCTCAAACTCTTTGTGCCATTCATCATCCCATTTAAAGGAAATGTCCTTTTTGAGGAGATAATGAAATGGGTGGTAGCAGTCAGAAAGCTACAAAATAAAATTATGAATAGATTGTAACTTACCGTGTAAACTAAAAAGTTAGCAAAGGTTAGTAGGTAGAGGCATTTCAAGAATAGCCTTGACGGTTGACTTTTATGCCACGCAAAGAAATGATAAACCTAAGGAGCTTTTCAGAGAGAACAACAAAGATACATTTCTTAGGTTGAAGGTAAACATAATACTTAATGAGATGGTCAAAGATGACCTTCAGGACTGTAAGGTGTTTGGCCTGATGTTTGGATTTGGCAAGAAGGTCATCTACATAATCTTCCAATATCTGATGCATGATGTCATGGAATATATAAGTCATAACCCACTAATATGTAGCACCAACATTTTTAAGGCCAAAGGGCATGACTTAATATCAAAAGGTCCCCCAAGGAGTGATGAATGTGGTTTTTTGTTGATCCTTTGGGGAAAGTAATATTTGGTTATAACCTGAGAAACCATCTATAAGTGGTAGCATCTCATGGCCGATGGTGAGGTCAACTATTTGGTCAATACTTGGTAGAGGAAAGTTATCTTTTGGGCAGGTGAGGTTGATGTCACATAAATATGTGTAAATGCAGAGTCCCCCTGTCACTTTTATGACAGGAATGATATTAGAGATCCATTAGGGATATTCAATGGGTAAGATGAAGTAAACTGAGAGAAGGCATTGGATTTCTACTTTGAAAAGAAGGGAAATGTGAGGATGCATTTTTCACAACTTTTATTTCATGGGTTTGGCATCAGTAATGGTAACGATAGTGTGGACCACAATTTTTGGGTCAATACCGGGCATGTCAGCATAGGACCAAGCAAAAGCATTGTTATGATCTCAAAGAAAATAAGTAAAAGCTTCTTGTTCAGTGACATCTAAATATTGGCCTATCTTTAGAATGTGTGGGTCATCCTGAGTGTTAATATTGATTTCGATGGTCGATTCATTCAACATAGTTTGTGTCTCAGAAGGTAATTACTGGTGAATATAGGAATCTTCCACATCGAGGTAGGTGATAATAGACTCATCGTCTTGACATTGAATGATGTTAATGGATGGTGTATCGTCATCGATCATGTTAGGATATAGGAAGGGAAGTGAAGAGAGATCCTCGCCATCACATTGATAAGTCAGAGGTCCCAAGGAAATGGTGTTCACAAAAAAAAAGTTAGGAGGAATAGATTCAGAATCTATAGACTCTGTGGGTGAAGATAGTGAAGTTAGTAGATGGGGTGAAGAAGGTTTTTCATCCTTAATGAGTTTGATGAGGGATTTCTTGAAAGATGGTTTGGTAAATCCAATACCATTGTGGTCATTATGTTTACATGTGGTACATGGGATGACAATATGACAACCTTGTTTGTAGAACCCAAAGCTAAAGCCCCTCCATGCACAACGGTGGAGGGGGATTGAAGGTAGGAAGAAAATGGTCACATTTGGGAATGTGGCTTGGGTGAATAGGTAGAAGTATCAAGTCCCTCATAGATTATGTTTATACAAAGGTAAGGAATACCATAAGGGAAAACCTCACCTACACGGTGATCATAGCTAGGATGTTGGTGAATGTTATCATACTCTTGAGGAGTAAGGAATGTGTCAATGTTGTATAAGTGGTGCTACCCAGAGTGAGACATTGAAAAACACTTTCTAAGGGATCGGTACTTGGTATATGTGTGGTGGAAATAGATGAATTACTAGGTGATTGGGAATAAGATAAATTAGTTGGTTGTGAACTAGAAGGGTTAGCGGACATGTCATTTATATAGGTTGAAGAAGAAGTGGGAATGGAAGAGGCAAGTTTGGGTGAGGTATTGGCAACATTGGTAGATGGGGTTGTGGGTGAACGAGAAGGGGCAATAATGGTAGATGCCTTAACTGGTATGAGGACATCATTAGGTCGGTATAGCATGTTATAGGTTTTAAATAGTGAAGGGTCAGCTGGGATGGTGTAGTTATGTTCTTCATGTTAAAATATTACACAGTGATGTAATGTAGTCAATTTTTATACCCCTTAACAAAGGACAATCCCATTCATGTTAGCCTATCACCCATTGGGCACTAGGTGCTCACCTAAGGCATGCACGGGCATCGAGCCCCTCTTTTATGTGAGTTGTAGCATAGATGCATAATAGAAAGACCGAAGAAACTCCTTATTTAACTGAGAACTTTAAGTAAAAGGCTACACTAATATATTCATTCAGAAAAGAAACATATTGCCAAAAGATAGATATGAACCATGAGGGAAAGAGGAAGCATAATAATTATACTCATTCATATGAAACACACTGAACATAACAAGAAGAGATATGTATGATCCATGAACCACATATATTCATAATTGAACATGTCCAATAATCACATTATATCTAACAGGGTCATTATAAACCAAAATGATAGTGTAGATTAGAACCATGTAGCAAGGCTAGACTAACATCCCTTACAATGCAAAAGAAAAACATGTACCCATCCCTTGATACATCATTCTCCCTACATATCTCCTAACCCAACCCATAAATTTCTCCATGTATTTCTGCATATCTTCACCTCTCATCTGCTCTCTCTAATCTCTTCTAATCTCTCTCTCTTTTTCCTTTACTGGACACTTGTATTTATAGTCTTTCTCAATTTCTTCAAGCCTTCACGGGAGTTACAAATTTGTTACCAAGTGTCCAAGGTGGTCCTCTAAGAGAGCATGCTTCTTCAGGCTTGAGCTCTCCACTCTTTGCAATGATGGCCTTCTAGAATCTTCCATTGCAAGGTATATTCCTTCCTAGGCCAACCTATTGCCAAGCTGGCACCTTATCCACTCCGCATGTGTAGTCAGTTCATGCTTTTCTCGTGTTCTGTCCGATATGCCAAAAATGGCTAAGTCCCAAAAATTTTACTCTGCCTTGTGTGCACACCACTTGTTCTATTAAACCCTCCTAGAACCATGTCTTGTGCACTTTCTCCTTGCACTCCCTTCTTCAAATAGGCCTTGCACACCTATGCGCCTCTTTGTACTTAGCCAATAAAAAAGGGGCCCAACATCACCCCACACTACACTTGTTCTCCATCTATGGGAACATTTTCTCAAAGAATAAATATTGACCATTCTTGAATAGTTTGGAGAAAGAATAGAGTGAAAATTTTTGGGGAAGAATGAAAGAATGGGGAACTATGATTGTTTTTACAAGAGGAGAGGGAAATCCTTCGTTAAGTTTGCCTCCAACTTATTCCATGTATCGACTTTGCTCTGTTCTTACTGACAAAGGTCACTGACTAGGGTGTTCACCTCTTCAAAACTTATCCCTTTTCCCTTGGCAATCATCATTTCCACAACCTATTATAATTGATTTCCCATATCCTCGAGTGCGTTCAACCTATGAGTGATCTGGGGATACAACTCCTTCAGTTGGTTTTTAATTGAGCCCTGCAAGGTCTCAATAGCCTCTTATTTCTTCTCAACCTCGACTAGAATTTTTTCACGTTCTACCATATTCCCCTTGTTCTTATCCTGGAATTACGTGATCTCTATTTCATGGGTGGCAACCAGGATGCTTGCCATTCTATCTTTGTCAGTGCAGTTGTCATAGGCAACCTCTGCTATCAGCACGGTGACCTTTACATCAAAGAGGACTTTCTTATATTGGGCCATAATGGCCATAACTTTCATCTTGTCCTCTTTTTCTTTGTGTGTCAATGCCTCCTTTGCAGACTCTAAGGCTAGTGGTTGTCTTTCCATTGTGAGAATGTGAGTTAAGTCTTCTAGGCATTGTAAGCTTGATTCATATTTCTACATGGGTGGTGTCAAGTCTAGATGCTTCAAGATAATGGTGCTTGTGATCATCTCCACCTTCTTGGAGACTTCATGTACCCTTTCCTTCTCTTCCTTTAATTCACGCCTTAGCTGAGCACTGACTAGTCCCTAATGTTTTAACTCCTTAGTCCTTTTGTCCAACTCCTCTTCCTTCTTCTCCAGCTCTGCCTCTAGAAACTTCACTTGGTCATTCCTCCTGAAGAATCTGGCCTCTACTTCCACCAAAACTTTATTCAACACGTTGCAAATTTGTTCGTCTGATAGCCACTAAGTGTTCACCAATGGGTTATCACCTTTTGACTCTGGTACCTTCATTGTTTCCCCTTGGCTCACTTCAAATTCTGGTTCGTTGATGTGGGACTCAAATGCCCAAGAAAGCATCTTCCTTGTCTAAGGGTATGGACCTTCCTCATCAAATGATGTCATAGACAAGAGTTACTCCGTTGGTATGGTGCTTTGAAAGTGTGCATGCAACACCTTGTTCAGGTCATCAATATAGCTCATCCTCTGAACCTTTGATTCCTTTGCATGTTTTCTCCCTATGTGTGTGGCCTTAGGAAAGCTTACAACTAAACTAGGATCCCCTCCCATGTTGTCATATTCCTTTTCTATGCTTCCCTCCTCTGCTTCCATCATTACTAGGTCTGTGTTGTGCTCCATCTCTTACTCTACTAGGTCTTTGATGATCATGGAGACTTCCTTCTTTGCAGCCTCGTCTATTTGTTCCTTAGTGAGGCTTGGGGTCCTTTGTTCTTTGGTGACTTCCTCACTTACCCCCCTTCTCTGAGTATCTTCTTTTTCCTTATTATTCTCTCTCTTGGAAAAGATGTATTGATTTTATTCTTCCTCTCCTTCCTTCTCTGAGTCATGAACCTCATAGATAGGATGGCCCTCACCTCCTAGTTCATCTTCATCATCATCATCCTTCTCACCTATATAGGCCTCCAAGCTTTATGTATCCTCTGGATCATTTTCTTCTGTCACCTTCTGCTTCTTCCTAGCAGGGGATTCTACTTCCTTCTCCTCCTCCTCTAGTGACCTTTCCTGGGTGATGGGTTCCTCATGCTCTGGTGCTTCTTCCTCTAGTTTATTTTCTTTTGCCAGGGAATTCTTTCTCCATGTATAAGTGCTAGGCTTAGTGCTCATCCCCAGTGCACTTACCTCTTGTGTCACCTGAACACTTGGTGCTTTCTACACCTCTTCCATTTCCCTCCTCTTTGGTGTAGGCTTCTTTCTATCTATGGGGTCCTCATGGATGATACATCATTTTCTAAGTATGCACCCTTTTCATATTTTGGCTAGATACGAAGGTATATCCTTGATGCATCCCTTCTAGTGATTGGAAAATTCACTAGTTTCATCATTTGTATCTCGTGGGAGACATATCTTTCCACGTAAGTGCACTTCTTGGGGTAAACTAGTTTCCTACACAATTCCATGTGGTCTTGATTCACCTCGCTAAGGTCGAACTTTACTCTCTTTACCTCTTTGAATATTTTCACCCCCACTTGGAAGTATAGCACAGTGAAGGAGAAGGGAAGATTGCACCATGGGCTCATTGTTTCATCTGTCAACCTAAATCCGCCAATGTAGAAGTGTTGATATACCATGAATTTTTCTTCTCCTTTCATGAGCATAGGTAACTTCTCTGGAATTCTCCATTCCACCCTGAACATGTTCCTTATGCACTTGTACCATTGTTCTAAACATGCCTTGTGAGTGGATGTCATTCTCTCACAAGTATATTTTGTGAATTGCTTCACGAATGAGGGGTCCTCTTCTAGGTACTCCCAAACAAACCTTTCCAGCCCATCAGGCACTTTGATTTCTAAAAAGATGATTCTGAGAAGGACATTACCAAATAGTATCTTCTCACATTGTTTTGTTCTATTGATGATTTCATCAGTGATGAAAGTAGACAGCTTGTAGATGGTCCCCTCAGATATTTTCTGGCACACATTCAGCCATTTCTTGTTCACTTGAGTCCATCTCTCTTGGTCATTGAGCTTTGTTACCAAGCGCATGACCATCCTCATCATGGGGTCTAGGATCTCTATGATTTCAAAGTATCGTAATCCTTTCTTATAGTCATATGCAGCAATTGTTTCCTTGATGGCCTTCTTGTCACTTAGGTCATCGTCAATGTTATCCCCTTTGCAGATAAGACATGTGAACTTCGAAATTAACTGGGGATTTATGCGCATCTTGTGCCCCACGAAAAAAAATTGTTCTTCATGAATGCGTGCCATTAGCCATTGGTAGAGGCACTCAGGTTTTCTAAAGTATGGAAGTTCATAAAGTTACAGTAACCCTGCCTTCTCCAACTTAACCTTTACCTCAACGCTGTAAATGGGCATGCCTTCTGGTGTTCTCTTGTTGGTTGGGTGCACCAATTCCAAGGCCATCTCCTTCTCTATTGTATTTTTGTGATGGTTATAATCACTCACCATCATATTTATTAGGTATGATTCCCATTCTTTTCCTAGCAACACCACGTCTGGGTACTGCATCTCTGCATACCATTCTTCATTTGTGCTCTTGATGGTTATTGTCTATTTTCCCTTGCCCTTTTGTTTTTTCTTCTTTGGTGAGGTGGTTGGTTTTCTGGGTTCCATCTTTCTGACTAGTTTTAGTACTTAGAAATTCTCCCTCTTGCTCTTCTTTACCCCTCTATTCAGCCCCAAGCTCGATCTTCATGGAAAACTCCTTCTAACTCCATGCCCTATTCACCAAACCCTAACTAGAAAAACCCTTCCACAAGATGGCACTTGCTTACCTAACTTCTCCATGCCTGAGTACTCCTTTCCTACTGGTTTGAGAATTTACCCTAGCTATGCACTTCAGATCTCTCAAATACTTCCTTTATTCACAAAGATATTTCTTTGGATTCCCTAGTTCACAAGAGCTTTCTTTCCTTCGTAATTGCAATGCAAATAATGAAGTGTTCGACCTTTTATTTATATTTTTTCTCTTTTCTCAGCATTAAATGCTCTCTTACCTACCACCATACTTTGACCTTAACTGTGGATTTTTCCACTAATCCAATCTTAAGCACCTTTTCCCATGTGCCACATATTATATGAAAACCCCTTTACAACCTTCTGGAGTGAAAAAATCCAACACGAGTGAAGACTCTTATGCACTCGTTCATAGCGTCAAAGGCACTACTTCCGTCCTTTTCCCTATTTTTTCCCTCACCTACCTCAGGTTGTTCCTATGCTCTTCCTTTTTCCTATACATGGTTTCTTTAAGGCTTTCTTAACACCAACCCTTTACGTCCATCTCTTCTATACGTGCCTATTAACCTTATGTGCCTTTAGTACTTTAACTGAGCCATTCACTGCAACTTCTACTACCAACACACACTTATATTATATGCCCAAACTTTGCATCACTCCATCCCACACTAAAATAGATGTGCGGTCCTCTGTGCATGCATAAATTTCAAAAATTAATGTGGTTACCAACGCGCATTACACAAAACAAAAATAACATATAATGTCTTGGTTACAACTATTACTATGATGACTTCCACCTTTGACATTGCAAATGTCAACATGTGATTTGTCTTAGGAAGGTGTATTCTTTTGACGTTGAAAATCATGTTTGCAATGAATAAGTTATTACTATTAAGAATTTGTGCTTGCTCTAATTCTGTTTACCTAGAAGAAAGGCCATTCTATTTTGTAAATAATAAGTTGTAAATCTGTATTGTTGTTTTCACATTTCTATATGATAACAGCACACTTTGAATCAATTCCATTGATCCAAGGTATGCTTTTGTTCTTATTTTTTATCATCTTGTTAATTGACATGCTAAATGAAACATGTTATGGTACCGAGCAGTGTTTTGGCATAAATTGTGAAGGAACTAGGTTCAGGTGTCCTTACTCGACACCATATTGAAAACTGTAATGTTTACCCTATTGGATTTTTGACCTAAGGTGATAATACTTACCTAGGATCTATTACTGAACTATTTTGGGTTAATGCCTAAGACTATGTTGCAGTGCCATACCCTATATGGATTCTAACCTAAGGGGTTATGACCTTACCTAAGATGGTATGTGATATATTTATGGGGTTTGAAAAAACCTAAGATAAATTTTAAAGACCTAAGAACTAATATGGAAACCTAATTGATGCTAACGTAACCTAAACTATCACTAAGCCTAAAGAGGACCTGTGGGTTACGTGGCAAATAGAAGGTTGGTGGTGGTGGTTTTTAAGGTATTAATGAGAATTAAATCTCAGTCCTTACATCCTAAATTGCCAAGTTTGGTGGAGGCAAGGAAGGTAGGTAGGATGCCTAGCTGGCATCATTGCTAAATTTAGAATGCATGTAAAATTTTGAAATCCACTTCGCCAAATTTGAAGTGGTGGTGGCACAAGAAAAGAGAGGGAATTTACATTCAATTCATTCAGTGTAATTGATTGCGTTGAAGAGACCACCTAGGAAAGAGGAGAAGGGTGTTTTGTGGAAGTTGTTGATCATTCTAGTCTTTCTAGTTTTTTCTCTACATGTGGTTTTGGTTCTTTGAACCAGCAAGTCAGTTTTTCGATCCATTGTAATCTTGAGCATCCCCAAACTGTTTCTGAACCATGAAAACATGGAGGAAGTTGGGAGATTTAGTTATTGACATTGTTTGAAAATAATATATTCTTGAGAAGCTAGGCGAAATTTCATCAGGCATGATAGGCTCTTCTTATTAAATAGTTTTGCTTTTTATTAAGCATCTTCATTAGAACAACTCTACTCTTTGAAATGAATGGCTTTGTGGAAATGTTTTGGTGTATTTTGGTTGTGATATTTTGTTTGAGTTTTTTGTTTTGAAAGGATGCAATATGGGTGTTTTTTGAATGCATGTTTGAGTAAATCATGTTATCATATTTAAAACTGGAATGATGCTTAAGTCATGTGGGCTTCTGGTTTTCTGTGCATGAGGGATTAAGGGAAGGAATTATGTGGTAAATATTTTGATTGGGTTTGTTTTTCTTTTAATTATGGGAAGTATGAAGTGCTTTGTCTTCTCTGAAAAACAAATCGAATTGAATCTAGTTGTTTCTGTTTGAGATAGGTTGGAACAACTGTTTGGATTTGATGTATTGTGAATTTAAACTTGTTAAAAGGACAATGATGAAATGTTTTCTCCCTTTGAGTTTAATGCATTTAAACCCATGAATTTTTGTGGGATTTTTAGAAGGTATTTCATTTGGTTTTGACCTTCCTTGTTTGAAATCTGGTAATTTTCAGTTTAAATCCTTTCCAGGAACTGTGTGAGGATATTATTGTTTCTCTCACCTATATGTATTAAATGGTTTTTGGAAAACCTTTCGATTTACTTATGTAGATGTTGTTGTGAAAGTTGACTATTTTAGTGGATCTTGGGATTAGTTTGGTTTTTCGTTATCTGAGGGGAAAGAGTTGGAATGTTCAGTCTTACACTTCTCCCTTTTTGTTCGATTTAGGGAACCAATTTGGGGTTTCATTTCCTTTAATTGCTTTCATCTTAGTCAAAATTCAATTGGAGCGTAAATTTTCTCCTTCTCCTTTTTGGCTCGATGATGAACACATATACTGGGGAATTACAATCCTTTCGTTATTCCTAACTGTATTTGAATCTACTTGGACTTCCTTTCATTGTATTTGAAAATAACTTATTTCCTTCCTGTGGAATAGGAAACATGTTTTTACTTGATTGTAATCTCTTAATCACTTTTTATTTGGGATGCATAATCTTTGTTTGTAGTGTGCAAAGCTATCAACATGGATGAATTTAGAAGATCAGTTTTTTCTTGATACTTCTGGTACTATTTTTGAATGAATTCTTTGAATATTTCCTTTAGTGGTAGATAGTAAGCTACTGAAATTGTCCCTATTTTGTGTTGAGGGAAGTACATTGTTGTTAACTTATTTGCATGTTACAATTTATATATTTTGGTTCAGTATTGGGAAGAAATAATGAGAATCTCTCTCTCATCTTGATTATTGACTTCCATCTCATTCTCTCTCTCCTTTTTGAGTTGTGGATTTCATTACTGTTACTCTTGTGCTCAAAAGGTAGTTGATTGTTATCTCTCTCTCTGACTGTTTATTTCTCATTATTATTACACCTTCCTTAAAGTTGACCATTTTGGTTAGGATAGCTGAAGGGGATTGCAGAGTAAATAGTTGGATGAATCAATTTCTTTCCTTTTTCTTTCCTTCTCAATTTATTGTTAAGAAGGTAATGAATTGATGTGTAACTATCTTCAGGAGAAGTACATGGAATTTAAACATTGTAAAATCTGTTGATGTTGAACAAAAAGGTTAGGCTAGAGTTGGCTTAAATTGGAATGATTCAAAGACACTATAGTATGAAATAGATAAGTAATAGGGATGTAATATTATTTGTTTGTTGTAGATTTTCTTATGAAATTTCTGAACAAAGATTGTTGTTTAATCTAGATACTTATTTAATGTGACAAGGTTGCTCACTTTGTTCTTCTTTTAGTGGTACTTAATTCTTCACTAGGTATATGTCTGTATTGCTTAATGTTTTATAAGAGTAGAGTTCTTTTTATGAGATAGTTATTCAGAAGCACATTGATGTAATGGTTACTACTTATCATGCTCAGTTCAACGAACTGACCCGTGCTAACAATTTTTGTAGATGGATTTTGTAAGTGACAAAAGAATACAAGTTCCTTTATGATGCTTCCTGTGCTTACTTAAAGAATGCATTTTTAATGAGGATTTATTATTATTTTTTATATGTAATTAAAAAAGGGAAAATTTGTAAATTTTACTTAAATCTTATCAATGTTGATTGACATGAAAGATGTCTGAAATGTTTAGATCTATAAAATATGTATTTTGTTTGATAAATGAAAAATGATTGACTGTTATTGATATTTGATGTGTCATTATCTTTTGGGCATACTGAAAATGGGATTGTAAACTTATTATTATTCTCTCATAAACATATATGTTTTGAATCATTTCAGTTATACTCAAATGAAATAGAGAAAGAGGGAATCGATACTCTATTCTTCTCTTAAGTGGAAGTTCTAAGTTGGCATGTATAGATCAATATTTAATAGGTCAATATGGATCATTAATCAACATTAATAAAAGAGTAAGTTACATATGGGTAATGTATAAGTGAATTGTTGTAATGGACCCTTACTAATATATGTTAAGGGAAAAAAACTTAGTTTTTGAAACAAATATTCGTTAATATCCTTTTGAGTTTAACACCTAAGGGATATTTGGAAGGAGGAAAAAACCGTACCTCTTCTTAGCAAACCTTAAACTGAAATAAGGTAACGGGAAAATGGATGAACATATATATATAAGGATTAGACTTCATCTTAATGAAGTATATTATTAAGGAGCTAGAATCTAAATTTAGTCATGTATAAACTTGGTTAAGTTAAGTAAGTGATCTTACTGTTGTTAAGATGATTTGGATTGAAAGTCTAAAACTTAAGAAACTAAAGAATGAAACACAAATCTCCAGGAAGAAGGATTGGTTGTAGATTAATCTACATGGAAATTATAATTCATTTATGGTTAGCAACTGTAATGATTGAAGAGGTTAGAAATTCAGCAAGGTTGTTGAAACTAAATATTAAATTAAAATGGATAAGAAAATATTTAACTTCTTAGCTGGATATGTACTTCTATATGAAGTGGTTCCGTAGGATGTTGGTACACACCAACTACAATAATGTTTCATCATGAAGACCAGATTTTCATGAGGACACAATGTTGCAGCTAACATGTCGCAACACCCTTCTGAATCAAATCATTTAGGTTTACATAAACCCAGACTTGACTTAGTTACACTCTAGGTCAGTTTAGGAACATGATTTTGTATAGGGGAGGACTCCCGATGACTAAAGGTAACTAGACACATGCAATTTACCTAGGTCGATTGAGTATGTCTATGTACCCCTAATCATCATGAGTGGTCCTCTATACCCATATATGTTACTAATCTAGGTTATGGTAAATCCTTGGACAAGAGCACTGACAGGAGTCAGTAAAGACCATTCTAGATAACAGATGAAGTTGTCATGAAGGACATATTCCGTCGACAAGTATGTCGTCTAGGAATATGATGATGTAAAGCATGTGAAAATATTTGGCCAAAGTATCACAATTTTTTTATTGCGTTGTCCAATATCACCTAGTTTAAGAAGTGGGATTTCAGATGAATATTGGTAACAAATATTCAGATAGGTCTCTTAAACGGAACACTTCAATACCCTAAAAAGGGTAAAAGAACCAAGTATACTTAGTATACAATACATTGAATTAACATGAAGGATCAGTAAGAAACTGAGTCATGAAATGAGATATCGATGAAACTCTGAGTCATGAAATGAGAGATCGGCAGTTCATCGAGTCATTACAGCTGCATATGGTTATCTGTTATGAGATTGATTGGCATGGAATGTGTGTTCTAAATCATGATCATTTAGAATAGATAAAATTATTTAAATACTTGAAATGTGTGTTCTAAATTATGATAATTTAGAACAGAGAACACTAATCAAAAAAAAATCCCTTGTTTCTAAAGCTTTAAAATGGGAATATTACATCTTAGTATCAGAGCTGAAGGTTACAGCTCTCGGACCTATTGTGTCCATAATCCGATAAAAACTTAAATTTTCTTATAAACAGAAAATGGTTAGAACAAGAGGAAATGCTGCAAACAACCCACCACCGAGTGGGGAATCAGCTACTACCCAAAAACTTGATGAGATCCCTGCTACCCTATTAGACACGAGAGATCACCTGGTTGTACTAGAACAACAAGTAATGGGAAATGAGGAGGAGGAAGAAGATGCTTATAATGATGATCAACCACCTCCTATGGAAAACACCAATGGGGGAAATCTGGCTATTGATAATAGCAATGTAAACATACCTAATCAGCCTGAAAATAAAAAGGTAAGATTAGCAGCAGAACTTACCAATTATATAAAAAGAATAAGTCCTCCTAAGTTTGATGGAACTACACTTGGGGATGGGGCTGAGCATTGGCTCAATGAAATGGAGAAGTACTTTGCTATAAGAAACTTCTCTGAGGAAACAAAAGCAATATGGGGAGCGTATCATCTTTCTCACGAGGCATCTTCATGGTGGGATAGCCATAAGGTTGAGTTGAATATGGTTGAAGCAGACATAGCTTGGGATCAATTAAGTTACTTTAGGCAATGGTGGCTCCCTCAACTTTTTTATGATTAGAAAATGACTGAATTTCAGAACTTATCTCAAGGAAAGTTAACTGTGACAAATTTTTGGGAAAGGTTTACTAAACTCCTTAAGTATGTTCCTCAGTATCAAACTGATGAGAAGTTCAGGATATGGAAATTTATTATGGGATTATAGGAGTCGAGGTTGATGTTCATAGTCCAACCACTATGGAAGGGGTTGTTGAAAAATCCATAAGGTAAGAACAGAAATTAAGAGTAATCTCTACTCATAGAAAGGAAATTAGAAACAAGGTTCCAAACTCTTCTTCATCTCTTGCACCTAAAAAGGGACCCTAGAAGATTTTTGGCATGAAAAACAAATTTTCTACTGATAATAATAAGAGAACAGCAATAAACAAACTTGTTGCTAGTATGCGAAATAGATTTATCAAGAATAATAATAATGGATAGAAGTCCTACGAAAGCTAGAATGATAAATTCAAGGCTGGAAATAAATTTGAGCCTAGGAAGGGGCCTATTAGAGGTTATTTTAATTGTGGCAAGGACCATTACGCGAGTCACTATCCTTTGAAAAAGGATGACCACAATCAGTAGCAAAGGATACACATTACGGTAGCTGACAAGCAAGCCAAAAATCAAGTCACACCCATAAAAGTTTCAGGTAAGTTATTTGATATACCTATGACTATACTTTTTGATACTAGAGCTACTGAATGTTTTATTTCTACTAAGTTAGCTTCAAAATTAGAAAAAAAAGCTGAGAAAACGGAAAAATTGTGGACTATGCATTATGGAAATAATGTTACTCATACGGTTAGTATATTTCTTTTTGGAGCAATCCTCGACTTGCCTAGTTTTTCTATAAAATTTGACCTTTATGTTGCTCCTTTGGGGTCTTATAATGTAATCATAGGTGTTAAATGGCTAGCTGAGCATAAAGCAAAGGTTGATTGTTTTGAAAAACATATAAGTTGTTTAGATGATCTATAGAAATTAGTGGTCATTCAGGGTGTAAAACACGAGATTTCAGTTAGGAAGTTGTCAGCAATGTAACTTAAAAATACCAAAAACAAAGGTTATACCTTGTATGTAGTAAAGATTTCTGAGACTACAGAAGAAGGTAAATATTTTATGGAAAAATATCCTTTGTTATGAAATTTCAGAGATGTATTTCTAGAAGAGTTACCGGTTCTTCCACCCAAACAAGATTTTGAATTCACTATAGAGATCAAACCAAGAACCGAGCCTATATCCAAGGCACCTTATAGAATGACTACCATTTAATTGGTAGAGATTAAGTCTCAGTTACATGAATCTAGGATTGATAAGACTGAGTATCTCACCTTGGGGAGCACCGGTAATCTTTGTGAAAAATAAGGATGGCACACTTAGATTGTGTATTGATGAATTTTTTTTGAAAAAGGTAACTATTAAGAACCGATATCCACTTCTTAGAATTGATGATTTGTTTGATCATATGTGTGGAGCATCATTGTATTCTAAAATAGATCTTTGATTGGGATATCATTATTTGAGAATAAAGGATGAAGACATACATAAAACAACTTTTATAACAAGGTATGGGCATTACGAATTCACAGTTTTACCTTTTGGGTTGACAAATGCACCTGCCGCTTTTATGAATTTGATGAATAATATTTTTCAAGAATACTTGGACAAGTTTGTGCTTGTATTCTTGGACTATATTCTCATATACTCTAAAAGCATTGAATAACATCATGAGCATTTGAAGATAGTTTTGGAAATCTTAATAAAGAAAAAGTTGTATGGTAAGTTGTCTAAATGTTCCTTCTATGACACAAAAGTACACTATTTGGGACATGTAATAAGTAAAAATGGAATAGTTGTAGATCAAATATCATAGTTATAATTGAGTGTCCTATTCCCAAGAATGTGCATGAAGTTAGAAGCTTCATGGGTCTTGTTGGTTACTATAGAAAGTTTGTTAAAAACTTTTCTAATATTGTTGCACCAATAACTTCATTATAAAAGAAATATAACAAATTTTTTTGGAATGACAAATGTGAATCTACTTTTAAAATTCTAAAGGATCAATTAACCACAACACATATTCTGATTGTACCTGATCCAAATGTGGACTTTATTTTTGTAACGGATGCATCTGGAGAGGGCCTCAAAGGTATCTTGTTGCAGGATGACCATGTCATAGCTTATGAAAGTAAAAAACTCAAGTTAAATGAACAGAATTATGCTCCACATGACCTAGAGCTTGTTGTCATTGTTCATGACCTTCAAATATGAAGGCATTATCTTCTCGGTAGGACTTTTGAACTAAAAACTGACCATCTTGGGTTGAAGTATATTTTCACTTAGTCAAACCTGAATGCAAGACAGTGAAGATGGTTGGAATTTCTATCTCAGTATGATTTTGATATAAGCTATATTAAAGGCAAGGAAAATAGAGTAGTTGATGTTCTAAGTCGTAGGAAGCACATTTCTACTCTTATAACATTAAGAACTCAGTTTAAAGACAAGGTGAAAAGTGTCATGGAATCTAATTCTTATTTTCAGCAAGTAAGGATAGCACTTGTTGCAAATCCAAATGATGCGAGACATAAGGGTTTTCATTTTGATAATGAAGGAATTTTATGGTTTGAAAACCGGGTATACATACCTTTAGCAAATGATTTAAGAAAGAAATTATTAGTTAAATTTCACAACTCACCTTTTTATGGGCACCCTGGCATTACAAAGATGCTTGCTGATATAAAACAACAATATTTCTGGAAAGGGATGAAAAAGGATGTGATGGAATATGTGATACACTACTTAGAGTATCAATGTGTCAAAGTGGAACATATGCATCCAGCCGGTTTATTGTACCCTCACAATATTCTGCAGTACAAATGGCAAGTGATAACTATGGATTTTATTCAGGGATTGTCTATGTCAAAGAATAAACATGATGTTATTCTAGTTGTTGATAAACTAACAAAGTTAGCACACTTTATTGCTAGTAATCTAAAGGATGATTCACTTGTGTTAGCCAGAAGATTTGTGCATGAGATTTTTAGGTTACATGGAATACCTAAATTAATCATATCAGATAGATATCTGAGAATGACATCAATACTTTGGCAGATGCTTAATGCATCTCTGGGAACTAAAGTGAATTTCAGTTCTGCGTATCACCTAGAAACGGATGGACAAACTGAAAGTGTTAATCAAGTTTTAGAGGATATGCTAAGAATGTATTATATGGATCAGTAGTATAAATGGGAGGAGTGTCTTCCATTAGTTGATTTTACTTATAATAATACTTATAACGCCTCTCTAAAAATGGCACCTTTCGAAGCACTATATAGAAGGAAATACAGAACCCCTGTTATCTGGGACAATATTCAAGATAGAAAGGTGATAGGGCCTGAAATCCTTACAGAAATGGAACAATAAGTTAACATTATTCGTGAACGCTTGAAGGAAGCTACAGATAGGCAAAAAAGTTATGCAGACTTAAAGCGGGTGCATAGGAAATTTGAACTTGGTGAGAAGGTCTTTCTTCGGGTTAATCCGAAAAAGAGTTCTATAACTTTTAATAAGGCTACCAAGTTATCACCTCGTTACGTAGGACCCTTTGAAATTGTTGAAGTAATCAACCCTGTAGCTTATCATTTAGCTCTACCTCCTACTTTATCATGAATGCATGATGTTTTCCATATTTCTTTGCTTAAGAACTACGTTTCAGATTTATCACATGTGTTGAATTAGAATTCCTTACAGGTCCAAGACCCAGGAATAATCATGGTTAAACTCATTCAAGTGCTAGAAACTTGCCAGTTGCACTTAAGAAATCATGAAATAAGACAATGTAAGGTCCAGTGGGACTATTTTAACAAAGAAATTATAACTTGGGAAAATCTCGAAGATATGAGATCTACTTTTCCATACTTGTTTGATCAGAATTGATTCTAAAGGTTGATAAAATCTCAAAAACCTTATTCCTATTTTGATGTTAAATCTATCAAACTTGGGCAGTTACTAAACTCTTTGACAGGTATTTTAATACTGTTTTGAAAAATTGAATTTTCAAATTTAGTTTTATTATGAACATATGAATGGAAGGACTATAATTAATTTTGTCCTAAATTATAATGGTTTTATTAAGTTAATGATTGGGATGATGATCATTTTAAGGAGGAAGGTATGTAACATCTTGGTTACGACTGTTACTATGATGACTTCCACCTTTGACATTGCAAATGTCAACATGTGATTTGTCTTAGGAAGGTGTATTCTTTTGACGTTGAAAATCATGTTTGCAATGAATAAGTTATTACTATTAAGAATTTGTGCTTGCTCTAATTCTGTTTACCTAGAAGAAAGGCCATTCTATTTTGTAAATAATAAGTTGTAAATCTGTATTGTTGTTTTCACATTTCTATATGATAACAGCACACTTTGAATCAATTCCATCTGAATCCAAGGTATGCTTTTGTTCTTAATTTTTTATCATCTTGTTAATTGACATGCTAAATGAAACATGTTATGGTACCCGAACAGTGTTTTGGCATAAATTGTGAAGGAACTAGGTTCAGGTGTCCTTACTCGACACCATATTGAAAACTGTAATGTTTACCCTATTGGATTTTTGACCTAAGGTGATAATACTTACCTAGGATCTATTACTGAACTATTTTGGGTTAATGCCTAAGACTATGTTGCAGTGCCATACCCTATATGGATTCTAACCTAAGGGGTTATGACCTTACCTAAGATGGTATGTGATATATATTATGGGGTTTTGAAAAAACCTAAGATAAATTTTAAAGACCTAAGAACTAATATGGAAACCTAATTGATGCTAACGTAACCTAAACTATCACTAAGCCTAAAGAGGACCTGTGGGTTACGTGGCAAATAGAAGGTTGGTGGTGGTGGTTTTTAAGGTATTAATGAGAATTAAATCTCAGTCCTTACATCCTAAATTGCCAAGTTTGGTGGAGGCAAAGGAAGGTAGGTAGGATGCCTAGTTGGCATCATTGCTAAATTTAGAATGCATGTTAAATTTTGAAATCCACTTTGCCAAATTTGAAGTGGTGGTGGCACAAGAAAAGAGAGGGAATTTACATTCAATTCATTCAGTGTAATTGATTGCGTTGAAGAGACCACCTAGGAAAGAGGAGAAGGGTGTTTTGTGGAAGTTGTTGATCATTCTAGTCTTTCTAGTTTTTTCTCTACATGTGGTTTTGGTTCTTTTGAACCAGCAAGTCAGTTTTTCGATCCATTGTAATCTTGAGCATCCCCAAACTGTTTCTGAACCATGAAAACATGGAGGAAGTTGGGAGATTTAGTTATTGACATTGTTTGAAAATAATATATTCTTGAGAAGCTAGGGCGAAATTTCATCAGGCATGATAGGCTCTTCTTATTAAATAGTTTTGCTTTTTATTAAGCATCTTCATTAGAACAACTCTACTCTTTGAAATGAATGGCTTTGTGGAAATGTTTTGGTGTATTTTGGTTGTGATATTTTGTTTGAGTTTTTTGTTTTGAAAGGATGCAATATGGGTGTTTTTTGAATGCATGTTTGAGTAAATCATGTTATCATATTTAAAACTGGAATGATGCTTAAGTCATGTGGGCTTCTGGTTTTCTGTGCATGAGGGATTAAGGGAAGGAATTATGTGGTAAATATTTTGATTGGGTTTGTTTTTCTTTTAATTATGGGAAGTATGAAGTGCTTTGTCTTCTCTGAAAAACAAATCGAATTGAATCTAGTTGTTTCTGTTTGAGATAGGTTGGAACAACTGTTTGGATTTGATGTATTGTGAATTTAAACTTGTTAAAAGGACAATGATGAAATGTTTTCTCCCTTTGAGTTTAATGCATTTAAACCCATGAATTTTTGTGGGATTTTTAGAAGGTATTTCATTTGGTTTTGACCTTCCTTGTTTGAAATCTAGTAATTTTCAGTTTAAATCCTTTCCAGGAACTAGTGTGAGGATATTGTTGTTTCTCTCACCTATATGTATTAAATGGTTTTTGGAAAACCTTTCGATTTACTTATGTAGATGTTGTTGTGAAAGTTGACTATTTTAGTGGATCTTGGGATTAGTTTGGTTTTTCGTTATCTGAGGGGAAAGAGTTGGAATGTTCAGTCTTACACTTCTCCCTTTTTGTTCGATTTAGGGAACCAATTTGGGGTTTCATTTCCTTTAATTGCTTTCATCTTAGTCAAAATTCAATTGGAGCGTAAATTTTCTCCTTCTCCTTTTTGGCTCGATGATGAACACATATACTGGGGAATTACAATCCTTTCGTTATTCCTAACTGTATTTGAATCTACTTGGACTTCCTTTCATTGTATTTGAAAATAACTTATTTCCTTCCTGTGGAATAGGAAACATGTTTTTACTTGATTGTAATCTCTTAATCACTTTTTATTTGGGATGCATAATCTTTGTTTGTAGTGTGCAAAGCTATCAACATGGATGAATTTAGAAGATCAGTTTTTTCTTGATACTTCTGGTACTATTTTTGAATGAATTCTTTGAATATTTCCTTTAGTGGTAGATAGTAAGCTACTGAAATTGTCCCTATTTTGTGTTGAGGGAAGTACATTGTTGTTAACTTATTTGCATGTTACAATTTATATATTTTGGTTCAGTATTGGGAAGAAATAATGAGAATCTCTCTCTCATCTTGATTATTGAATTCCATCTCATTCTCTCTCTCTCCTTTTTGAGTTGTGGATTTCATTACTGTTACTCTTGTGCTCAAAAGGTAGTTGATTGTTATCTCTCTCTCTGACTGTTTATTTCTCATTATTATTACACCTTCCTTAAAGTTGACCATTTTGGTTAGGATAGCTGAAGGGGATTGCAGAGTAAATAGTTGGATGAATCAATTTCTTTCCTTTTTCTTTCCTTCTCAATTTATTGTTAAGAAGGTAATGAATTGATGTGTAACTATCTTCAGGAGAAGTACATGGAATTTAAACATTGTAAAATCTGTTGATGTTGAACAAAAAGGTTAGGCTAGAGTTGGCTTAAATTGGAATGATTCAAAGACACTATAGTATGAAATAGATAAGTAATAGGGATGTAATATTATTTGTTTGTTGTAGATTTTCTTATGAAATTTCTGAACAAAGATTGTTGTTTAATCTAGATACTTATTTAATGTGACAAGGTTGCTCACTTTGTTCTTCTTTTAGTGGTACTTAATTCTTCACTAGGTATATGTCTGTATTGCTTAATGTTTTATAAGAGTAGAGTTCTTTTTATGAGATAGTTATTCAGAAGCACATTGATGTAATGGTTACTACTTATCATGCTCAGTTCAACGAACTGACCCGTGCTAACAATTTTTGTAGATGGATTTTGTAAGTGACAAAAGAATACAAGTTCCTTTATGATGCTTCCTGTGCTTACTTAAAGAATGCATTTTTAATGAGGATTTATTATTATTTTTTATATGTAATTAAAAAAGGGAAAATTTGTAAATTTTACTTAATCTTATCAATGTTGATTGACATGAAAGATGTCTGAAATGTTTAGATCTATAAAATATGTATTTTGTTTGATAAATGAAAAATGATTGACTGTTATTGATATTTGATGTGTCATTATCTTTTGGGCATACTGAAAATGGGATTGTAAACTTATTATTATTCTCTCATAAACATATATGTTTTGAATCATTTCAGTTATACTCAAATGAAATAGAGAAAGAGGGAATCGATACTCTATTCTTCTCTTAAGTGGAAGTTCTAAGTTGGCATGTATAGATCAATATTTAATAGGTCAATATGGATCATTAATCAACATTAATAAAAGAGTAAGTTACATATGGGTAATGTATAAGTGAATTGTTGTAATGGACCCTTACTAATATATGTTAAGGGAAAAAAACTTAGTTTTTGAAACAAATATTCGTTAATATCCTTTTGAGTTTAACACCTAAGGGATATTTGGAAGGAGGAAAAATCGTACCTCTTCTTAGCAAACCTTAAACTGAAATAAGGTAACGGGAAAATGGATGAACATATATATATAAGGATTAGACTTCATCTTAATGAAGTATATTATTAAGGAGCTAGAATCTAAATTTAGTCATGTATAAACTTGGTTAAGATAAGTAAGTGATCTTACTGTTGTTAAGATGATTTGGATTGAAAGTCTGAAACTTAAGTTAAGAAACTAAAGGATGAAACACAAATCTCCAGGAAGAGGGATTGGTTGTAGATTAATCTACATGGAAATTATAAGTCATTGATGGTTAGAAACCGTAATGATCGAATAGGTTAGAAATTCAGTAGGGTTGTTGAAACTAAATCTTAAATTAAAAGGATAAGAAAATATTTAACTTCTTAGCTGGATATGTACTTCTATATGAAGTGGTTCCGTAGGATGTTGGTACACACCAACTACAATAATGTGTCATCATGAAGACCAGATTTCATGAGGACACAATGTTGCAGCTAACATGTCGCAACACCCTTCTGAATCAAATCATTTAGGTTTACATAAACCCAGACTTGACTTAGTTACACTCTAGGTCAGTTTAGGAACATGATTTTGTATAGGGGAGGACTCCCGATGACTAAAGGTAACTAGACACATGCAATTGACCTAGGTCGATTGAGTATGTCTATGTACCCCTAATCATCATGAGTGGTCCTCTATACCCATATATGTTACTAATCTAGGTTATGGTAAATCCTTGGACAAGAGCACTGACAGGAGTCAGTAAAGACCATTCTAGATAACAGATGAAGTTGTCATGAAGGACATATTCCGTCGACAAGTATGTCGTCTAGGAATATGATGATGTAAAGCATGTGAAAATATTTGGCCAAAGTATCACAATTTTTTTATTGCGTTGTCCAATATCACCTAGTTTAAGAAGTGGGATTTCAGATGAATATTGGTAACAAATATTCAGATAGGTCTCTTAAACGGAACACTTCAATACCCTAAAAAGGGTAAAAAGAACCAAGTATACTTAGTATACAATACATTGAATTAACATGAAGGATCAGTAAGAAACTGAGTCATGAAATGAGATATCGATGAAACTTCGAGTCATGAAATGAGAGATCGGCAGTTCATCGAGTCATTACAGCTGCATATGGTTATCTGTTATGAGATTGATTGGCATGGAATGTGTGTTCTAAATCATGATCATTTAGAATAGAGAAAATTATTTAAATACTTGAAATGTGTGTTCTAAATTATGATAATTTAGAACAGAGAACACTAATAAAAAAAAATCTCTTTTTTCTAAAGCTTTAAAATGGGAATTTTACACAACAAAAAGGAACGAACAACGAGAAAGGGAAACACAAGAAAATAAAAATGAATGGAAATTATATTCTAACTTGCAACACTATCCTATTTACAAACACCAAGAAGACTTATTTATAGTAGGGCTTCAGCCTACTCCCATTGAAGTGTCCTGGTAATCTCATCCCATCCAATGCTTGTAACTGGCATGCACATGAATCGAGGATGTACAAGATGATGTAAGGGCCCAACCAATGGACTTTTAGCTTCCTCAAATGGCACAGAAACTTGGAATCATATAGCAAAACCATCTGCCCAACTTCAAACTTGTTGTTTTTGATGTGACAATTATGTCATGCCTTTTGTTTTGCCTTTTCAGTCTTCTAGCTCCACCTGGCGAGTGACCGTCTTTCATCCAACTACATTAATTTTTCAATCCTTTCTTCCAGCACTTCCTCATCGGCTAATCCTCCTTGCGCTCACTATATGCAGTGAAGGTAACATGAATTCAATTGGTAGGACTGCCTCCACGCCAAACACCAATTGAAACTATGTGGTCTTATTTAACCTCTTATAGGTTGTCATATATGCCCAAAGAATGGCCGATACTTTTTCATCCCAATCTTATCTACCAACATCACAAATCTTAGTCAACATGTGACTAAGTATTTTGTTAAATGCCTCAGCAGTTCCATTTGCTTAAGGGTGATAGGGGGTAGTCTTGTGATGGGCCACCATAAATTCTGATAACATAATTATGACTATCTCATTCAGAAAGTGTGTACCTCTATCACTTATCAAACTCAATGGGCATCCATACCTACTGATTATATTTTCCCACAAAAATTTGGTGGCTTTAGCCATTGTACAGTCCTTTGTAGATGTTGCCTCTACCCACCATGTCAAATAATCAGTGTAAGTGATTATATACACTAAACCAGTCCTTCACGCCGCTAGCGAGATGAGACCTACAAAGTCGATAGCCCATTTCTCAAATGGTTTCACGTTGGCTATTGGTCATAATGGAATTTCATCCCTCTTTCCAAGTTTTCCAAGGCGCTGGAAATGGTCACCGGCCTTGAAAAACTCAATACAATATTGGTAAATGGTTTCCCACCAAATGCCTATGAGCAGAATCTTCCATGTGGTTGTATTTCCCGCATAGTGTCCTCCTACGATCCCACAAGGCACTTCTTCCATAATTGCAATGTGCTCATGTTCTAGCATACATCGGCTTAAAACCTCATCATAGCCAAATTTGTATAGATCTTTGCTAATCAGCATGTATGGTGTGGCGCGTATGGCCAAGTGTTTCCTCTCCAAGGCCTTCATTCCTTCTAGCACCACACCTGTCTCAAGAAATACTGCAATGTCCTCCAAATCCAAGGGCGTGCACTACAACGTAAATAGTTGTGTGTATGGCATAGTCTCCTCAATGCTCTACACATCCTCCCCTGAGTCAATCTTAGATAGATGATCGGGTCCAAAATTACTCTTTCCTGGATTCACAACCATGGTGAACTTGAATTATTGAAATAACAAGACCCACTGACATATGCACCCTTGAAGAACAAGCTTATTGACTAATTATTTTAGTGTCATGTGTTCAGTGTAGAATATAAAGGGTGTTGCCAACATATATTACCTAAACTTATGCAGTGCATAGATCATGGATAAACTTTGCACTCAGTAGTTGTGTACTTTTTCTCTACTGGTGTTAACTTTTTGCTGGCAAAACACAAGGGATAATCAACAATCCCTTCACCTAGTTTTTCTAGTACTGCTCCAATGGTTGTGCTTGAGGCATCAACATGAACACGGAAGGGATTATCCCAAGAAGGGAATCATAGTATGGGCATGGTGACAAGCTTATCCTTTAAAGTATTAAATGTCTTCTGCTATGCCTCTCCCCAAAGGAAGGCACTCTTGTGTTTAAGAAACTCTTCTAAGGGCGTGGATATCCTGACATATCCCTTGACAAACTTCCTATAATACCCTGTATGCCTAAGGAATCCGCGCAGTGTGCTTTGGCTAGTAGGCTCCCCCAACCCCATAATGATAGCAACTTTGGCAGGATCTACTAGTAGTCCCTCCCTACATATGATGTGCCCCAATAATGTTCCAAATGGGGTAGAAAAGACACATTTCTTAATGTTGAGGGATATTCTCAACTACCAACATCTCTCAAACATTAACCTTAAGTTATCATAGTTGTCCCTCACTAGCCCATACACCGTCCAATCATCCAAATAGACTTGAATAAATTTATGGATGAATTCCTGAAAGGCTTACACCACAATGCATGATAACATCGTAGGCACGTTCTTCAACCTAAAGGGCATGACCATATAGGCAAAGCTTCCCACTTAGTGGTGAAGGTTGTCTTCTCCTAGTCCTCTTTTGCGATCCGAACCTGGTGGTACCCTGAAAATCCATCCGTAAAGGAATAGACTTCATGTCAGGCCACTCCTTCCAAAATTTCTTCAGTGAAGGGGGTTAGAAAAGGATCGATGACACAAACTGCATTCAACTCCCTATATTCTACATAGATCCTTATCCTTCCATACTCTTTTATACTAATGACCATTGGACTTACCCACTCTAACTCTTCAATAGCTTCAATGATGTCAGATACTATCATCTTATCTATATTTCTTCTTTGACCTTCATGTGTAGGTTAGGATTCATTCAGTATGGCCTATTCCGAACTAGGCACACACCCTCCTCCAACTTGGTCCTCATTTCTCCCAAGGAATGGTGAACGCCTTTGAGTTTATAATACATGTGAGGGAATAAATCCTAGAACTTACGTAATAGATCAACGACCTTAGAGACCTCTTTCTCCAACCAATAATCCCCAATGATGGCCTCCTTAGGTTCCTCTTCTATACCAATGTTAATCTTTTTTATTTTTAATGGTTCATGGTAGGCACGCACTCATTCATCAACACTATCTATCACTTTGTGTGTCCTTATAGAAAGGTTAGCATCCAAGCTTTCTGCTTCCTCCCCATCAATTACATACACCATCTTCCCTTTTTCTTTTTCTATGCATGCGTGCTCAAGTTGTATCTCTTCTAATTATTCTTCTTCAAAGCACGCCTCCAATCTAGGTTCACCTAGAAACTCTTGTATTCTATCCTCCACCATAGCATTATCCCCTACTGTAAAGTGCTTGACAACCTGTAACACCTTATCCATTGATGGCTTTGTACTCTGATACTCGAACACTTGAATGAGATCAACCATCAATTCTTACCAATTACCAGTCTGGCAGTAAGTTTATGAATGGATATACCACACACGTGCACAACCTTGTAGTGTGGAATACAACATATGTACCCATAATGATGGTGGCAAGGCTTTTTCACCTCCTGTCCAGGCCTTCTCACATGCTTGGATATGGGATGAAGCGGTCACTTTACCATGGTAGTCTTAACTGACCGTGGGTGCATTGTTTCTAGAAAACCTTACAGAGAATGTGATTCTTACCTCACACCACTCCAGGAGGCTCTCCTGATGTGTAGCCCACCAACATGTTGTAGTCCTAAGTAGGTTGTAACTGAGCATCCCTCTTCTTTCGTCCTCATTTTTCCATTGAGCTTCCATGTCCCATAAAAAAACTTTAGGGTATGCACCTCCAAAGTAACTTGGTAACTTCTTTTCTCCTAGATGCTTGAGTGAGTGTGCCTTGGTCACTTTTTTTATAGACCCCCTCAGCTGTCACCCAACTAACTCATAGGTACCATGCACCCAATTGTCACATGTCATTTTTGTGGTATCACTCTTAGACTGGGCATCCTCAAATTGGATAACTCCTTCTATAGGGTGAATTATCTCCGTGTCTCTAATGGAGTTCACATAAATTCTATCAGGGACCTCTTCTCCCAAAGGTTTAGTGTAAGGTTTCAAATTTCCATCTGTCAGAGGGATGATGACCTGTTCTTCCTTCTTTTCAAAACTGATATATCCTTTGTTGAACCTCAGGTCAGCATTGATCTTATAGCACCATGGGCACCCAAGCAATGTTGTAAAATTGTCTACCTTGGTGAGCACCAAGACTTTGAAGTCTCCAATAAACTTTCCCCCCTGAATGGTAATTACTGCATCCTTTAATACCCCAATGGGAATTACCTTAGTTTTGTTTGCCATATACAACACATTCGAAGATGCCTACAATGCGGGCCTTCCCATTTGATCCTAGGAATCCAGTGTGAGATCATTGACTTCTACTCCTATGTCAATTAATATGTTTCTTAGAAGCCAACCATCCATAACTGCGTTTAGTGTGATTTATTTGTCATAATCAAGGCTATAAGGAGGGAGGTTTGCATGCAACACCTACCTTTTACGCTCCACTCCGACATGTGGCCTATTTTCTCATATCCATTCTCATAGCAAAGGAATAATATTCTCTTTCCTTAACATTTTTCATACTTCCTTGACCTCGTCCATGTCCTTCTATAGAGCCTCAACATTCCTTCTTTTCCCAAGCTTCCTGGACTACTCTTTTAGACACTGGATTTCTCCCTGTAAACTCCAAATGACATCCATAGTTTCTTTATACACCTCATTCTGATGAGCAGGGTTTGGGTATTTCCCATGTACCACTTCTTCCCTTGAAACTAGGGTCCTTTACCTTGGTATTTCCTTGGCATGTGCTACTTCTACTCGTGTTGTCACCAAAACAAGCTCCAATCCTAACTCACATGTCACCTTTGGCATCCACTATGTGCCAGCCTTCTTTACGCTCACCATCATGGCACCCTTGTCTTTCTAGTGTTGTTGTCTCATGTGCTCAAACAACTCAAGGCACTCCTCATACTTGTGCTTCTTTCCGCACCATGAGTGCCGCAATAGCTCTAGAACACTCACAGTTTTAGTGTTTTGTAGATCCATAATTGAAACAAGTTCCTTGTGGGAACTCACTTCTTCCTCCTCCGCGGTCACTGCGACCATGGAATCCTCCACAAGAACCTCTCCTATGCACCCTTCCATCTACATGTCCTCATAGCAGTCGATCATCATCCTTGAACTACTCGAAAGGATGGTCTGGCACACACCAAAATCAATAGCATCATGGATTTGGTCAATCCATCTGAAATCCTTAGTATCATGGGTTGTATAGGTACAGATCTTACAATAGTAAGACACATTCTTCTGGATTACGTGCTATAGTAGGGGCACCTACTTGCATCATGGTCCCCATGAAAAATTTCACAACCTCTATGACAATGGCATGTACTGATCTTTTGAGGGAAACTATCCTTGGCATGTCCCTCCACTTCACAATCTGTGCACCAGAGACCACTATGAGTCTCATGTACTAGAGTTATGGAGATAGTTTTCTAACTACTTAGCCATGATACAAGTGATTTGAGCTTCAAGAAATGGCTAACACCAGTATCAATGCTCCCAACTTCTTCAGCACATAGAGAAATTTCCAACGCCTCGCGCGGGTCTGTGAAAGTCTTATGTGATAATGCCCTTCTAAATGGTGTTATCAACCCTCCAAAAAACCATTGAGCATGTTGTGAAGGGTGGATGTCATATGAAAAATTTGACAGGAGAGTTTTAAAACCATGCATCATACTCCTGCACACTCTCTTCCATTCCCTTTTGAATCTCCTTTAGAGTGTTGATGCTCTTCTACTCAAACTTGGGGATGTGGAATTCTACTAGGAAGGAATTTTTCAACGTGGTGTAATCTACCACCATCTGATGGGGGTCATACTTTTATACCAGCTATGTGCATGCCCTTGCAATGTTGTTACAAATTGACTGTACCTTTCTCTCTGGGGATTTGATCCCCTTCGCGTGCCATAGCAATTCACACTTGTGCACATGCTCCATAACATCCTCTATACCTTGGTAATCTAAAAGTGTAAAGACATTTAAAAGATTACTTGAAGAGGTGGTTGAAAGCCTTGTCCTCCTAATCTAGATCCTTGGTTCCTCCTCCTCCAGTGTTTCCTCCACCAGATCCAATAGATCCATTAGGTCCTGTGCCTCCAGATCCACCAGTTCCACCTCCAAGATCCTCCTATGCAGTCAGTAATGGGCCTGAAGTGGTTCGTGCCTAGTGTCCCCAATGTCCCATTGAACTATGCGCCAATGGTCTACGTGATTATTCCACTGTCAGATGTATGTCCAGCTCCACTCCCCGACGCATTGCCCAAACCTTGTGTATTTTCCACTTGCCCAAAAATTCTTTTGAACACTGGAATGGTATGTGCAGCCATAGAAGTCCCAAATGAGAAATTATATCTCCTGGGTGCAGTTTGGTCACTTCCACTAATATAAACTGGGTTGACAATACTTCTCTCTTGATCTAGAAAACCAAGCGCCAAGGTTTGATCACTAGGTGGGTTTAGATGCGTGCCAACAAATCTTCTTTCTCCACTTGACAAACTCTCATCAGAAGCTAAAGGGGTCTCTCTCCCATGCTTGCCAAGATGGGGTAGCACAGACTGCTCAGGTTCCATGTCCTCTGCATGAACCTCAACTCCTTCCTATAACGTCTTCTTCCATAGATCCATCACACTTGTAACCTCACGTTGTCTAACAATCTCCCTTTCACGCGCTTCACTATACTTGAGTTGCCTCTCCTCCCTTTCTTTCTCAGTCGCAATGTCTGTCATCCTCCTCCACCCTAAATTCCTCGCCTAACACTTAGGGTTTAACCAGCCATTGGAAATTCCTCTAAACTCAAATTAATGATCAAGATCTTCATCGCCAAAGTAATAACACGTATAAATGATCCTCTAGGATCCCTCAGAAACTCAAATTAGCAACTTCTGGACAAGAGTACATAGAAATGGCATATTCCAGAGTGTAGCTAGCTAACACTCCCTTCCACCAATGATCCATTGCACAAGTCCATGTCAGATCTACATCTTGTAGCCTCTGGTAATCATCTTGGGTCCATAGACATGCTCTATAGTACCAGCTTGATCTAGATGCATATGCTGAGAGCCATTCATACAGCTCTATTGGGAAGCAACAAAATAAATTTCCATACAACTCATAGTAGAGGTTCTCTACTACCAATCTATGTGCATCAAACTCAAATCTAGTGTAGAATCTTCTAGCAAACTCATCCTCCATGATCTTAAACCATGTTTTAAGATTTTCCAAGGTTAAACACTCTGTCATCACATAGTACAGATATAAAGATGCATACCATTTCTTACAACAACTTCAAAAAGAGGGTCCCGACAATGGAACCAAGATGTAGTCAATTTTTATACCCCTTAACAAATAAGGACAATTCTATGCACGTCGACCAATAACCAAGCGGGTGCTGGGTGCTCACCTGAGGCATGTGCGGGCGTCGAGACCCTCCTTTATGTGAGTTGTGCAAGAATATAGTATATATGCATAGTAGAAATACCAAATAAACTCCTTATTCAACTAAGAACTTTGAGTAAATTTATACACTAATATATTCATTCAGAAAAGAAGCATATTGACAAAAGATAGATCTGAACCATGAGGGAAAGAGGATGCATAATGATTATACTCATTCATATGAAACACACTGAACATAACAAGAAGAGATGTGTAT
Source organism: Taxus chinensis (assembly GCA_019776745.2). NCBI lineage: Eukaryota > Viridiplantae > Streptophyta > Pinopsida > Cupressales > Taxaceae > Taxus > Taxus chinensis. The sequence goes on from CM034146.1 coordinate 333,140,746, forward strand.
GAGCCAAAAACCACATATATTCATAATTGAACATGTCCAATAATCACATTACATCTATCAGGGTCATTACAGACCAAAATGATAGTACAGATTAGAACCATGTAGCAAGATTGGACTTACATCCCTTACAATGTAAAAGAAAAACATGTACCCATCCCTTGATACATCATTCTCCCTACAAATCTCCTATCCTAACCCATAAATATATCCATGTATTTCTGTAGAGTTTTGCCTCTCATCTACTCTCTCTAATCTCTTCTGATCTCTCTCTTTTTCTTTACCGGGTGCTTATATTTATAGCCTTTCTCAATTTCGTCAATCCTTTGTGGGAGTTGCAGATCTATTGCCAAGTATCCAAGGTCATCCTCTAAGGGAGCATGCTTCTTCAGGATTTAGCTCTCCACTATTTTCAATGATGACCTTCTAGTATCTTCCATTGCAAGGTATATTCCTTCCTAGGCCACCATGTTGTCAGGCTGGTACCTTATCCACTCTGCATGTGCAGTCAAGTCATTAGCTTTTTTCATGTTCTAAAACTCTGATACACTAAATATAGCTAAGTCTCAAAACATTTCCTGCACCTTGTGCAAAAATGGTGCCACTTGTTCTATTAAACCCTCTTTAGAACATATTTAATACCTAGTGTGCTTGGTGCCTTACTGACACCTTCTTCAAAGTATGCCTTGCGTGCCCATGCGATACCTCTTTAGGATAGTCCAATAAACTTAGGTTAGGTTCACAACAAATCAGATTAGAAAGAAACTTATGTCCTTAGGTGCAGATTTATTAGTTCGGTCTTAGGTTTCCCCTTCTAATAGAACAACCACATCTAATAAAAATATATAGTCTTAAACTTATAATTTAGATAACACTAGGTCCCTCAATCTAACGTGGAGGATTAAAATACTAAGAGTGGAAAAAATGGATTCGAATGAATGAATCCAACATGACATTCTTGGATCACTTATACAAGGACGTGAGTTAGAAAAAGTCACCTGTGATCCCATGGCAACGTGTGGGTTCAGAAAATCTAACATTATGGCACCATCTCAGATCATAGATGACCTTGTTTTCATAAAATTGAAAGCATTCCTTGGATCATTGAAATTGATCCAAGGTATAGCTATCCTAGGATCAAAATCTTATTGGAAAGATATGAATCACAAGTGTCAAATGCAACTAAGGGGCAACTTATTGATCGAGTTTAGTCTGAATCAATTTCCTCTATCCACATGCGGATGAACATTCAACATAAGAAGGAATGAAATACATCATTCTAGGGGTAGAATAGACGTGGTAGGCCATTAGGCATCTAGTGTCAATTCGGAAGATAACATGATGGATCTACAGAACTCCTCCATGATTACTTAGTTCGATAAAATTACACCATCTTCAAACAAGAATCATACATATCAACATTTGCAACTTCAAGGGATTCATAAGTCATCATAGATATTAGCCATGGTAGAGGCATGAACAAACCCAGTTAGATACTCTTATTCTCAAATGTAGGAAGGTGAAACTCATCCAAGAAGGCAGCTTGTAAAGTATCATATTCCATTGCCATCTTATTTGGATCATACTTCTTATACTAGTTGTATGCGTGGCCTTATAGTGTAGTCATAAATTGATTAGCCTTTCTTTCCAAGGCAATGATCCCTTTTTCTCTCCATAAGAGATCACATTTATTTACATGTTCAGTTACAATCCTTTGAAAAGAACGATAACCAGATCGTACCAAGCCAAGAACATAGATGCTAATCAAACACCATGATCAATAAGATGAAAGAAATTCACCATAATAACTTTACACAAAAACTTTGCAAACAAATGAGCAGCAATATCATATATTATTATGGAACTCAATGCAATACATTGAGAATGGGCCTTGCTTAAATAGGAAAGGAATAACAATCTAAGAACAGTCAAGGTCGTAGATCAAGCCATAAATCAAGGAAATAACTAGTCGTCAAAGAACTAGTCAAGACCATAGTTTAGGAGAGAACTAGACATCAAGGATCTAGTCAATACCATAGATAAAGGAAAGGATTATGCCTAACAACTAGATAATATCTCCTAATATATAAATAAGATAAAAGAAATATCCACACACATAAGTGGGTGAGGATAAATACAATAAAGGTAAATAAAGTACCTAGGTGAACATGATAACACCCCCCCTCAAGTGAAGCTAGGGGCCAAAATAGATGGGTGGCATGTCCACAGTATGAGTCCCGGTAACTAGGCCTGATGAGGTACTCATGTACAATAATTGGGAAAAAAGGGACACCGCAAGGTACCCAAAACCAGTAACAACAAAGTAAAGAGAGTAAAGACCCACTCCAAGGCATCCCAAGAAGCTTAGCTCAAAAAACTCATACAATGCTGAAGAATTTTGGTGTGCACTATGGTCTGAATCCACTGCTTGATCACAAAACTCAAAAACAACTGACACTGGGCTCCACCAGAATAGCTCCATACAAGGAGACTGTCAACAGAGTGATGTCAAAAGTGTAAAAAAAACAACACCAAACATAATTCGATCAACTGCTGCAAATAGGTGTGCCACGATCCAAGAATAATAACCAAAGCAACAAGGTAAGGACACAAACTCCAGAGTGTCATGATCCAAGAAAAGCCAAGGTAACAAGGCAAGGACACAAAACCCGAAGAAGCAGGATCAGCACCACACCCTCCCATACTATTGAATGGGTGGAGTGATGCTAAAAATCTATATGAGTTGTCAAAACAACTAATCGAACACTGAAAAAATAACACTGGGCTCCACCAGAATAGCTCCCCCACAAGAGAGATTGTCAACATGCCAAAATTGTCGAAAATACAGATACAAAATCTCTCAACAAACAAGAGAGATACACTACACCTGCTAAAGAACAAATGCTCAAAACAAGAAGCATCACAATGCAGAAGGTATAAAAAGTGGAGCAAGATGCCGAATGGTGGAGGAGCCACCCCTGTAGATTCCTCTTAACGAATGCCTATGTCGTCTCCATGAGTGATCAGATATCCACCCAAAATCAACACGGATGGATGAAGAAGATGCCTACATATGACTTGGTGCAAAATGCACAATGGGTGCATGCAAAAGAACATCAGAATGTGTGTCTAGGTGGATCATGCTGACAGCTAAAATCTCAGTTTCTCAAGCTCTAAGTGAAGGTGCAAAACTCATGTGTTGCTCATGATCCTCAGAAAGATAGTCAAGCAAACAAATTTAGGAGCTCTGTCAATGTGTGATCCCAATGAAGTATCTGCTCGAAAACCAATGTCATGATGAGAATTCCACTTAACATGTGGAATAGAGGAAACAATACCATGTGAATGTCTGCCAATGAATCCACTAGTGATATCCATAGAACGGAGCATGCAAGAACTGAATGTAGTGGTATGCTTCGTAAAAAGGTCCATGCAGCTGAGCAGAAGTAGGATACACAACATGTGGTACTGTAATAAGCACAGATGTGGAAGAGCATGCAGTAACAAATTTCATAGGTTTACAAGCATCAAAAGCAGGTTCAGGCTCAAAGACTGGCAGATCAATGTCAGTGGGTACAAGAGCAACAACTGCAAGTGGACTAGGATCATGGATATGGTTGTCCACAATATGATGGTGATGTTGTAGGCTAGCAAGTTTGTTCTACAGGGAGTGTATTATTGTATCCTTATCGTGAATGAGTGATTATAGAAGAGAATTTCACTTCTTGAGCGATCTATTTTCTTCCACAAATTTTACAATATCCTCTTGAAGTCCACATACTTCAGTGAAAAGAATATCATTCTCAGAATCCATGATAGGTACAAACTGTAACTCCCAAAAATTTAGGACGTCGGGATCAGCTGAAATTGCATCCACAATTGATTACAACACTCCTCCATATTTGGCACTTTATAATTATAGTGCAAGTCAAAAAATAAATAACTCCAATGGAAAGAACACGAAAAAACAAGCACTTTTGCAAAAAACGACACTCAAAACCGAGTTACTGATCAAAAGTTACAAGCTTTTTAATATTTTGCTCTGTTATTTATTTTAGGTGCCACTAAACCAAAGTAAAATGTTGTTGCCTTCACCACACAAATAAAATTAAAGGGGGCTGAAGTTAAGCACCTACTAGTATTAATCACAAGCTTTAAGCCCTCATATGACCCTACCATATGACCAAGGGCTAAGGATTTTAATGGGTGTTTGCGCAACTTACTATTTTGGTGTGGGTGTTTTCCATCTACAAACTTATGAGACAATTTACTAATTCTGGACTGTGTAGACAGTGACCTTTACTTGCTAAAAATAGCAAATTTGCCCGAAATCTGTGCACAACATCCGTGGGATCTGCCCAGAAAAGAAAGAATCCGAAAACCTTCTTCTACACGCAGACTCAGACACCAAAATAGAAAAATTCTATGATCTCAGGATATCAAAAAAACCCTCCTCGGTTTCTGGTGGTGTGCGAATCCTGAGGCGAACCAATGTGCTTCTCTATAACGCCAAAAAATCCACAAAAAATGACTGTCTGCAAAAATGGCCAAGTTTACAGTCGATCTTAGGGTTTTCACGCCTTCTGGATCCAATGGAAGCCTCTTTTTTCCATAAAAATTCACGCATGCTAGCAACAAAAAAAGACCAAATCCCAAATATATGAATACACAAATAATTTATTTGCAAAATAAAACTTACAGACGGATGTCAACAACAATCTCTCTGCTCTGATGCCATGAAAGGAACGATAACTAGATTATACCAAACCAAGAACACAGATGTTAATCAAACACCACGATCAATAAGATGAAAGAAATTTTGCCAGAATAACTTTACATAAAACCTTTGCAAATAAATGAGTAAGCAATATCATATATTTTTATGGAACTCAAATGCAATATATTGAGAATGGGGCCTTGCTTAAATAGACTAGGAATAACAATCTAAGAACCAATCAAGGTCGTAGATCAAGCCATAAATCAAGGAAATAACTAGTCATCAAAGAACTAGATCAAGACCATAGATTTAGGAGAGAATTAGACATCAAAGATCTAGTCAATACCATAGATCAAGGAAAGAACTAGTCAATACCATAGATCAAGCAAAGAACTATACCTAACAACTAGATAATATCTCATAATATCTAAATAAGATAAAAGAAATGTCCCACACACATAAGTGGGTGAGAATAAATACAATAAACGTAAATAAAGTACCTAGGTGAACATGAGCTAAGGTAAATACCTACTCTAAGGTAACACCCCCTGGGAGTTGAAGCTAGGGCCAAAATAGAAGTGGCATGTCTGAGAATGATATGATTTTCTCTGACAGTACTGTGGACTTGATGAGGTACTCATTGTATAATAACTAGGAAGAAAATAGAACACTACAAGAAATGAAATACTCTTCTACAATCACTCAGTAACAACAAAGTAAAGAGAGTAATAGACTCGCTACAGAACAAACTTGCTATCCCAAAAAGCTCGGCATCATATTGTGGAAAACCACGTACAATGCTGAAGAAGTTTAGTGTGCAGATATTGGTCCTGAATCCATTGACATTAATCATGAAGAACTAGTCAAGACCATACAATTAGGACACTGGGCTCCACCAGAACTTAACTCTGATACAATGAAAGGAGACTGATCAACCAGATCGTACCATGTCAAGAACACATAGGCTAATCAAACACCACGATCAATAACCATGAACACAATTCGACTAGAATAACTTTAAATAAAACCTTTGCAAACAAATGAGAAGCAATATCATATATTATTATGGAACTCAATGTAATACATTGAGAATGGGCCTTGCTTAAATAGGCAAGGAATAACAATCTAAGAACCAGTCAAAGTCGTAGATCAAGCCATAAATCAAGGAAATAACTAGTCATCAAAGAACTAGACATCAAGAATCTATTCAATACCATAGATCAAGAAAAGAACTAGTCAATACCATAGATCAAGGAAAGAACTATACCTAACAACTAGATAATATCTCCTAATATCTAAATAAGATAAAAGAAATATCCACACACATAAGTGGGTGAGGATAAATAAAATAAAGGTAAATAAAGTACCTAGGTGAACATGAGCTAAGGTAAATACCTACTCTAACACCCCCCCTCAAGTGAAGCTAGGGGCCAAAATAGATGTGGCATGTCCATAGTATGAGTCCCAGAAATTAGGCCTCATGAGGTACTCATGCACAATAACTAGGAAAAAAGGGACACTGCAAGGTACCCAAAACCAGTAACAACAAAGTAAAGAGAGTAAAAACCCGCTCCAAGGCATCCCAAGAAGCTCAGCTCAAAAAAATCATACAATGTTGAAGAAGTTTGGTGTGCATTGTGGTCTGAATCCACTGCTCAATCACAAAACTCAAAAACAACTAACACTGGGCTCCACCAGAATAGTTCCATACAAGGCGACTGTCAACGGAGTGATGTCGAAAGTGTAAAAAAAACACTAAACATAATCTGATCAACTGCTGCAAATAGGTGTGCCACGATCCAAGAACAATAACCAAAGTAACAAGGCAAGGACACAAACTCCAGAGTGTCACGATCTAAGAAAAGCCAAGGTAATAAGGCAAGGACATGAAACAAGAAGAAGCATGATCAACACCACACCCTCCCATACTGCTGAATGGGTGGAGTGATGCTACAAATTTGTATGAGTTTCCCAAAACAACTACTTGAACACTGATAAACTAACACTAGAATGCACCAGAATAGATCCCCCATAAGAGATACTGTCAACATGCCAAAAGTGTCAAAAATACAGATACAAAATCTCTCAACAAACAAGAGAGATACACTACACCTGCTGAAGAAAATGCTCAAAACAAGAAGCATCACAATGCATAAGGTATAGAAAGTGGAGCAAGAGGTCATATGGTGGAGGAGCCACACCTATAGAGTCCTCTCAATGAATGCCTATGTCGCCACCATGAGTGATCATATATCCACCCCAAATCAACACAAATGGATGAAGAAGATGTCTGCATATGACTTGGTGTATAATGTACAATGGGTGCATGCAGAAGAACATTAGAATGTGTGTCAAGTTGATCATGTCTGACAACTGAAATCTCAGGTTTCTCAAGCCTAAGTGAAGATGTAGAACTCATGTGTTGCTCAAGATCCTCAGAAAGAGTTGAGTGAACAAAAAAAGGAGCTCTGTCAATGTGTGATCCCAATGAAGTATCTGCTTGAAAACCAATGTCATGACAATAATTCCACTTGCAAGTGGACTAACATGTGGAATAGAGGAAACAATACCTTGTGAATGTTTGTTAATGACTCTACTAGTGAGACCCATAGAACGGAGCATGCAAGAACTAAATGCAGTAGTATGCTTCTCAAAAAATCCATGCAACTGAGCAGAAATAGGATACACAAAATGCAAACCGCCCGGTTGGTATTGTAATAGGCACATATGTGGAAGAGTATGTAGTAACAAGCTTTATAGGTGTATGAGCATCAAGAGCAGGCATAGACTCAAAGATTGACAGATCAATGTTAGTATATTTAATTAAGAGGGTTCAAGAGCAATAACTGCAAGTGGACTAGGAGCATGGTTGTGGTTGTCCACAATATGATGGTGATGTTGTAGGCTAGCAAGTTTGATCTACAGGGAGTGTATTATTGTATCCTTATCGTGAATGAGTGATTGTAGAAGAGAATTTCATTTCTTGAGTGATCTATTTTCTTCCACAAATTTTACAAAATTTGTGTACTTGGCTTGGTACGATCTGGTTATCGTTCCTTTGGATAAGAAGAGTAAACCCTTGATTTTTTTAGGGTATTTCTCTGGAGGTCTGTCTCAAGTAGCAAGTGAGGACATGAGAGCTTATTGTCTTTTAGATCTTGATACACATGATGTTCTTTTTTGAACACATGTTCAGTTTGATGAGCGTTTCACTCCTCATGATTCTTCATCTTCTTCCATTCCTTCTTCTTCTTCATCTCATCTTGAGGATCCTTTCTTTGAGGAGATTGATGAGGAGGTTATAGATGCCATTGAGGATCCTATTCCCACTGATGTTGTCACTATGCCTAAGTGGGCTCGTACTACAGTTTCTAAGGTAGCACCTTTCATAAAGGATCTTCCACCCACTAGGCATCATCACACACATTCTATAGGTTTTGGACTTTTGTGTTAGGCAGTTTTTGAGGATCCACAGTCTTTTTCAAAGGCTCATGGGATACAAGAGTGGGATGATGCGATGGCAACTGAGTATTCTTCTTTAATGAAGAATCATACTTGGGATTTGGTATCTCTTCCTAAAGGAAGAAAGATGGTTAGGTGTAAGTGGGTATACCGAACCAAATACATAGTTGATGGGTCCATTGACAAGTATAAGGCTCGTCTTGTTACAAAGGGATTTTCACAAGTTAAAGGTATTGATTACTCTGAGACTTTTGCACCCGTTGCCAAGATTGATTCTATACGCCTTGTACTTGTTATTGCTGCATCACAGGGGTGGCTCATATACTAGATGGACATGAAGAGTTCCTTCTTACATGGATATCTACAAGAGGAAATATCTATGGAGCAGCCGGCTGGATTTATTCAGGATTCTTCTCTTGTTTGTAGGCTCTGAAGGTCTCTTTACAGTCTCAAACAAGCCCCTTGGGCTTGGTATGAGAAGATGGATTCTTTTCTTCTATCTACTGGTTTTGTTTGTTGTCACTCTGATCATATAATGTATCTCCAGCATGTCGGTGAGGATATTGTGATACTTGTCTTGTATGTTGACTGTTACTTATTGGAAGCTCTTCTTCCCACATTCAGAGTATTCAAAGGGATTTTTCTACATAGTTTGACATGACAAATCTTGGGTTATTGCATTATTTCCTTGGTTTGCAGATTTCTCAAACAAATTCAGGGATTCATTTGAGTCAGCAAAAGTACACCCATGATCTTCTTAGGCACTTTGATATGGCTTATTGTAAGCCAAGTCCATATCCTTTTCAGTTTGGGATTACTCTTACATCCACATGTACCACACCACTTTGTGATCCTACATTGTATAGGCAGTTGGTTAGGAGTCTCATGTACTTGACCCATACTCGCCCTGATATTGCATTTGCAGTAGGGCTTGTATCTCGGTTTGCACATTTTCCTCATAGCAGTCATTAGCAGGCTGCTAAAAGGATTTTGTGCTATTTACAGGGCACTTCCCACTTTGGCCTACACTACACTAGGGGTTTTACTTAGTTGGTTAGGTATACAGATTTAGATTAGGCAGGTTCTATTGATGACAGATGTTCTACTTTTGGCTATCTTTTTTGTCTTGGTTCTTCTCCAGTTGCTTGGGCATGCAAAAATCAATAGGCTATTGCACTTTCATCTTCAGAGGTAGAGTACAGGGCAGTAGTTACGGAAAGTCAGTAGATTCTTTGGCTTCACCAGTTATTGACAGATTTCGGATTCCCACAGGATTCACTGACTGTACTTTGGTGTGATAACCAGAGTGCAATTCACATTTCTCGCAACCCAGTTGAGCACTAGCAGACAAAGCATATTGAGATACACATCCACTTCATTCGTCAGCACATTCAAGATGGAGTTCTTTGCTTGGATTACATTCCAACTCAGCAGCAGGTTACAGACATCTTTACGAAGCCTTTTGCATCACCTCGCTACCTTGAGTTGCGTGGAATATTTGGGGTTTCAGAAGTTATTCTTGGGGGGTGTTCGTGAGAACATCTTCCTTCTTCTTCTTCTTCTTCTTCTTTCTCCTTCCTTCTAGCAAGATTATTTCCTTCTTTTGGTTCAAGATTTCTTCATGGATATATTATACATGAGTACCTCATCAGGCCTAGTTACCGGGACTTATACTGTGGACATGCCACTTCTATTTTGGCCCCTAGCTTCACTTGAGGGGGGGTGTTAGAGTAGGTATTTACCTTAGCACATTTTTACCTAGGTACATTATTTACATTTATTATATTTATCCTCACCCACTTATATGTGTGGATATCTCTTTTTATTTATTTAGATATTAGGAGATATTATCTAGTTGTTAGGTATAGTTATTTCCTTGATCTATGGTATTGATTAAATCCTTGATGTCTAGTTCTCTAATAAATCTATGGACTTGAGTAGTTCTTTCCATGATTTATGGCTTAATCTATGACCTTGACTAGTTCTTAGATTGTTATTCCTTGCCTATATAAGCAAGGCCCATTCTCATTGTATTTCATTGAGTTCCATAATAATATATGATATTACTGCTCATTTGTTTGCAAAGGTTTTGTGTAAATTTATTCTGGCGAATGCTTTCATCTTATTGATCATGTTGTTTGATTAGCATCTGTGTTCTTGGCTTGGTATGATCTAGTTATTTTTCCTTTCATGGTATCAGAGCTAGAGATTGTTGTTGACATCCGTCTGTAAGTTTTATTTTGCAAATAAATTATTTGTGTATTCATATATTTGGGATTTGGTCGTATTTTGTTGTTGTATGCATTTTTATACAAAACAGAGGCTTCCATTGAATCCAGAAGGTTTGAAAACCCTAAAATCGACTGTAAACTTGGCCAATTATGGAAGCAATCATTTTTGTGGTTTTTTTTTTGCAGAGAAGCACACAGGTGCACCTCATGATTCAAGCCACAAGGAAAAAAAATGCACATTAAAATCCTTAGCCCTTGGTCATATGGTATGGTCATATGAGGGCATAAAACTTGTGATTCCTACTAGTAGATGCTTAGCTTCAGCCCCCTTTAATTTTATTTGTGTGGTGAGGGCAACAACAATTTATTTTGTTTTAATGGCAACTACAAATAAATAACAGAGCAAAATAGTAAAAAAAAATTGTAACTTTTGATCGGTAACTCGGTTTTGAGTGCCATTTTTTGCAAAAGTGTTTTTTTTTTCATGCTCTTTCCATTAGAGTTATTTATTTTTAGAATTTCACTATAATTATAAAGTGTCAAATATGGAGGAGTGTTGTAATCAATTGTGGATGCAATTTCAGATGAGCCCGCCGTCCTAAATTTTTGGGATTTGCAGTTTGTACCTATCATGGATTATGAGAATGATATGCTTTTCTTAGAAGTATGTGGACTTCAAGAGGATATTGTAAAATTTGTGGAAGAAAATAGATTGCTCAAGAAATGAAATTCTCTTCTACAATCACTCATTCACGATAAGGATACAATAATACACTCCCTGCAGAACAAACTTGCTAGCCTACAACATCACCATCATATTGTGGACAACCACAACCATGCTCTTAGTCCACTTGCAGTTATTACTCCTGAACCCACTAACATTGATCTAGAAGTCTTTGAGTCTATTCCTGCTCTTGATGCTCATACACCTATGAAGCTTGTTACTGTATGCTCTTCCACATATGTGCCTATTACAATACCACATTTTGTGTATCCTATTTCTGCTCAGTTGCATGGATTTTTTGAGAAGCATACTACTGCATTTAGTTCTTGCATGCTCCGTTCTATGGGTCTCACTAGTAGAGTCATTAGCAGACATTCATAGGGTATTGTTTCCTCTATTCCACATGTTAAGTGGAATTCTCGTCATGACATTGGTTTTCGAGCAAATACTTCATTGGGATCACACATTGACAGAGCTCATTTTTTTGTTCGCTCGACTCTTTCTGAGGATCCTGAGCAACACATGAGTTCTACATCTTCACTCAGGCTTGAGAAACCTGAGATTTTAGTTGTCAGACATGATCAACCTGACACACATTCTGATGTTCTTCTGCATGCAGCCATTGTGCATTTTGCACCAAGTCATATGCACGCATCTTCTTCATCCATTCGTGTCGATTTTGGGTGGATATTTGATCACTCATTGCGGTGAAATAGGAATTAATTGAGAGGACTCTACTGGCGTGACTCCTCCACCATACGGCCTCTTGCTCCACTTTCTATACCTTATGCATTATGATGCTTCTTTTTTTGAGCATTTTCTTTAGCATGTGTAGTGTATCTCTCTTGTTTTTTGAGAGATTTTGTGTCTGTATTTTTAACACTTTTGGCATGTTGACAGTATCTCTTATGGGGGATCTATTTTGGTGCATTCCAGTGTTAGTTTATCAGTGTTTGAGTAGTTGTTTTGGGTAACTCATACAAATTTGTAGCATCACTCCACCCATTCAGCAGTATGGGAGGGTGTGGTGTTGATCCTACTTCTTCGGGTTTCGTGTCCTTGCCTTGTTATCTTGGATTTTTCTGGATCATGATACTCTAGAGTTTATGTCATTGCCTTGTTGCTTTGGTTATTGTTCTTGGATCGTGGCACACCTATTTGCAGCAGTTGATCGGATTATGTTTGGTGTTTTTTTTCACTTTTGACATCACTCCATTGACAGTCTCCTTGTATGGAGCTATTCTGGTGGAGCCCAGTGTCTATTGTTTTTGAGTTTTGTGATTCCGACCACAGTGCACACCAAAATTCTTCAGCATTGTATGATTTTTTTGGGCTGAGCTTCTTGGGATGCCTTGGAGCGGGTTTTTACTCTCTTTACTTTGTTGTTACTGGTTTTTGGTACCTTGCGGTGTCCCTTTTTTCCCAGTTATTGTGTATGAGTACCTCATTAGGCCTAGTATTTGGGACTCATACTATGGACATGCCACATCTATTTTGAGCCCCTAGTTTCACTTGAGGGGGGTGTTAGAGTAGGTATTTACCTTAGCTCATGTTCACCTAAGTACTTTATTTATCTTTATTTTATTTATCCTCACCCACTTATGTGTGTGGATATTTATTTTATCTTATTTAGATATTAGGAGATATTATCTAGTTGTTAGGTATAGTTCTTTCCTTGATCTATGGTATTGACTAGTTCTTTCCTTGATCTATGGTATTGACTAGTTCTTTCCTTGATCTATGGTATTGACTAGATCCTTGATGTCTAGTTATTGTGTATGAGTACCTCATCAGGCCTAGTATTCAGGACTCATACTGTGGACATGCCACATCTATTTTGGCCCCTAGCTTCACTTGAGGGGGGGTGTTAGAGAAGGTATTTACCTTAGCTCATGTTCACATAAGTACTTTATTTATCTTTATTTTATTTATCCTCACCCACTTATGTGTGTGGATATTTATTTTATCTTATTTAAATATTAGGAGATATTATCTAGTTGTTAGGTATAGTTCTTTCCTTGATCTATGGTATTGACTAGATCCTTGATGTCTAGTTCTCTCCTAAATCTATGGTCTTGACTAGTTCTTTGATGACCAGATCAATGTTAGTGGGTTCAGGAGCAATAACTGCAAGTGGACTAGGAGCATTGTTGTGGTTGTCCACAATATGATGGTAATGTTGTAGGCTAGCAAGTTTGTTCTGCAAGGAGTATATTATTGTATCCTTATCGTGAATGAGTGATTATAAAAGAGAATTTCATTTCTTGAGAGATCTATTTTCTTCCACAAATTTTACAATATTCTCTTGAAGTCCACATACTTCAGAGAAAAGCATATCATTCTCAGAATCCATGATAGGTACAAACTGTAACTCCCAAAAATTTAGGACATCGGGCTCAACTGAAATTACATCCACAATTGATTACAACACTCCTCCATATTTGGAACCTTATTATTACAGTGCAAGTCTAAAAATAAATAATTCCAATGGAAAGAGCATGAAAAAAAACACTTTTGTAAAAATCGGCACTCAAAACCGAGTTACGGATCAAAAGTTACAAGTTTTTTTACGATTTTACTCTGTTATTTATTTGTAGTTGCCACTAAAACAAAATAAATTTTTGTTTCCTTCACCACACAAATAAAATTAAAGGGGGGTGAAGCTAAGCACCTAGTAGTAGGAATCACAAGCTTTAAGCCCTCGTATGACCATACCATATGACAAAGGGCTAAGGATTTTAATGGGACAAGAAGAATGATTCTTTTTAGTCCTAAAATACAACTGTCACTTAGAAAAATAGAAGAGAGAAGATTCCCATGGAGAGAAAATTAATGTTAACTTTCTTTTGAAAAGAAACAAACATATAGCAATTCCTTAAGAATGAATGAATGCAAGGAACCCCAAATGGGTCCCACCGGGCATGCCAAAATGTTTCACCTTATTCTTATCAAATTTAATGAAATAGATAAGAGTTGATAGGCCAAGAAGGAATGCATGTTTATGGTGTCTATTGAAGGTTGTGCACTCGTTCTGATTTCCTAATCCAATGTTGATTGCGAGAACTCCCTTTTGGCTAGGAGGAACTACCTGAAATGGAAAGAAAGACCACAAAACATAGTTAATAGCAAAAGGTTTGTGGATTTCCTAGTGCAAGCTAGATCCAGGAAGTGTGTTACTTCCTCGATGGTTGTCAATCCACTGATATATATATATATATATATATATATATATATATATATATATATATATATTTCAATACAAAGTAAATGAACATACATATAAACAAATCTAGTGCTAGTATTTTGATTTAGGTATCTCAGATTACTTATCAACTTTAATCCACTTAAATGCTTCAATATTAAATTGTCAAAGGTCACAGGATGGGTAGGTGGTCTGGAAGTCACAGACAAGGTCTAGGTAAGGCTTGGAACAACTTAGGGCTGATTTGGGTGATTGGGGTGTTTGTTTGTCTGAGGAAGCTTTCCAAACATAGAGACTGATGTCGGTCAGTGTGTAACTGACAATGGTTTAGATATGATCGATACCAGTTAAGGATAACCGATCTCGGAACCTGTGGGAATGGTAAAATATCAAAAAAAGGTTTCCAAGTTCTCTATGTGTCTGCACATAGAGATGGGGAGGTCTATGGAGAGGTTTCATGTAGGTTATTTGGCTTGGTTGAGACTTTTGTGAGGCCTTTGAGCTGTTAAGGTGAATTTAGAAAAGGTTTGTTTAGAGATATAGTAACCGATGTTGGTCCAATGACCGGTGCCGATGAAGGGGGAAACCGACGACGGTTAAGATAACCGGTGTTGATTGTTTCACTCGGAATGACTCGTTCCTTTTAGAAACAGATAAGGTTAGGGGCTAGGAGGAATACCTGTGGAATGTCAAGATGGTGTGCGCGTACCGTAGAGAAAGATCAGGTTGACTGCGGAGAACTCCTTTTTGTCTTGGAAGGACTACCTGCAAATAAGAACACAAGACCACAAGATTTTGATTAAACAATAAATGAGGAAACTGCCTTGGGCCCAGGAAATATAAAACTTCCTTTCGAAGGTGGTCAGTTCCCCTGCTAATATGAATTAACACAAAAGACTGCAAAATATCAATTAAATTGTTTCGTTGAACTGGGTAGGGGAAAGGCTGGTTTTCTGGTTTTGATCAGAGGAACCGATGCCGGTTACTGATAACCGATGGCGGTTACTGATAACCGATACCGGTGGGTTCTAGGATCTTCTTGGTAGCTATGGTGTTTTGTAAGGCTGGTTTATGGATGATATTTAGGAAACGGGATGATTAGAAGCAAAAGAATAACAGTTAGATGCAATGACACGTTGGGTAGTAGATTCAGAGACGGATTTAGGAGGACTGAAATTCACAGAGCATAAGAAATGTTATAACAGAGGACATGCAAGATGTGACTTACTCGTTTTGACAAAGATGCAAGTTGATCTCCTTGGTTGTAAACACTTCTGGTATTTCCACTCGTCTTTGCTCTGTCAAGTGAAGATCTGGCCTCTGTTTCTCGCTCGCAATGCTCTCTGTTGATCCAGAAATCTTTTGACTGATCTCCAAAAATGAAATTCCCATCCGTTGTTTTAGTTTGGGGAGCCCATTTATAGGGAACCGATGGCGGTTGCGTAACCGACAGTGGTCGAGTAGGAACCGGCATCGGTAAGGAAAAAGTAGGCTATTTTTAGTAAAATAGCCCACCTTCCCTGCTTTTCTCCTGAGAGATCAGTTGCGGGCTTGGTCAAGTGGCTAGAAGGTCGGCTTTGGGTGCGAGTAAGGAGGCATTAGTTATGGATGTGAGTCTAGACCAATTCATGGGTCTTAATTAGGTTAGTTTAGGGTTAGGGCTAGGTCATGATGAGGTGGCAAAGTGAGGTGGCGGGTAAGGTGATGTGGATTTATCAATTATAAGGTAATTAATAAATAATTGTGTAAGGTTTAGGTGATGAGGTTAGATTGCGAAATGAGATGCGGGTCACAAGGGGTCGTAAGACACAAATTTGGTGTCTACATTAGCCCCTTATTGTCGTGTAGCTTGTTCTGTAAAGCTGCGTGGACAATAATATGAAGTGGTTTCTCATGTTAAGGATATAGGTAATCCCCCTCAAATCTATCGCAGATTGAGTGAACGGGAAATCAGGGATAGGGTTGATAAAGGGGACATGTTGAAGAGAGGATGGTAAGGTGGTGGGGTAGGTCCAAGGAAGCAGACGCATGTTGAAATGCAATAGTACGACTAGGGTACGTGAGTTGACGAGCAAACCAGCAGTGCAGAGGCAAAGGTCGATAGTTTATCCAAACAAGGGTGATATAATCCTGGTATCCAAGGCATAGGAAGTAGCCCCAGGGTATATAACAGGTAAGGTACAGGAACGTTTAGGCATGTTCGGCAGTACCAAAAGGTTGGTTTGGTTGAGATAAACGTCATGGTCTAGGTCTGGGCAAAGTTGGTCGACAGATCAAGTCAAGGACCCTAATCATGCTAAAACACGAACAGGTGAGCTCGATTGAACAAAAAACTACCGGATGGGTGGATAAAAGTGTATGGTGTTGATTTTGGGTAAGGGATGGAAGTGGTGCGGCCGTGGGTCGGGCCAAGTTGTTGGGTTGCGGCCTTGGGTCGGGCCAGAAGGGTAAAGGGAGGCCTTGGGTCGGTCCAAATGGTGAGGGCAAGGCCTTGGGTCGGGCCAATTGGTAGGTTGAGGCCTTGGGTCGGGCCAAATTGGTAGGGTGAGGCCTTGGGTCGGGCCAAATGGGTAGGGCGAGGCCTTGGGTCAGGCCGAATAGGTAGGTTGAGGCCTTAGGTCGGGCCGAATAGGTAGGTTGAGGCCTTAGGTCGGGCCGAATAGGTAGGTTGAGGCTGTAAGTCAGACCAAATTGATAGGGCGAGGCCTTGGGTCGGGCCAAATGGGTAGGGCGAGGCCTTGGGTTGGGCCGAATAGGTAGGTTGAGGCCTTAGGTCGGGCCGAATGGTTAGGGCAAGGCCTTGGGTCGGGCCGAATAGGTAGGTTGAGGCCTTGGGTCGGGCCAAATAGGTAGGTTGAGGCCTTGGGTCAGGCCAAATGGGTAGGTTGAGGCCTTGGGTCGGGCCGAATAGGTAGGTTGAGGCCTTGGGTCAGGCCAAATAGGTAGGTTGAGGCCTTGGGTCGGGCCAAATGGGTAGGTTGAGGCCTTGGGTCGGGCCAAATAGGTAGGTTGAGGCCTTGGGTCGGGCCAAATGGGTAAACAATTGGTGTTCAGCAAAGGTGGATATAGGCGATATGTGGTTAAAAAGGGGCAAAAGGTAAATAAGGGCAAAGAATGGGGTGAAAGTTGGGTAAAGAACCGATGTCGATTCTGCATGACCGATATCGGTTAAGGGACCGATACCAGTTCCTTAGGGCAAAATGAAACCGATATCGGTGAAAGGCGAAAAACCTATAAAAAGAAAAATACGGCTTGTCATTGTCACTTTTGTTATTTGCAAACCAAATCGACTTGTCTGACATGGAGAGTTGGGATTAGAGGCTTGATTGAGTGAGGTGGAGCTATTGTATTGGCGGAGAGAGTTGATAGTGGGCCCGATTAAGGAGGAGGCAACAGTTGATTGGCTGGGGACCCAGCAGATCAGGATTAGAGCCATGGCACAAGCAGGAGCTGGAGGGGCTGGACCAGCTGGACCGCCAACACTCATCCCACCACGACGAGTGTGTCGTCATTCGGGTAGATTCGAAACTCTTTAATTTGGTGATTTGGTTGTATTATGCTATATTGGGGGTTTGGGTAAGAATTAACCTTTTTTAGGAAATAATGAGAAATTGGAAATGATTTGAAAAAGGGAGAGGGTAGATAGGGCTAGATTGGCTAAGGTGGGTAGGTGGGTAAGTTTTTTAGGGTATTGGGGTGGGTAGATGGGTAGAAATAGGTAAAAAAATGGGTTTTGGGGGCCGCGTGGGGGTTTGGCTCCGGGAGAGGACAGTGACTGATGTCGGTCACTAAGCGACCGGCATCAGTCGCAAAATTGTAGGGAAAGGAATTGTTGGTGACCGGCGTCGGTCATGTATCGGCCGGCATCGGTGGCTTGGTGGGTTTTGGGTTTTTGGGTTGGGTTTGAGGTGGAGGTGGGAGAAGGGTTTGGTGTAGGGTTGGGTTGTGGGTTTTTGGGTTGGGTTTGAGGTGGAGGTGGGAGAAGGGTTTGGTGTAGGGTTGGGTTTTGGGTTTAGAAGGGTTTGAGGTAGGGTTGTGGGTGAGGTGTGAGGTTGGAGGTTGGGTTTTGGGTTTTTGGGTTGGGTTTGAGGTGGAGGTGTGAGAAGGGTTTGGTGTAGGGTTGTGGGGGGGGTGTGGGTTGGAGGTTGGAGAAGGGTTTGGTGTAGGGTTGGGTTGCATGTGTTTTGTTTGGGTTTTTTTTTGTTGGTTTTGGGTGGGATGGTTTTGGGTTTTTAGGGTGGTAGGTTACTATAGGGGGGTGGTAGAGAGTCGGGGGGATAAAAAAGGGTGTTTAGATGATAAAGTAGATGTTGTAATAAAAAGTAGGTCTAAGGATGTGGGTTGGTTTTGCAGGCACGTCAGCAGTTGACGATGCGGGATAGGATGCCCCCGCTTTTGGTGCGGATGAGGCCACACGTATCTGCGGCTCATTGGGCCATCATGCGCGAGGTGGGACTCGATGGAGTCCAGAGGTACAGAACGATAGAGAGAGATCATAGCTTGATGGTCGCCCTCATCGAGAGATGAGATCCCGGCGACCAATGTGTTCCATCTCCCGACTGGGGAGATGAACGTCACATTGGAGGATGTGTATCGTATCCTTCGGTTTACCTATCGAGGGAGAGGCAGTCTTCCCAGGTAGATTCAGAGACTGGCCATGGACAACATACTACAGGTTTTTTGGGGATACAGCAGCGCTACTGACCTATCATAGCGCGAGTATCGGGTACGGTGACATGTACCATGCACATCGACACGAGACACGACTGGCTGTGTTGATGATGGTTGGGATCACCTGCTTCGCCCTCCCGGACTTAGAGGGAGGCTGCTTCCCATGAGCATTGATGGGGGTGGCTGCTTGAGATGGTGAAGGAGCACACCTGTTACGCCTGGGCACCAATATATCTGGTGCAATTATACAGGGAACTATGGGGCTATCACCGGAGGAGGTGATTCGGTATTTGTTCTACATTTTTGTTGCATTGTTGGGCATACGAGCACATCATATGCATCAGGCCCGTAGGGTTACCCCAGCAGCCAGGGCCACAGGTCATATACTGATATGGCTTTTAGAGGTGGTTGGGGGTCGTGGGCCAGCCACGAGTAGTTATGGCAGGTCGGGATGTGGCATACTATAGACATTTGCTAGAGGGCCTTACAGCAGTAGACATTGTATGGAGACCCTATAGACGTCACCATCCTGGCAAAGGAGCCCGCTTACAGTTGCGCCTAATCCAGTACACATTCTGGATAGCAGGGACGGAGGCCAGGAGAGTACGAGCAGATACCCCTAGAGAGGGTACGCAGGTAGATGGGGCTGCGACAGGATGAGCCACCTCCCTTTCCTCAGTACAGGAGAGATGATGTAGAGGCCCCACTGCCTACACCACAGCCTTTTGATCCAGATTGGCTAGCAGAGAGGCCAGCAGGTGAGGGTGTAGATGATGCTGGGTGCACGGGAGCATACAGGGTGTGGTGGGCTAGGCAGAGAGTAGCCAGGATAGTACCGCCTACACAGCCAGACTTGGCTACAGTGATAGGAGAGAGAGATCAGCTCAGGGGTTAGGTTCATCTCTTACAGGGGCAGCTAGCTGCAGCACAGGCACAGATAGGTGTCTTACAGGGGTAGCTAGCCCCAGGCTCAGGCACAGGCACAGGGAGCACCACCACCAGCACCACAGCCATAGGTGCAGGTATAGGTACAGGCAACATCACAGGTACCAGCACCACCGCGGGCCATAGGCACCACCAGCAACACCAGCACAGGCTCAGGGGGGCATTGGTTGTAGGTGCCAGGGGACCAGCCTTAACTCTGTCAGTAGCTCGAGAGCACTATATGGAGGTTAGAGTAGAGGCCTGATATTATCAGGATATTCTTGATGGTACCGGAGTCGAGTATCAGGCTTATGCAGCGCATAGGGCAGAGACCTCTCACAGCCAGAGATCTCAGGGAGGTGCAGCCACAGCTGGCGTGTCCGTGACGGGCAGGAGGCGAGAGGCACCACAGGGACCAGCGGGGAGAGGTGCCGAGGGCGGTGGGGAGAGCTGAGAGATCCCAGACATGGTGTATTGATAGATGGGCACCGGTCTGCGAACCGGGTGTATTGATAGAGGCCTGCGTGCCTATGTATTATTCATGTATTCATTTATTCATTTATTGTATACCGGCCTGCGAGCCGAGTAGGGGTTGTATAGTGGATACCGGCCTGCGAGCCGAGTATATATCTATTTTTTGATACGAGGGACCGGCCTGCGAGCCGAGTCGAGATTTTTTTGACAGTTATTGCGGCCTGCGTGCCGGCTTTGGTGGATTATGAGATCACAGAGGCCCCGATGTAGGGCACATTGTATTTTTGAAAATTTGTATATATATAGAGACGATGTTTTGATCCACATGCAGTGTTCAAAATGTGTTTAAATATTTTGTTAATGGTTGGTAATATATAATGTATGATAAGTTTTAGTTGACATGTTGATAGATGGATGATGTTGATGTTTTTGTTTTTGCACGTATATATGAATGACAGGTTATGTGATGAATTGTTGGTTTTGTGACATTGTGATATATGTAACTGATGAGTTGGATCCAAATGATGTATAGATTGATAGTTGCTTGATATCCGTAGTTGATGGTTTGTGTATTTGTATAAAATAAATGATGTTAATGAAAGTGTAATGCTATATGTGGTGGATGAACAAATGTGGTAAATTGTGTTGTTTATGCAGGAAAAGAGGCGGGCGCGACAAAAATTTAGGTGAGAAATGAAGAAAAGAACACTGTTGAGAAAAGATAGGTGTGTAACCGATATCGGTTAGGGAACCGATATCGGTAGCTGATAGACCGATATCGGTTAAGTAACCGATACCGGTTATTTAGGTATGAGCTTTTCTAAAAATAGAAAAGCTAGGGTGGCAACTTAAGTTTTAATTTTAGAGCCATGCAAGAGGTTAAATACGCGAACGCGATGCTTTTTGACGACTGAGACAGGTATTTGCATGAGAGATTTGAGTGATAAGGAGAAGAGAGACAGGAATTTGTATGAGAGATTTGGGTGATAAGAAAAGAGACTGGGAAGGTGAATGCGATCGGAGATTCAGAAAGTAGAAAGGCGAATTTGAAAAGAGTGGTGATAATGGCAGGACGAGGAGAAACATCCAGCAGGCAGGGACAAGAGGGAAGACAAGGGCCACCTCAAGCTACTGCAACCCCAGAGGTAAATGTTTTGGTTGTGATTTGATTTCTGCATGTTTTGTGAATAAGATGGGGGAGAGTATGTGGGTAGATATGAGAAAGAAAAGATGATAACAAGAGTTATAAATGAGGTGAGTGTTACGTGGTAGGTAATCAAGGGTTTCGGGTATGTCTGTGTATACAGAGAGGAATAAACGAGCAATTTATTGTCGTAGGTGGTTGTTTAGGCAAGGTGTATGAAAGTAACAGTGACCGATATCGGTTAGGGATAACCGGTATCGGTTATGCAACCGGTACCGGTTAGCTGTAAACGATACCGGTTGCTGTAGGAATTTCCAGAATTTGAGAAAAAACCCGTGGTGATTTGATTTATTGAACGGCTATTTGTTTTTGTAACGTATGCAGGCAGAGGCGGGGATAAGGATGAATGATAGTGTACCGGCGCTGCTGTCACGGATCCGAGCGGATGTAACACCAGCGGAATGGACATTGATAAATCGTTTGGGGTTAAGTGGAATCCGTTATTATTCACGAATCACACGTAATCATGGTATGTTATAGGCGTTGATTGAGAGATGGAATCCCGAGACAAATACCTTCTATCTGCCAACAGGGGAGATGACAGTAACATTGGAAGATGTGTTCCGGATTTTGAGACTCCCTATTACAGGAGAACCAGTATATCAGGCACTACCTAGCGCGGCACGGGGAGTGATAACAACAGTATTTGGTCCATACGCACGAGATTTGACACAGCGAGGTTTATCCTTTACGTATGGGGTAATGTATGCAGCACACCCTGAGGAGACAAGGTTAGCAGTGATATTAATGATAGCGGTAGGGTATTATGCATTACCGAGGGCAGAAGGAGGAAGATTTCCAAAGGCATTGATGTGTGTTATCTGGGAGATGGTAGAAAGGAACGTTACGTTTGCATGGGCACCTGCATATTTGGCGGAGCTATACAGGGGTTTATGGGCTTGTAGGTGAAATCACAGGACGACGCTGGATTGTTCATACTTATTACACTGTTGGGCCTATGAGCACACTATTTGTGTGCGACCAATAGGCCAATCCCTCCAGGCAGGAGAGACCGGAGTACAGAGGTTGGGATTCAGACGATGGGTCCAGACAGAACAAGAGGTAAGATCTCAGGCCGTGATGGGTGACATTGAGTATTACAGGCAGGTATGGGAGAGAGTGACGGTTGCGGATATCTGTTGGAGGCCTTACGGGAACTATATGATAACAGAGAGCATAGCTGAGGAGTTAAGGGGTGTAGAGCGAATGAGGTGGATCGCGGGGCACAGGCCAGGTGAATATGAGAGGATTCCTATAGATCGCGTGTGGTGACAATTTGGATTTGTGCAGGATATACCCCTGGCTTATAGACCATATATGAGGATCGACGCCGAGGCAGCATTCTCACCTCCCCGGCCAACACCTCCAGAAGGGCCTGAAGAGGTAGCAGCCGATCGCAGGGTAATGGATGCAGGAACGACAGAGGCCTATAGATTATGGTGGGTAGCAGAACTGCGAGGTGTACGTGAGCGCCCTGACATAGCGGTGATTACAGCAGAGAGGGATCGTCTGCAGCGTTTGGTTCAGCAGCTCCAAACGCAGGTGAATGAGACAAGAGGATTGTTAGTGGTTGCGGAGTCACGGGCGGAGAGACTAGAGGCTGGAGTCCTCCATGCGAGAGGGCGTATTCATATGTTACAGGAGAGATTGGCAGATCAGTGGGCGGTACCAATAGCCGTGGTACCTTTGAGGACAGAGAGGCCCGGCGAGAGGGGTCGACGATCACGATCATCACCTAGTTCGGGATGAGGCGTGAGGGTCTGAGTAAATGTTAGCAAGGTATAAGAATAAATAAGGATGCCGACCTGCGTGTCGATGATAGAGAAGATGTATTTGTTTAACATCTAAATAAAGCTGAATATGTATGTTGATTTGAGTTATAATAATAAGAATGTTTTCGTTTTGACTTTCGGTGTTTTGAAAAAGGATAAAGAGGAATGTGATTAAATAGAAATACACAAAAATATTTATATTTACCACACATGATAGGTTATGGTAGGGGATGGTCGAGCTAACCTTGGGAGACCCCATGTCTCCGAAGTGCTGCCTACATAGCCCTTTGCACAAAGCAAGGAGGGGCCTCAGACCGATGTAGTTCTCCCTTAGGATCAGGGAGAGGCGAATTCAGGCAATTTGGTATGGTTTAGGCAATTGGTTGGTTGGTAAAAAAATATTAAGATTGGTAAAGGTAAGGTTGATGGTGTTGGTAATGAATTGGTGATGTTGTAAAAGGTATAAGGGAAGCGAAAGTTAGCCTACCCAAGTAGAAGGGAATCATGTCCTGATTAAGATCAACACACAATCCTAGATGCGAGGAAAAGCAGAAAGAGTGCTCCGTAGGTGAAAAGAGCTAAACAAACCACACAACGTAGAACGAGCTTGGAGCCCTAGGTACCGTGCATAGACGAGAAGTCAATAGGTGAAAAGAGTTGTGTGATCACAATATATCAGGTGTACGTTACGTCCCTTGAGTTGAAACAAATGGTGAGGTGAGGTGGATGATATAGCTGAGGTACGGAGAACTTATTACAAAGTGAGTGTTCTGACGGAAGAGAACCTACCCTAAATAGACAAGTCCATGACTCAAAAGTTCTTTTGAATGAGGCTTTTATTTTATTGAATGTAGACTGATCGATGCGGGAAGTCTACAAGGGATATTGATTGTTTTATTCTTGAGGTCTTCACGAAGCTGATCAATGCGAGAAGCTTCTGATAAAGGCTGACTGTGTATAGCTGTCCTTCGAGGGAGCAGTCTATTTATAGTAGCAGATATGATTTAAATGCATAGCTGTCCTTCGAGGGAGCAGTCTATATATATAATAGCATCAATAGTTTTTGGCATATAGCTGTCCTTCGAGGGAGCAGTCTATATTTAATTTAGATAACTAGATGTTCTTTTGGCGTGAAGCATCTAGGTTTGTAGGAAGTTTGACTCAAGAAAATCCCATAAGAATACGGCTTATTTTAATACTTTGAAGTCATGGACTAGACTAAAAAGGGGAAGGCATCATCAAGGGGAGGTGAGAATCAAACTATGTGAGCTTGATTGTTATTATTATGAGGTGTAGGAAACAAGTGCATGTGGTGGTATGGGAGCTCAAGGGACGAGCAGTAGGCGGATAAGAAGTGATATAACACTAATTTCAACAATAGAATGGTCGAAGATGCAAGGCATTAAGGGGTTCAGGCTCAGGTTTACCATTAAGCGAAGCTAAACGATAAGTACCAGATCCATAGGTGTGAGTGATTATATAAGGCCCAATCCAATTGGGAGCAAATTTTCCACGTTTGCTCTTTTCTAGTTTGGTTACATGTTGATTCTCTTTGAGGACAAGATCACCAACCTTAAAGGTATGCTCATGAAGTCGCTTATCATAAGCACGTTTAATGCGTTTTTGATAGATTTGAAGGTGATCAAGAGCTGTAAGACGGCGTTCGTCAAGAAGCTCCAATTGGGCTAACCGCTCTTGGCGGAAATCATCGTTGGTGAGAATATCCTGAAGAGATATTCTAAGGGAGGGTATTTGTATTTCGAGAGGCAAAACAGCCTCGGTACCGTATACCAAAGAAAAAGGTGTGGCATTAGTAGAGGTACGAATGCTAGTACGATAAGCCCAAAGGGAAAAGGGAATGTGATCGTGCCAATTTCTTCCGGATTCATTGACAACTTTCATGAGGATTTTGGTTAGGGTTTTATTAGAAGATTCAGCCTGACCATTGGCCTGTGGATAGTAAGGTGATGAGAAACTAAGTTTGATACCAAAGTTGTCACAAAGGTCTTGTAACAACTTGTTTTTGAAAGATTTTCCATTATCTGTTATCAGGCGATGAGGAACACCAAAACGACAGATAATGTGGTGGTTAATGAACTCGACAATTTTTTCTTTTTTGATTGAAATGAGTGGAATAGCCTCCACCCATTTTGTGTAATATTCGGTCGCTGTGATTATCCAACGGTGACGTTGTGAAGAGGTCGGGTGAATCTCACCAATAAGGTCTAAACCCCATTGTGAGAAGGGCCAAAGATCTCGAGCGACCTGGAGCGGGTGGCTAGGAGTATGTTGAAGGTTGGCATGTTGCTGACACATAACACAACGCTTAACATATTCGTAGCAGTCGTTATTGAGAGTAGGCCAATAATAACCAAGGCGAAGGATTCATTTGGCCACGGCAAGGCCGCTAAAATGTCCACCACAAATACCGTCATGGACCTGTTGGATGGTATGAGTGACCTCCGCGCCAGTGAGACATCGAAGGAGGATGCCATCGAAGCCACGTTTATAGAGGAGTCCTCCCATGACAACATAACGAGAAACACTTTTAAGAAAAGCACGTTTGCCGTTACTAGTAAGGTCAGGTGGGAGAACAGAGGTTGTAAGGTAGTCGTGAAATTGGTGGTACCAGGTATCCTGTGAATTAGTAGACACAGTATTTATCATACAAACTACCGGGGTTGAATAGGATGGTGCAAAAAGTTGTTGGACCACGACGAATAATTCAGAGTCAGTTGGTGCGGCGGGAATTTGCGAGGCTAAGCAAGCCATAGTATCCGCAAATTTGTTAGTGGAGCGGGGAATGGTTTGTATAGAATAGTGAGTAAATAAGGCTAGAAGTGAATCCACGTAGTGTTTGTATTTTTGAAGTTCCTCATTTTTACATTGGTAGACGCCCATAACTTGATTGACTACCAATTGAGAGTCGCCAAAAATGTTGATAGATTTGATGCCTAAGTGTAACGCAACTTGGAGACCCAGAACAAGGGCCTCGTATTCCGCTGTATTATTAGTGCAAGGGAAATCGAGTCGGAATGAAAGAGGCATAGGCTCAGCGTCGAGAGGAATAAGAACAACGCCAGCTCCTCCGCCGCGATGGCATTTGGATCCATCGAAGAAGAGGGTCATTGGATACAACTCCTCCCGTGAGGGAAAGAGTAGCGATGAGTTCGTCGGGAAATGTAAAATTGGTAAATTGTTCCCCAGGTAAAGGGAGCTTCCGCAAGTTGGTCTGCATGAGTTTGTCCTTTGATTGATTTCTGGTGGACAAACTCAAGGTCGAGGTCAGCGAGAAGCATGAGCCATCTGAGCAATACGTTGGTTCAGATGAGGTTTGGCGTACATGTAATGGATGGGGTCTGTGTTGGTGATGACGAAAGTCTTGTGATTTAGAAGGTAGTGTCGGAGTTTGGTGGCTACGAATGATAGGGCAAGGCACAATTTTTCTATATGTGTATACCTAGTCTCATAATCCACGAGGGTACGACTTATATAATAAACGGCCTGTTCTCGTCGTGCCGAATCCCGATGTGCGAGCATAGCACCTATAGCATGGTCAGTGGCGGAAAGGTAAAGGTAGAAAGGGCGGTCGTCTTGGGGTGGGATAAGCACGGGTGGCTGCAAGAGATAGGATTTGAGAGCTTCGAAGGCTTGGTGACACTCCTCACTCCATTGAAAGGCAATGTCCTTTTTAAGAAGGTGATGAAAAGGTTGACACCGATCCGAGAGTTGGGAGATGAAACGTCGGATAGATTGGAGCTTACCTTGTAAACTACGCAATTGTTTGAGATTTTTGGGTGGGGGCATTTCTAGGATAGCTTTGACTTTAGATGGATCGACCTCAATGCCACGCAAAGAGATGATAAAGCCAAGAAGTTTTCCCGAAAGAACACCAAAGACACATTTCTTTGGTTGAAGGCGGACAGAATATTGTAACAGGTGATCAAAAATAATGGTTAAAACATCAAGATGTTCACTACGATGTTTAGACTTGCCAAGAAGATCGTCGACATAATCTTCAAGGATAGTGTGCATAATGTCATGAAAAATGTAGGTCATAGCCCGCTGATAGGTAGCACCAGCATTCTTAAGGCCAAATGGCATGACACGATAACAGAAGGTTCCCCAAGGAGTTATGAAGGCAGTTTTGTGTTGATCGGCAGGGGCAACCAAAATTTGGTTGTATCCTGAAAAGCCATCCATGAGAGAGAGCATCTCATGACCTGCAGTTAGATCAACAAGTTGGTCAATGCTAGGTAAGGGGAAGTCATCCTTAGGGCAAGCGAGGTTAAGATCCCAGAAATCTATGCATATCCGAAGTCCCCCTGTCGCTTTAGTGACAGGTACGATGTTAGAAATCCATTGAGGATAGTCAATAGGCAAGATGAAGGAAACAGAAAGGAGTCGTTGGAGCTCCTCTTTGACCAAGAGAGCAATGCGTGGATGCATTTTTCTCAATTTCTGTTTGACTGGTTTGGAATCGGGGTTTAGGGTGATGTTATGGACGGCAATGGTAGGAT
This sequence comes from Taxus chinensis, assembly GCA_019776745.2. Lineage (NCBI taxonomy): Eukaryota > Viridiplantae > Streptophyta > Pinopsida > Cupressales > Taxaceae > Taxus > Taxus chinensis. The sequence continues at coordinate 333,168,644 of CM034146.1, forward strand.
CAATTCCTGGCATGTCAGCGTAAGACCATGCGAAAGCTTGGTTGCGAGCACGGAGAAAGGTAGTAAAGGCGGCTTGTTCTGATGTGTTAAGGGATTGTCCAATCTTCACAATGTGAGGATCCTCCTCCGTGTGGATGTTGATTTCTATGGTAGATTCGTTCAGCATGGTTTGGGTTTCAGATGGTAAGGCTCGTTGAATATAAGAATCATCCGCGCCAAGGTAAGTGAGGATGGAGTTGTCATCCTGGCATTCAACAACATTAATCAAAGGTGAATCCTCTTCGATCATGTCTGGATACAGAAGGGGAAGAGAAGATGGGTCCTCATTATCGCGTTGATAAGTGAGAGGACCTATGAAGATAGCATTTATGAAAAAAAAAAGTTAGGAGGGATGGATTCAGGGTCTATAGATTCTGTGGGTGATGATGGCAAAGTGGGTGATGATGGTTTGGTAGGGGCGACGTCTTCTTCTTCCAGGATACAGCTGACAGGAGGTGTCTCCTGTGTAGGTGTTTCAGGAAAACCGAGACCACTGCGATCATTATGTTTACGGGTAGTCACGGGAATGAGTGTATGTCGGCCTTGTTCGTAAAGGCCAAAACCAAAGCCTTTCCACGCACAGCGAGTCAAGAAGGTGAGGGCGAAACGACGATTTGTCAAGTATTGAAAATCGGATTGGAAGGGAACCACACCAAGAGGAGGTTCAGGGGTAATGGAGGATGCGTCAACACCCCCATACGTTAGGTTAGTGCGGCAATGGGGTGGTCCGTAAGAGATTACCTCCCCCACGCGACGGTCGTAGGTGGGATGTGCATGTAATTGTCCGTACTCCTGCGGGGTAGGGAAAGAACTAACGTTATATAGGCGGTACTCCCCCAGCGTAAGGCGCTGAAAAACATCTACTAAGGGGTCGGAGGTTGGAATGTTAGCTGCGGGAAGGGAAGTGGTTTTTGCGATGGTGGTTTCATCAGTTGAAGGCGTAGGCGCAGTTGAGGTGGATGGTTGAGGTACATTTGAAGAGGATGGTTGGGTTGAATGTATGGGTGTCTTGATTGGTATAAGCACATCGTTAGGGCGATATAACATATTGCAGGTTTTAAAGGGGGGAGGGTCAGCTTTTACGGTGTAGGACTTCCCCTCGTACTCAAATTTTATGCATCTATGTAATGTTGAGGGAACGCATCCCATGGCTCGGATCCAAGGACGACCCAGCAATATATTATATTGGAACTCTCCCTCCAAGACATAGAAGAGTTCGGGTAAAGTACGTGGTCCTACCCGAATGTTGAGGATCACGGTGCCTAAGGTAGAAGTAATAGCGTCATTGAATGACCGCAACATGATGGGGTTGGCACACATGCAACTAGAAGGGATATTCATTTGTTGGAAGGCTTTTGAAGAGATGATGTTTAGGCTAGCGCCCCCGTCAATCATAACACGACGTACCCGAATGTCTCGGACGTAAGCGGAGATGAAAAGGGCAGGGTCAGGGTCTTCTGTACCAAAGTCAACAATTTCATCTTCCGAGAAACTAACTGCAGCAGCTTGTTGTACAGAGACAGAAGTGGTTGGGGCAGTGGATTGTTTGGTGAGAGAAGCAACGTGATTGGGTGTTAGAATGGAGGTGACAGGCAGGGTTTCATTAGGTAAAACCTCTATCCCTTGAAGGATCTCAACGAGAGCTTGTCGATGAGATTCAGAAGTCTGAATGAGATCATACAGTGTCATTTTTACGGGCGATTGGTGAAGCTGTTTAATCATATTTCGGTGGGCAATGCCATTAGAGACGGGATAGGCGGGTCCGCGAATGACCACTTTAGGTGGTGGTGCAATCGGGATGTTTGACGGAGAAAGAGATGCCGCAGGTGTGTTTTCTTTTGCTTTCCCATTGTTTTTCTGCCCTCGAGTAGCGACACTAATCATATTAATCTCGTAGACCTGAGATGAGGAAGATGGTTGGGATAACTCATGGTCTTCAAGAGGTGGGGTTGTAATAATGATAGATCTTGGTGAGGCGGGGACAGATGGTATAGGAGAGGGAATGGAAACTAAAGGTCTCTCCCTTCGTAAGTTGTCTTTCTTAATCTTTCTATCCGGGAGAGGTGACTGACGAAGGATGGTTTTTAGAGCTTTGCATCCCTCCACATCATGTCCTGGTGTGCGGTGATAAGCACAGATTTTAGACTCATCGTAACCCATAGGTCGGGGTTTAGACGGGTCATAAGGTCTAAGTGGAGGTAGGGAAATGGTCGCATTCTCCACCAACATAGCAAGGATTTTGGCGTAAGATCCTTTGAGTGGGTCAAAATCGGAAGAGGATGAGGGTATTGGTTGTGCGGGTTTTGGTAATGTTTGGGCGTGGTTGGTTCGCACGGGTGGTGGTTTAGCCGAGGGGTGTTGATACGTGGTTTTCACTAAACGTGATTTCTTTGGCGCAGAAGCTATGTTGGATGATGAGGCCGCAGATGATGTGGTATCAGAAAACAACCACGGGGAAATAGGAGTGACCGAAAACAAATCTTTTGATGATGGAATTTGTTTAGGGTTGATAGGTGGACAGGATACGCGGAGTGACGGTGTTGCTATACCCTGGAATTTCTGTATGGGTGCGGAAGGCGTAGGTTGTTTTGAAGAAAACGCAGGAGGTATGATATATTGATGTAAGGTAGAGGGATGGGGTCCCAATATGGAAGGTAGGTATGACGATGATGGTTTTGATTGTGATAGGGGCACGGATTGAGTTTGTCTCCTAGGTGGCGGGACGGATTTATTTTTGGATAGATCGAGTCGCTTAGGCGGGTGCGTTAGACTGGGCATTGGTGAGGTCCCAAGCGTAGGGGAAGATCTGGTTAAGTTGATAGAAGTGGACGGGGCATTTGGTAGAGGTGAGGGGGGTGAAGGTGAGAACAGGGGCATTTTAAGCTTCTGTAAACACTTCGGGTATATGGTGGAGACATCAGGATCAGTCATTTGCATTTGAGTAGAAAAAGGGGTACTCAAACGTTCCCATAGGGCCTGTCTATCTTCTGTGGAATGACAGTCCTCACGTGTGAATATGAACTTTTGTACGGAAGAAAGACGGGTTGTGATTCCAGTCCACTGTGGGTGTGACACAGGAGGTAGATGAGGCACTGTATCAATAGATGTTAAGAGGTCAACCGGTCGTTGAAAAGATTTAGGCGATGAGGGACTAATAGGTAGGAGGGCGTGTTTGAGGGGATCTGTCATGTTTAAAGAATGTGGTGATGTCAGTGTAAGAGATTTCTCATCTAAGGATGTCAAAAGGAGTGGCGAGCCTTCCTCTTGTGCAGCAAGAGCGGTAGAAGGGGACGTTTGGGAAATAGATAAATTAGATAACATCCGCTCACAGTCTTGTAGGGATGTGGTGTAAGAAGACTCATCGATGAGAAGAGAAGTCCGGGCAGTTAACTCTTTTATGGGTAAAGGAATGATTTCACTTTGGCTTGATGGTGGTGAAGGAGGTTCAGACTCCTGTGTTGGTGGAGAGGCTTGATTCAAAAAAATTTCAATAGAGGCTTTTGGCTGAGAATCGAAGACTGCATGGATCTCATGAACACTCTCCTCGGCTAAGATATCTTGGTTTACGTTACTGTTGGACGAGTGATTCGGGAATGGCTTGTTGAATATTTTCAAATTTTGGTTAGCAGGGGCGTTAGGATTATCGAGGGTTATATCCCCTGCGTCAACCATTTCCTGCACTATGTTTTTCAACATCTTGCAGTTCTCATGACTGTGTCCCTTCACGCGGTGGAAGTTACAGAAGTCATTTTCTTTGTACCAGGAAGGTATTGCGCGGGTGGAGTCAAACCCAGAGTGAGGTTTAATAGGGGGCAAGGTGATAGCCCCAGCTTTGAGCAATTTCTCCAGGATGACGCCATAAGTTTCTCCCAAGGGAGTGTAATTGATGGGCTCGGCTTTGTACTTATAAGTGGTTTTCGGTGGGGTATTGGACGGTGTTTGAGATTTGACCATTACCGCGTGGACAGCTCCTTTTGATTTAGAAGAAGTGGACACGTGAGGAGTGGTGGTGTTTGGCTTGTTGGTAGAATCTGGAGTTCGGAAATTGGGGTTTTTGTTACGCAACCGCAATTTCTCTTCTTCTAAGGCTCGAATTTCTAGTTTCCGAGCCATGGTAAAGGCCTCGTCGAATGTACGGAAAGTTTGAATTTGGAGGGTAGGGGAGATGTGCTTAGCGCAGGCCCGCGTAAATAGTTCGATAAGTTCGGTTTGAGGTAAGGCATACGTAAGTTGGTTGATAAGGCCCCGCCATCGTCCAACGAAATCTGCGATAGATTCGTCTTCAAATTGTCGGATGGCATAGAGGTCGGTAATAGATACTTTCTTGGCAATGTTAATGGAGAAATGATCCAAGAAAGATTGGGCTAGTTGGTTAAAAGAGAAGATTGAGTGCTGGGTTAAAGCACTGTACCACTCCAAGGCAGGTCCTGATAAGGACATGGGAAAGGTGCGGAGTAACAAGGCATCATCATGGGCAATCAAATAACAAGCGTGTCTAAATGATCGCAAGTGTTGTTGAGGATCCTCTTTACTATTAAAACGAGTAAATTTCGGCAACTCCCATTGAGGAGGATATGAATGAAGGGGGACAGAAGGGTGAATGGGCTCCCGACAAACTTGCTCGTATGTCAAGGCGCTACGACTTCCCGAAACAGAAGCCTCCAGGTTTTGCATTTTGTCCATCATTTGTTTGATGAAATCTGTGGTTGGATGAGATGATGGTGCGGTTGTGGTAAACGGATGCAACTTGGACCAAGGGCTTCCGCTGGACAATGGTGGGGCTAAGTGTTGATAAGGTATGGAGGATGAGTATGTTGGAGCAACCGAATAGGGATGTCCCATATAAGGCATGTTGAGGTTACTGGATACGTGTATGGGAATGAAAAGGTAGGCGGAGCTTGAGAAGGAAAGCTCGTGTGGATAGGTGGCAGAGAGCAAGTCATGAATGGAGTGGTCTGAAAGAGAGATGAGGTAGGGGCAGTTGGTGGTAATGATACGTGGGGTCCAAGATTAACCAAAGGAAAGCTAATCGGGGTCGTATGAACCTCTGAAGCCGTCGGATTGGGAGACGGGGCTAGAGATGCAGGAAGTAAGGCAGTGTTATCAGGAGGAGTGGGAGCTAAATGAGCAGCTATACTAATAGGCATGCCAACAAGGAGCTGACCATCAGGCGTACGGTCAGGGGCATGAGACAAATAGTATTGTACAGCACTGGGATTAGCATCCAGAAATTTGGCAAAGTCCTTGTCTCCTACAGGAATTTGGGGGATCTCACTGGTGTCCGTAGGGTTCCCTATAGAATGTGAAGGGGGTGATTCAGGCAAAGACACGAAGCAGGCATGTGAAACCATGGCGGCGGATTGCTTTCGAGTGATGACAACCATTGACAAGAACACACAGGAGGGTTTTAATCTGTCAGGAACAAGAAACAAACTCAGACTGGTAAAATTGTTAGGCTGCTGATTTGTGAGGAATTGAAAAAGACAGTAATCGATATCGGTCTAGTAACCGATGTCGGTTATACTATAGCAAACGACATCGGTCAAATAACCAATGTCAGTGTCAATAAGTCTTGGGCTAACAAGATATAAAAAGGCTGCTAATTTGATTTTTAACAACGTTTAGTATACTTGTCCAACTTATGGATCACAGAAGACAGGGTATGAGAAAGAAAACAGAACTATGAAAACAAACAAGATGCACACGCAAATCTAGAGATTAACCCTAGGGTTAATTTTAATTATCGTGGGCTTATGCCTTTAGACGTAGAGAGGATGTCGGAATCCTAAACAACAAGACTTAGGGGAAATGTCAAGTTTGTTTTGGCTTATAAGGTTACCTCAATCGGGCGGAGGAATACCGCGGAAAAAAGGGGGGATGTTTGAGTTGTTGTGTTAATTGTGAAGTGATTCGGTATGTGTTGTGCAGTGAATGTAAGAGTTAATTTCTTGTCAGTACCATGGATATCACCTCCATGTGTACGACCTGTTACTTAATCTATGTTCACTAGAATTGAAAAACAACAAACAGGGATGCAATGCACGTGTTTTAAACCCAAATCGATAATGACATTCGATGAAGCAAAAGAGATGACTTTCACTAATGCGAAGACGTAAAAGAAGTGAGACAAGTACTTTTACCAGAATAATAGAATACCTCATGAATATTTTTAGAAGAAGAAAACAGCAAATATGCTCCCTAATATGAAAGTAAGCGAGAAATAAAGAAAAACCCAAAATGGGTCCCCACCGGGCGTGCCAAAATGTTTTGCTCGGAATGACTCGGCTTCTGGGAATAGAGTTGCTTCTATCCTTTCATTCCTTTTAGAAACAGATGAGGTTAGGGGTTAGGAGGAATACCTGTTGAATGTCGAGATGGTATGTGCGTACCGTAGAGAAGGATCAGGTTGACTGCGGAGAACTCCTTTTTGTCTTGGAAGGACTACCTGCAAATAAGAACACAAGACCACAAGATTTTGATTAAACAATAAATGAGGAAACTGCCTTGGGCCCAGGAAATATAAAACTTCCTTTCGAAGGTGGTCAGTTTCCCTACTAATATGAATTAACACAAAAGACTGTAAAATATCAATTAAGTTGTTTCGTTGAACTGAGTAGGGAAAAGGCTGTTTTCTGGTTTTTGATCAGAGGAACCGATGCCGGTTACTGATAACCGATGGCGGTTACTGATAACCGATACCAGTGGGTTCTAGGATCTTCTTGGTAGCTATGGTGTTTTGTAAGGCTGGTTTATGGATGATATTTAGGAAACGGGGTGATTAGAAGCAAAAGAATAACAGTTAGATGCAATGACACGTTGGGTAGTAGATTCAGAGACGGATTTAGGAGGACTGAAATTCATAGAGCATAAGAAATGTTATAACAGAGGACATGCAAGATGTGACTTACTCGTTTTGACAAAGATGCAAGTTGATCTCCTTGGTTGTAAACACTTCTGGTATTTCCACTCGTCTCTGCTCTGTCAAGTGAAGATTTGGCCTCTGTTTCTCGCTTGCAATGCTCTCTGTTGATCCAGAAATCTTTTGACTGATCTCCAAAAATGAAATTCTCATCCGTTGTTTTGGTTTGGGGAGCCCATTTACAGGGAACCGATGGCGGTTGCGTAACCGACGGCGGTCGAGTAGGAACCGGCATCGGTAAGGAAAAAGTAGGCTATTTTTAGTAAAATAGCCCACCTTCCCTGCTTTTCTCCTGAGAGATCAATTGCGGGCTTGGTCAAGTGGCTAGAAGGTCGGCTTTGGGTGTGAGTAAGGAGGCATTAGTTATGGATGTGAGTCTAGACCAAGTCATGGGTCTTAATTAGGTTAGTTTAGGGTTAGGGCTAGGTCATGATGAGGTGGCAAAGTGAGGTGGCGGGTAAGGTAATGTGGATTTATCAATTATAAGGTAATTAATAAATAATTGTGTAAGGTTTAGGTGATGAGGTTAGATTGCGAGATGAGATGCGGGTCACAAGGGGTCGTAAGACACAAATTTGGTGTCTACATTGATATGGGAATTTTGGTGAAAGTTGATTAACAAGTGGTATTGGGCTTCTCTATTATTACCTAGAGAATAATGATAAATGATTTGGGTTCTTGATAAGGTGATAAAAACCTAGAAATGTGTAAGAGGTTAAAAATTGGGATCTGGAAGGTTGCGGTGGCTAGATAAGGATACGGGAAGGAAAATGGAGGTGACTAAATATAGGGAATAACAAGTTAAAATAACAAAGAGATAAAGACCTTAATGAATAATTACAGGAATGATACAAAAATCAAACACACTTACTTGTTCCTGTAAGATTGGTGGGTGAATGAAGGTGATGGTCGATCTGTGAACCTGGTAGTTAGTGTCACGGTAGTGCTTCCCAGAATGTTACGGTGAATGCCTATGCCTTCAGATTAGTCCTAGTACTTTCTTGGACCTCTAGTTGGATGTATTTTGTTGTCTTTTTACTTGAGAAAACCTTGGTTCGTGATTGAATGTAGATATCCCTCTCCCAAAACTCGAAGTGACCAACCTAGGAAAATATTTGCCAAATTGTATATATGGTGACCGACGATGGTCAAGTTGACCGGCGCCGTTGAGGATTAACCAGCATCGTTCTAGGCAGGATATCCTAGGTTTACTAAAAGTAGCAGATCTTGGCTATTTTTGACAATCTTTGTCTATTGGTCCAGGTCTAAAGTGGTGGTTAACACTTAGATAAGCGAGCATGTTGTTGGAGAAAGAATAGGAATTTAATGTTAGGGTTAGACCAAGTCTCAGATGGTTAGGATAAGTGGGGACTAAGTCTTAGTTAATTAATAGGATAAGAATAAGTCCATGGTGAGGTTTCTAGGTGATGTGGTTGGATGATGTGGCTAGGTGAGGTGTGAATTAATTTAATTAAAGTAATTAAATTAATAAATTATGTGAGGATGTATTAATTCAATTGTAAGTAACTAAATTAATATGAATATGCGGTAAAGGGTTCATGGTTAGGTTAACATGTCAAGAAAACTACTCGAAAGAGGACACAAGGGAGTGTGACCCAAATTGGGTGTCTACAAACCATTAGTAGGGCATTATGTCATGCATTTTTTCTCACTTATGTGGCATCATGTGATTGGGTGATTATTTGATGTGATTTGATGTGACTTATTTTATTGGCTACTTTTAAAAAAAAAAATTAAGTTAGAAATGTACATGTACTAGTCCTTGATTTTACATCTACCCTCACCATTATTGGTCCATGCTCTACTATTGGCTCCTCTCCCTTAATTGTGATTCGTGTCTTTCCGGTTTTTAGCGGGTCATTGGATTCTCATTCCTTATTCCCCTACTTCCATTTCTTCTTCAAGCTGGTAAATCATGGTATTTAAGGGTTTCCTTTTTCTTTCTTCATGCGACGAATTGGGAGAAGCAACCTTTTCATCAGCTATCTCACACAAGCATCTTCAGGATGTCTTATGTTACAACTCAGTTCATGGGGTGGAAGTAATTGAATGTGTGTTGGGCGAGTCGTATATGATGTCCTCTAATAGGGCATGGACTGCTTCAGAAATTGCAATGGCCTTTGTTTCCAATTGTATTTTTCTACATCTGGACAAGGTTGTTGTTGAGGTTGTTATGATCTTTATCTACCCAGCTAATCATGGTGGTTTTCATGAGGAATTGGCGGAATGCCAGATTCTAGATCCTTTGATTTGGCTGGAAGAAGTAGATGAACATGTTTTTGGTCCCTAGCGCAGGGTGCAGTGGTTAGAGGATCAATACCAGGAGTTGTTTATTCACATCGAGAATGTGTACTCTTATCTGGCACAACGACCTTGATCTCTTACACCTGCCCCTATTGGATCTTCCTGTTTCCCATTTCCCTATCAAATTTACAATCCACCACCTTAACGAGTTTCGTTTTCTCACTCGGGGGGCCTTTCTTCTTTTGTTTGGCTCATCTTCTCAGTAAGTTGGTGTTGTTATGGGTGGTGTGGGTTGATTTATGACAAGTGTTTGCAATTTGGCGGTAATGATTTTTTACGTATGGTGTTTATCTTGGTTCTTCTCACGAGCTCCTTTTCGAGATGTGGGCTCTCTCTGTTTCCTCTCATGTCTCTCTTTTTGGCTCATGCTTCTCCTCTTATGTCTTGTTTCCTAATTGTTTTGCTTCCTAGTTGTGGAGTTTTGGGTTCTAGCATCTTTCAGTCCTATTGTAAGGGTGGGGTCCCTTAACCCTCCGGTTCAAAGCTCTGGTCAAAAGCGTTTTAAAATAAAATTATATATATATATATATATATATATATATATAATATATAATATATATATTATACATATATAAATTATTTACACAAGTTCAGTTTTCAAAATACAAAACCAAATATCCATAGATTTAAGATGAGAATATATCAAAGAAAGTCTTTCTAAAGAAAATGAATATGAATAAAATCAAATGTTGTTTATTATTATTTACTATTTGAATTAAAATAACTAACGAAAAATGTTGTTTTTAAATAGAATTCAAAATTGTTGATGTCATTGCTGATGAAACATAGTGTTTTCACATTTATATAATGTTTTCAAAATTATTATTAGATGTTATATATTTCATAATTTTGACCTTTTTCATATTTATTTTATTCAAATTAATCAAATATATATTGAAAGAAAATTAACATTTTCTTTTTTTTCTATTGAAGGGTAATGTGTTTCCTAATATCTCATTTACAAAGGGTAAAGCTTAACCTGGCTAGTCAAATTAAAGTATGGTGAGCCCTTCAAATTTGATCACTGAATGCAATGATGGTCACTTCAATATATTTTGTAGGTAAGTACCCTTTTCATAAAGCTTAGTAACTTTTGAATATACATATTTATTAAATATGTCACTTTTATGAAATAAGTCTTTTCCGTATTTATTAAATATGCCACTTTTATGAAATAAGTATTTTTCATATTTATTAAATATCTTGTTTCTTGGTCCCTGGACCTTCATGTTAGAAAATATAATGTCACCAAGAATTAAATTGATAAGACATTTATTAACTGCGAGGGTATTGATTAAATCTCTGGTGGCACGTTTTAGTACTTTACATGTGTCATGAATAGGTACTGGTAAATTGTAATTAATTTCAATTAAAACTCGAGTGAGAGGTCGAGGTCTAAGGCTATCAATAATTGCTCACCGACATCACTATCTTGATATGACGATATGTTAAATGTTTAAAAGGTAGGAAGAGGCATGTGGGATAGTGATGTATGTTTCAATGCAAAATTTTCACCATGATTTGCATTTAATATTAACTGTCAATTCATACCCAGGTTTTGTTGACACATGTAAAGGTCTAGTCAAAGAACTCACTCGGTAATTATAAATTCAAGGCCCATGGTTATTTTCTAACACTTGCTTTCTTTTTCAAAATCATGGGGGCCAAATTGAGCACATCGAACCAGTATTAAGCCATAAATATGTATTATTCTAGTTCTCATACGGATTCAGATGAGGTTACTGTAGGGAAATCCTTTTCCCTCTTTGCGTCTAATTCTCCTCCTAATGGTGTTTCCACCCCCCCCCCCCTCTATAGACCAATCAACTACTACTTTTGTTCCCCTTCATTCTCTTGGAAATTCTTCTACAAAGCTCCAACCAAATTCCCTATTTAAGTAACCAATTCCCCAAAGTATTACTGGAACTCTCTATTGTTTATCCATAATCCCTAGACCCATAACCTATGGATTCTCCACATGCTTCTATAAACGACATGGAGATGGAAGTTGATGGAAATCAATCCCTAGTGGTGACCCCCCAAATGGACAGTCAAGTCGAAACGATATCTTCCATCCTTGCAAGTCTACAACAATCTTTTGAGGTGATTAAAACCTGGAAAGACTTAACATACACCTACAGAGCTAATAAAGAATGTGTCTTGATACTAACCTTGACCAACACTTTGGTAGAGAAGATCGATACCGATGTAGTTAGGAAAGCAGCACAAGAACTGAGAAATATATTATGATTTGTAATATTTATGTTATAATCTTGTTATAGGCTAAGGGCTTATAACTTTTTTGGTATGCCTATGTTATGATATGTAATGGTTATATTATGATATGTAATTTTTATGTAATGTAATGTTTATGTTTTAACAAATATATGAGATACTCTTATGGATAATCTTGTTTATGTTTTAAAAAATATATTTTTCCTTGTCAACATTTGTTCTTGTGGATACCCTTACATTGCTACAATGTCACACCTTTTGATTTGTCTTCTCTTTCTTGAAACACCAAAATTGTTTCTTCATTCCATTTCTAGGTTATTTCCAATATAAGCACTGAAAACCTGCCTAGCCATTTAACCTAAAACCCATGAACGCCCTTCTCAGATCATGTGTTTGTTGTGTGCTAACCTTTAGCATCATTAATTGCCATTGAATTTACTTTGCCTTTTCTTTTTAGATGTCACCGAGAAAAGGAAAAAGAGAAATCCTGGAAATGGATCATGATTTAATGTTAAAGAATGAGGAGCAACATGGAAATCGTGTTTTGTGGGATCATTTAATGCCTCAAGATGTTTGTGAAAACGTATTTATTTGGCTTCTGTTAGAATCCAAATGTAGGTTCTCTCTAGTTTCTAAGGAATGGAAAGAACTCATGTCTTCCACTAGATTCTTCAGATGTTACAGTGAAACAAGGAACAAACATCAATGGATGCTTGTAAATCATGATAGTGGTCATCATTGGCTGAGATATGACTATTACAGTAGGACATGGAAAATTATCAACTTTTTGTGGTTATCATGCTTTGATGGGGTACAATTTGAAGATTCACATCGAGGGATAATCTTATTTTGTTTTAGTGAATCAAGTCACGTTTCAAGGGTATGTAATCCACTGAAGGATGGAACCTCCTTCAAGCTTTTTTGAATGTTATCAGCTAATGAATGACACTTTTTTATTTATGTGCAGGGAATTCTGGTTGCAGATGACAATAAGGGGTACAGAGTGGTTTAAGCAGGTGCTAATAGATCTAGAGTTAATGCAAGAAATAGTACTACAGAAATTTATGATTGTTCTACGAGGAATTGGAGGATTGTGGCACGATTGAGAGATTATTTCTTCTATGGACCCATTGTCTTTAGAAACAATTTTTTCTTCTTAATGTCATCTAAACCTATGTTGGGTGTGAGAATTTATAACATTCAAGATTATTCTACAGTGCATTTTGTGTTGTTACTTGTAAGATATGGTAGAGACCATTTCCCTCACTACAAACCAAAGTTGGTTGTATCTGAAGAGAGGGTGATGCTTGCAACACCAATTGTAGATGGGGACCATTTGAAGGACATAATTGTGTTTGAGCTCGAGCTTCAGTTTGGAAGGAGTAGAGGTAATGTTTGGTCTTGGAAATAAATTACAAAGATGCTCCACGCAATGTGCCAGTGTATTTCTGTGAGGAAAGAATATTCTTGTTTAGTTACACAATGGTGGGAGAGTTCTTGTGTTTCAAAAAGGTGTTTTCTGGAAATATCCTCATCCTTTGTTTTCATTTAAATAAAGGGTCTTGATCATAGCTTCCAAAATATATAAACAACATTGGCATCTATTATAATGGTGGAATCGCCTTTGAGCCTAGGCTAATTTAAGACAACTATAGATTTGTTTCCTAAAAAAACTTACATATTTGTAGTAAATTTTTTTATTTTTTATTGTTATGGTCTATCTTCTAAAATCCAAGCATCCGAAAAATGGAAAGTTCTATATTTAAGGCATGATTATTCTCTATTGGAAACTAATTTTTCTCTTTTGGTGGCATGATTTTCGATTCGTGTGTTTTGGCATATTTTTAGAATTTTTGAATTCTATTGCTTTCCATAGTTACATGCAAACGCATACTCGACACTCATTTTTATCCCTATTCCCAGGCATGCAACACTAACTATGTATTCAAATATGACCATTTGGCATCTTTATTCGATTTGATCATTGATTATTGAATGATCTGTTGTTGTTGTTGTGATTAACGATGAGAATTGCACCAAGACCCTGTAAATATATGTGATTTTTAATTTTAGACATAGTAATCAGGCCCCCCATACTATTTTTCATTATTTATCAAAACAATAATAGCTTCAAAAGGATTTGTCATATCATGGCCATGTTAAAAAAACACATTCTTACTGTTGCACATACTTGACATTAAAAAATTAATAGCAACGAATGACGTATCTTTGATTTGTTACATATAATTTATTTTTACCTTATTATTAAATTTATTAATCCTTCCTTACCCATCAGACAAACACATGACAAGATTTTGGGCCTCCCCAAGTAAAAGGAATTACCCAGAATCCAAGCTCACAGAATGAACTGATTCAAAAAAGTTTCGGGTCCGCAATGTCGATGAGGCAAGGCAAAGTGGCAGTGAGTAATCAGAAGATACCATGTGTCATTTTCCTCTTCCTCTGAGTGGTCAAGTGTCACACATTCCAAGCACTTGAGCATAAAGTTAAGACATGCAAAAGAAATGAAAATTTTTGGGCCTCATTACAGTCAAATTCGACATAGGGTACTCACCAAGCAAGTTACAAGAGATTATTAGAATTATTAATTTCTATAATCTCGAGACCCACAAATCTGCTGTTACAAACCCCCAACTATGTGCAGGCCAAATTTATTGTTATTTAGCCATTGAATAAATACTTTTTCCTGTTAAAAGTAAATTAATAGTTTTGGTTATTGAAAAATGATTAAACCCCTAACAATGTTTATTCCACATGGAGACATTCTGACCTTTCCACTCCTTTCTTCTCCCAGCGGACATCAAAGTATCGGAATGCATTATTTTTGCATAATATTTCGGGTCCATTTTATTTTATATAGTTTTTTTGTGGATTTTTATATCAGGCCCAATATATTTTAATATACGTGATACAATATACAATATAAATTTTATGAACAGAGATTTTTCATTCAATTTCCAACTATTTTTAATAATTTTACCATTTTCACCGAAAGAACGAAACAGGGTAAAGGGATATTTTCCAAAACCACAAAACTAGTTACAGGTATATTCACTATGATTTATATAAGTTTTTTCCAGGGGGGGTTCCTTAAAATTTTCCTTGCTTGCGACAACAATTCAAAATCTTCAAAACTATCCAATTCAAGTCAACAATTTCTCCAAGTGCTCCTTAAGGTATTTTATATCTCTACATACGTCACATGGGTTGACATGATGATCCATGATTTGCCATACCACATGTTCTTACATTCTACATGCACTTTGTGACAAGGCTTCTCCAAAATTATGACAAGTATGTTCCTTGCTTCCTTTATACTCCTTAAATTTCATTCAAATAAAATAAAGGTCACACACATGATACTATTTTACTATGTTGTCAAATATGTTACTATGTGCATGGATCTTAAGCAAGAAAACTATTCATTGGTGACACAATCCCTTGTTAGTTTGCTTGTTTTTATTGATTTCTATTATTTCTCTTCTGCATATATCGTTTTTGTAATTTCTTTTGTTCGGGTCACATGGATCCCTGTCTATCTGTCTTTTCATGTTTATCGTCAATTACTCCATGACACCAGTGCCTAGGTGCCTGTGTCTAGTGCTGGGTGTTTATGTCCAGCTTATTTCTTTTACTTATTTTGACATTTGTGATCGGCCTTTCTAGTTTTCTAATCGCTATCCTGAGCTCATAGTTGGCCTGTGTGTCACTAATTTCGAAATTCAAACAAGAGATCCATATATATAGATAACATACACACTATAATATTAGCTGACAATTACAAAGGGGAAATCTTATCTATATACTATCAAAGGGACTACATTTTTGGGTTGCTTACTTTGCATACAATTCATAGGAAGGGGAAAACCTAAATTTCATCTCAAATATTTACATTCTATCTATCTTCTAGCCTGCTATCTTGGTGTCAATGGAATGAGGGAAACCTAAGGACACTATTACATACACAAGCACAAAGAACTACATGGAGTCTGGAATGTAGTGCAACACTCAGTCATAAGTTCATCCTTTGAATGGACGTCGGGGTTGGTTCGACTTCACATATTGCATTTTTCATTCCAACTTAATGTGTTTGTGAGCTTGTGTAGGTAGCTAGGGTTTGTTTTATAAGTTACAAGTACCCTCGGTGATCAAAGTGTGAATAACATGTGACTAAAAGAAAATAAGTGTGAAACCCTAACAACACAAAAGAAAAAAAAAATTGAGCATTTGTGCAGTCACCAATGCCTATAAGAGGTCTTCGGTGCCCAGGCACCCTCACCCTAATCCAAGATCCCATGTCTGACTATATCCGTGAGTTACACAATTAATACTAAGCATTTGCAACACTCTCCCCAGCCTGTTCATCAGTTGTTCCTCTCCATATCCATTCTAAGATAAGTGTAAATCAGTTAAGTATCTTACCTCTCTTATTTTCTTATACCATCACATCATTAGAGTGTTTGGTATTTGTATTTTACTGTATTTTATCATATTAGTGACACTTAAATTTAGATTTGATATTGATTTTTTAAAACCAAATATGTGGCAATGGAGGAGGAAAATACAAAGAGAGTTATAATTATAAAATGAAAAAGCCACCATGTGGTGATTGTGAATGCATTAAATATCTTGGAAATTGGAAATGGATGGCGCATGGAAAATTTAGTTGTGGCATCCTTTGGTACAACTAAGAAAAGTGTGAATGACGTTATTAGAAAGTAGGAAGCAGTGTCATGAGGTGTCGAGTTTTAGGAGGAGATGAGTTTGTCTGAGAGAATTGTGGGTGAATATAATGTGAAAAGCATGAGGATAAAAAATTATGCTAAAAAATCTCAAATCTATAATTACATCTTTCTTAGGTTCATCATATACTAATTGAAATCTAAAAAAATTAATTTTGATTTCTTGTTAGTCATTCATTGCGTCATAAAATTTATTAGCTTGAGCTAACACCAATTATAAAAAAATATTATTTTAAAGGGCATGAGAAAAATAAAGAGATGTCAACAAAAACCTCAACCTGAGTGATAACTCAAATTGTCCAATTTCTTGGTCCCATTATCTACATCAGATGCTTCTGAGTTGAAGTATGAGCTACCAAGTAGATAGAAAATATTACTAGCATTATGATTAAATAATCATGCAAAATTAGGGTAGTTTTGTATTGGGATTTACTTGAAGATCTATGTGATGAATTTATGCATCTGCTTTGTGAACTAGAGATGTTGTAATCCAAAAAATGGTGAAGTACAAATAAATTAAAAGACAAAATAAAAAAACATCTATATGATTAATCATCATACTTTTAAGCTTTAGTTGTGATTTGTAATAATTTCAATAGAAATATGGGTGTGGGTTGCCATGTTACGATGTGGGTCGAGGAGAATGAGCTTCTTTTTCTGCTGGATTGTGGGATTTGAGTGTAGGAGCAACTTCTGTCATTGATAATAAAATTAGTGTTTACAAAAAGTATAGTGATTCAATTTTGATAGCTCGAGCAATTTCAAGGATTCGCGAAAGACAATTGTTTATGAAAATTTTCTTATTGTCCTTATATTGGGTGTGAAGATGGATGAAGCAGATAGGTATGAGGTCACAATGCCCAATCTCCTTAAGAAGGCTCATAGAGTGGATTCTTTTGCCAAAACAAACCGTCATATTCTTGATAATTCATAAATAAGAAGAAATAAAATAAATTGTAGGAAAAACAATGTCATTAACCGAAATATTGTTTGTTTCATCCAACGTCCCTCCTCCCTTAATGAAATACCTTATCTAATGTTGTCATCTCTATAATCTAAGAGTCCAAGGGGATCATTTGGGACAAAATAACATTAGCAACAAGGATACACAAAAGAAAGGAAGTATCCAAAAGAAAGGAAGATAATGAAAATGGAATTGATGACCCTAAAGTACAAAAAAATAGTTATAATAGAGGTAAAATTGTATAATTATACCACCTAAATTAATTACGTTGTAGTCATTTTTTTTACCGATACTACTTTCCTCATTTTTTTGTCCTCGTTCAAACAACCCTATCCTGTTTTGTTTTCCACGTGGTCATTCCGTTAAGCATTTGGCATTCGATGAGCTCAAAAGGTGGTAAGCGGTAATAAACTACTTGTTCCTCCTTTCTCACTTTCACAACTGTGGAAGATCTTCAATTCAGTTCAGTTAGGATCACTTATGTTTTCTTGTTTGTTTACTCTGTGTTGTGTTCCAGTATTAGTAGAGCATCAAGAGATTAAATCTCACGGTTCATTTGAGGCAAGTATCTCAAATAATTTCACCATGCATTTCTAGCATTTCCAAGTTCCTTAGGCCTAAATGGCATTTCCATTTGGAAGGGAAACATTGAAAAATGTTTAAACTTGCACATTGGAACTTTCTTCAGGTTTTGCTCTGCTTTATTATTGCAAATATCAACTAGATTCCACAATTATCATTTCATTTCACATATATTGGATTCCTTGTGGCTGTAAATATGATTCAAATCTTCTGTTTATCATGTAATTAGTTTAATTATAATAAATCATCAAAGAGAGCTGCATTTTGAATATTGATTATTTTGGAAAAATAATTCACCCTGCAGATTGTGAAAGCACAAATAGCTCAGTTGTAGAACACCCCCGCAACATAAAGGAGATCTTAGGTTGGTTTCTAGAATTTAATAGATCCTTCTTCCTATCCCATCTGACTCTCATGGGCATTTAAATCTACACGCTTAAAATCTCATCCTATCTCATTCTCATGCCATTTCAATCAGGCTTTTCTCATAAGCATGTGTATTTAAATTTGACCTCTTTAGGTGTTCTTGGTTTATGCTTCCAAGGCCTCCTTTCTCTTAACTATGTTGGTATTTGACGATTTGGGAAAGGGCAAGGGCTAGAGAAGGAAATTTTCCTTATTTGCCTTTGAATTCTGGGTATTCTTATTCCTATTCCCAGCCTATTTTCGATACCACATCTACGCCGATTTGATTTCAAAGGGGTATTTTTTTTCTGCAAATCGTCGGAGACAATAAGACTGGACTATTTTAAATCTCCACTTTGTATATGGAGGTAATTTATGTCAGAGCCAAGCGGTCCAAGTAAATGGCAGGGATTTTTTCCCTATGAAGCCAACTTTCAGTGGCCAGCTACTTATCTAGGAGTTGT
This sequence comes from Taxus chinensis, assembly GCA_019776745.2. Classification (NCBI taxonomy): domain Eukaryota; kingdom Viridiplantae; phylum Streptophyta; class Pinopsida; order Cupressales; family Taxaceae; genus Taxus; species Taxus chinensis. The sequence goes on from CM034146.1 coordinate 333,187,340, forward strand.
AATAGTTGCATGACGATAATGAAAACATATTTTCTTGGAAGGAGCTTTTGAGGATGTCATTATCCCCTTTTCAACACCTTTTTAGTTCTGAAACACCATACGATCATGGCAACATATCGTGAGTGGGAGTGGGCGATTGTTTTCATTTTGCACAAATGAATAGTAATTCAAAGCAAGTGGTCATATATGATTTAGGAAAGAAATCATGGATCTCATTTTGTAGTAGTATGTTAGCGCATGGTAATGGTTATAAGCATATGAAAATGTTAACTTTAGTAATTTATATGTAAAAACATCTATTTGCTAGAAAGATTGATGATGTAGACTTTATGTTAAGATGAACTATACACTAAACATTGAACTGAATTTCAAATTATGTGTAAAATAAGAAAATGAACTGAAATTATAACAATTTTTAGTAATCATTAGTTATTTTAGATTTGTTTATTTATATAGTGTTACAGATTTCAATGTTTGGGTGAAAATTATTATGTTAGATAAGATTTAGACATGAATGCAAACTTGAAAATGAAAAGGCAGGATTTCAACGTGCATGCCCCATTGTCCCCATGTCACTTGAATTTTCCACTTGCGTGTGATTTGCATTTTCCACTTGCGTGTGAATTGCATTTAAAGGGGTAAAAAAAATTCGGTAGAATAGAATAGGATTTAGGTTTGAAGTAGCATGATGACTACAATAAAATGAGCTTTTAAGTTAAAAGAGCCTAACCCTGCATGTCATGCACCTTTTTCCATGTCTCATATTGTTCAAACATGAGAAACATCTACCATTTTTTGTCTACTGTACCTTTTCGATTGTACTCACAATATTCACTCAAGTTGTGGAAAATAAGAAAATATGAAAAATTCAATAGGTTTTAGGTTCCTAATCGAGTAAGATTTACTAATTTTTTATTTCAAGCCATCAATTTTTCTTATTGGAAATGTGTAATAACATGTGTTGTCATGCAAATGTGCAACAGGGAAATTGGAAATTTCTAAGCACGACAACTATACCCCTATGCCGAAATTTTCATGTTTTATCATTCCTAGGCAACCCCAGCTCTGTCTAGTCAGTCCAAATTACCTCCCAACCAATGTTATATCATTCCCCTAGGTGATTTAGGAAATTCCATTCATTCCCCTAGGTGATTTTAGGACTTCATTGAAAATGCAAATTTTGGGGAGTCACGGGAAGGGCTATCGCTAGCCTTCCCAGGACTGGATTGACCCCCTAAAGCAGAACAGAAGGGAAAAATTCAACATGGAGGTGAATGGAATACCTTATGACATCAAAGAAATGATTTTGGAAGGTTTAGAGAAGTTTTTCAAGACTTGGAGCAGTCTGAGTGAAAAACAGGGTTCACAAGCCTAGATAGTACACAAGCCTAAAATAGTTGATGGGCTTCAGAAGAAGATTTCGAGAGCTCCGAATGGAGTTGGAAGTAAAAAAAACATCTTTGGAAATAGGATTCCAAGACCTACATGATGGTGAAATAATATTTTTCACAACACCTTGGCGCATATGATTGGAAGGCAGTTTTTCTCAGGCACAAGTGGAGTCCTAGATCAAAAATCTGATTTTTCAGGGATCATATGGTCGAATTAAGAAATTATACCCACATCATTAGATTCAAAATTCCATTTCCAGTCAGGATCATATAAAATTTCACCAATAAATTCCACCGGGAGCTCAAGTTATCTGCATTCCAAGTTACCCTCTCAAAGGTAGTTCAAGACTTAGTCATTTTTTCGAGAGGACACGTGTCAGCACCAGGAGCCTGGCGGGATTTCATGTCCCCGACATCCATAAGGTCAGGTACATCAACCATTGGAAAATGTTCCCAGCCCTCATGTGACCCTTGGGACCCTCATATGACCTCCAGACCTGGCACTTCAGCCCTTAGGTGCTTATTTGGAGCATGCATTCCCTGCCGTTGGATTAGTCGCCATGTGTCAGCTCCAGGACCACCGTGGAATTTGATGTCCCTTATGCACCTAAGGTGGGGGACATCAGACCTTGAAAAATGCACCCAGCCCCCATAGGGAGTCTTCTGGACACCCATGTGACCTCCTCTCAGCTCCCAGTGCTTTAAAGCAATTTTTTCCTCCTTCATTCCCTGTCATTGGATCAAACGCCACGTGTCATGCCCTTCACCACCGTGGAATTTGATGTCCCTAATGTCCCTGAGGTCAGGAACATCAAGCTTGGAAAAATGCACCCTAACCCTAATTGTGCATATCTTTTTAAAAAAGTTCCCAAGTGCCGCTTTCTTCACTTCTAACTTCTAACACTTATGTGCACTCCATTCCTCCATTCTTCCTCTACAACATTCTACCATCACTCCGCCATTGCAAATGCTCAGACCAGCTCGACCCAAGCACTGAAACAAACTCCCCACAGTGATGTGCAGGTCTCAGAAGGATTTTTTCACAAAAACAAGAAGGAGAAACGAAGAACAAGAGGAAGAAAATGGTGAAAATCTCCATAACGTAAAAAAAAAGATCTGAAGAAATATTGCAAGCCGGTGCATGAATCAAAGAACCATTTATTGCTATTCATTCCTCTGACCGAGACCATAAAAAAGACACCTTCAAACTCCTCCCTCGTGTGACAGAGCATCCACAGTGAAGAAATCTCATTTCTGGCTCAACGAAGAAAGAAGTAGGATTTCCCGTCAAAATAGTTACCGGATTGAAGTAAGATCACATGTGAAGCACCAGAAGAAAAAACCCACATAAAAAATATAAATTTCTTTGTAAATAGAGGAGAAAACCAGACCTGCAATTTTCAGGTCCATTAATGGTTGTTGTACCCAGAGGCACTGCCAGGTCTGAAAACTAAAACTTTAAAATCTCCTGGACTATTAAGCGGGTGGATCTGAAATTGCAGAGGGAGGATATTGGGCAAAAACCCATATCAAAAAACTTTGTTCCACGTCAATCTGACTCCCAGAGGCCAACTTTCTAAAAATAGCAGGTCTACTACATAGGAACTGCTATTTTTGGAAAGTTAGCAACAGAAGAACCTGCAGAGGAGACGAAGACATTGGAGGTAAACTACAACTAAAAATTCACCAGAACAGAAATTTTTGGCACTTACTAAAAATAGTAAGTGGGCCCTCGAGCACCTGCTAAAAATAGAAATTTGATCCAGAAGAAATGAGGAACACAGGAGAAAGAGGAAAACTAAGCCGCAACATCCAGTTGAAGATCAAGGAATTGCTTTTCCACACTTACTAAAAATAGTAAGTTGCTTTTTTGAAGGGAGATATGAAGACGAAATGGATGTGTTAGAAGCCGACACAACCCTTTGCCTACGAGTATGATGTGGGAGACAATGATGTCTTGTACATGGACCTGAACGACCTTAAAACTCGCATGGCCTTAAAGGACCGAAGGAGGATTGAAGACCAGATATTCACAAGTGGCTTGTTCGCTGCTGCAGGACATCCAGTGTCTGTGCAAAGTCTCGAGCTAGTCCTAGCTTGCTCCTTCCACTACGAGCCCGAGACGCGAACCATCTGAGCTGATAATGGTACAACGTTGGTGGTCATTAACCCTAGAACCATTTCAATCTCTCTCCAGATACCGACATCCCCCAACATGGTCGTCATTTCCAAGGAAAGAGTCGTGCACGATTGGGAGACAATGGATTCATATGTCCAAGGGGTAGAGCTCAGATCATGGTTGAAAACTGGAAGGAAGCCTTCCAGGATTCCCAAGAATCTGCCAAGGTGTGAGTTTCGAGAAGGGTATTCTGATGTCATCACTCTCCTCAGTAGAGTAATGGGTGAAGCAAACACGAGAGACTTCCAGGACTGGATGGGCCTTTACATCCTGACATTGACAGAAGGGAAGCAGAGAATTGACTGGGGGCAGATCATCAGTGACAATCTCCATCTGCAACTTCTCCAAGTACCCACAACAAAGAAGTTCCACATGACTTCTTATCTAGTTTATCTCCTCGCAAGCTCACGATCATTCAAGGGATTGGCTCTCACACAAAACATTGCTTCCAAGGTACCTACATTCGAGAAACTTCCACAGTTGATAATGGAGGAGAGCAACAAGCATTTCACCCACGTGAACGATGCATTCACTATGTATGTGGTCCGAAACTTGGAAGGGGATCTTGAAGCTAGGATGTCACCAAAAGCGGCATCCCTGATTAAGGAATATGGCTCATACTTCATACAATTCTCAACATTCTCCTACATAGGAGTCGCTGGCTTTAACCAAGCTCCACTAAAACTACCTAAGCACCTCAGTGACCAGATTGTATTGTTCGAACTCTGCAGACAGATCACCCAAGTAAATAGCAAGCTCAAAAGTCGAAGAAAGAAATTGATTTCTTTCCCTATATCTCTAAGGGAGTTCATGTGCAAAAGCTCAAATGACGCATCCCACCTGGAGGCCGCTTTCGCACATCTGACTTTGCATTCCTACATCACCAGGCCTAACTTTGACATCCGAGAAGATCCTGACTCCTTCTACATCCCATAATTGCAACATGAGCCACAAGTTGAGGACTACTGGGCCAATTGTATTGATGAGTTCGAAGTACGTAAAAAATATCACATGAGGATGACAACTAGTGAGATGAAGAAATTCAAGTTCCCTTGGTATGAAGACATCTTACATGATGACGGGACATAGATGTATGATCCTGAGTACGCAATAGTCAAGATGTCCCCAATGCCCCAAATCAACTGGCATGTTCGTGAATCAGGAGATATACTGGAGCGGACTGAAAAGGTGGTGAGGAGAACGAGGAACTGGTTTTAGAAGAAGAGGACTATGATCATTCGATCATGAGGAATTTCCCCAAGCCAGAAGCAAGCTTCACATCATTCATCTTCAAAAGTGGTAGAGGTAACCTCCAGCTCTAAACACTCTGGAGCAAGTTCAAAAAGGAAGGCCACGGAATTGAAAATTTCTCCCCATGAGAAGACATCCAAGAAATTCAAGGAAGAAAAAGATTCATTGGTGTCGCCGCAAGAGGAAGACGTGATCCCGGTAATGCAGACAGAAAATCCAACACCAGATGCACAAGTGAACAAGGAGTATATGACTCATGATCTAATATTCGAGCCACTATAAGAGGTCCCGCATGTTGTTGTCTCCAACGCTTCTCTCATTCAGGATTTGCCTCCTCCATCAGAACAAAGAATGGTTGATGCACCCATCATTGAGCCTGAAACCGACGAGATGTTTCCGTGGATGTGGGAAACGATCATCCTCAACACTCGCACTGGTGCAACAAGTAGTAGCCCCGATATATCAACAATTGTCTCTTTGGCTAAAGAAAAAAGGTCAAGAAAGATCGCACAGACAACATCACGATTCTACAGTGAGGAGACATGTAATCAGTATATTGAAGTAGCTCGGCCAAAAGTAATCAAGCCAGTGGACAAGATGACACCAACTGACTATGAGATGAGCATGATCCAATTGGGACCAGCTACTCACGAGGGAGATTTGCACATATTCCAACAATCTTCTGCTCGCATGATGGCAAGGAATAAAGAATACAAAGAGAAGATCGAGGGACTAGAGGAGCAAGTGTGAACTCTTTCATCTTATGTGCAACACTTGGTGGAACCAAGCACTATAACACTTCCTATTGAGAAAGTGGTACCCATCAACAGCTTCGATCCAGAATCCATCAGAAGAATGCATGAGTTCACGATGCAGGGCCGAGAAAATAAGGAATGGATCGATTCAATCTCTGAAAAAGGGAAGTCAGCACTTCAAGAGGCAGTCAAGCTCTTTGCATACATGTGCGCCACTGCCAACAGAACGTGAGCACTCAAAAAAGATGTGGGGAAAGAAAGAGATTACTGGGAACCTCTGGGACCAGTAGTGAGTGAGATGAGCAACACTCATCGTCAGGAATTGATCGATAAGAAGGTTTTTGAAACTCCTGCGGAAAACTTGACACATGTATGGGAGAGGGCCTTGGCAATCAGATTTGAAGCAATCAATCGGGCATTCACAAAGCTAGAGGAGAAAGAAGAAAAAACATACAAGTTGCAGGATAGTATAAACTGAAAAATTCAGAAACTTGGAGTACCCGCAATGAGCGAGCATTCAACTGCTGATGAGTTGATCGGCTCTTTCGAAGAATATGTCAAGAAAGGGGTGGGCAACCCATTGTCCTTCACTAAGGATACCCTCGACTTCTTCTCAGAAATCTGAGCCTCCATTGCACTTATCGCAGAAAAGCATTCATCATGGTTCGGGAAGTGCAAGGACATCAACAGTGTGACCGATGGATGGACTGAAACCTTGAGCTGCATTCGTATCCCTCATGCCGACAAAGTAGAACCAGCGGTGACTCATTTCAACCAGGAGTTTGGAAAGACAGAATCCTTCTCAGGATCACAAAGTGGAGAGCAGTCAGAGAACAGAGCTAAGTCCACCGCAGCAGCTCATCCTTCAGCATAATCCTTCTTCTTCTTCCTCTTCTTTCTCTTTCTTTTCTCTTCTCATACAACACCCTCTCTCCTCAATGTTATATTTTTACGTTGAGAGTTGCACTTTTTGATATGACTTAAGTGACTTCAGAAATGTAATGTAAATTTAAGTCACCTTGCTATTATAAAAGGGACTTAAGTATTTAAAAAGGAATATGAACAGTCTTAAGTCACATTAAGGTATTCGAAAAGTCACCAGGAAGATGAAAAGTTTTCCTCCTCTTCTATAAATTGTAACAAGCTCCTCATTTAAAGGTCTTCTGAAAATTCTTCTGAAATTTTGCTTCTTAGATGTTGGAGCTGTTTTTTGTGAATTCATGAGAGAGTTATCCTTGTGAAGAGAACAAGAGATAGCAAGTTTCTTCCATTTATCCTATTACAAAATGTCTTATACTTCTCACACTATGTGACAAATTCTGCTTGGAGCTTCAATAAAGGAAGAAGGAATTTTCTCCTCTTTGATTAAGGAGTTTGTTGGTACTTTGTGTCCATTAAGCTTCATTTAGTCTTGTAGCTATTACGCAAATTTGTTTTATTCTATATTCAAGTGCATGTAATTAAACTTTTGACTGATGTATGTAAGCCTCTGATTTTCTACTTGCACAGCACTAGTTTGTCTCTTTTCTAAATTTCTCATTCCCTTTCTCGCATTCCAAGAAAAGTCATCTCTTGCAGGTATATGCAAGCATTTACCGTAGGGTCAGTGGAGTGCCCTTGTTGGATCCCTCAGTCGAAAGGCCACCATATAAATCCACCTTTTCATGTGCATGCACATACGGCAGCTGCATCGGTTAAGTAGAGGGACTTAGATTCCCAAAGCGTTGGCAAGAAATCCACAAGTTTTTCCACCTGACAAATTTTCTCGCCAACAACATGAAATTTTTATTTGTAAAAAAAAGGACCCCAAAAGAATATGATATAAAACTTCTATGTCAAGAACTAAAAGCTGAAACGAATAGGTACCAGCGCAATAGTCAGCTTCAATGTTTACCTTTGTGTCATTCATGACTGAAAGTATATTTAATCATTCGTGTGTAAATAGTGTACACTAAATTTGTAATTAATTTATTAATGTCTTATTTCAATTTAGTTTTGTATAACGAAATGCTACAAATAACACGGTTATTTGTCTTCCTTATTACTAGACCATGTCCAGATAGGCCTGAAAAAAGGTCGCTGTTAACCACAAACTCTTGACCAAAAGTCATGGTTGACAAGCAAGAGTAATCACTGAATGTTTTGATTTTTTTGAAAGTAGAAACATCTGCAATTTCTATGGGAATAGCTCCAAAGAAATAATCAATCAAAAACTTTTAATGACATGAGCCTAACACATTATAATGGTGCCCCTGCTACATGTTGTTTCTTATGAGCTCACAAATTGGCTATGTGGCTATAAAAATTTGGTCATATTTTTGGGTGCATATACATGTACAAATGTTCCCCCTTGAAGGAGCAACTGCTAGTTACAAATGCTCTACGATAAAATTAAAAAGGTAGTCCAAAAATTAATTAGTCAATTTAGGGCCAAATTCAAATACCTTTGACGTAGAATTGAAGCAAAACATAAACTTGGCAGGGAGCTCATTGATTTAGAGCAACAAACAACTGGGACTGTGCAACAATATTTTTATGGAATAATGAATCCTTACAAGTACAAGCTAGCTCTACACATAAAATGGTAGCGGCTATTTATGTTTTGTCACAACCTTTTGCCATGTTAAAACTATAAAAAACAAATATTCATTTCTTTCATCAAATTCATGAACTGTAATAATATTCACTTTTTATTCAAATACTTTACTAAAGAATCTACGGAGATATTTTTCCAATGACCTAATGTGAAAATGGACGGAGACAAATTGATAATCACCTCTGCAATTTTGACGTAGTGTGAAAATGAATTGAGGTAAATTATACAAGTGATAATTATTTTCGGTCTTGTTCCACGGAAATTGAACAAGACCGAAACAGGGTCTTGGAACATAGTTTGATTTAAATGTAAGAGATTGAGGTATTTGACAACGGAGACATATTGGAATTTATATATTAAACATCTTCTCTAAGCTCAAAATTTATATTTTTATACAAATAGTGAAGCAGATCATTTAAAAATATATTATGTTGATAACTACATCTTCCATTTTGAAAATCTTTTGGTCTTTCCTTTATCATTTTATCGATTAAAGTTTTTTCATTTTTCACACCCGGCTTTGGCCGCTGACTAAGCACTAGCAATGCGTTTTAAAAAATATCAAACCCTTCTATAAAATCGGGCCCCGCTGCCATCCCCTTCCCTCGTCTCTCTCTGTCCCTCTCTGTCTCTCTCTGTCTCTCTCTGGCTCTGAAATCGCTCATGAAAAGATTCTGGAATGGCGGAATTGCGTCTCCCCTGCCCCTGCCTGTGCCGACTCAGGCCTGAACATGCGCAGGCGGCTTGCATTCGAGGATCGTGACGTTGCGCTCCAGAATCTTCCCCCTCCGCCCTCGACCCCAACCCCAATGCATGATGAGTCGCTGCCACCAAATTCTGACTCCCAGCCTGTGCCGACTCGGCCTCATCGCCTGCATCGATCCTCGCCCAAATTGCCCTCGCCCTCGCCCTCGCCCTCGCCCAAATCGTCTTCATCGTCGCCCTCGCCCTCGTCCTGGCTCTCGCCCTCGCCCTCGCCCTTTCCCCTTCCCCTTCCCCCTTCCCCGGCGAAGGCATTCCAGGAGGAGGAACCGCAGATCTGGAAAGAAAATTTTGGTTCGTGTGGCTCACCCTGTTACTTCTCCTCAACAGCAGCAGCACCATGATTGGAGAGCAATTTCATTTGAAATTCGGGAATGGCTTAATAGTACGTCTCAAAGTTCTTCTCACCATGGCCACTCTCATTCTGTCCTCCCAAGTCCCCTGGGAGTTACTCGTTCGTACTTTAGCTACAACCATCGCTGAAGTAGGGCACGCTTGGGCTACTGCACTAACCGCCCGAGGAAGTGGAGCACAGGCCGGAGCACCCCCCCTCTACCCGCACAGAAGATTGGGACCTTAAGGTAACTACTAACCTACTTTGGGTTATTATTTTATTTGTAATAACTAATAGGTCTCACAATCTTTCTTCCTTTCAGGTTTCGGAGAGAAGGAAGGCTGTGAAGTTGGTGCAATGGCATTAAAGGTTCGGAGAGAAGGAAGGCTGTCTTGACAAGCATTGCTGCAATGCGCTTCTGCATTAAAGGTTTGGAGAGAAGGAAGGCTGTCTCCACAGGCATTGCTGCAATGCGCTTCTGCATTAAATGCGCATTCTGGATCAGAAGATTTGGAGAGAAGGAAGGATGTCTTAACAGGCATTGCTGCAATGCGCATCTGCTGCATTAAAGATTTGGAGAGAAGGAAGGCTGTCTTCACAGGCATTGCTGCAATGCGCATCTGCATTAAAGATTTGGAGAAAAGGAAGGCTGTCCTCACACGCATTGCGGCATTAACTTTTTTTGTCAGGGTTTGTACATTTGTAACAATGTTGGACGTCACCGAACAAGAAGTTGTTTGTAACTGAAACGGAATTATTTGTTTGTAACTATATTGGACGGAATTTTTGTACCGAACAAGAAATTGTTTGTAAATACTGAAATTATCTGTCATTAATTCATATTCTGGTCGTGTCTGCAATGCCCTGATGGCACTATGTCTGAAACTCTTAATAGGCTTAATCGTTTATACCGGTTTTATTTGTGTTATCTGGAGTGTTTTTTTTGCGGCGTTTTGTATTGTTGGCATGTTATGGAAAACCCACTGAGAAGAGTGGTTTTGAAATCTGCGGCCGTAAGAGGGGAGGTTAACAAGCATGTCGTTGCCGTTCCCGAGCCCAGGCCTTGGGATATTCCGTAATAGGGTTTCGATTTTCTTTTCTAGGGTTTTAATTGTGGGGTGGGACTTTTTTTTATTGTGGATCAAATACGTAGTTGGCCTACGGTGGCCTGAAGAAATGATGCAAAGCAGATATTTTGTTCAATAACAGGGTGGCATCTGTAATTTCAGGTATGCTTATATTGTATTTTACTGTACTTGTGTACGCTGATTGCCCACCTGTTTTGAATCTAGAAGACTTGGATCTGCCTCTGTGTGATTTTATATGGGCTATTTTCTTACCCCTGTTAAGACTTGGATTTGCTAGAGTGTTTTACTTGGACCTCAGAACAATTATGGTGAGGCAAATTCTGCAATCACCATCATCTGGTCATTTATTCTCTCAGCACTGTTTCAGTCAAGGTTTTTTATATCTTCCATGGTTCTACTGTCGCCACACTCCAGTCACAATACCAGCCGAGGTATGGTGGATTTGATAAAACATTAGTTCTTTTTGTGCCCGATTTGCAGATTTCAACACTCTCCATTCATAGGCTAGGGGGACATTGATTACCATCCTGCAAAGGATTGAACACAATGGCTAACATAACCCACCAAAAAGGTTTGTGTAGTGCCTACTGGATCCCTAATCAATGCCTACAGTGATTATCTGTCCATTCCAACCAACTACAGTTGCTGCCACAAGGGTTTTTCTAGAGGGCATTTTCCTTACACTCTCTCTCCCATTAATATTTGATGTCATGTAGACCAGATTTTTTGGGTTGCCTTTGTTATTCACAATAACTTATGAGATACCACACCGATCTGCTAGTCGTTATCAAGAGACAAGATATGAGACTCCCTGTTGGAGTGATTGATACCAGTATACTTTGAGTTCGCCAGTGGTTTAGTACTGTTTTCTACTTCTCTGTTGTTTTTCAGAATTGTAAGCACTTTATCCAGGATATGAGATCTTATCCCAAGTTGTTTCATGGTTTTTATAGCATCTTTTCATTTTCAATACACTATCTCCTGAACGTTATTCGAAAAAAAAAAAACAATAGTAGTAGCGCAGTGCTTTTTGATGCCTTACATTTCAGTCGACCAGAATTCCTGGATAATTTAATAATCTTTAGTGAAGATATTTTTTTGTGAGAAATAGTGTTGAAGCATCTCTTTCTCGAATTTCCTTCCCATCTCAACATTCTTGGAGGTTTGTCCCAGGCTTTGTCATTCAAATTGTCAAAGTATGTCTCTTAACATTTTCTTGCTATCTCATCTCTGTCACAATTCATGTAATATCTTTTGGGTCAAGAGTTTGGTGATAAAATGGGTTTTTTCTGCTTAATCAAATGCTAAGTCTTTCTCAGCAATTGTTTGTTTAGAGCATGACTTTGTATGAATTTTCTATAAATGTAATGAGGTGTGAGACCGTGCTTTCACATGGACATACTACGTCTTATCATTTCACATTCCATATTGTATTTGTCTTCTGTTGTACTTTGTTATTATTTCATCTGCTAGTCAAGGCTTCTACACTATTGAATATGTTTAGCATGATTAGCTATTTACTATTTAGTCATGGGATTTAAGGATTTAACTTTCTGATAATAATCAGTAAACATGCCAGAGTTTTAATGAATTTCTATGTACTTCCTGTGTGATTGTGTATTCTAATATACAAACTCATTGCTAGAGTGTTTTACTTCTTTTTTATTTTTTTACATTGTCGTCGTTGTGCATCTTTTCCTACTTTTTGTTTTTGAGTATCCATGTCGAGTTGATTTATTGAAGACAATTTTGAGTCAAAAGGTGTTGAAGTTTTAGTTGAGGCTAGATTAAAATATGAAAGTTTGTCCTGTATAAATTACAACGAGGCATATTTGATCACTTCCTGTAGATTTAAAGAGTAAGTGTGACATTTAAATTGTTAACATGACTTTATAACTATAAAATTGCACCAGAGGGTGCAATGGTCATGTTGATAGGAATGTAAATATATTTTGGAAAGTTATTATATGAAACAAGTTTGAAATACAATGGAAGCCTTCAAAAATTTATGAACATTCGAGCTGGTTTACTGTCATTTATACATCATTATTTATGTTTTTTAATGGAGACTAAACATAAAATAATCAACATAAAGACGTGTTTCTAAGAACATAATAAGAGTACAAGAGGTCATCTTGAAACCAATCTACAAAAGAGCCATATAGTAACAATAACCCTTTTTTTATTCAATACTTATAAAAGAACAATGCTTTCAAAAATGTATCCATGTCATGTTAGAGGGAGGGTGATTATGCCCAAGAGATTGTTTCATAAGGACGACTTCTTATTTGATGAAAAATCAATTGTTTATTACAAATTTGTGTCAAGATGGAAGTATGGCAAATTCATTGGAGTACCACTTGCACCTATTTAACAAATTAAAACCATCAAAATGCATTGAACATGTATAACATCTTACAAAATTATTTTGCAACATAACATATATACCAATTTTTATTGATATGGAATTTTACATGTACATTGATGGGTGTTGATTTGGCATGCTCGAGGCATGTTAGGAGTTTGGGTTTCATTAATGGATGATCTAAAGGGTAATGGGACATGAAATTAATTTGTATGAATGAAAGATAAGTGTTGGAAGATGCATGTTGCACTTGTTTTTATGATTGATGTGAAGGTAGTGAAGCAAGCTTGTGGAGGGTTGATACCATTAGTTGAATTGAAAACAACAACACTTAGTTGTAACATTTTCCCATGCATTGAACTTGGTTCAAGGTTAATACCTTATGATCTGTGTTTTAAATCGTGTGATCTATGTTATAGATGAAACTTCATAGATTATATGAGGTAGATGTTCTTCTAACAAGCGAAGTTAAAGCCACAATTTAAAACACAGATAATAAGGTATTAGAGGTGATGCTTATTGTCCATCCACTTGGCTCCATGGTATTAGAGGTGATGCTTATCTTCTTTTGGTCTTAAATTGGTATATATGTTATGTTGCAAAATAATTTTGTAAGATGTTATACATGTTCAACGCATTTTGATGGTTTTAATTTGTTAAATAGGTGCAAAGTGTTACTCCAATGAATTTTACATGTACATTGATGGGTGTTGATTTGGCATGCTCGAGGCATGTTAGGAGTTTGGGTTTCATTAATGGATGATCTAAAGGGTAATGGGACATGAAATTAATTTGTATGAATGAAAGATAAGTGTTGGAAGATGCATGTTGCACTTGTTTTTATGATTGATGTGAAGGTAGTGAAGCAAGCTTGTGGAGGGTTGATACCATTAGTTGAATTGAAAAAAACAACACTTAGTTGTAACATTTTCCCATGCACTGAAGTTGGTTCAAGGTTAATACCTTATGATCTGTGTTTTAAATCGTGTGATCTATGTTATAGATGAAACTTCATAGATTATATGAGGTAGATGTTCTTCTAACAAGCAAAGTTAAAGCCACAATTTAAAACACAGATAATAAGGTATTAGAGGTGATGCTTATTGTCCATCCACTTGGCTCCATGGTATTAGAGGTGAAGCTTATCTTCTTTTGGTCTTAAATGAGGTTAACATGAGCATCCCACCCCCCCCCCCCCCCCCCCCCCCCCCCCCCCCCCCCCCCACCCCACACACACACACATCCTGGTTTTAAGTTTATTAATTTGGAATAAACATAAATAAGCTCATTTTCACATTTTAGTGCACTAGATATTTTGGCTATGTTTATATGCCCTTGAATTATTTTATTGACGTGGGATAATAAAAAAATCACAATTACAGAATGGTGGCTTGAGTGGTGACTCAAACTGCGTAAATGGATCTATGGTTATCTAGATACATCCTTGACTAATTTTAACGATTTGTGATAATAATTAAATTATAACCTTTACCTTGTTTGGCTAGAACCCTCGGTGGGAAAAGCATGATTTAAAACGTAAGTGACAATAATGAAAAAACCAATGCTACGTTTATCTTTTGCACCCTTAATTAGCCTGATTAGCACATGCAATAGTACGCACTATCTTAAACATCCTTAGTGTTATTGGATGACAATATTGATGATGAATCAGTCCTGGAAACCTTAGTTGCAAGAATAAGTTAAAGTTTTTTTTGTCATTATATGTAACCAATCTTACAAGACTTGGAGTTGTTTAAATGTAAGCAATAATAGTTTTTTAACGCAAATGGTGGTTCAATTATTTATAAGCATCTTTATCATGATATTAATCACTCTAGAACATATATCAACTCATGTCTCTTTTTCTCTTCCTCTTGTTCTAACATTTACAATCATTATGAATGCATTAAGTAGAAAAGGAATGGAAATTCATGGTAAAAACAATCATGACAACATACATTCATCCCATAGAAGTGTGTACACTTATTCAAAGAAATAATGTGCAGATCTAAAGTAGAGACAATAGAAGAATAGAATCAAAAATCTCCTCCTACAAATAACAAAACACTATGAATTTTTTTATGGTGCATAAATAATTTTGATCTCCAATGGGGATTGCTTATGGAAAAATGTTACCAAACAAAACCACGAGTAATTTATTAGGAATCAGTGTGAATATTAAATAAATAACAAACTTCTGTAAGTTGTTATTTATTAAATGGTTTTTTCATTTTTACCAGATTTGTGGTGGTTGGAACCTCACATTATTGGTTCTACCTAAACCTCACCACATTATTAGGGGAATTTGTTTTCATCTTCCCTATTATTTTAGAAGTTTGATGTATTATTTATATGAATGATTACAAGTAATAATATAACTCTTGATTTATAACATTGTTTCGATCTAAAGCTTTTCCTTCATTTTAGCATTAGATCGGGCTTATTGCTCTGAAATTGTGTTTGGTCTAGGTCGGTAATGCTTAGAGCCAGGAAATGAGGACCACGTGCTGAAGTATCTTCATTCGAAAGGACAATCCATCATTGCATTGACCATTCTGAGGATCTGAAGCAGACAATGAGCATACTACATGTTGTCCAATATTTCATATCATCTCTAATCCATCATTCTTGCATTTGATGCGAATTAAAAATAGTTCGCACTCCCTATATTTTTTCTGTTGTAAAAGGAAGTGTTTTTGATTTTAGATTTAGCTCATACATTTCAATGGCTTCAGATTTGGGTTGATTGAGTTTGGGATATCAGGACATTTATCAGAGTTGTACACGATACACTTGAGCTTTTTCGAAGCACCAATTCTCACGTTATTGCATCAACTCTGGATGTACGTGGAGATCTGTATCGGGCCCCAGTAAAATATGCATTTACGATCTGCTATAAGGGTTTATTTACTGGATTTCTCGATGCAATTCTGGAGTCAATATTGGATTGACTGAGGCTATTTAGGAAACTGTGATTCTTTAATCCATGGCAACACGTGAAATTGTGGAGGAGAGTTTAACAATAGGCAAATAGACTCTTTCATAATAGAGATCGTTGCATTTGCAAGAGATCTGATAACTGCATATTGTGTGGGAATATTCTTCTTGGGCGACGCAGACCATGCTAACAATCAGATCGACTTCAAATATTCCAACCTTCACAATTTGGAATTGGGGAAAGGAGATCTAGATTTTATTGGTTGAGCTTTGAATCCGTGGGTGACCGCCATCTAGTTGTAATCCACCGTTAGTTATTTTAGTTATGAGGTCAAGCATTAGCCTAAACTTGTTCCCCCTGCATGTAAGTAATTGCAATTATGACTTTCAGTATCATTTCTTTTCTATGTATTATCTAGTTAAGTCTGGTCATGGGCCTCATTAAAATATTATTTAAAGTATATGTGTAAAAAAGTCAATTCTCGTAAATATTACTTGTGAGTCAAACTTGTATTGGTCACAGTTATTACTCTCCAGGCATTTGACGTCCACCAAGTTATTTCTGTAAAAATATGGGGGTTCTGTCAATATGTTGAAAGGACACATCTCTAGGTTGAAAAGTTCGATGTCCACTGACTTTCAGTTAAAATTGGGGGGGTGGGTGGAAAGAATATGGATTCTAATTCTAAAGAGATCTATGGGATTTTGTTGATGGGGCAACCACTACCCTGACTGATTGGTGGTGACGAGCTCAACAAAGTGGAAGATCAAAGATAAAAAGAAATTAATGACCATTGGCTTAGGGATTTCAAATCCATATCTACATCATATATTTCTAAAGAAATATTCTAAAGATATCTGTGATACATTGAATATGCTCTTCGGTTCATAAATTGATAATGCAGAGATGACTCTGAAGTAGAAATTATTTGGGTTGAAAATGGAAGGAGGAGAAGATACAACTGCCCATGTCAACAAGTTCCAATCATTAATAATGTAACCGGTAGGGATAAATGAACCTGTTAAAGACAACGATGCAAAATCAATACTATTGAACAACATGCCCAATAGTATATCAAATGTGGTCTTCACTTTAAGTTAAATCCCTCTCTGGAGAACATTATTTCTATATTACTTGATGAAGGAAATAAGAACAAAGCTATGGAGTCAGAAAAAGAGAAATTAATGGCTACAATGACAAAGCCCAACACTTCTAAACATGGAAAAACTAAAGGTACATGTTTTTATTGTAAAAAGCCAGGGCATGTGCTTCTAAATTGTAAAAAACGGGCAGGAGATCTATTTGATGGAAAATTGACAAATATGGCAAGGACAGTTGAAGAATTAGATGAAGAGGATGAATATATATAGAACAATGATGACAAAAAGTCGCACAAGAGTAGAGTCCTCAGGGGAATGCACAATCGAATTATTATCCTTAACCATGGACTCCAAAATCAAACATTCCAACGTTCCAACAATTTAACCCTCAATTTCAACAATAGTAGAATTCACCCTAAGGATTGAGTCAGCATTATTATTATTATACAAGAAGACCCCAGGATATCCCAATATATCACCTTTTGTTTGTCAGCAACGAAATTACTGCATTTTTACCCTATAAAATTATGAAGGTAGAGCTTCAGATTGAAACAATTTTATAAATCAAGAACTATTGTATAACTTGCAATCAGCCATAAAAATAATACAACAAACTCTTAAATAATAGGGAAGCTAAAACAAAATTCCCTAATAATAAGAGTGGTTCGAACCACCACAAATCTCGTAAAACCAAATAACAAAATAAATAACTACTTACGGAAGTTTGTTATTTATTTAATATTAACACTAATATACTTTTTGTGCATTTGATTGTGCATTCCACTGAGGACTCTACTCTTGTGCGACTTTTTGTAGCCAAGATTGGGGATATGACCATGGTGTGTTCCATTGGTTTGGAACCCATTGTGTTTTTGGTGCATAGGACTATTATCATATTTCACCCCTCTGGTGAAATTGGATGAACAAGACCTCACACAAAAAAAATAGAGGGATCGATTCGACCATGGGAACTCACATTTCGGGCTCGAGCCGAGAAATTCAGAGAAACATGCTGAGCACATTACAGAAGAGTTTGGGAAATGAAGAAACTTCGAAGTCTGAATTTCAGACTTCGGAGGTGGGGTCGTTCGGAGGTAGGCTAGGGTAAAATCCAGGGACTTGGTGGAAAGAAGCGCGAAAAAGGGAACAAATGTCTAAAATCTGAAGTCTAAATTTTGAACTTCAATCCCTGAAATCCCAAAAACCTAAGACCCCGAAACCCAAACCCCTGAACTCCCGAAAACCCGAAACTTGAACCCTCGAAAACCCGACCTAAACCCTCAAAAATGCAAAGGTCCCGAAACCTGAAGTCCAAATTTCAGACTTCGAGTTTTCGGAATGTCGGAACCTTTTGAACCCATTAATGGGTGAACAGTGCCACACAAAATATAATTTTCGCACAGTCACAAACTTTGAAGGTTCGACATTTCATGAACCTATTAAAGACAACGATGCAAAATCAATACTATTGAACAACATGCCCAATAGTATATCAAATTGGTCTTCACTTTTAAGTTAATCCCTCTTTGGAGAACATTATTTCTATATTACTTGATGAAGGAAATAAGAACAAAGCTATGGAGTCAGAAAAAGAGAAATTAATGGCTACAATGACAAAAGCCCAACACTTCTAAACATGGAAAAACTAAAGTTACATGTTTTATTGTAAAAGCCAAGGGGCCATGTGTTCTAAATTGTAAAAAACCGGGTTAGGAGATCTATTTGATGGAAAATTGACAAATAATAGGCAGGACAGTTGAAGAATTAGATGAAGAGGAATGAATATATATAGAACAATGATGACAAAAAGTCGCACAAGAGTAGAGTCCTCAGGGGAATGCACAATCGAATTATTATCCTTAACCATGGACTCCAAAATCAAACATTCCAACGTTCCAACAATTTAACCCTCAATTTCAACAATAGTAGAATTCACCCTAAGGATTGGGTCAGCATTATTATTATTATACAAGAAGACCCCAGGATATCCCAATATATCACTTTTTGTTTGTCAGCAGCGAAATTACTGCATTTTTACCCTATAAAATTATGAAGGCAGAGCTTCAGATCGAAACAATTTTATAAATCAAGAACTATTGTATAACTTGCAATCAGCCATAAAAATAATACAACAAACTCTTAAATAATAGGGAAGCTAAAACAAAATTCCCTAATAACAAGAGTGGTTCCAACCACCACAAATCTCGTAAAACCAAATAACAAAATAAATAACTACTTACGGAAGTTTGTTATTTATTTAATATTCACACTAATATATTTTTTGTGCATTTGATTGTGCATTCCACTGAGGACTCTACTCTTGTGCGACTTTTTGTAGCCAAGATTGGGGATATGACCATGGTGTGTTCCACTGGTTTGGAATCCATTGTGTTTTTGGTGCATAGGACTATTATCCTATTTCACCCCTCTGGTGAAATTGGATGAACATGACCCCACACAAAAAAATAGAGGGATCGATTCGACCATGGGAACTCACATTTCGGGCTCGAGCCGAGAAATTCAGAGAAACATGCTGAGCACATTGCAGAAGAGTTCGGGAAATGAAGAAACTTCGAAGTCTGAATTTCAGACTTCGGAGGTGGGGTCGTTCGGAGGTAGGCTAGGGTAAAATCCAGGGACTTGGTGGAAAGAAGCGCGAAAAAGGGAACAAATGTCTAAAATCTGAAGTCTAAATTTTGAACTTCAATCCCTGAAATCCCAAAAACCTAAGACCCCGAAACCCAAACCCCTGAACTCCTGAAAACCCTGAAACCCTGGAACTTGAACCCTCGAAAACCCGACCTAAACCCTCAAAAATGCAAAGGTCCGAAACCTGAAGTCCAAATTTCAGACTTCGAGGTTTCGGAATTTCGGAACCTTTTGACCTGTTAATGGGTGAACAGTGCCACACAAAATATAATTTCGAAGTTCAAACTTCAAAGGTTCGACATTTCAAAACTTTTGAGCCATCTCACAAATTGAACAATAACAACAACCTCTAAAGTGTAAATACCCGAAGCTCTGAATCCTGAAAGTCTAAAATTTTAGATTTCAGAGGTTGCATGCAAAGTCAAAGTCCGAAAAACAGGATCAACCACTCACATTTATCGCAGTATGGCACCCCCATCTTCAGACAACCATAAATTTTGACTGGGAGCTCGAATTTGCACAAAATTGGACTTTTTGGAAATCTCTCAGTGTCCTTAAATTTAATAAGTTTAATATTTTTAAAATGAAGTTTACAGTCCACCATTAAGAGGGATAGTTGCAGGTGGTTCAACCACCAAAATGATGAAGTATGGGCTATGCAAGGAGATGATGCAAGAAAGGATGGTGTTTCAACTACTTCCACAAACTCGAAATCCTCTCTCTCATACATATTTTGTTCTATAAATGTAAGGAGGGGCTCATTTTTAAAAGATTAGGACACCTTGTATATGCCCCTCCCTTCTTTCTGGCAAGAGAATTTTCGAGATTTCAAACCTCCCTATTTGAATATTGTACTGCAAAATATATGCCTTTGGCCCTAAATGTGATGTATTGTATTAACTTTGAGAGAAATAAAATCAGATATGTGGATGTTTCAAACCTTCTTCTATGTTATATTGCATCTTTATGATCTTTCATTACATGTAAAGTTATTGTGTATTGTTTTTTGTTTTCATTGCAAGGTTCTAGTAGTGCTGTGTTTATTATGTAGGTTGCTCAACATCCTTCTTGGTACATCACCTTCCCTTAGAGTAGGTTTTACTTTTCATGCATTTTCTTCCAACTTTGTCTCCTTGGGAAAGCATTAGATTAGAGTTAGACTTGCAACTCTCTACACTTTGGAGTACTTGGCACTAGGTTAAGATAGGAAGTCGACCTTCTCCAAAGGGTTATCCTAATTGTAAATTCCCACACTTTGGGATAATTCCATATTCGACGAATCACATTGACTGCCTCAACCATTCACTTGCAAGAAATTAGGGGTGTTGTGATTTATCCATAACAAGGACTGGTTCTGATTTGCTTGAAAATTCACTCATAGCCTCTAAGACATATAATTCAACTCAGATTCACTTTGTGTCTTCTTGTTATCCCAAATTCACCCTCAAGGTAAATTTTGGTAACTTATGCAAATTTTTCAGGCTCAAGCAGGTTGAAATGGTTCAAGGGCCAAAATTTGGATTTTCGGGGTACCTCTCCTCTTTTCTCTAACTCCCTTATCCAAGAAAATCCAAGGAGTTAGTAAAAAATTGCAAAAAAATGAAAAAATGAGGTCGCAGGCCTATTTTAATGCAAATTGGGTTTGAGAGCTGTAGATGGAACCAAGGCGAATCATACCAGGGTTCATTGTACCAAATTCGGGCCTAAAATGCTAAAGAGACAATGAAATGTGGCCAAGTCAGGTTTTTTGTGCCCAAGCAACATAAGTTTAGCCGGGACATTTAGGACCTGAAAACCTGATTTTCCTAAAATGGCTGAAAATAGTTGAAATCAGAAAAATCAGGTATTTTTGTCCCGAGCGGTCCATGGGACGTCGGGACAGCCGGGACCCGCATGGCCGAAATTGCTGCAAGAAAGAGTAAATTGGTTAATTCGGATATGTTTGGTCCAAGCCACATAGGTTTGCGCGGAACATCTGGGACCCAAAAAGCCAAAAAATCCGCAGTCAAAGGGAAATCAACAAAATTGGAAGTTTTTGTTCCGCATGGTCCCCAGGACAATCAGGACACGCAGAACTCGTAAACCTGAAATCACCACAAGCAAGGGAGATGCAAAAAAGGTAGAGGTCAACGATCCTCATGACCCGGTCAATGTCGGGACATCCGAGACACCAAGACCTGAAATAGCCAAAATAGCCACAAAGGAAAACTCAATGCCTGACCCTCCCGAACTTCAAACAGCCATAAATTTTGACTTTGAGCTCCGATTTTCATGAAATTTGACTTTCTGGAATGAGCACGACGTCCTCTATGCCAAAATATTAATTTTTATGAGGGTAGGTATATGAAAATAAAGGAAACATCCCCAGATCTGATGAATTAAATACCCAGTCCCGTTAAATGACAGAAATGCTTGACAGACCCAAAATAACTTCCCGCACTCAGAAGACCATAACTTTTTCATTTCTCAACGAAAACACACAAAATTGGTACCGTTGGAATCGTGTTTTTGAGCCCGAATCACATGAGATTCATACATATGGAATTTGATGAAGAATTGATGGAGAGTTTACAAAAAACGTGGCCAGGTTCAGAACAATGTTTTTATTTGGTAGTTGGGATGCATTCAATGAAGCATGGGCTGATATTTCTCACTACTGCAAATCATGGGACAATATGGGGGGCCTTTTTCAAGCAAAAATAACATAATTTCACTTCATTTATTACATCTTGCAAGTGGTGGGAAGGTCATATTTCAAGATTTTATATTTCTCCCTCCCTCTCTCTCTCACTCCTGTCAGAATGCTATAAATAAGAGTGTTGGGATCATTGTAAAAGGGGGGATAGTTTTGAGTAGAAAACCTCTATCAAATTTGTTTTGTGAAGAAAACACGTACTGCAAAACCTTGTAGTGGACTCCTTCCATGGTGATCTCAAGTCCTTATTCTTGTAATAGATTGTATTTTACATATCAATGAAGCAATAGATACAAGTTTATGGATACTATCTTCCCTTGTTGTGTTTTTTTGCATCCTTCTTGCCCTTTCAAAACTCATAAACAAATATATTGTGTCTACCTTATGCTATTGCAGGGGTTCATTATCAATGTGTGTGCATGAAATATTGTTGTGAATGCAGTTGCTAGATTATGGAGAACTGTTATCACCCCTTCTAGTATGCACATTGCTTCTGTATTTTCACACATTGGATAGCTATTCTCACACCCTCATTTTCTAGTGTATCACCACTTTAGTGTAGGATTTTTTTTCATGTACTCTCTCTCTCTCTGGTCCCATGGAAAGTTAGATTAGGATTAGATAGTTTTTCCTGCATTAGAGTAGATTGTGGCAAGTAGTTTAGGAGCAAGAACCAACTTTCTCTAGAGGTCTATCTCAAGTAGCAAGTCCCACAACTTGGAGATAGTACCCATGTTATCCAATCACACCGTGAGCTCAAGCACACACACTTGTGCAAACCATAGGGTGATGTGATTTGGAGATAACACTTCTATTTTAAGCGATTATTTAGCAAGGGTAATAGTCCACATTGATTAGTGAAATGCTTTAGATCATAGACAACACAAATGTTTGTTTTATCTAGGGGACAATCCTTAGGCCCATGTTTGTTCCTACATCTTGGAAAATATATGAAAAATGGCTATGTATTCTTAGCTTTCTCCTTATCCACAATTGTACTAAGCTGGACTAAGATACCCATTCTTATATTTACAATCTCTTCTCTTGGTTTAGATATGTCACCATTGACAATCTTTCCTTTCTTATTTTGAAGGTTTGGAAGAGTCCAGAAGTAATTCATAAAGAGGTCAATGATATCAATGAATTCAAATTTTTTCACATCTCCTTTTCCCATTAGATTAAAGGATTATTTTGTGTCTTCATCTAATCCTTTAAGGAACAGTGTTTTAAGAAGACTAATATCAAGATCAGTGTGTTTCACCGCAAATGTAGAGATAAAACATATAGTAGGTAAGGTTGAGGAGGAATACCTATGATTATATAGACGGTGTGCTCATGTAGAATGTTGTCTAAGCTGATTATAGAGAGTTTTCCTTTGGCTAGGAGGAATGACCTATATAATAAACACAACAAGACCACAAAATGATATTAAATAGCAAATGGCAGAGGATTACCTAGTTAAGGATAGATCTGGGAAGTGTGATACTTCCTCGAATGGTTGTCAATCCCATGTTTATAACAACTTAATGCAATAAGAAATTGTGAATGAATGATTCCTACTATATTTGATAAGATTTAGGTATCTCCTATAATATACAATAAGTAAATTTAATCTAACAGGTGAAGTTATGATTAAATTTGGATGACTGGTAGGTTGGTTTGGGTCTGCAAGCTTTAACATAGGTTGTACGTGAGATATAGGTAAGGTTGGGAAATGCTCTGGGTTGTTTGGGAAAATTTGCAAGCAAGCTGGTTTTGGGAAAGTTACCAGTCTCTGAGACTGACGCTGGTTGGGTGACCGGTGTCGGTAGGGGAGATTTGGTATGCTATGTACCTTGGGATATGATAATATAATATATATGGGTTGATGGAGATGCTGACATGTGGTACACATCCCCTTAGTTATATGTATGGGTTGACATGGGATATGATAATATAATGTATATGGGTTGATGGAGATGCCGACATGTGGCATACATCCCCTTAGTTAGTTATATGGGCTCACATAGGAATTAATTATATTGGGTAATGGGCCGAACTACATTGGGATTAGGTGTTACCCATCCTATTTAAAGGATGTGAGTATCATTATGAGGAGGATGTATGTATGAGTTGAGTCTTCTACTTGGTAGAGGTATATTGGAGGTGTCCCCCTCGAAGTGGATTCCCATCTTGGGAGATTGTGGAGTTACTCCTTCCTTAAGGAGCATTGCATGGTGTTGCCCTACCTTAAGGGTATTATTCTACATATATTGATTATTAGGGAATATTGGCCCCACATATATCTGGTGTTGTGTTATCTTCTGCAATTTATAGATTTATTGTATGCAAAGTTCTTATCAAGTGGTATCAGAGTAGTGATCCAGGTAATTTGTGGGATGAAACCCTAATGTTGGTGATTCATCTATATCTTGAGATCGACTTGGAATTTTTTATATATTTTTTTGTGGGGAGTGGATACATAGTTCAAGTGATCTTCCCTCAGAATTTAATATTTTTTGGAGATGTTTTACAAAAGTTGTGTCCATTTTAGTGTTGAAATCATAATTCTAAGGTTTCATCTATATCTTCTGAATAATAATGAATTAGGAAATAATTTTTTTGGGTTATTGGTAATATTATTAAACGGTGATACCACTGAAATTTAATAATTTATGGATCTATTTTGATAGAGTTATTTCAGTTTTATTGTTTTTCACTATTTTACTCCATAGGCCGCAATTTGAGGAATTTTCCTGAATTTTTTACATTTTCGGAAATCTTTCAAAATTTTAGTAGAGGTTACTTCTTTGTGGTTTCATATTTGAGGCTGAATGATTGATGAAATCATCAGGTCAAATATTGGTCAAAGGAGTAAGTTTGTGAAACCCTAATTTTTATGCATCATGGATATACCAATTTTCTATGGTAATGGGGAAATTGATGCAAAAAAATGGTGGATACAATTTAAACAAATTTATTTTGAAGAATGTTTAGTATGGGTTTGTTTTTATCTTCATCTTGGTGGGAAAGCGCAACATTGGTATTCTTATTTGGATATAGATCTATTGGATTGGGATTGGGAGG
Organism: Taxus chinensis; assembly: GCA_019776745.2. NCBI lineage: Eukaryota > Viridiplantae > Streptophyta > Pinopsida > Cupressales > Taxaceae > Taxus > Taxus chinensis. The sequence continues at coordinate 333,212,509 of CM034146.1, forward strand.
AAATGAAGGATATTTTCTTAGCTAGATGGGAAACAAAAAAGAAACATTTTTTTTTTTAAAAAGAAGAAGAAGTAGAAGAATAAGAAGAAGCAACATCAGAAGAAAAAGAAGAAGAAAATGTTGATGATGAAGCTGCTACACAGGATAGTGCATCTCCAAGAAAGGAAGCTTCAATATTTCAGTTTGAAGGGTGCATTCAAAGAAAAAAGGTAATTGTTTCCATAAACCATAGCAGTAAATATAACTTCATAAATATGGATGTAGCTCAAAATCTACATGTGCAAACAAATCATATCAAGGAATCTCAAATGGATGGTAAGCATATTCAAGTTTTTGAAGATTTAAAGCTTTCTATAGATAAATATGTTTTACATTCAGATTTTTATGCTTTAGATATGGATGGTATGGATATTGTTCTCGGATATCCTTGGTTAGAGACATTGTGAAAAATTAATATTAATGTGCAAAATAAATTCATGAAATTATGGTACAAGAGAAATAAAATTACATTGCAAGATATCACACTTAGCAAGGAAAAAAGTAATGTAAAATTGGATCATGAAGATGAATTTGAAGATGGTGAAGAAGGGAATAAGGATGAATCAGAAGGAGAGGATGAAGAACATGATGAAAAATTAAAAAATAGTTTCTCTACTCAAGAAAAAAAAGAAAGAACAAACAAGTTGGAAGAGGAAAAGAAAGTGGAGGAAAAGATTGATAAGGTTGAGCATACTAAGGTTGCACCATATAGACACCCACATCATCATGAGAGGAAAAAATCATGGAGACATGCTAGGACACACAAGGGCATCAATATATATGGGTATACAGAGAATTGGAGGAGTAATAATTTTGGCTATACATGGAATCAATGGAACAATAATTATATGACATGGAATCACATGAATAATAATTATGGATATACATGGATGCCAAGGAGGAACACATATGGACCAGGATGGAATCAAATGAGCACAAGGGAATATGGAATCAAGTTTGGAGCATCATCACACCCTAGGATTTCATATGGGTGGTTGGATGATCAAGCATGGCAACAAGTGTGCAATAATTTAAAGTGCACTCATTATATGGCTTCTTCTTATGTTTCAGGGATGAAACATGTCAACGAGGGAGGCAATGCTATGTACCTTGGGATATGATAATATAATCTATATGGGTTGATGGAGATGCTGATATGTGGCACACATCCCCTTAGTTATATGTATGGGTTGACATGGGATATGATAATATAATGTATATGGGTTGATGGAGATGCCGACATGTGGCACACATCCCCTTAGTTAGTTATATAGGCTCACATAGGAATTAATTATATTGGGTAATGGGTTAGCCTACATTGAGATTAGGTGTTACCCATCCTATTTAAAGGATGTGAGTATCATTATGAGGAGGATGTATGTATGAGTTGAGTCTTTTACTTGGTAGAGGTATATTGGAGGTGTCCCCCTCGAAGTGGATTCCCATCTTGGGAGATTGTGGAGTTACTCCTTCCTTAAGGAGCATTGTATGGTGTTTCCCTACCGTAAGGGTATTATTTTGCATATTTGGGCATCTTGGCCCACCCATATCTCTTGTGTTGTGTTATCTTCTGCAATTTATTGATTTATTATATGCAAGGTTCTTATCATGGTAAGATTATTAAAAATAAGATTCAAGGCACTCTCTGTGATTGCACAAAGAGTGAGGATGGTTTAAGTAAGGTCATCGGATTTTTGTGAAGACTCAAAAAAGGTTAGATTGGTGTTTAGGTAAGGTATGGGGGAAAATGGGAGGATAGTTAGATGGGGGTATTGTGGGAGAGATACAGAAATGGTAAGAATTTGGAATGAAAATTATATCTAATAAAATAACCAATCCACTGAAAATGACAAAGAAGGAATGATACTTGTGAGATGCAAGTAAAAAGCTAGTGGTGGTGAGGATTGTTGTTAAAAGTGGTCCTGAATGAATGCAACCTTAGCTGGAAGGCACGGTGCTTCCCGAAGAGTGCATTGGAGGTTTGAATCTACCTATGGATGGTTGGTATGGTCTCTGAATGCAGCGAGGTTCTTTGGTGTGTTATAAAGTCATTGGAGAACTCGTGAAAAAGAATGCAAGGTTGCAAAAGCTATATCATAAGATTCAAAACCTGATCAATGAGTTAAGATTTTTTATTCAACCCAATCGATGACAGTTAGGTGACCGATGTTGGCTGAGGAATAATCGGTGTAAGTTATGGAGAATTGATCTAACTTTCCAAAAATAGGGTTTTATCCCAAATTTGGTATGATCTTTAGCTTAGTCTAGGCCAGGAGTGTTGAATGGTGTAAATTAGAGCATGGAATTGGTTAGAGGATTAATAGGTCATTAAGATTAGGGCTAGAC